>CM053559.1:21550452-21745716 GCA_028646485.1 Cryptoprocta ferox | reverse complement strand
TCTTCAAGCTGCAGAAGACCTAGAAATAGGTCATTTGCCTGCAGCCCCGGCATGCGCACACGGACATTTGCCCTCACGGCAAGCAAAAGTCTGGAGACACTGACCAACGACGGCACCAGTCAGGGAGAGCATGGTGGTGTGGACGAAGACCCTGACGCACATTTGGCTGTTTAGTAAAGCTTGTGAAAACCTTTGGGCCGCGTGTGCTATGCTTTATTGCTACTTGTACTATCTATTATACTATCTATAAATGTAGGTGTTAAGGATAAGTAACTTCAAATTTATTCTATAGTATAAGGATTTAATAAGTTTCCTTTCACTGAAGTTTTGTTGCTGTTGATTATGTTAACTGGACACTTTAACTGTTTTTTGGCATTTCGCCCACAAAAATACCTTTATTCATTAGAATGGAAAGAGCAAAGGAATTAAATCTCTAAGGGAGTTGGAAAGGGAGCAAAATAAAGCAGAAGGGACACAAACAAATCAGAACATCAGCATTATTAAGGAAAGCCAATAGTCGACCTTTTTGAAACAAATTGGCAAACGTGATTAACTTTCGACCCAAATTTTCAGTGTTCATTAGATCAAGGAAGAAGAAGATACGAACTCCCATTGTTAGGCGACCCTGGAGAGAACTAGTGAAGGTCATCACACTAGGATATTGACATGGAGGAAGTGTACATACCTTTCTGAAGGGTCAATCTAGTCTGAGCAATGAGGTATCTGTATTAGATGCTGGAAAATGAGTTTGATTCAATCATGCAAGGTGGCACAGTGAACTTGCAGGTGCACGGAATACAGAGGGGCACATCGATATCGTGCAGTCTGGATTTGTGTTTAGTTTGCAGGTACCTCTTGGGCTCCTGGATTGATCTGGTTGTCATCCACCACAGACATCGAGCATCAGATGCAGTTCCAAGATTGGCAACAGAGAACACTCTGGAGAGACCTGGGCAGAAATGAAGGATCACCTGCTGAGATGAAGAGCTGGATGGGAACCCTTCATCTAAAGAATGAACATCTAGTGGGATTGAAAGTTCTTTGTTGTTTCAGGTTGTAGAATGTAATCAGTTGAATTGGTCTGTGGAAATTGCATTGTTTTTCTTTGTTTATGTAATCATTTTAAGTAATAGGGGGTATATATAATGATAAGTATTTTAGGATGGGAGGGACTATAAGTAATCTTAAGTGGGTGGGGTTAGGTTAAAAGTTAGCATGATATTATGTATTAGATAACTACAAGTGGACGTGTGTACTTACTTGTGATCCTTTACCCTATGATTGCCACCCTTAAAGATTTCAAATAAACTCAGAGGGAACTGCATAGAGATCAACCTATTTAGGGCAGTTTGGACATGGACAAAACGCTAGTGGGAAAAAGTTGAAAGGTGATTGGATAAATCATTTAGAAGAGGCTCTTTGCCCTGGGTATTAACTCCAGGGGTCCAGATTGAGAGCAAAGCCTTTGGAGAGTTACAGGATGAGTAGACACTCTTTGAGAAATTCTTGCTAGGATGAAACTGGTAAGGATGGAAGGTAAATCTTCATGGAAGTTACAGGAAAGTGATGATGCCCCTGTCAGTGGCCCTCCTACTTACCTCTGCCTCCTCTCCCTACCCCTACCACCTCCCTACCCTTCCCCATTTTATTGCTGTATTTCTCTCTATTTACTAATATTGTATTGATGTTATAATAAAAATTCAATAAAGATTTAGTGGTTAAGTGCAAACTGTGTCCTGATCATTTCAGCGTCCATCAACATTAAAGGAACAGGGTAGGGAAGGGCAGGGGGCAGAGGAAGGGAGATGGGAGGGTAGAGCAATGGGGGTGGGCAGTGGAGAGGGTGAGGGGCAGAAGGAAGATGGGAGGGTAGAGCAATGGGGGTGGGGCAGTGGAGAGGGTGAGGGGAGGAAGGGAGAGGGGAGGGTGGAGCAAAGGAGATGGGGCAGTGGGGAGGGTGAGGGGAGGAAGGGAGAGGGGAGGGTGGAGCAATGGAGATGGGGCAGTGGGGAGGGTCTGGGAGCCTAGAGGGAGGGTGGGGGTAAGTTTGGAACTGGGGATGGTATAAAGAACACATCAAACAACCCAATATCAATTACCCATAATAATCCAGGAAATCAACTAAATTATTCCCAGATGCAAAATTTGAACATATAAAATAAAAATAAAGCACCACAATTAATGCTCTATTAATATAATATAAAAACTTCAAGATGCAAAACTTTAACATATAAAGCCACATAATAGTGACTCTGTTAACATAACAACTTTATTTTTAATATGAATCCTTCATGGAATATTTGATATTTAATAGAAAAATTTTAAATCATTAGGATTGAAAGGAAGAAATACTAATGAAATAAAATGGAGGTGTGTGGGAAATAAACGTGGATTTTTTAAATACCAATTAACATTAACAGAGTTACGTGAAAGTCATATGAAGAAAGTGACAAGTGGGGTCCTGTCATATTTTAAAACATCATGACATCAGAGTTGTAATAGGTTGCATATAAAAAACTGAAAAAGGGACTCTCAATGTGTGAGTTTCAAAGGGTTGCTGGGTTCATATGACATGGTGGTCACATAAACAACGGTGTATTGAGGATACACGGGAGATAGGGGCTAATGA
Source organism: Cryptoprocta ferox (assembly GCA_028646485.1). NCBI lineage: Eukaryota > Metazoa > Chordata > Mammalia > Carnivora > Eupleridae > Cryptoprocta > Cryptoprocta ferox. The sequence goes on along the minus strand of CM053559.1, from coordinate 21,743,087 downwards.
TGAAAACACACAATTAAAAACTCTCACCTTGGCAGCAGGTGACCCTGGATAGTTGTCCACTCAGCCCAGAGTACCCGGACTTTCACAGGTGTGTAGAGTGATGGGTGGCACTGGGGAAACTGGGAGCGGGGATACAATCAAATGCTCTCATGGGGGTTACTTATAGTTTACACAATATGATGTAAAACCTATCAACCAAACCACTTTGAAAGAAAATGGAAATCCCCTATTCACCCCTGTTTTGCGACACCTAAGGTCCTCCCTATCCTGACCTCCACCTCTCTCCATAAACCATGTAATTAGGGGCACCTGGGTGGCTCAGGTCATGATCCCAGAGTGGTGGGACTGAGCCCCCTGTTTGGCTCTGAGATGAGTGTGGAGCCTGCTTAGGGTTCTCTCTCCGTCCCCTTCCCCCACTCACATGTGCACTCTCTCTCTCTCCCTCTCAAGAGAAAAAATTAAAAAAAAAAAAAAAAAAGAAAAAGAAACGGGGCACCTGGGTGGCTTGGTTGGTTGGGTGTCCGACCTGGGCTCAGGTCATGATCTCATGGTTCGTGGGTTCGAGCCCCGCGTCAGGCTCTGTGCTGACAGCTCAGAGCCTGGACCCTGCTTCAGATTCTGTGTCTCCCTCTCTCTCTGGCCCTTCCTCACTCATGCTCTGTCTTTCTCTGTCTCAAAAATAAATAAACATTTTTTAAAAATTAAAAAAAAAACATGTAGGGACACTTGGGTGGCTCAGTTGAGTGTCTGACTTTGGCTCAGATCATGATCTCTCGGTTCTTGAGTTCAAGCCCCCCCATCTGGCTCACTCCTGTTAGCACAGAGCCTACTTCAGATCCTCTGCACCCCCCTGCCCCTCCCTTTGTCTCTCTCTCTCTCTCTCAAAAATGAATAAACATTCAAAAAAAGCCATGTAATTAAACAAGGCCTCAGGGAAACAAAAAGGTGCTGAGCCTTAACATTGTATTAAATTAGATTATGCAACTGTATCCCAAGGCCAGTCTAACTTAAAATATCATTAAACTTATTTTGTACAGCAATGGCAATATTTGTTAAAATCCATTAACAGTTTTATAAAAGAAGTGGCTTTCCAGAGAGGTATCAACAAGGTCTGTTATGTAGCTATACAAATTACATAAAGAATTCCTTTTACCAAGCATAGTTGAGGCAAATAATTAATCAAATTAATTGTTTAAACTTAACACATTGTTTAACTTAACACACATAAATATACTTTCATTGGTCAATCTTGAGAGAGACCTGTGTTTCACTGATTGGAGATCTTACCTTCCTTGAATAAATTAGTAATACAAAATAAGTTACACAATAATGGGGAAATACACAATTTTTAAAAACACATAAAAGTAATCAAATGTGAGTGTGGAGAAGAATCATTTTTGACCCATATATCAAAAAACATACTATGGATGCCTGGGTGGCTCAGTTGGTTGAGTGTCTCACTTTTGATCTCAGTTCAGGTCATGATCCCAGAGTTGTGGGATGAAGCCCAAGTTCCCAATATTTTCTTGAAGAAATAAACACCCAACACCCACCCTTAACTCCTTTTCCATCTTCTTTGAATGTATGTAGAAAAGAATCTGAATGGAAATAAATAAGTACGAGCATGTCTGTGTGACTGTGTATGTGTCTGTGTCTGTAAGTTTATTAATTTCTAGCTTCTTTAAATATATGTAAGAGAATCCGAGTAGAAGTAAATAAATAAATTGTGTGTGCGTCTTTTTATGTGTCTGTGTGTTTATTGATTTCTGGATTCTTTAAATACATATAGGAATATATCTGGAAATTAAATAAATAAATAAATAAATAAACAAGTGTGTGTGTGTGTGTGTGTGTGTGTGTGTGTCTGGCTTTCAATATATATAGAAATGTATCTGGAAATCAATCAATCAATTAATCAATCAACCATGTGTCCCTTTATATGTCTGTGTATTTATTGATTTGGCTTCTTTAAATATATACAGAGATGGCACCTGGGTGGCTCAGTTGGTGAAGCATCTGACTTTAGTTCAGGTCATGATCTCCTGGTTCCTGAGTTTGAGCCCTGGATCAATGGCTCTCTGCTGTCAGCATAGAGCCTGCTTCAGATTTTCTGTCCCCCTCTCTCTCTGCCCCTCCCTGCTTGCACTCTCTCTCTCTCAAAAATAAATAAAAATTTTAAAAATGTTTAAATATATATAGAAAAGAATGTGGATGAAAATAAATAGATAAAGTACATGTGTATCTGTGTGTGTGTGTGTGTGTGTGTGTGTGTGTGTGTGTCTGTATAATAATTGACTTATAGGCCCTTCGAATATATGTAGAAAAGAAACTTGATGAAAATTAATTAATTAACTAAATGCATGTGTATGCCTGTACATTTATTGATTTCTGGCTTCTTTAAATATATATAGAAATGCATCTAGATGTAAATATATACATAAGTGTGTGTGTGTATGTGTATATTTATTGATTTCTAGATTCTTTGAATATGTAGAAAAGAATCTGGATGGAAATAAATAATGAATGGTGATTGTATGTGTTTGTGTCTGTGTCTGTGTCTGTGTCTGTGTGTCGGTGTGCCTGAGTATTCACTGATTTCTTTCATTGTGCCAGATACGAGACCAGGATTTGGGTAACACAGTGCTGGGCACAGACTTTGGGCGAGTACAGTTGTAGAATGAGGACCCAAGGATTCTCCAGCTAGAACACCCCAACTACTCTTAGGCACCATAGTTGCCCAAGTCATCTTTAAACAGGTACCTTTAATCATCATTCAGTGCAAACAAAGGATCTCTATTAATTTGGGGCATTTGAGTTATTTCTTTAGAATATGCCAAATTTCTTAAATGGTTTTTATTTTGATTAGTGTTTAATTGAGAATTAGGAAGGATCAATAAGAGAAAAGGAGGTTACATGGCTCTTGCCTCCCAAAGAGTTCCCAAGGAACGAATTCCCTAATTCTGTTGCCAGATAATCCCTAGAGATGGGTGACATAGGTACACCTAGAATGCTGCTTTCTGGCAAATCAGTATAGTTAACAGAATACCATGTGAACCCATGACAATAACTCCAAAGAGAAAGCAAGAGAACCTCCAGAAGATCTTCAATTGCTGTTTTATATCTGGCGTTAGATAAGAAAATGACTGAATTCAAATTAATTATTACTTGTATAACTTTGTATCCCCGTTCTTCTCAAGCAGTTCATGTTATGCCAGGAAAAAAAATTATGGGGGCATTATACTCAAAAACAGCTCCTCATGAAAATTCATTATAGGTAAAAATTTAAAAATAATAAAACCACTTTTTCTATTCTAAGAGGTTTCAACCTTATTTAAATCTTCTTTAGATCAACCTTATGTTAGGGTAAGTCTAATAAAATAGCACAACAGCCTAAATTCTAGGCCAAAATTTATTTTAGGTCTATGATTTACTCGTTTCTATAACTTTGAGTCATCTGAGTACCACCCAAATTTCAACACTACCTGCAGTTCTTAAGATTAATCATGGTAGGGTGATGGCATTTTACTAGCTTTAGGACCCCAAAATTGGCATATCAAATTAATCCATCAGGCCAGCATTGAAATAATGCCCATTTCTGAGAATTAGGTTTAAGCTTTGTTAGTAGGGGCTAAATCTCATCAAATTCCAATGTTGGGGTTGGGAGAGTGTTCACTGATTACCTCTCTCTCCTTTGGAACCTACTCGAAAATGAACACAGGAAGTTAGATGTGAATTAAAAAGCATTTTCCTTTTATTATTATTTTTAAATTGAGATATAATTGACATATAACATGTTTCAGGTGTACAACATAATAATTCAATACGTGTTATATATTATGAAATGATCACCACAATAAATCTAGCTAACATCCATTACCACACAGTTTAACAATTTTGTTGTTATGATGAGGGTTTTAAATATATACTCTTAGCAACTTTCCAATACACAATAGATACAATATTATTAACTATAGACACCATGCTGTACATTACATCCCCAGGACTTATTTATTTTAATAACAGGAATATTACCTTTTGACTGCATTCATGTATTTTCCTCACCCCCTATCCCCCACTTATAGTAACCACCAGTCTATTCTTTGCAACCATGAGTTTGGTTTTGTTTTTGTGTTTGTTTGTTTGTTTGTTTGTTTAGATTCCACATGCCACTTAGATCATATGGTATCTGTCTTTTTCTGCCTGGTTTATTTTCACTTAGCATAATGCCTTCAAGGTCCATCCACATAGTGGCAATGACAAAATTTTCTTTTTTTATGGCTGAATAATATCCCGTGTGTGTGTGTGTGTGTGTGTGTGTGTGTGTGTGTATGCATGTGTGTATGTATCCATGCATTCATTTATCAATGGACACTTAGGCTATTTCCATGTCTTGGCTATTGTAAATTATGCTGCAATGAACATAGGGATGCACACGTTTTTCAGGTTTTATCTTTGTTTCCACTGGATAAATATTCAGAAGTGGAATTGTTGAATCATATGGTAGTTCTATTTTTAACTTTTTGGGGAACCTCCATACACTATTTTCCATAATGGATGCACAAATTTACATTCCCTACAACAATGCAACAAAGGTTCCCTTTTCTTTACCCCAACAACATTTGTTATTTCTTGTCTTTTTGATGATAGCCATTCTAACAGATGTGAGATGATCTCATTATGGTTTTGGTTTGCATTTCCCTGATGATTACTGATGTTAAGCATCTTTTCATGTACCTGTTGGTTATCTGTATGTCTTGTGTGGAAAAATGTCTATTTAGATCCTTTGTTTTTTAATCAGATTGTCCTTCCTTCCTTCCTTTCTTCCTTCCTTCCTTCCTTCCTTCCTTCCTTCCTTCCGTCCCTCCTTCCTACCTTCCTTCCCTCCCTCCTTCCTACTTTCCTTCCTTCCTCCCTCTCCCCCCTCCTTTCTTTTTTTCTTTCCTATTGAGTTGTATGAGTTCTTTACATTTTTTGGATATTCACTATTTATTAAGACATACAATTTGTAAATATTTTCACCCCTTCAGTTGGTTGCTTTTCATTTTATTGATTATTTCTTTTGCTGTGCAGAAGCTTGATGTAGTTCTACTTTTGAAGTTTTCCCTTTTTTGGTGTACAATCAAGAAAATCGTCATCAGGGGGAGGTCAGGAAGCTTACTAGTTGTTTTTTTCTAGGAACTTTATAATTTCAGTCTTTAATCCATTTTGAGTAGATTTTTGCGCATGGTTTGGTAGTAGTGGAATTCCATTCCTTTGTGTATGGCTGTCCAGTTTTCCTAGCACCATTTATTGAAAAGACTTTCCTTTCCCCATTGTATATACCTGCCTCCTTTGTAGTAAATTAATTGCCCACATGTGCATGGGTTTATTTCTGGGTTCTCTGTTCTGTTTCACTGATCTTTGTGTCTGTTTTTTATGCCAATACCATACCATTTTGATTCTATAGTTTTGTAATATGATTTGAAATCAGGGAATGTGATATGTCTAGCTTTGTTTTTTCTCAAAATTGTTTTGGCTATTTGAGGTCTTTTGTAGTTCCATACAAATTTTAGGATGATTTGCTCTATTACTATGAAAATGACATTGGAATTTTGACAGGGATTGCACTGAATCTATAGCTTGCTTTGGGTAGTATCAACATTTTCATGATATTTATTCTTCCAAACCTTAAGCAGGGAATATCTTTCCATTTATTTGTGTCTTCTTCACAAAGTTTAAGTTTATTTATTTATTTTTGAGAGAGAGAGAGAGAGAGAGAGAGAGGAGTGCAGGGGAGGGGCAGAGAGACAGAGAGAGAGAGAGAGAGAGAGAGAGAGAGAGAGGAGTGCAGGGGAGGGGCAGAGAGACAGAGAGAGAGAGAGAATCCCAACCAGGCTACACACCAACAACACAGAGCCCGACGCAGGGATCAAATTCACAAACCGTGAAATCATGACCTGAATTGAAATCAAGAGTCCGACTGTCGCCTGACTGAGCCACCCAGATACCCCTTCTTCGGTCTCTTTCATCTATGTTTCATACTGTTCAATGTACAGGTCTTTCACCTCTTTGGTTAAGTTTATTCCTAGGTATTTTATTCTTTTTGATGCAATTGTAAATGAGATTGTTTTCTTAATTTCTCTTTCTGATAGCTTGTTGATATGCAACTGATTTTCATATATGATTTTGTATTTTTTAACTTTACTGAACTTATTTATTAGTACTAACAGCTTTTAGTGGAGTACTAGGGTTTTCTATATATAATATCATGTCATCTGTAAATAGAGATAGCTTTATTTCTTTCTTTACTATTTGACTGCCTTTTATTTCTTTCTCTTCTTTGATTGCTAATACTAGGTGTTCCAGTATTATGTTGAATCAAAGTAGGGAGAGTGGGTATCCAAAAGCTTTTAGTTTTTTAGCACTGAGTATAATGTTAGCAGTAGGCTTGTCTTAATATTTCGAGGTACATTCCTTCTATATCCACTTTGTTGCGAGTTTTTATCATGAATAGATGTTAAATTTTGTCAAATGCTTCTTTTCCATCTACTGAGATGATCGTGATTTTTCTCCTTCATTTTGTTAATGTGGTCTATCACATTGATTGATTTGCAGTTGTTAAATCATCTTTCCATCCCTGGAATAAATCCCACTTGGTCATGTTATATGATCTTTATAATGTATTATTGAATTAAGGTTATGAATATTGTGTTGAGGATTTTTACATCTATTATTATCAGGGTTATTAGCCTATAATTTTCTTTTCTTTTGTATGTCCTTTTCTGGCTTTCATATCACAGTAATGTTGGCCTTATACAATGAGTTTGGAGGTGCTCCGTCTTATTTTTTGAAAGAGTTTGATAAGAATTGCTATTACTTCTTTGTTAAGTATTTGGTAGAATTCACGAGTGAAGTCATCTGATCCTGGACTTTTGTTTGTCGGGAGGTTTTTTTAATTACTGATTTGATCTTCTTTCTAGTGATCAGTCGGTGCAGATTTTCTGTTTTTCTCCATGATTCGGTCTTGGTACATTATGTTTCTATAAATTTATCCATTTCTCCTAGGTTGTTTAATTTTTTGTGTATAATTGTTCATGATAGTCTTTCACGATCCTTTGTATTTCTGTGGTATCAGTTGAAATGTCTCCTCTTTCATTTCTGATTTTATTCATTTGAGTCCTTTCTAATTTTTTCTTATTGAATCTAGCTAAAGATTTGTCTTTAGCTTAAAAAAACAGCTTAGTTTCATTGATATAAAATGCATCTTTATTATGGTAAAGCTAAGTTGTAGAATGCAATTTGGGCCTTAGGTTAAAATTATCTTGGGGCGCCTGGGTGGCTCAGTGGGCTAAGTGTCCTACTTCGGCTCAGGTCATGATCTCACGGTCCGTTGGTTTGAGCCCCACATCGGGTTCTGTGCTGGCAGCTCAGAGCCTGGTGCCTGTTTCAGATTCTATGTCTTCCTCTCTCTCTCTCTCTCTCTCTGCCCCTCCCCCCGCTTGTGCTCTGTCTCTGTCTCAAAAATAAAAAAACAAAAAAAAATTAGAAAAAAAAATTATCTTTCCTACTTCTTTTCCCCCATTTCAGTTGTGCCTACCTTTGTACGACAAGTCTGTAGATTGCATAAGCGTACAGAATATAGAACATAAGCTCCAGTTTGTCCTCAGAACAATATCGATACCAATGTATAAGAGTTGTCTCCATTCCAGTGATAGCTTCTATCAGGAAAACTAACCATATCTAGCACCAATGAATCAGGGTTCATAAGCATACAAATCAGGGCACCTGGGGGGCTCAGTCGGTTGAGCATTCGACTTTGGCTCAGGTCATGATCTCACAGTTCATGAGTTCGAGCTCCACGTCGGGCTTTGTGCTGACAGCTCAGAACCTGAAGCCTGCTTCAGATGCTGTGTCTCCCTCTTTCTCTGCCCCTCCCCCACTTGTGCTTTGTTTCTCTCTCTCTCAAAAATAAACAAACATTAAAAAAAATTTTTTAAATCCTTGTCATTTAGAACTTGATGACATCTACTTCTGCTGCATAGTATCTGCTCTCACTTTTTACCTCTCATATTGAAAGATCAAATCTCTGACCAGAAGCTCTGAAAGTCAAGGTGACAAAGACCTGCATATTGATTCCAATCCACAGTGATGGCCCAGAGGGCCACTTTAAAGACAGAGAGGTCCCTACCACAAGATGATTAATGGACCATCACAGACACACACCTAGAGGTTAAAAGGTGGCCTGCAATACCTACTACAAAGGTGTGTGTGTGTGTGTGTGTGTGTGGTGTTTGTTAATTTAAAAATGTAGTTTAGGTGGATTAGATAGTTTTATATTGGATTTTTTAAAAATGTTGATTAATTCCATACTTACATATTCCATAAATGGTTACTCTATAAAATCTATATAAAATATTCATTACAGGCTGAATTTTGTCCCCTCAAAATCCATAGGTTGAAGTCCTAACTCCCAATTTGGAGACAGCACATACACATAGAGGAAAGACCATATGATGACGGGGAGAAGATGGTCATCTGCAACCAATCTTATTGGCACCTTCGTCTTGGACTTCCAACCTCCAGAATTGTGAAAACATAAATTCCTGTGTTTAAGTCACCCATCCTGTGGTATTTTGTTATGGCAGCCCTAGTAGACCAATACAATATTCGATGATATGTTCCATAAGTTTTATACTTATCATAATTTTAGAGTAGTATAATATAATAAATGTAAGCATAATATAGTAAGTCATAAACAGGATGTATTATGTGTCATATTATATAATTTTTTATGTGTTCTACATTATAGTATACATGTAAAATACTAAAATAAATGTAAGTATAATATAATATGAATATGGGTATGATAAGCATAAATATGTGCACATATTTGGTATTTATTATACTAAAATAAATATAAGTAAAATGAACACACTCTCTCTGGTTGATGTTTTCATTAAAAAAATTTTTTTTAACATTTATTTTTGAGAGACAGAGCATGAGCAGGGGAGGGGCAGAGAGAGAGGGAGACACAGAATCTGAAGCAGGCTCCAGGCTCTGAGCTGTCAGCACAGAGCCCGATGCGGCGCTCGAACCCACAAACAGCAAGATCATGACCTGAACTGAAGTCAGGCTCTGAGCTGTCAGCACAGAGCCCAAAGCGGGGCTCGAACCCACAAACTGCAAGATCATGACCTGAACTGAGGTCGGACGCTCAACCAACTGAGCCACCCAGGTGCCCCAATGTTTGCATTTTTATATCAAAACCTATAGAATATCTATAGTACAGTTTACCATAGGTCAAAGAATCCCCTATAGTTTTATAACCTTGCTTTTCACCTCAACTCAAGTGGGCTTCTGTAATTCAAGAGCTAGAGCAAAGAAATAGATAGCTTTCTGTTGTCAGCAGTCCTCAGCAAGAAAGAGCAAATGCAGTGTGTTGGGCCATGAAGAAGCAATGACCTTCACCTCCATTTTTTGAATGCTACAGGGGAGAGTTTCCTCACCAGAATGCCCCAAAGAGGGCATGCTCTTGGTAGATGAGCCACTGTATGAAGTGGGGTAAGCTGGAGGATGGTTTCCCTCTACTCTCCTCAGCTTCTCATTCTATTTTCTGCTTAGCTTTAACAACCACACCTATGGGGTGGCTGTCACACTTGGAGAAGGGGCCACCAACAGTTTAATAAGGTAAGCCTATACCTATCCTTGGGCATCTCCACAACAACACACACTGCTACTTTGTTTATTTTATGCCCAGTGATGGGCAGTTTAGTTATTATTCATAGAAGTCTCTGAAATGGGTCATAATAGGTTATTAATTAATTCTAAAACACTCTATAGCCTAGCCCAAAATTTCATCCCATTGATTATTTTAATCTCAAATAATGCCCAACAAACCACACTTGAAGCTGTACAGACAAATTTAGAAATCCATGATATGGGAGCCAAGTTAGAATGTATGAACCCCCTGCTACTTCTAGGAAGAATCAAAGTGAAAAGAAATGCCCTTCCAAATTAGGTCCAAATTCACAATTTGTCCCCTCTGGTTTCTTATTCCATTCAGTCTATTCGGTGGGACATCACTGCCTTCTGGGTGGAGTAGGATTCTCTTAGGTTTGGACTGTCTGGTCCTGAAGGGATGCTGGTATTTTCTTTGGCATCCTTCAAACTCAATCCCAGATCCCAGTCCCTCATGTGTCCCTTTAAAAAAATAGTCAACAGCACACATAAGAAGACAGACCTACCTCATTCTATTGCACTTCACTTTATTGCACTTCACAGATACTATGTTTTTAAAAAATTGAAGATTTGTGACAATCCTGCATCAAGCAAGTCGTGGGTGCCATTTTCCCAGTAGCATCTGCTCACTTTGTGTATCTGTGTCACATTTTAGTAATTCTTGCAATATTTCCATTTTTTTCATTAATATTGTATTTGCTATGGTGATGTGTGATAAGTGATCTTTGATGTTATTATCAGAGACAAGATGTGGGTGAATTGCTGCAATCTCACACTAAAACTTGGACAGATGAGGAGTTGCTTCTTAGGGATGAGCAAAGAAAATGTTTCTTAAGATGGAATCTGCTCTGGTTGAAGACGCTGCGAAGATGGTTGAAATGACAACCAAAGATTTAGAATCTTACATTAACTTAGTTGATGAAACAGCGGCACAATTTGAGAGGACTGGCTTCAATGTTGAAAGAAATTCTACTCTGGGTCAAATGCTATCAAATAGCATCACAAGCTACAGAGAAATCTTTCATGAAAGGAAGAGTCAATCAGTGTGTCAAACTTCACTGGGGTCTTATTTTAAGAAACTGCCACAGCCATTCCGACCATCAGCGATCACCACCCTGATGAGCCAGCAGCTATAAACATCGAGGCAAGATGCTCTGCCAGCAAAAAGATTATGTATGACTCACTGAAAGCTTGGACGATGGTTAGCATTTTTTAGCAATAAGGTATTTTTAAAGTAAGGTATGTACATTTTTTATTAGTCATAATGTTATTGCACACTTAACAGACTACAGTATAATGTACGCATAGCTTTTATATGCACTGGGAAACCAAAAATATTATTTGACTCATTTTATTGTGATATTTGCTATATTGTGGTGGTCTGGAACAGAACCCATGATATTTTTGAGGTATACCTGTATTACAGTTACATATACATTATGTACACATACCATACCCCACACTCCTTAAAGACTTTAACCAAGCTGTTCTTAGGCCTTAATGTATGCTGTCCATCAGTCGTATTCATTTTAGCTGCATGTAAAAGAAAACTTAGTAGCTAAAGCAAGATAGAAGTTATTTCTCTCTCAAATAAAAGACCACAAAGAAATAGTCCAGGGTTGGTGAAGTGACTCCCTAGTATCAATAGAGACCAAGACTCCCATCTGCTCTTCTACCATCTTCCAGTCTTAGATGGCCACTGGCCAGAAGAAGGAGAAAGGAAAAGGGGTCCTTCTCTGCTGAGTCAGCTTCCTTTAAGCTAAATCCCACACAGTTTTACTGATATTTCATTGGTCTGAACTTGGTTACATGTTGTAGTGGAGGTGTGGAAGGACAGAAGATTAATATTCCATTCCACATGTTTCACCGCCAGCTAAAACTCGGACCTGCTTCTAAGGAAAAAGAAAATAAGTGATGAAGTTAGAATAGACAACTCAGTTTCTAACGTATATAGTGCAATCCGGATCCACAGTGTTTCTAGTCTACTTGTAGTAAGAGAAGAGGGATGCCTGGGTGGCTCAGTCGTGTCCAACTTTGTCCAACAAAGTGTCCAACTTTGGCTCAGATCATGATCTCACAGTTGGTGAATTTGAACCCCACGTCGGGCTCTGTGCTGTCACCTCAGAGCCTGGAGTCTGCTTTAGATTCTGTGTCTCCCTCTCTCTGTGCTCCTCTCCTCCTCTCTCTCTCTCTCTCTTACTCTCTCACTTTCTCAAAAATAAACATTAAAAAATTATAGGAAAAAGAGAAGAAAGGTAAGCAAAGAGAATCATGAACAAAAAAAGAGGAAACAGTTTGGTTTGAACCTTGCCTATACAGCAGTAAAGTTAATTCAAAACCAGCTCTTCTGAGTCCCAAGCCTATCAAATTCACCTCAGTTAAAAGTAGTCTTCTATTAAAATATTAATTCTACTGCCATGTTTTCAACATATTTGGGGGATAATATCCAACTATGCGTGTGGTTTTATTGTCCAGAAATTTCATTTGACTCATTCTTGTCTTTGAAAAATTAAAAAATTTGCAATGTGGTCTCTTCGTGTGGCCTATCATACATAGTGAAAACACTTATTCCCCCGCGCCCTCTTTTGTACCTTCTACTACTGGCACCCAGGAATGAACTGAGTATGAGGTTTAAATCATGGCAATGCTCCCTGCCCTGTTTTGAATATATTTCTCCACATCTGTATCAAAGAATTATTTAAGTACAATTCATTTCATTGCTTTCTTCATTCTCCAAATCTACTGTCCGCGTTTCTTCATTTCCTGCAAAGTCCCAAGGCATTTGTGGTTCTTTTTTTTTTTTTTTTAGCGCCCTGAAAATTCTTAGGCCTTTGAATCTGGTCTTCCGGTGCAGTTTCTTACTTGCCTCGCATATAGTCAACCAGAGAATCCAACTCAGGATTGTGAACTGGAGCTGCTGGTGATACCTCCAAAGTCTATCCTCAGAGATCCAACAAGGATCAATATGATCTCTCCTCTGCTATGCACTCTTCTAATCCTTATCTTACCAGGCCTACTGTTGTTGCTTTGATTGCATCAGAGATAACTCCCTTTAAACACCCCTTTGCAGCCTCTCGTGGGATAAATCTTTACTGATCCATTTTGTTTTCCCTGTCATTTCCTCATTCTTTTTGACTGCCCCACTTGAGTGTTTACATTTTTTACCTGCTTCTAAGGTTGCTCCATTTTCTTTTCTATCAAGAGGAAACCTAGCACCGATGGGGAAAGCTTGACATTTCTCTTCTAACATATTTATCTAGATTTTCTTGGTGGGGGCCCATAGCAGGAGACCCGTAGTGAGAGACATGCAAAGATACTGGGTCTTCAAAAACATCTATTGCTTAAACGAATTTTGTGTACTCTCATCAACTCGAGCTGAATAATTTCACAGAGGAAATATCTTCCCACCATTCCCACACATAATCAAGGACTAAACTCAAGCTTGTCACCCAGCTTGCTTATGATGTTCCTTATCTTCCCTGTGCTCTTCATAAGAATCCTGACTCTTACATGTCATTCATGCCTTATACCTAGACAACAATTCTATCACCTTAAAACTCATATGATCTTAACTTTGACACTCTGAAGTGTATTTTTATTCTGGTCTTGTCTCAAATATGTCCAAATCTTAAATAACAACTGGTATAATTGACTCAGTTTTCAAAGTATCAGTAGTAGAATTCCACTTGTTCATTGCTGGTAAAAAAAAAAAAAAAAGAAAGAAAGAAAGAAAAGAAAACGATTACCTTTTGTACATTAACCTTGTATTTCAAAACCTTTCTATAATTGCGTATTAGTGGCACAGGTCCTTTTGTCAATTCTTTCTTATTTTCCACATAGATGACTGTGTCATCTGGCTCACAAAAACAGTTTTATTTCTCCTTTCAAAATCTTTGTACATTGTATTGCCTTTTTACATCTTATTTCATGAACCAGGAGTTTCAGTCCAATGTTAAAAAAGAGTTGTGAGAGGGGACAGCCTTGGTTTGTGCCTGATCTTAGTAGAAAAGCTTCGAGTTTCTTACCATTAACTATGATGTTAACTGTAGGATATTTGTAGGTGTTCTTTATCAAGTTGAGAAAGTTCCCTTCTAATCCTATGTTGAAAGTTTTTGTCATAAATGCATGTTGGATTTTATCAAATACTTTTTCTACATCTATTGATATGGTCATGTGACTTTCCTTTTTTAACTCATTGGTATTATGGTTTACATTAATTGATTTTTGAATGTTAAACCAGACTTGCATAATCAGGATGAATCCCACTTGGTTATGGTGTATAATTTTTTCTATAAATTTTTTTGAGGTTTTTTGCACCTATGTCCATGAGAGAAACTTATCTATAATTTATTTTCTTGTAATGTCTTTGTCTGGTTTTGATGTTAGAGTAATGCTAACATAAAACGAGTTTAGAATTATTCTCTCTGCTTCTATCCTCTGAAAGAGAATACAGGGAATTGGTATGATTTTTTCTTTAAATGTTTGGTATTCACCAGTAAACCCATCTGGACCTGGTGCATTCTGTTTGGGATAGAAAGTTATTAATCATTGATTAAATTTCTTTAATGGATATAAATATTGTCTTTTCTTGTGTAAGTTTTGGCAAATTGGGTCTTCCAAGGAATTGGCCCATTTCATCTGAATTATTAAATTTATGGGCATAGAATTGTTCATAGTATTCCTTTATAATCTTTTTAAAGTCCATAGGATCTGTAGCAATGACCCTTCTTTTATATCTGATGTTGATAATTTGTATCTTCTCTTTTTTATTTTCATTTATTTAATATTTTTAAAATGTTTATTTATTTTGAAAGAGAGAGAGAGAACAGATGAGGGGCAGAGACAGAGAAGAGAGAGAATCCCAAACCGGTCCCATGCTGTCAGTGCAGAGCCAGACGTGGGGCTCCATCTTTCAAAGAGGGAGATCATGACCTGCGCTGGACACTTAACCAACCAAGCCACCTAGGCACCCCTCTTCTCTTTTTCCTTGGCCAACCTGGCCATAGCTTTATCGATTTTACTATTTTTTTTAAAGCAACTTTTGGTTTTGCGAATTTTTTCCTACTATTTTCCTCTTTTCGATGTCATTAATCTCTGCTTTAATTTTAATTTCCTTTCTTCTGCTTGTTTTAGGTATAAATTGTTCTTCTTTCTCTAGTTTCCTAAGCTAGATTATTGATTTTAGATGTTCTTCCTTGCTAATATAGACATTTAGTGCTATACATTTCTTGCTAAGCACCGTTTTTCCTGCATTCCACAGATTTTGATAAGTTGTTTTTTCATTTTCTTTCAGTTCAAAATTTTTATATTCTTATGAGGTTTCTTTATTGACCCATGTATTATATGTTGTTTAATCTCCAAATATTTGGGAATTTTTCAGATCTAGAATTATATTGATCTAGTTTAATTCCATTGTGATCTGAGCTCATACTTTGTATGATTTCTATTATTTAAAAATTTTAAAGGCGACCTTTATGTCCCAGAATGTAGTCTACCTTCATGAATGCTCCAGGTGGACTTGAAAAGAATGTGCATTCAGCTCTTATTGTATAGAGTATTCTGTAAATGTCAATTAGATCAAGTTGATTGATAGTACTGTTCTAGTCAATTATATTCTCATTGATTTTCTGCCTGCTTGATCTATGCATGACCTACAGAGGGGTGTTGAAGTCTCCACATGTAATACTGGATTTATCTATTTCTCCTAGCAGTTCTATCAATTTTGCTTCATGTGTTTTGAAGCCCTGTTGTTAGGTACACATACATCAATTGTTAGGTCTTCTTGGAGAATTGATCTTTATCATTATGTAATGTATGTCTTTAACCCTAAAAATTTTCTTTTCTGATGTCTGCTTTTTTCTGAAATTAATGTAGCTATTCCAGCTTTCTTTTTTATTAATGTTAGTATAGTATATGTCTCTCCATCCCTATATTTTTAATCTGTCTTTATATTTAAAGTGGCTTTTTTTTGTAAGCAGCATATGTTTTGTTTGAATTTTTTTATCCACTCTGAAATCTCTGTCTTCTAATTGGTGTATTTAGGCTATTCACATTTAGAGTGATTATTGAAATAGTTTGATGAATGTCTACCTTGTTTATAACTGTTTTCTATTCATTGAACTTGTTATTTTGTTCCCTTCTCCTTCCTCTATTTCTGTTTTCTGTGTTTCTACAGGGCATTTTGTGATTCCACTTATCTTTTAGCATATTAATTATGCCTCTTTAAAAAATAATTTAGTATAGTTTGTAGTATTTATTTTTATCAATTAAATTTTACCTTCAAATAGCAAGGGAGGCTGGGAAAGAAATTGGCTTCTATCCTGATGATGCTCATAAGGTGGGGAATTCCTCAAATATTGGAAGGTTGTTCAAAATTGCTGAGTAGCTAGGAAGAATGACAAATGTCTACTACATATTTTCTTATACTATTTTTTCTCATACTTTCCACCTCTTTGCTTAGTGCCTAAAACAGTGAATTTCTTCCCACTTTATCTTTCAGTCATTAGGTTGTTCTAAAAATATTTCATTGCCCTTCAGTCCTACAATGGAGTTTTCTTTTCTTTTTTAAAAATATCACAGGGTCATACTTTTAACTTCCAAAAGTCCTCTTATTCTGATAGTTTCAGTTTTTGAATGCAATAATCTTTCAAATCTGTTTGAAGGTATGAGTAATAAATTTTTAGAAGACTGTCTTTTTTTCTCAATATTTGTATATTGATTTTGGTGTCTCTTTTGCTATTCATTTTCCTCATCTTTTAACTCATCTTTTTTGTATTCATATTTATAAATGAGAGATTTGGTTCATCAGTATCGTTGTCATGAACCTTGGCCATTTTCAAGCTTTCTATCCTGTTGAGAACTGCCACCCAGGAAGAAGTGATTTTAGGTTGGTAGAGAAACGCTTAAGGAATGCTTCCTTCCAGGAGATAAAAGGAAACTTTTCTGAAGGGCCCAGAGATAACCAGGCATCCTACTGAGCTACCTGAGATGGCGAGATAGGGAAAGGATCACTGTGGTCCAACTCATTTTAACTTAAAGCTACATGTCCTTGTTGTTTGCTTCATGTCCACTCATGCCTATTTGAGGGTCAGATTTTTATTTTTTGACCTTCTTCAAGCCCAGAGGCTCATGGTAGATTTTCATTTCCCATAAGTCAGAATTTCCCCCTTAGTTAGCTCTTCTAACGGGATTTAGCCTGTGAGATAAAGATCACTCAAGTTGGGACTGCCCCAACGATTGCACAAGGCTTTAATGAACTGGCTTACTAACTGGCCTGTGGCCAGCTCACATTACCAGCCCTGCTGGCTCAGTGCTTTGCATTCCTCTGAGGTTTCTAACACTCACCCCACTATCTACTGTATATTTTCAAGAAATTCCTCAAATTTTCTGTATGATAAGGCCACTGTGCTTTGTCTCCAGCTCTATTGGTTCCTTTTCTTGTATAACTCCTATTTTTTAAGGAGATTTTACAGATGAAAATAAAATGTCTGTCATCTCAGTGTGGTGGTGGCATTTGTTTTTTTCCACTTCACATGGGTAAATATATCAGTGGATAAAATCAGAATGAATTTAGCTTAGACTAAATATGCACTGGTCTGATTGAAAATTCAGCTTTAAGAAAAAAGAAAGAAAATTTAGCTTTTCCATTGGTACATTTGGAATTTGTACTCATGCCAAGATCCTTAGACTTAGGCTTCTTTACTATATTACTGTAAAAAATGTGAAGTATGATTTGATGTTTGTACAATTCATTTCAATGCTTCTGAGAAAATTTTTCTTAGCTCTTTTCTGAACCATATATATGTCTATTAACATAAATATATTTTCCATATGGAGATGAAAATATTATGTTTATTCTGGAAAGTGGAATTTTGAGTGATACTATTTTTGTTTTTAGATTGTGTTTTGCAAATTTTCTACAATAAACATATATATAATTAAAAATAAGTATATTTCTTTCATTTTCCTTCAGTTTGTTAGATGAATGTTACACCATTCCTGTGGCTACAGAGAAGTGATCACATTTTTGAGCAGTATATTTAAGGTAGGGAAAAATCTAAAAGCATGAACAGACTTATCTGTACCAGTTGCATAGAGATTTTTGGGTGTACTATGAAGTTTAAAACTTCATGCATTATTTCTTTTCTGCTTTTTCCTGCCAGCTGCTAACCTTCAAAACAACATATTATTGAGATGACTCATGAGAATCAGTGTGAAATAGAATGTGTTACCGCTGGAAGTTTCTTCCTCCATAGACTGGTTAGAACTGTTTCAGAGTATTGTATAAAGGAAGAACAAAGTTCTAAAAACTGAGATTGGAAATTAGTCCTGTCAGCACACCTAAAAAGAACTGTAATTTTGTTAGGAATGTGCAACAAAAGAATCATTGTTAACTATTCATTTAACAATAACATTTATTATGCAGGAGAAATAATACATTACCAACATTATCACATGAGATCTCTTCTAAAGTCTACCGTGGCAAATGCAAGGCTTTGTAGGCTTCATTATAATTTGGCTAACAACTCACGTCTCTCAGATTTTCCCATAAATTATATGAAATTTATATATTTCACACAGATTATTTTATTTAACTATTATATTTAATTTTATTTTTAAATAAAATTTTATTCTATTGTTAAAATATTTTATTTAAATATTACAGCATTAGCCTTTCACTTTATTTAATATTTGGGACTCACTCTGTAAAAAGCTCTGAGGAGTAAGCGATAAAAGATGACCCTAAATGTGACAGTGACATTGGGAGGCATTTTCAAAACCTCAGAAAAGAGTACAAAGTATTAACATTTTTATTTGCTATGAAAAAAATAGGCAAAATTTGAAAGTGAGGTGAAAAGTTGGGTACAATGTCCCTTCAGTGTCATACTGAGGTGACAGCCACCAAAGCATTACATAGGGAAAAGGTTCTCAAATTTCCGTGACTGTCAAAATCATCCAAAGGACTTTGTAAAGTCATACTTTAATCCAGATAAATGAATCAATTTTGACTGAATTTTGGTGCCCTTCTGGACTCTATTACATAATTTTAATCAAGCACTCTACAGACACCAACATCTTTTCAATTGAAAATTACAGAGGTTACCAGGTGGCTCGGTCAGTTCAGTGTCTGACTCTTGGTTTCAGGTCAGGTCATGATCTCACGGTTCATGAGTTCACCCCATGGCTGGCTCTGCTCTGACAGCATGGAGCCTGCTTGGGATTTCTCTCTCTCTCTCTCTCTCTCTCTCTCTCTCTCTCTCTCATAAAGTAATTTAGTAAATAAACATAAAAATTTTTAAATAGAAAATTACATAGTTTGTGAAACATTAAACTACTTCAAAATTTCTTGTGTTATTTTGACAGATTTCCTTTTCCTGTCTCAGATTTATGCGCTTTTACATTTTCTTCAAGCTGTATCAAAAAGTTGTGTTAGGATGCCTGGCTGGTTCAGTCAGTGGAGTGTGTGACTCTTGATTTCGGGATTGTGAGTTCAAGCCTCACATCGGGTGTAGAAATTTCTTAAAAGTAAAATCTTAAAAAGAAAAAAAAGTTTTGTGATATGATGGTTACTATTAATCAGAAATCATTTTTGTTTAAGTAACTTATTGTAAAGAGTCCTTTTTATGTTAACATGTGGAAAAATATATAACTGTGTGTATGTTCTTCATAAAAATTTGGTGGAATCAATATTAATGTAAAAAATACATATTTTAGCAAAGAGAAATAATACCAGAACATGGAAGCCAGAAGTTTATGTATACTTTCAGGAATTAAGTAAATAGCTGGGGGATTTATAGTTTCAAATTCAACTCCCAAATTATCACCAATTTCTTGCGAGTATTGGGAAATCACAAAGTTTTTAAATCCTTGTGTATCATTATTTGCCAAGTATTGTAATATTTGCAGGCTTATGACACTACAACTTGGTGAAATTATAGGGAACATTTATATATTAGAAAAAAGTAATATCAAAAATACAAATCTACAAAACCACCCTGAGATATTATTATTTCCCACTTATTAAGATGGCTACTCTAAAAAACTCCAGAAAATAACAAGTGTTGGCAAGAATGTTAGAACCCCTGTACACTGTTTGTGGAAATGCAAAGTGTTGCATTTGCCATAGAAACCAGTATGAAGGTGCCTCAAAATATTAAAAATAGAGTTAACATATGATCCAGCAATCCCACTTTGGGGCAGATACCCAAAGAATTGAAAGCAGGATCTTGAAGAGCTATTTGTTGCCCCATGTCCTTAGCAGTAGTGTTATTCAAGATAGCAAAGAAGTGGTATATACCTAATAGAATATGATTCAGCCCTAACACGGAAGGAAATAATGTCGCAAGCTACAACACAGGTGAAACTTGAAGACATTGTGCTAAGTGAAATTAACCAGTCACAAAAACACAAACACTGCATGATTCCACTTACATGAAGTATCTAAAGTAGGCAAATTCATAGAACAGTAGAATAGTGGTTGCCAAGCGGTGTAAGCAGGAAGAAAAGGGGAATTGTCATGTAATAGGTATAGAATTTGTTCCGCAACATAAAAAAGTTCTGAAGATGCATTGCACAACAAGGTGAATATACTTAACCCTACTGCACTGTATACTTCAAAAAGGGTAAGATGATAAATTGTATGTGTTTTTTATTATAATTAAGAATAAGAAATATGTAAATCTTTTGGATTGGCCTAATTTTACGGCTTTATAAAAAGGCAGCTACAGGAATGTAATTTAAGGCTCACCAAAGGATTCTTTCCTCTCTAACCTGTGTTTATGTCTTAGATGCCAACCTTAGAGCATTGTTCCTTGTGGTTGTGAGCATATTTCCTATTGTGAGTAAATATCTAAAATAATGACCTATAATTAAGTATTTACTTTTTAAAGAACATTTATCCAGATTGTAAAGGAGGGAGGAAAAAAAGGGCAATACAGCATTGGGTCCTTGGTGCCAAGAGTGCTGGAGTTGGTGAAGTGTGATTATTTACCAAAAAATTCTATTTAACTTCACCTCAGACCTGCAGAAACATTTTCCTTTCCTATTTCCTGTTGCCCTGGGGAAAGTTGCCGTTACCATAGAAAAAGGGATTTTGTGTGCGTAACCTATGCATTCCTTTCTGGGGGCCCGCAGAAAAACATTGTGAGGGATTCACTTTCACAGCCCATTAATGCATGCTGTCTTAAGCAGTATTTTTTTCCCCCTGTTTTTAAAGTTAAATCCCTTATTGATTGTTTCTTCTCATTTCCACATCTTCTTTTAGTTTGACAGAGGAGCATTGTATTATGATTCTTACAAAGGGACCAGAAGTGCCAAACTATTTTAAGGTCCATTCAAACACAGACCACTACCCACCTCTCATCCTGGTACTGTGGAACTTACTTCTGGAAGAAACTCCATTCTTAATTTTGCGATTCTTACACATGTACAAAAAAAAAAGTGGTTACTATGGAAACTGGGAGAGTGAGTAACTTGGTAACTTTAACAGAAGTGCTCACTTGCTATTGCTAACACTGGAATAACAACTGTGCATTAACCAGGGGAATACAGAACTTTTATCATAAAGTTGGCTACTCTTCTTTGCCAGGTGCTCCATAACTCTTCAAGTGTATTCCCAATTCAGGAGCAATATTTTCTATATTAACGATATAGGGAAATGTTCATTATTGACATAGCAGTATGGTGGTTAGTAAAAAAAAATTAAATTAATTAAGACAATTTATATTACTTCATGTGTCTATATTTCTCTCTTCTCTTCTCTCTGAGGCTTCAAAAGGGCATCCTTGAGGGTTTTGAGGGTCTTGGTTTCCTCTATTTTAAACATTGAAGTGATTCAGATAGCAGAGGAAAATGTAAAGAAAGTGAAAAAAAAAAGCCAATGAACTCCTTATCCTGACTCAAATTTAATTAATAATTTCATGCATGTTCTTCCAAGATTTTTTCCTAAGCATTTTTTTTAACATAGCTGCAATTATTGAAGACTTTACTTGAAATTATAAAAGGAATTGCTGAGTCCTTGTTTCAGTGTCTGGGGTACATGTATAAAGCTGTTTTGCTCAGTATTTCTTTACCTTTATTTTCTAGCAGTAGGATTTATTCAAGCCATCCATCATTCAGCACCTCCTACTAACATGTCTTACTTTTGCTTTAGAATGCTTATTTACCCTTGTTGACATGTACGGTTTATACAATTCAGGAATTTTTTTACCTGATTAAAAACAACTTATTTGATTGATAAATACTTGCTATGGGGAAGATACCAAACAATACTTTTGGGGCCACAGTGTTAGAGTTTGAATTTATCTGCGAAATATTCACTGCTGACGGGTGAATACCATGGGACTTTAGATGCCTGGAGAAATCAGTAATGGTGGGATTTAGACTTCATGGCTGTAGTCACAAAGTGGTTGTTCCTTCCGTCTCTCATGATAATGCTCTTACCTGGATGTCATGGCATTGGCTGTGAAGGTGATAGGGCTGAGGAGGTGTGCAAATGGAAATTTCCGGGAACTTGAAAATGCTATAATCAGAGAAAGGATTTTGAACTCATTTAAGCTTCCATCAAAATGTACTCTTTATAAGAAGCCTGGTGATATTAATAGCCTTTCTCTCAGGATACTAATAGATAGCATTTACTGAGTGCTTACCATATGTCAGGTACATGACATTTATTATCTAATGAAATCTTCTCAACAGTCCTATAAATTAAATCCTGTTATCATTCTCATTTGAGCAATGAAGAAACTGAGTTACAGAGAAAGTACATAACTTGTCCCAGATCAGGAGCTAGTTAGTAATGAAGTCAGAATGTGAACTTGGGCAATCTAACTTTAGGGTCCATTTTCTTCACAAGGTTTTACTGTGTTTCTTCTGGTAGATTCAGATAAATAAAACTTCTCAAGACTACGAGCCTTGTTATCACTCTTCCCTGAGAAACTAACGCCAGTTACCAAATGCCAAATATAGAGAACACTTGTCAGTATTTATTTTTAACTCTCTGAAAAAGACATATTCTTAAAAAATTTTAAATTAAAATCATTACCTTTTGTCTTTTGAAATGGACCAAAAGGATTACTGGAGGTCTTCAATGGAAACTTAAACAATTATTTGGGGCACCTGGGTGGCTCAGTCGGCTGAGCATCCGACTCTTGATTTCCGCTCAGATCATGATCCCAGGGTCATAAGATTGAGCCCAAGTCAGGCTCCTTGCTGAGCATGGAGTCTGGTTGGGATTCTCCCTCTCTGTCTCTCTTTCTCTCTCTCTCTCTCTCTCTCTCTCTCTCTCTCTTTCTCCCCCTCTACTCATCTCCTCCGTTCACACAGTCTCTCTCTAAGAAACCAAAAAAAAAAAAAAAAAAAAGATTGTCTAAGCACACCATTATTGACATCTGATTGTATAGGTTCTCTGTACTTTTCATTGTCTTTGAGGGTTTTTTTTTTTACGATTTTTATAAGTTGTAGATAACTAATAGCTAGTACAAATGATTGCTGTCCAAAATCAAGCATATGGATTTCATCTGGAATAAATGCAACTGATTTCTCTCTACCACCCATGGAATAAGCCAGTTTTGCAATTATTTGCAAATTGATTTTAGCATACTTAATATATGTGTGTGATTCTTTAAATCTCATTCGAATCAATTGTAACATCTATAACTTCCTCATTAGTTAATGAATGAAATAAAATCTTGGGCAGGTGTCCAATTTCCTTTGTATGAGAGTCATGATTATATCCTCTTTTAAAATCTCAAACTTCCTTTTCTTATTTTATTCCAATCAGTCTCCATATTCTATACATTCTACCTCAAATGTATTTTCAGCATGTCTTTTCTATTCCTTTTGCCTCATCTAGACCCTCATCATCTCATCAGTGCACTCTAGCAACAGTGTAACTGATAAATAAATGTTTGCTGGATAAATGCATGAACACCCAGGTTTGGGATTAGGATTATAATAGTTATTGTCGATGATGGGAACAGCTGGAGTGGGAATAGCAGGAGATACCAACAGTCTAGAAAGGCAGTTTTTTCAAAAATATTCCTGAAATATGGTTTCATTGATACTTTTTTTTCTGATAGGACATTTTAGTGCAATAAGCACAATAATGTAATTGCTCTTGCACTCAAAATTCAACCAGCTTTGTGGTGGCTTAATGCCTGGTTATATTTCTTCTTCCATCTCTTCCATTTCTTTAAGCATGGCTAGGTAACACCAAATAATTGTTCATCACCTAGGGCTTATACTATTGAGATATTCAAATGAACAGTAATCCATTCAGTTGTTTCTTATATCTTAGGCTCAATAATAAGTTGGGTTTGACTGGTGGTAGTAGGGGATGGAGAAGGGAGCATCTTCAATATGCAAAATATCCTTTGTTATTCAGAGTATAAAACAGGTGATGGGAATGAAGGAGTGCACTTGTCGTGCTGAGCACCAGGTGTTGTATGGAACTGCTGAAACACTGTATTAGACACATGAAACAAATATTACACTGCATGTTAACTAACTGGAATTTATTTTTTATAATTTTTTAATGTTTATTTTTGAGAGAGAGAGGGACATAGTGTGAGCAGGGGAAGGACAGAGAGAGAGGGAGACACAGAATCCAAAGCAGGCTCCAGGCTCTAAGTTGTCAGCACAGAGCCTGACCCGGGGCTCAAACCCATGGACCGGGAGATCATGACCTGAGGCGAAGTCAGAGACTTAATCAACTGAGCCACCCAGGTGCCCCAAGAAGTAGTCTTTAGAGGAAGAGGAGCTTAAAGTATTTTTTAAGTTTTTATGTAAATTCCATTTACTTAGTGGCACCTGGGTGGCTCAGTCAGTTAAGCCCATGACTTTGGCTCAGGTCATGATCACACAGTCAGTCACGAGTTCAAGCCCTGAGTTGGGGTGTGCTGATAGCTTGAGCCTGGAGCCTGCTTCAGATTCTGTGTCTCCCTGTGTCTCTGCCCCTTCCCCACTCTCTCTCTCTCTCTCAAAAATATTTAAACATTAAAAAAAAATCGGGGGGTGCCTGGGTGGCTCAGTTGATTAAGCATCAGACGTCAGCTCAGGTCATGATTTCATGTCTCATGAGTTCAAGCCCTATGTCGGGCTCTGTGCTGACAGCTCAGAGCCTACAGCCTGCTTCAGATTCTGTGTGTCCCTGTCTCTCTGCCCCTCCCCTGCTTGTTCTCTCCTTCTCTCTCTCTTTCTCTCTCTCTCTCAAAGAAATAAACATTAAAAAAAAAATACTGTCACCTCAAAAAAACAAATTCTTTAAAAAATTTGTTTTCATCGATGAGATAAAATCTATGTTTTCAGGATATTTCTGAAGATCTTTCCACAAATAAAGTAATTACTTTGGGGGATAGTAATTATATCACAATTCATGGATTACAAATTATGTTTTTGAAGTCTTTCTCCTGAAGAACTATTTAAGAATATGGCTTCTGGATCTGGTAAAGAATACTTTTTGTATTGTAACTACTAAAGAAGCAGAACTGCCTGATTATTGGACTGAATGATAAGATTGATTTATTACAGTAATGAACAGTAACAAAATTGAGGAGAGTAAACTTCTCCTTTGCACTGTAATACATTACTCTTTCAAAGAATTTTATCAAAATTTTTCTACAGTTAAGATCACATCATGGACAATGAAAGCATTAACAAATCTCTTGAGGCTGTTAATTTGTTTGGTGCAACGTACAATCTCAGAAAATTTTATATGGATAATATTTTATCTGTACAAAATTATCCTTTCACTTGACAATTCTTCCCAGGAATTTCTTATAATAGTGACAAGCTAATTCAGAATTATAAATTATATCAGGACAACTTAAAATATTTCTGGCATCTCTCCTTTTATAAAGTAAATATATAAATCATTGTGATTTTCCAGGGGCTCTGAGAAAACTCAAAGGTAATTTTAATTTTTAACTTAAAAAGATATCTAGTGCTTGTTTTGGGAGCACATACACTAAAATCGGAACAATATAGAAAAGCTTAGCATGGCTTCCGTGCAAGGATGACACGCAAATTTGTAAAACATTCCATGTTTATTCAGCAAATGTGTTGGGAAAAGTAAATATTCACATGGAGAGAAGAGATTGGCTTAAAGTGAACCCAAACTCTTAAAAGAAAATATATGGGAAAAGCTTCATGACATTGGATTTGGCAATGACTTCTTGGTTATGACATCAAAAGCATAGACAACAAAGGAAAATATAAATAAATTGGACTATATCAAAATTTTAAAATTTTGTGCATCAAAACACACTATCAACAGAGTGAAAAGGAAACCCATGACATGGGAGAAAATATTTATAAATCATATGTCTCATTAGGACTTAATACACAGAAATACATAAAGAACTCCTACTGTTCAACAAAAAAATAAATGACTGGATTTAAAAATGGGCCAAGAGAGGTTCCTGGGTGGCTCAGTTGTTAAGAGTTCAACTCTTGATCTCAGCTCACACTTTAATCTCAAAGTTGTTGAGTTCAAGCCCCACATTGGACTCTGCACTAGGTGTGAAGCCTACTTTAAAAAAAAAAAAACCATATATATATATATAATTGCAAAGAAATTGAATTAACAATTCTTTAAAGAAAATATACAGATGGCCAATAAGCACAAGACAAAATGTTCAAGTCACTAATCAATACAGAAAAATGCAAATTAAAAACACAATGAGATTTCATCTCACCACCTTTAGGACAACTGTTTTCTAAAAAACAGAAAGTAACAACTATAGTCAAGGATGTGGAGAAAACAGAACACTTGACATTCCTGGTACAAATATAAAATGGTGTAGCCACTATGAAGACTAGTATGGTGGCTCCTGGAAAAAAAATTAAACGTAGAATTACCATAGAATCCAGCAATTCCTCTTCTCAGTATATACCCCAAAGATTTCAAAACAAGTTCCCGAAAAGGTATTTGTACACCCTTCGCAGCAGCATTATCCACAACAGCTGAAATAGTGAAAGTAATCCATGAGTCCATTGAAGGATGAGGGGATAAAAACAAAACAGGGACTTTACATATAGTGGAATATTATTTAACGTTAAAAGGCAAGAAAATTCTGGGGCGCCTAGGTGGCTCAGTCATCTGAGCATCTGACTTTGGCTCAGGTCATGATCTCATGGTTCCTGAGTTCAAGCCTTACATTGGGCTCTCTGCTGTCACTAAGAGCCCACTTTGGATACCTCTAACTCCCTCTCTCTGCCCCTTCTCCACTTGTGCTCTCTCAAAAATAAAACATTTTTATAAACAAGAACATTTTGATACATGCTACACGTGGATAAAGCTTGAAGACATTTTAAGTGAAATAATCCAGTCACAAAATGACAACTACTCTCTGATTCCACTCACATGAGCTATTTTGATTAGTCAAATTCATGGAGACAGAGAGCAGAATTGTGGTTGCCAGGAGCTCCAGGGAAGGGAAGAATGGGGAGATATTGTTTAATGGGTATGAAGTTTCAAGTGGGGAAGATGAGGAAGTTCTGGATATCTAGATGGTGGTGATAGTTGCACAATGTGAAAGTACTTATTATGCTCTATGCTACAGAACTGTCTGCTTAAAATGGTTATGATGGTGCCTTTTGTGTTATATATATTTTACCACAATTAAAAAAATGAAAAAGACATCCTAAACATTTATTTTCCTGAATTTAGGATCTGATCTTGAGGAAACAAAATAAAGAATTATAAGAAAAGATTTGGTCATGGGCTCCTGGGAGATTCAGTTGTTAAGCATCTGACTTCAGCTCAGGTCATGATTTCATGGTCTGTGAGTTCGAGTCCCACATCGGGAGAGCACGAACCCCACTTCAGGTGAGCATAAGCCCCAGGTGAGCCCCACTTCTCTCTCTAATTCCCTCTCTCTGACCCTTGTGGGATTCTCTCTCTCTCTTTCTCTGCCGCTTCCTCACTTGCACCCTCTCTTTCTCTCAAAAAAAAAAATTTGGTCATTTGTTTGGGCAGTGACAAGTTATAAATCAAATAATATAATATAATATAATATTATATATATAATATAAATCAAAGTAACAACAATATACAATAAAAACAGAAGAAGGTAACAAAATTGTAAGGAACTGAATTTTAGCTGTTCTGAAAAGATGTACTTTTTTTTTGAGCCATCAAGAATATAATAAAGTCCGTACAAATGACAGGAAATTATTCTGATGATATATGAAATTTCTGCTAAATTTTCAGATTACACAGAAGGGAAAGAACAATCTTTTATTACTCTTGTTAAAAAGCAGACTAAATATTTCAAGATCAATTTATATTTTCACAGGGAGAAAATAGAATTCTAGTGTTGCATTAATTTAGTCTTTGGCAGTAAAGAATATTAACGTATCTTATTAAAAACCACATCAAAATTTAGCAAATTTTGCCAAAATCTTCACATATTTTGTCTGTTTTCCTTCAGATTCAGATATAAAGCATGGCAAATAAAATTCATTTTCCTCAAACCTTCTATAACTTGCCATACACACTTAAGTTTTATCCTTTACTATGTTCTTTAATATTCTGGAACAAACTCAACTTTACAACAGACCTATTCTGTTTTTCCTCAGAAAACATGCCAGGATACCTGTCCTGATTGTCAAGGGTTGTGTTTCTTTTTTATTTTTTTTAATTTCGTATGATTTCATTTCTCCTTAGGTTTTTTTTTTGAGGTTTGTTATATGACCCATAGTATGGTCTATTAGGAGAATGTTCCATGTTTTATTTGAATAACCATTATATACCTTTCTTTATCCTGGGTAATATTTTCTTGTTTTGAGGTCTACATTATATGATATTAATATACCACACTACGTTTGTGTGTTTTTTTATTGTCTACATAGTATACCTTTTAAATCATTTTAACCTATCTATTGCAGGGAGGTAATAAATTACAAAAAAAAAATGAGGAAATTTGGAAATTTGTATTTGGAAATTACACTTCTAAATAAATCATGGGTCAAAGAAAAAAATCACAAGAAATATCTAAAATATTTTGAGCTGAATAATAATGAAAAGACTTCATATTAAAATATTCAAGATGGAACTAGTGAAATATTTGAGGGGAATCTATAATTCTAAATGTTTATGTTAGACATGCAGAAACATTTAACAACATTGACCTAAGTTTCTACCTCAGAAGCCTTAAAACAAAAATTAAATCCAAAATAAGTCAAACAGAAGAAACAATAAAGAGGAGAGCAGAAATCAATGAAATTGAAAATGACCAACAATAGAGAAAAGTTACAAAGTAAAAAAGTTTGTTCTTTGAACCTATTCATACAATGGATAAATCCCTGGATAGGAGACATGCTGTTTGTTTCTTTCTGGGATATGAGCAACCTTATCAAAGAAAATTGTATATCTCAGTGTTCTAGATATTATATTTTACTCTGAATATTACCATGACAACATGAACAACATTAGTCTTTGTTAACAGCTTTGGGTATGATTTTGAAGGATGCAAAGGTGTTTACTGTGTAAGCAGCGAAGGGAAGTATATTTTCAGTATCCATGCAAAGACATGAAATTATGAACAAGCATTTTATGTTCAGTTTATGAAAAATTATTCAAAACTTGGAAATAATGCCAAGAGAGTACAGATATATTTTCAATGTCATACTGGATCATTATTAAATTTTCAAAAATGAGGATTATGTACTTCTTTAAGAAAAGTAAACTAGCACTTTTACCAGTGTTTTATTGTTCCTTTCATGGTTTGATTAGAGCTTAGACATCCCATGTTATCTTCTAGATTTCAGTGTGAAAGAAAAGTTTTCCAAAATTGTGTTGCACTTTTTTTGTTTCTTACTGT
This sequence comes from Cryptoprocta ferox, assembly GCA_028646485.1. NCBI lineage: Eukaryota > Metazoa > Chordata > Mammalia > Carnivora > Eupleridae > Cryptoprocta > Cryptoprocta ferox. The sequence goes on along the minus strand of CM053559.1, from coordinate 21,713,547 downwards.
GAAGTAACCAGTTTTATATCTAACCCAGCAATTTTATACTAACATTACTTTACTCAAGTGCCTATAAATAGAGAGTTTCTCAAAATGTTCTTTGAATTAGCTTTAACATTTTAATTGTTACTGTTAGGAGACAATTCTCCATGGGTCTCTTATGTATCTGTGTCTTATGAGTAGAAGTACTAACTGCCTTTGTTCTGAATTATCATTCCAAAAAATGTTTATACAGCAATAGCCTTGGATGATACATTTGCTTGCTTCCAGAACAACGTGCAGTTTTGTGTACAGCCTTGGAAGGTAGAGCTAGGTCTCCCTCCTGAGCTGGGGTCAGGCATGCTTAGTGTGTGTTACCTAAGCTCAGAGTTCCTCTCCTAGGATGCAACCCACTACACGTGCAGGTGGTACCGGGCCATCTTCATATCACCGTGTAGAAATTAGGGTTTGAAGAACTGGCACCAAATATGCTTATGCTCATGCTGCTTGCTATGCCATAAGTAATACATTTCTTTTTGCTTCTGTCCCAGGAAACTTGTGTCTTCTTCCAGCATCCATGACTCCCCTGCAGGTAACTTTTTTCCTGCAAATGGAATAAAATCTCAGATCCTTCACAGTTCTTTTTTTTTTTTTAATTTATTTTTTGAAAGAGAGAGAGAGAGAGAGAGAGAGAGAGAACATGTGTGCATGCCCAAGTGGGGGAGGGGCAGAGAGAGAGAGACAGACAGACAGAATCACAAGCAGGTTCCATGCTGCCAGCACAGAAGCCTACACGGGGCTGGATCTCACGAACTATGAGATTAGGACCTGAGCCGAAATCAAGAGTTGGATGCTTAACCAACTGAGCCACCAAGGTGCCCCAGACCCTTCACAGTTCTTGACAATTTCTGTATTTTAAAAATGGACAAAAAGGGGTGCCTGGCTGGCTCAGTTGGCAGAGCATGTGACTCTCAATCTTGGAGTCATGAGTTTGAGCCCCACATTGGGTATGGAGATTACTTTTAAAAATATATAAATAAATAGTTGAACAAAATACTTGACTGTGTTCATTTTATATTTGTATGAGAACTGTATTTCAATTCTGTGAACATATTGTACTTTAACGTATTGATAGGTCATGCAATACCCAAGTGGACTTATCTGCCGGATTCAGTAGAATGGCATTGTCCAGGAAGTGAACTCAATGACCCGCTAGCCCAAGTGATGTTTTTCTTGGCTCCCCAGGGTTTCCCAATAGACTGTGGAGATATATCTTTGCTGATTCACAGTTTCTACACTTTTTTCTTGCTTTTCCTTTTTTTCCTCCCCCCTGAGTTTTGCTTTATTTTTGGTGTTTGGTCAAGTCTGTTGGTTGCTTTCTATAACCAAGAGCAGGGAGGAATGGTATAGTATGCTGTCTACAATGTGCAGTCAGTTGAGCACCTTGTGTTTAAATGAACTTGATTTGTGTGTGGTCAATAAATGTCTCCTAATTGATTGCAACAATGACTGGTAGTCTCTTTGTATGGTCTTGCCATTTAGTAATCTTCAAGGGGTGATGGAGATCTGTTCTTTATCAGGTCAGAGACAACAGAGAATCTGGCTTGTTTTCCTGTTTGACTCTTTGTGAACTCATATCAATTAAGAAAATATTTTTCTGTTTATTGGAGAGGAGAATAGCTCTTTGATATCTGAACTCTGGAGGTTTTGTGTTCTGTGTTTACTTTTACTTGAGGTTGTAGACCCAAAGCTGCAAGCTCTCTCTGTGTTTTGTGATTGAGGAAAGTCTTTAGCTTTTTTGGGGTGATTTCAAATATTTTCCTATTCCAGAGGGTATTAGTAAATTAGATTGTAAAGTCTTACAAAAGAAAAGAGCTCTATTCTGATTGGTTTACACAAGTTAATACATTATAATAATATAATATATTCCCAGAATTTCTAGAAATTAAAGAAACTAAATTTTAATATTTTACACATTAAAAATGTTCCAAAAAACCTTTTTTAAAAAACCTTTCTAGAGCACTTAGTTCAGAAGCACTTTTACATAAGAATCCACATCCACATTATCAAGGTGAAATCTTAGACAAATGAGACTGGATTCATAATTTTGGGTTTCTCTACTTTGGCACTGTTGACATTTTGGGCCAGAAAGTAACAATTTCAAAGGTTAAGCTCTTTCCAAAGACATCTCTCATTACATTTTCATTGAAACACAGCTTTATTTATTCTTGTAATCCTAAAAAAATATTTGTGGAAACAATGATAAGTTACTGGATTCATGGAACTAATGTAGAAAATCTTAAATATTTAAATGATGAAAAATTAAACTCATCTTATACTAACTAAAATATTTTGCTAAAGATTTTTCCATGTTGATAAATTTAGTAAGAAGACATTGTTGATTTTAAGCTATAATTACTCTAATTTGTCCAAAGCATTGTCTATTTAAGAATATCATTTCCTGATTTTTCAAATATAAATAAATCTCTATCTTAAAATATCAAAAAATTTAAAGAGGAGTTTTGCCAAAAGTTTTCAGTGTTGAAACTTTCTTTCTAGCTCAGAACCATGTCTGTTACTTGAGTTTGCAGTTAACTTTTTTTCTGAGTTTCACTCTTGGCAAGGGAAAACATACAGAAGAAGCACAATTTAGTATTTCCCCTGTCCTCCCTGCCTTTTTTTTTGGAAAGCCTTCACTTTATGGCTGCACTAGAGAGTCCTAGTATTTGTACATAATGACAGAGCATGTGCATGAACAGATTCATTTCCAAATTTCCAAAGGGAAAAAAATGAAAGAAATGAGCAGAGAAAGCCAGCTTACCACAGTTATAAAATTTCACTTTAAAAGGCTAATTACCTAAACTCTACAAGGAAAGGAGAAGGATTAGATGAAAGAAACCCTATTTTTTACACGTATACATACCAGAGAAAAAGCAGTACAGCTTATTGAAACAATAGCTAGGGTCTTTAATGATTCAATCAAACCATATGATTCAAAAGTTGGTACCCACTCATCACCTAAGTAGGAAAATCTGAGGTTCTCTCATGATAAAAAGTGATCTGTCATTTAAACAAAGAAGTCAGAGAATGTCCTCCCAAGGTTTTCTTCCTACTTGTTCTAAATGGTCCCTTAAGTGATTTATCCAGTTCATGTCAGAAATATCCCAAAGTGGTCACAATACTTCTAAACGCTCCTTGGTGAATATTAGTCCAGTTAGAGAAATATGCACCTGAATGAAAGTGTGAAGGCATCTCAGGTATTGCCCAGGGTGTCAAAGAAGACCCTGAAACTCCTGCAGCACCTGTAAGAATCTGGCTGATGAGTCAGTCTCACAGCTCTGAAACTGCTGGCTCCAAGCCGAAGAAACTAAATTAAGTAATTATCAAAGAAACAGAGGCAAGATGGAAGAAAGGTCTTACTAGGTTTGGATAGGTGGCCCATGGCAGAACTGGCCCAGCAAGGATGCTGGTGTAATGGGACCTTCTAAACCTATCAGCCCTAGAGGATGGGTTGAGAGACAGACTATTGAAGCTATGTCCATCCTTTCCCCTCCAAATTTTCTCTCATGGACTCACAACAAAAAGTGATAAGAACAAAAAAAAAAGAACCAAGACATTTTTTTATTGATAACAAACCAGCTTTCCCTCCAAATATAAGAGTTTTCAAAGCTGACCAGATAACCAAAGGATTCCTGAGATGACTCCTCATTCTCAGGACACAAAATAAACTGTTTTAGAGAGGACTTCACATAAATCTGTCGGTCTTGAGCATCAATGCAGGACCTACCTCACTGCTGTAGTGGGAGAGACCCCTAAACATGAAGTTCAAACCTCAAGGGTACATGTGGTGTCAGAGATGAGGACATTGGGCAATGTCGGCCAGGGGCTCTCCATCAGATCATTTCATGGTCTCCAGGATTGTCAATGTCAATCCCCCCAAATAACATCAGGAAAGCCTGTTGATCAAGCCAAACTAAGTTTATTGGACTTAGTGTGATAGGGGAGAGTACCACCTTCAAAGAAAGCCTCGTCTCAGAAGGGAGACTTCAAGAAACAGTACTTGCAAGGTTTAGGTGGCTAGGTTTATGAGGTTTTGAGTGAGTCTTTCATGGCAAGTAACTGACTGTGATAGTTTTGACACAATAATTTGTGATTGATGGACACAGCAAGGTGTTTTAATGAGTAAACCATTAAAGGATAAGAGAGCTGCTTGCCCAAGCCAGCTACCTATTGTCCTAAGAGGAGAGCTGTTTATCCAAATGAGCCAAGTATTTGCGGGGACAAAATTAGTTTGCCGAAATTCCCTGGGCAAATAGTAAAATTTACCTATTTATAGTCTTATCTCCCTGGACCAGAGTTCTCTGGAACAAACAGTGTGTCATGATGGCACAGGGGGTCTGAATTCTCAGAACCTTTCTATTCTGTGACTCTACTACAGCTTGCCAAGGGGTATACCTGCAAGACATCATTGCCTTAAGATAATGTCCACATAAAAATCAGTTAACATTTTTCAGAGGAATAATTTTCTTCTGTCTCCTTGTAATTTACCCTTTATTCAGAATGGTATTATCTTTCATTGATCTAGTAATAGTTCTGTGTCCATTGTCTGACAAGGGGGATACTGGTTGTTAATATACTAAAGTGAAAAGATGTTTCATCAGAGTTTGTATCTCATGTTCTTTCAGCCTTTCTGGGCACACTCGTCTATCCTTTCTGAACTTGCTCCCATTTGTATCTAGCAAAAATTTTCCAAACTTCTTTGTTTTTTTCTTTTTTGAGAGACAGAGAGAGAGAAAGTTTGAGTGGACGTGGAGGGGCAGAGGGCCGGGGAGAGAGAATTTTAAGCAGACTCCACATGTAGCTTGGAGTCCCACGCCAGGCTCGATTTCATGACTGTCAGATCATGATCTGAGCCAAAATCATGAGTCATATGCTCAACCAATTGAGCCACCCCAGGCACCCTCCAAAAAATTTACCAAACTTAAAGGCTAGTAACAATTTCTTCTTACTTAAATATTTTGCAGTTATTTAAAAAATTTTTAATGTTTATTTTTGAGAGAGAAAGACACCGAATCTGAAGCTATCTCCAGAATCTGAGCTGTCAGCACAGAACCTGAAGCAGGGCTCGAACTCACGAACTGTGAGATCAAGACCTGAGCAGAAGTCAGACACTTAACTGACTGAACCACTTAGGCACCCCTATTTTGCAGTTATTTACACAAATATTTAGGTAAAGAAAAATTAGCAGCTTGCCCTTAAGACTTTTTGTAAAGCAAACAGTTTGGACACTTTCCTTCTAACATGACTGGTAAATTAAAAAATAAGATTATAGGTGACAGAATGACTCAGGTTACTTTGTAATAGGAATTATTTCATTGTTTTGGACTAATGCAAAAATGTCTGTCAGTGGTAATTCAGTGAAGCAGTTTGGATTGGAAGTCTGATATACATATTTTACTGCTTACATTTATTAAAACAGAAATTACAACATCATTTGATTCAGTAATTATCAAAAACATTTTTATAACCCATCCAAAAGAGTTTCTAGTGTGACAAGCCAGATTAAAAGGCAGGTATAGACAAGTAATATAGATCTATAAAGAAAATGATCATACACCTGTACAAGTGTCAGTAGAAAGAATTTCAAAGTCAGAAGTATGCTAGGCAATCAAAAAGAATGAAATCTTACCATTTGCAACAACGTGGATGGAACTAGAAGGTATTATGCTAAGCAAAATAAGTTAGTCAGAGGAAGACAAATATCATATGAATTCACTCATATGTGGAATTTAAGAAACACAACAGATGAACATAGGGGAAGGGAAGGAAAAATAAGGTAAAAAACAGAGAGGGAGACAAATCATAAGAGACTCTTAAATACAGAGAACAAACTGAAGGTTGCTGGAGGGGAGGTGGGTAGGGGAATGGGCTAAATGGGGGATGGGCATTAAGAAGGGCACTCACTGGAATGAGCACCGGGTGTTATATGTAAGTGATGAATCACTAAATTCTACTCCTGAAATCATTATTACACTATATGTTAACTAACTTGAATTTAAATATATAACTTTTTTAAAAAAGCCAAAAGTGTAGAAACCAGACAATGCCATGGGAATGCCTGGCTTTTAAAATTTATTTTATAAATATCCTCTAAAATTTATAAAAGTTATGGTCCTAGAAGATAAACCATGAAAAGAATGCAAGATACGGTCACGTCAAAGATTTATAAAAGTGGACAGAAAGATATTTAAATATCCCAGAAGACGAGGAAGTGAAAATCCACCCGATATGATGAAGCAAAAGGAAACAGTCTTAGTGCAGCCGCACACTTCTAGAAGAAAAGTTCAAGCATTACCTGACTAATGTCAGTAAACCGTTCCTGACAATCAGCACTTAAGCACACAATTGTCAACAGAGACCCATGCCCTATTATTTTAAATTGAAAATTTTTAATATGTTAACCATCAACTCAATGCTTCCAATCAATCTTTTTTAAATACAGGAAACCAATGCATATGAGTAACAGACTCTATTATTAGGATGTGAAACTATGATAACTAAATGTTGTACCATATGCAGCAATGCCGTAAGGTCTCTCTTTACACTATAGATATCCCAAGAATCACATCTCTTTTACTGGCATGATGGTATGCTTGTCAAGGCTTCTACATGGACCCTGTCATTCTGTCAGTTGTGTTTGGATCTCAACCCAAGGCTTTTCCCTCTCATCGTTTTGATTAAAAAAATATTGCATTGAGTTTTGGGGACATAAATGTGCTCTCCCCCACCCCATAAACACCAGCTTAAAATATTGTTTTGAGACAGAAAGTTCAGGGTATCACAAGACAAGAGGCATCCTAGTGGAAAGATCTTAACTCAGGAGAGAATCGGCAGCTTATGTCTATATTATGAAATCTGTTACTTATTTGTGACTTAAATTCATGGACATGAAGTCTGCGAAACTCTTCTCCATTCTCCTTTAAAGGTATAATGATTATAACTAAGACTTACTAGTTTGTCACTGTAGTCATTAAGAATTCTGCCTGAGAAAGGAAGGAAATTTTGACATATAGATGAGCCTGGAGGACATTATGCTAAGTGAAATAAGCCAGTCACACAAAGAGAAACACTGTAACTGTACGAAGCTGCTTATGTGAGGTATCCAAAGCAGTCAAATCCATGGCAAGAGAGAGTAGGATGGTGGCTGTCAGTGGTTGGCGGAGGGGAGAAATGGGAATTATTTAATGGATATAGAGTTTCAACTTTTTCAAAATGAAAAAGTTGTGGAGATTGGTTGCATGACAATATGAAAACACTTAACATTTCTGTAATGTACACTTCAAAATGGTAAAGATGGTAAATTTTATGTTATGTGTTTTTTACTGCAATAACAAAGACAAAAGACGGGGAAAAAGAATCATTCTAGAACTTCACCTTATTCAGAAAGCATTTATTTCCAACAATTTTTTGGTATGATGTAAATACCTCTTTAGTGATGACGCATCTTTTCACCCAGGAAGAATAAGGAGTTTATATAAAAATCTTTAGAAAATAAAATCCACGGTGTTAATATTCTGTATTCAGGAATCTTGCATATTTGCTACTATATTTTATTACAATGTTTGCTTATTAGCCTTGTAATTTCATTTTCTAAAGTGTATCTGTGTAGCGATATTAAATTAAATTCTTATTAAATTTGTGTACTTTCTTGAAAAATTTAAGATAACTTAATGTATTTATAAGTCTAGTTTATGAGACTATCAGAGTTAAGTCGTGAGGAAGACTGTTGAAGTTAGGCAATTGTATTACTGAAAATAAAACAGAAAATTTTAACATAAAATGTTAAACATAAAAGGATAACATAAAACTCAATTAATAAGTTGAGATGTTTAAGGGAACTTAATAAGGTTCTAAAATCCCCCTTAAAAGCAATCGTAAAAATTTGCTAAGCTTCTAGAAAGAATTTAGGGTATGAGATAAATTAAAAGCTTATGAAAGAAGCAAGTAAATAAAAAGATCATTTAAAAAGATACCTAAGTAAACCTCTAAGCAGTCTTTTCCCCGCATAAATGCTGTTATTGAGGGCATCAAAAACTCACTTTCAAAAAGCAAAAAACAACCAAACTTCACTTTTGTACCGGTAATGATATTTACTGTAAAGAAGAGAACTGGGTTGTAGCAAGTTAACAAGTAGTTAACTACCACTGACAAAGCGTAAGCAAGTTAGACAGGTGTCTTATAGAACAGAAATAGAACCACATTCAATGATTGCAGAGAACCATGGCTAAAAATGTAGATGTGGAGTATTTGTCTTCCTATTTGAACTATATCGAACCCTTCTTGGTAATTTTTAACCTCAGAACCTCTACTCAGTTCTTTATTCATTAACTGCCTCACCAGCAGGCAATTTGTGAGTTCTAGGGTCAGCCTGAACCTGTGGGGCCAAGACTACCAGGAGCCTTGATAATGAACAACCTAATTCTCTCTTCCTCCCCAGGACAGAGTAACTTATAATTCTGCTCAGGTGCAAAAGCAGTTTGAAACTGACTATGTCTCCGATTCTCAAAGATTGTCTCACAATCAAAAATAGATTTTCTTTGCTTTTTAAGTAATCTGCAAAGCACCCTGCTCAGTAACATGTACATTTAATAATTTGGGGGGAAGATAATAAGGATGACCTGGTGTGATACCATTTTAATGAGCCAGTTTTCTCTCTGAGCTGTGGGCTTTGGTGAATCTGAGGCACATTTTTAAATGACTCTGAATCGCTATTGATCACGCTCTGTGTGTAGATGACTGTGTTAGTATTATTGACAATTTAAAAGAATAACAAAAGGAAAAGCCTTGGACTTCAAAGAGTTTCTAACAGCCTTTTTGGAATATGGAACACTTCTGGGCGGACAAGGCCAGAGCAACATGCTGTAGCCATATGTCAGCTTCAGGGCACCAGGTCACACAGCAGGATAAGAGGAAAGGAAATGAGAACCAGAAGTACACTATAAAAATGAAAGTGCCTCCAAAGAAATCCTCAGACCAATGGTCCAATGGAACATGTCAAGCAGGGACTAGAGAAATCCATCCCAAATTATACCTCTTACTAACCACAAGACCTATCCGACTATCAGTTCAGTGAAGATTTTTCAGATTAAAAAAAAACCGCTGCCCTCCTTGAGAAAGTGAAAAGACACGCGGCAATGTCAGACCATATATAACAGTATAACTGCCCACAACCTCTGAAGCAATCAGGCCCAAATGATCAGGACTTAATGACTGCCAGCTTCCTCTAATTATTGCCCTAGCTCCGGGCTGAGGACCAACCAGAGAAAGCCAGGTACATCTGCCAAATCAACCATGTCGGGTGCCCCACGTCTAGCTAGTCCTTCTGGCTTCCCTATGCCAACAACCTCCAATCAGAGCATAGCTGAAGCCTACTCCATCTTTTTTTTTTTTTTTTTTTTTTTTTTTTTTTAAGTTAAGCTTCCTTGTCTTGGAGTCTCTGCCAAAGTCAAGTGTTAGTGGCTGACCCACATGCCCATCCCCAGCCACAGCAAGCCCTGGATCATCTTTTAAAATGCTTATATGGGTGGTATTCACTTATTTCCACAGTTTCACTGGGAGCCCCTCCTAGATACGATATGATCAGCACCTCCTGTTGCTACAGACCCAGGGCTTTGACCACTTGCATTACCCATGGAGGCCCCTGATGCCTTGCTGACTTTGACCTGCAGAATACCGGCCCACGTGGTAAGTCAGAACCAGGTCTGAATTCTGCTGTCTTTGCAATGAGTTCCCTGGCTCTTCATCCCCCGTTTGATAGACAGACTTTGTCTTTGTTATTGGTTTCCATCTGTTTGGCATTCTTGGTGGAATCAGATCACCTATTTTCATCCCTTTCACTGTATTTTGTGCTTCTGCTTTGTGTTGTTTGTTTTAAGAAGGAAAATCACGGGTGAAAACACAGGCCCAGGCCCTAGAAGCCCGGTGCTCCAGCTGACCTCACAGAGTCATGAATTTCCTGTTCTTACTGGACAGGTGACCATTTGGACAAACTCTGCAGAGGGTCACCAAAAAACAAAAAGTTTCCCCTCTTGTCTTGACTTTTGGTCTTGAAAGCTTGCCTTTGATCCAGAAAGAGTGTTTCCTCTGGTTTTATTCTGCTGGTGGGGAGTTTGGGGGTGCAGATTAGTGGCTCTACAGTTGAAGGCCAACCTTCAGGTTAGAGGCCTGAAATATTAAGTTCACGAGCATCATGTTTCTATTGACCACTGCCAGCTCTCAAGGATCCTCTAAGCCAAAACCTTCTCCTCCCAGGAACAATGTCTTCTTATGTATTCCTCATTGCAGTCTTCACTCTTGCACCTATCTTTCAAAATGGCATCATTGGGCCTTCATTGGCTCTGCTTGGCAACATTTGATGTGAGCAAAACCGTACACTTGAGAGGTGCGTGAGAAAAGAGAGGGAATAAGATTTCTCAGGTCTAATGAGCAGCAAGTTTTGATGGGAATAGAGAGACCTAAATGAAATTCTGAAATTTGCTAAAAGGGTCATTGGCCAAAGACAGGGATCAATTTAACAAATTTAAGCAAAATCAAACTGGACTCATTTCCCTAGTAAACCCTCTCCCCCTTTGTCCTCCAGCTGCCTCCTTATAGCCAACTCTCCCCTTGCTCTCATCCTCTGCTCTCTCTCCTCTGTACCTCCATGGACTCTTTCCTCTTCTTCCCCTGGTCCAGGATTTCCCTAAACCCAGACAAAACCAACAGCAATTTGTAGATGAATTTAGAATTCTTTCAGGAGTATATACCCCAGGGTTACCTGGCTTACATGTATATGCACCTGTTGATCAGAACCTCAGACACTAAATTCTGGATGGCAAATGGTTGGATCAACTCAGAATGAAACCTACAAAATCTCTCTTTTGACAGTAAATCTGAGAGTCAGAAAACGCCTCAGAAATGAGGTTAAAGTCTTCTAAAAGCCATGTCTGAAACATTTCCAATAAAATTTGATTGGATCGTAATTGAATTATGGCAACAGAGAAAACATGAAACTATAGGAACAGGTCCTCGATCAACATTTAAAAGATCTAAATTTCCCTTGTGATTTAGTTCTGCTACAACATGTAGATGATGTCATAGTTTGTTCAGAGAACGAGGAAGCCTGTAGAAAAGATTACTTGGTCTCAGCCATAGCAAAAAAAGAGACATGAAGTTTCAAAAGATGTTACAGTTTTACTAAAATATTCCTCATTATTTAGGGTATGACCTAATTAAAAAGGGAAAAACAGTCTCTCCTAAAAGACTAAAGATGACCCAAACGTATCTTATACCCATTGTAAGAAGACGATTGAGGGAATTTCTAAGTTTAACTGGATATGGCAGACATTTGGTGCCAAATCTTTCTGAGCTTATAACATCTCTTCTTGAATTCAAGAAGGTCTTTCAGTACAGTTGGCTATAGAGGTGACTGAACAATCCCCAATTGGTGAAGATCTATATCTCTAGCCATCTGTGAGTTGGTCAAATTCTCACAAGTGAGAAAATTACCAAAGATTGGTGGGGAGGAAGACTGGGAGACCAAATATCAAATTGATGATGACCAGACCATAAATGTAAACTAACTCTGACCCACAACCCCTGCTGCAATCAGCCCAGAATGATCAGAATTTAGTCAATGACTGCCAGTTTTCTAATTTTTGCCCTCAGTTCCAACTCAGGATGAACTAGAGAAAGTTAAATAATCTCCCCCAAACCACTCACATGAGATGCCCTGTTTCTAGTCAGCCCTTTTTTCTACCATAAAGCTTTTATACTACCCGGTCTGCCTTTGAGTCTTTGCCAAATGCAAGCGTCGGAGGTTGACTGCCTTGATAGAGCAAACTGAGTAAATAACTCCGGTCTGTTTTCACTTGGGTTATCTTTGTTCATTCCACATCCTCCATTCAGAATTTACCCATTTGAAAAATTTTGGTTTCTAGCAGCAAAAATTCCTGAGCCACATCAATCATACCCAGAGCCATTATAAATATTATGCTACTTGATCTCCAACACCAGAGTCAACATATCTGAGGAAAAAAGGCATTTTACCTTAATCTAATATATATATATGTATATATATACATATATATATATAATCATTTATACGTGCCCAAAGCTGCATGTGACTATGAGTTTATCCAAAAATGATGAAGGTCTCAAATTCAATGGTCCTTGGAGTCAAGCTAACTTATCCACACTTGCTTGTCTCTCTTTAATGAAAACAGGCTATGGCTATCCCACTCTCCAAGTCACCTCTGAAAATTGACTCTGTAACCATAGACACAGATCCTGAGTAGTAAATATCCAGTGGCTGCCCAGTCATCTCCACTAGCTGGTTTATTAAGAGGGTTGCTGGTAAGAAAAATAGGGAGTATATTTTCTAATCACATGGTATTACAGAAATGTCAAAATTACACTCATTGAACACCAGCCAGCCCTGCCCTACTCGCACTCTGTCTCTCTCTCTCTCTTGAAAAAAAAAAACTAAAACATTAAAAAAACAAAAACCACCAACAACAACCTAAAACAAACAAAAAGACTAAAACTGGAACGGGAATGACGTTTATTTAGTTTCCAGAGTTCTCACATCATAATATTCAAAATGCCCAGTCATCAGGGCACCTGGGTGGCTCAGTCGGTTATGCATCTGACTCTTGATATCAGTTCAGGTCATGATCTCACAGTTTGTGCGTTCAAGCCCCACATTGGGCTCTGCACTAATGGCATGGAACCTGGTTGGGAGTCTCTCTGTCTCTCTCTCTGCTCCTTTCTGGCTCTCCCTCTCTCAAAATAAATAAATCGACATTTTTTAAAATGTCCAGTTTTCAATAAAAGATTATGAAGCATACAAAGAAAGAAAAGAGTATGGTTTCCCAGGAATAAAAACCAAAATGGACAAGAACTGTCCCTGAAGAACCACAAATATTATACTTAAGTTGACAAAGACTTCAATAAATGGTCTTAACATGTAGTCAATGAGCTGCAGGAAACCATGGGCAAAGAAATAAAGGAAACTAGGAAAATGATATTTCAATAAATCAAGAATACCAACAAAGAGAAATACTTTTTAAAAAAGGGACCAAGTGGAATATTTGAAGCTGAAAAATACAATAACTGAAATGAAAAATTCACTGGAGGGATTCGATAACAGATTTGAGCAGAGAAAAGAAAGAATGAAAGAATTTAAAGGTAAGTCAAATGAAATTATACAGTCTGAGGAACAGAAAGAAGAAAAGGATGAAGAACAATGAACAGAGTCTAAGTGAACTGTGTAACACCATCAAGTACATCAACAAACACATAATGAATATCTCAGAAGAGGAGAGAGGAGGCAAGAGGAATATTGAAAAATACTCAATATTTCAAGAAAAAAATGGCTGAAATTTTTCCAAGTGAAGAAAGACACAAATCTATTCATCCAAGAGATTCAATAAACTCTCAGATTGAGCAACTTTTTATATTGTTAGTAGTCATTTTGTTTTTTTCTTATAACTGCCTGTAGAGTTTTGCTCCTTTTCTAATTTTTCTAATATTTTTTTACATTTACGTGCCTGTATCATCCATGTGTGGATGATCTGCATGTCTATGACTTTGTTTATGTGTCTTATTGACAGATAATTTCATTTTTATATTAGCAATTCTGTCCTTTTTGTTAGTTTATATCCTGGATTTCCTGTATTGCTTAATAGTACTTTCTTCACCTCAAGATTATACAATTCTTCTTTCATATTTTTCTTCTAATTTCAACTATAACTTACATTTTCTGTGTGAGAGATTGAGGCACCTAAAATCTTTCTTTTAAATGTTCAACCAGTTGCACAGACATAATTATTAAATAATATATTCTTTCTCCCACTAACTTGTAATGCTACATTTCTCTCCCCCACTCTCCACAATTTCTCTTTAGGATTCAATATATACATGGATACATTTGTAGACTCTCTCGATCTATTTGTCTATTTATATACCAGTATCCTACCATTTTCATCAAGCAGCCTCAAGAAAAGTTTCCACATCTAGTAGCACAACTTCTGCAATGCTACACTTTTTCACAAACTTCTTGGAAAGTTTCATGTGTTTATTCTTTTACATTAACATGAGAATGATTTTATTGAGTGCTAAAGTTAAATATCTTTGGGATTCCAATTGGCATTACAATAGGTGTATATATTATTCTGGGAAGACTAGACAATGAAGTCCTCTTATCCTGGAAAACAATGTCTTTCAATTTAATCAGATTTGTTTTATGATACTTACCGTATTCTCAAAATTTCTTTTCACAAAATCCTTAAAAATATTTTTTTAACATGTATTTATTATTGAGAAACGGAGAGAGACAGAGCACGAGCAGGGGAGGGGCAGAGGAAGAGGAGACACAGAATCCGAAGCAGGCTTCAGGCTCTGAGCTGTCAGCACAGAGCCTGACGTGGGGCTTGAACCCACAAACTGCGAGATCATGACCTGAGCTGAAGCTGGACGCCTAACTGACTGAGCCACCCAGGCACCCCTTTTTTCACAAAATCTTATTTTTTTTGTTAAACATATTCCTACATATCATATAATTTTTCACTGATATGGATGCAAGACTTTTTTCTACTTTAATTTCTATCTGTGATTTTTAATATAATAACGATTTATATAGGCTTATTATTAGCCATTTATTAAATTTTCAGACTAGCTATACTGGTTTTCAAAGTTGAGTTTCCTGAATTTTCTAGGCCTAGATTGATAATAACTATAAGTAATAATAATTCTTGTCTTTCAACAGTGGTACTGATTTTTTTGTATTTCTTGCAGTAGCTAGGATCTTTAGGAAAAAATTGAATAGTGCCGATAGCAGATATTCCTGTCTTTTTTCTGATTTAATGGTAATGGCTTCAGTATTTTTCTGTTTTGTGTAATTTCTGTTGTTGGTGGTTTCTGATAAAGACTCTGTCTTGAAGAAATTGCTTTCTGTTCCTTTTTGGTTAGAGTTGTAATCAGGAAAATGTGGTGAATTTTACCAAATTAAAAAAAACTATCAATTAAATAGTATTACACATTTTTGCTTTTTACAATTATAAATATTACATTGATAGAGCACCTAACTATAATTGTCTTTCTATTGTAAATTCTACTGCTGAGTAGAATCCAGTCTTCTTCTCCTGCTCTCCAGGTCTAGTTTACCTTGGCCCTCGCTTACTGCTATTCCATCCCCTTAGCCCACATTCTATTTCCCGAGATCATTAGTCTTTCTTACATGTTGTTATCTCTGCTAGGAATGCGCACTACCTAGTTCTTCACATGTCAGACATAGTCTCATCCTACAGACTTCTAGATCTCCTCAGACTAGCCTTCCCTGACCAATCTATCTAAGCATGACTCTTCTGGGTACTCGCCATGTCATTAATTGATTTATTTGCTTTACATCAGTTTTTTAAATCTGTAATTCTCTATTTCTATTTTAGGATCAATGGATTTTTTTTTCCATAAAGGGCTAGGTAGTGGATAGTTTAGTTTTTGTGGTCCTTATGGCCTCCGTTTCAACTACTCAGTTCTGGCACTGGTCTGCAAAGCAATCACACACAGGCAATACACACAGAAATAAATGTGGCTACATTCCAATGAAACTATTTACAAAACAGGCAGCAAGCCAGATTTGGTCCATAGGCTGAAGTTTGCTGACTCTTGGTTGTTACTTTAGTTACTCTTGTTCTTTTCTCAGTTTACCAAAATGAATACCAAGAACTTCTACTTGAAGCATTTATTCAAGTAGAATTTTAGATGTGTTCTTTTAGGTTTGTATCTAGGATGTTATGTGTTCCATTAATCTCCTAATGATTTTATACTTCATTATAAAATTCATAGTTCTTCTTGGGGTCAGTGTGTTTTTAGTTACAAAGCAACTAAGTTTATATTATTTTTTGTAACTGATTTTAGTTTTTGCACATTTTAGTGAAAGGGTATTACTTACTCTCTTCATTTAAAGTTTTTCCAAGTAATTTATCTGCCCAATTTCAGATAATTGTTTTACAATGTTTCTATGAATGTAATGAAATAAAAAAGAAATATGTGTAGTGATAGAGATAGCTAGGTACAAAATACAGTATACATGTACATATGTTGGTGATTGTTCTGTTCAAAATCTCTGTATACTTAGCTATTTGGTAAATACATATTAGTGGCATCTTATCAATTTCTATTATATTTTTTATCATTATAAATATAACTTTTGTTGAATACTTTTTAATTTTACCATATCTGATATTAAAAATATCATTGCCTGATTTTTTAATGTATCTTTGCCTAACGGATCTTTCTCCATCTCCTGATTTTCATTATTTATTTGTTTCTTGTGTCCAGATTTTATTTCTTAAACCAATCTTAACTTCTTTTTTTTAATTGTTTATTTATTTTTGAGAGAGAGAGACAGAGTGCTAGTGGGGGAGAGGCAGAGAGAGAGGGAGACACAGAATCTGAAGCAGGCTCCAGGCTCTGAGCTCTGAGCTGTCAGCACAGAGCCTGATGCAGGACTCGAACCCACAAGCTGTGATATCATGACCTGAGCTGAAGTCAGACGCTTAAGTGACTGAGCCACCCAGGCGCCTCCAATCTTTACTTCTTAAACCAATCTGAACATCTATCTTTTTATGAGGGAATTTAACCAAATCGATTATTCAGTTTGATTTTTTTTTAAGTTTATTTATTTTTGAGAGAGATAGAAACATGTGCAGGAGAAGGGAAGGGGCAGAGAGAGAGAGGGAGACAGAGAATCCCAAGAAAACTCCCCACTGCCAGCGCAGAGCCTGACATGGGGACTCTAACTCACCAACGGTGAGATAATGTAATGACCTGAGCTGAAACCAAGAGTCATATGCTTAACCTACTGAGCCACCCAGGCACCCCAAGTTTATTTTGTTTTATTCAACTTATTTTATATTTACTCCTTAGTTTATTTGGATAAGGACTAGTTTTCCCTTCATGTATTTCTTGTGCTGAACTTTAGGAAAATTTTTTACCTTAGTAAATTATTCCATTATATAGCTCTCTTTTAATGTTTTAATGAATCATATTTAAGCCTCTAAGTTTCTCTACTGATCTGCCAAAATGGAATAATAATCATTGTATTGTTCTGCCTCAATACTCTTTTCTATCATTCTCTGTTTTTTTTTAATCTTTTGATTTATTTCTCTAACTTGAATTTCTTTTTTGGTTTTATTGAGAAATAACTGACATACATCAATGTGTAAGCTTAAAGTATACACAGCATGATGGTGTGATTCACAGATACTGTAAAGTGGTTATCACTATGGATTCCACCAACACCCATCTTCTCCTATAGATACAATAAAATAAAAAGAAAGAAAAACGAAAAAAGGAAAAAAAGAAAAAAGGAAAACTATTTTTGTGATGAGAATTCCTAGGATTTACTCTCTTCAGAACTTTCCTACATGTCACACAGCAGTGTTAGTAATACTCATCATGTTGTATATTCCATCTCTAGTATTTTTTGATCTTACAACTGGGATAATGACTTAATATGATGTCAATCTTCTTGAATTTACTTAGACCAGTTTTTTGGCCTGCTATATGCTCTATCCTAGAAAATGTTCCATGTGTGCTTGAGAAGAAGGTGTGTAACGCTTTTGTTGGATAAAATGTTCTATATACGTCTTTGCCCCTTTGGTCTATAGTGTTATTCCTTCTTTTTTTTTTTTTTTTTAAGCTTATTTATTTACTTTGAAAGAGAGAGAATAGATGCACAGGAGTGCGAGAAGGGGAGGGGCAAAGAGAGGGAAAGAGAGAAAATCTCAAACAGGCTCTGCACTGTCATTCAGAACCCAATGTGGGGCTTTAATCAGTAAACATTGAGACCATGATCTCACCTGAAATCAAGAGTCAGATGCTTAACTGACTGAGCCACCTAGGCATCCCTGATCTATAGTGTTTCTCAAATTCACTGTTTCCTTATTGATTCTCTGTCTGGATGATCTATCCATTATTGAATGAGGGTGGGGGTGTTAAAGTCCTTAACTATTATTGTATTACTTGTATTGTTTATTTCTTGTTTTAGCTGTTTTCCTGTTTAGCTCTGTTTTAGCTCTGCTAGTTCTTACTTTATATATTTAGATGCTTCAATGTTGGGCATATAAATAATTTATAATCATTATATCTTATTGAAGTATTAACCCCTTTATCATTATATAATGACCTTCTTTTTCTCTACCATTTCTTTTAAACTTTCAAAATACAGTTGTCAATGAATTATGCATACTATTACCATATTGCAGAATTGAACTATGGCTATATATTCACCATTATTAGTGAGTTTTCTACTACCTTTTTATGCTTTTATCATGTTAATTATAGTTGTTTTACTTATACTCCAAGAACTCCCTTTAGCATTTTTTATAAGGCAGTTCTAATGATATTATACTCCTTCAGCTTTTCTTTGTCTAAGTCTTTATCCCTCACATTTTTGAAGAACAGGTTCTCCAGCTGTTGAATTCTTGGTTGACAGTTATTTTCTTTCAATATTTTGAATATATCATCCCATCTTCTCCTGGCCTAAAAGGTTTCTGTTGAGAAATCTGCTAATGGTCTTATGGGGATTCCCTTGTATATAACTTTTCTTTTGCTGCTATTAAAATTATTTTTTTCTTGGCTTTTGACAATTATAATATGTCTCAGTGTAGCCCTATTCATGTTCAATATGTTTGGAATTCTTTGGGCCATGTTGATCTGGATGTCCATTTCTCCTCCCAGGTTTGAGACATTTTCAGCCATTATTGCTTTAAATATACTTTCTGTATTCGTATAGATTGTTGTTTAGGAACCCAAATCAGGCCAGAGTGTGCACTGAATTCCCTGGTCAGGGAAGGCCACTAGTTTTGCTCTACAGACAGGGTAAGGCACAGGTTGTGCTCTCTGTTGAAGGGCGACTATACATAGGGCTGTTGAATGGGCTATGCAGCTTCCCCTCGGCTCTGGTTCGGTTCCTTGGTCAGACAGGCTAAAGGCTGTATTCAGTTAATGAATGGGGCTATGAATTAGATTCCCTGCTTGGGTGCAGTGGGAGAAGCAGCTCTAAAACCAGTAAAGCTCTTTGTTTGTTGTCTTAACTGAAGCCAACCTGCTCTCCAAGTTCCCTGACCAAAGGGGGCCACTGGCTTTGTTCTACAAACTACAGTCAGTGCCCACCCCCTTCTTGGCTTGAGTGCCTCCGGGCCACACAGCATCTGGGAGTTATTGCCAGACTTCCCTGTTAGATGGGGCTGGAAGACACTCTTCACGGTGGGTGAGGCTGTGATTTAGCTCCTCACCTGGATGGGAGGGAAAAAGGCTGCTCTAGGCTACTCTCAAACTGGCTTGGGAGGTTCTGGGAGAAATTTTCAGTCTTCAGCAATGAATTAATACCAAGCCTTTGCACAGCAGAGGAATATTCCACACCTGGTATTGGGGGCTTTGCTCTGGGGGCAATCAGTTCTGCTCACCACCTATTGGCTTGAGCATCACTGGGCTGCACAGCTTCCAGGAGTTGTCACCAGCCCTTCTGGTCAGATGGAGCCAGAAGACCCTCTCCACAGAGAGCGGAGCTATGATTCAGCTCCTTCCCTGAGTGTGTCTAACTGGGTTCTAGAGCCAGTAAAACTTCTTTGAGGACCTGAGTCAGGTAGATCTGTACCCAGAGAGTGCACTCCTGACTTGGCTCCGTGGATGACCAAAACCGCTGGTTAAGGTTGCTACAGGGGCACTGCCGATATGAACATGGTCAAGATACATGTGCTGGTTGTTGTAAGCCCTTCCCCCCTTTTTTGTCACTGTCAGATTCCCTATGGTTGCACCCTGCACCCTGCCAGTTCTCCTGCGATCCCATGGGGCAAGAGCAGAGTGGGATATAAAGTATCCCAATGCTGGGAGGCTGGTTACCTCCTGGATTCTCTTTTCCCACTGGAGGAACTGGAGGCTTAGGGGAGACCTCTCCACATAGTTTTGCTTTGGCGTTGGGGAGGGACAATGCAGTCAGTGCATAGTCATTTTTCTTACGTTTCTAATGCAGACTGTCTTGGTCTCTCTGACACAAGGGGTGCTTCAGCCTTACCCCCATGTTCTGGGATTCTCTCATGGTGTCTTGTTCTTGAGTAGTTGTTAGTTGTTCTTGTGACAGGGAGCAAAATCAGGAGCGACCTCTGTCCCTGTCTTGATATCACTCTCTCTGCTTTTTCTGATGCTGGGATTGCTGGTCTTTGAGAGAGCTTGTTACAAAGCAGAGCTGTGGAGGCAAAATATCCACTCCGATAATTCTCAAGTTCTCTTAGATATTCTAAACGAATGTAGAAAGAATGAGCTAATGAGGGGCTGGGTACAGGAAGAAGAACTTCCTCCCTCAGAAAATATCTGCAATGAGAAGATGGTGTCCAGCCAATTTCCGTGTTGTTGACCCTCTTCCTGTTAGAGGACTGCATCCATTCCCTATTGCATTGTTCCAGGGCAAAAGGTCAAGCATTCATTGGCTATGATTAGACTAGTTTAAACCTTAACATCTGCTTGCAATTAGTATAAATCCTTCCAAAATTCTGATATATACGACAAATTCTAATCCTTAGTTTCCAGAGCCATTGCACATGTTTTCCTAATGTGCGTTTTTGTAGATATTTCATAAATTTTTTGAGGGTCTTGTGAAAGTAGTTCCTATGAAAGTAGCACACAATATTGCCTAACATTTGGAAAATGCAAAAAGGCCCCCCCAAAAGAAAATACCCATAATCAATTTGTGTAAAGGTAATTTCTGTTATCAGATTTTTAAAATATATTATTCTAATTCTGATTTTATATCTATTTTTGTAATGTGAGCGTCGATCTGTTTGCAAACGGTTCTATATTTTAGATGTATATACCACAAATATTTCTCATTCCATTTAGTATTCTTTAACAGCACACTTTTTGTCACTACTTAGTATCCCATTTTTCTCCATAATTTCTGGAGAATTATTTTCAAATGTATCAGTAGAGTTGTGCTAATATTTTCTTTTCACCTTTTAGTATCCTCTGGATTATGTATTTATCTACTTCCTCATTCTGGAATGTGTTTATCTGTGTTTACCTTCTATTATTTTTATGAGGGTATGTAGTGGTTATTATATTTATCTCTCTTTTCTTTAACCAATACTTGTAAAAACTTTCTTGGTAAAATTTTATTTTAACATATTTAATTTCAAAAAAATATATTTTTTGCAAAATATAACCTATTTTCATGTTTAAGCCACGAGTCTATTATCATCTATCACAAACTTTTGATTTTTGTTTTTCTTAAATTTTTTTAATGTTTTATTAATTTCTGAGATAGAGACAGAGCACGAGCAGGGGAGGGGCAGACAGAGACAGGGAGACACAGAATCCGAAGCAGGCTCCAGGCTCTGAGCTGTCAGCACAGAGCCCGACGCGGGGCTCGAACCCATGAACGTGAGATCATGACCTGAGCTGAAGGCAGAGGCCTAACCGACTGAGCCACGCAGGCGCCCCAAACTTTTAACTTTCAAGAACCATTTTATGTTCTTGGTCTTGAGTTCTTGAGTTTACAAACTCTCACTTATAAGAGTTTGTAGATCTTTATACACTCCATGCTTTCATTTTTAAAATGTTGACAGGATTACTTTTGAGTTCATCAATGCGTTTGCAAATGTGCAAAGGCAATGTAATTTCTTCCTAGATTTCTGTCCCAGGTATTTAAAAAGAAAGAGGAATCCAGACCTGCTTTTATATATTTGTGAAGGAAATTCTCTGTTGCTTATCGTTCTCTTTGTCTTCAATTTTTCTAACCCTTTTTGCGTATATACTGGGATTCTTTCTCCTGTGGTCTCTCGTTCTTGACTTGTAATGGTGATTTTTTTTTAATTTGTTACCTAAATGTCATTGTGAATGAGCCTGCTGAAAGTGCCAAAGGGCCAGTATTTGCTGGGGACTCTGCTCCCTATGGGGTCAATCCCAACCAATGTCCCTGGCTGTTCTTTTCTCTGCTTAGAGAAAGAACAATTCCCTCATGGCCAGGAATTGCAGTCCATGTTTCCACCCAGGCTCTTCTTCATTCTGACATATCTTCATGATTCTTTGAACACTTACTTCCATTTTCCCAGGGTAACCTGACTGTTTTTAGTCAAGAATGGCATTTTGATACTGGGATCTGCATGGTAGTTCTGATCATTCTACTAATGTTCCTCTAGTTCCTTTCAGCAGAGAGCTGGGAAATATCTTAATTTTTATCTACATACTATATCTGTATTTATTGCAATATCTGTGTTTCTATTTCTATATCTCAATAACTACAGTTTCATTTGTAATTCAATACCACAGGTCACATATGGTTTTCCTCTTTCTATACTACTATCCCTCTTTCATTGTTCTTGAATAGTGAGAAATCTGGATTCTATTATTCTCAAAACTTTTACCCATTTGCACAAGCCTAGAATACACAGAAGTTAATTTCAGAATTGTTAACTCATTCCACTGAGAAAAGTAAGCCTAATAACAAGAACCTTGTTCACAGATTTGATTTGAGGCAAAATGTATATACAGTTAGCTGCACAAAAACCTAAGTCTGCAATTGGTGAATTTTGACAAGTACATACATACATATAATCCACATTCAGGGCTCCTTAGACAAATGTCTGATTTTAGGGCTGGGGCATGAATCTGAATAATATATAGACTTGAGATAATAATAATATATCAATATTAGTTTATTGTGACAAATATACAATACTGATGCAAGATGTCAACAAGGGAAACTGTGAGGTATAAGGGAGCTCTGTAGTATGATCTCAATTTTTCCATAAGCCTAAAACCTGTACTATGAGGTCCATATTTTTTAAAGTATATGTTGAATTCTAAAAAGCCCACGAAGTTTGGGATTGTGTGTATCAACTCTTAGCAGTCTAAAGGTCAATTGTACTGAGTTATGATTTATTATTCCTTCCTTGGTTTGCAATGTTATCTGCATTCTTTTGATAAAATGAGTCAGAGTTATTTACTTTCACTCCCTCAGGTGAAAACTTCCACATATGCTCTCCAGTATGCTGTTTGGTAACCTCTTATTGCAATATTTTTTAATAAAAATTCTTTTCTGCAACAATACATTATGGAGTTGGATTTTCAACTTTATTAAGTGAAGGACATTAGTTCTTCCCATTGTAGGTTCAAATAAATCTTGCATTCAAAATGCAGATCTCCCATATATTACTTTTGCTCTGAAAAGGGAGATGTGCCTTGTGAGATAAACAAAATACAGTGCAATATGTGACAACTGTGGGTCTTGAGGGCTGAACCTGACCCTGAGATGAACAATGCCAAGTACAGCCTTGAACAAACTATTCCAACAATGGCTGAATTGTAGCAGCCAGGGCAAAAAGAAAGTGCAATAAATAAGCAAAGCAAAACAAAACAAGCAAACAAAAAAGCACATCACCTGTTGAAAATACTCATAAACATTTATGTAATAAAGCTTTTCACTTTTTTTTCAGAATTTCTCAACATGGGCATAGGGATATAATTGGGGTTTATTTGTATATTTATTTAAATATACAGCCAATTCCTGTTTCTCTGTTTGGGGGAT
The DNA here is from genome assembly GCA_028646485.1 of Cryptoprocta ferox. Classification (NCBI taxonomy): domain Eukaryota; kingdom Metazoa; phylum Chordata; class Mammalia; order Carnivora; family Eupleridae; genus Cryptoprocta; species Cryptoprocta ferox. Next base: position 21,689,951 of record CM053559.1, on the reverse strand, counting down.
ACTTATTAAGATCAACGACTTTTCCCAGATATTAAAATTCTGCATAACCTCAGCCAAATTCCAGAAAGAAAATTATTTTTCCGTTTGGGCAGAAATTCATATTCTATGATGCTAAAGGAGGATAATTCAGTTCCAAATAGGGGGCTTTCACTAGAGTATGATGCTGTTAGAACTACAGACATCAGCCTTTAGATACTAGAAGAAATTGATATCACCAAAGAAAATCGTACTAATTTAAAACGGGACAAAAGCATAACAATACGCCCTTTCAATATCCTATCAGAACATTGTCCAACACGACCGCCCAAGGATTATCTAATTCTCTAGGGGATGTACCTGTATTTGACTTACTAGTTAAGTTTCATTAGGCCCAGTTTCTATGAATTACATGTCAATGATATGGATTTTTTTTCCAGCAGAGGTGTAAATGACTTCTCTTTTGTAGAAAAGATAACCCAAAATGTTATACTTTTTATTGCCCTGTAGGATACTAATCAGTTCTGTCTCTCACTGAGTATACTTATTTCAGCGAATCTTTTCTTCCTCACTGACTTAATACAAATCAATCTCAATCTCATTCTATCTGTCTCTGTATACATGTACACACATGTGTACACATAGATATACATATATAGATACGAAATATGTATGTATAACATATGAGTGTATATATATCTCAAACATTCTTTAGATTAGCCTAACCATTCTGCTGGCCCCCTTATTGATAAGTCAAATACATCTCTGACACACGTTGATTCTACATTTGTATGAGAGTCCTACTATAATAAAATAATTCAAAATTATTTACTTCTTTTTCCCCCGGTGAGGGCTTCCACATATATCCTTCAACCCGCCAAACAGGTCACTGTAAAAAGATTTATGCATAGATTCATTGGTTTAGAGTGACATAACTGCCACCAGAGTTCACCTCTTCCCTGCTGCCCATCAGCCCTCAGGTGTTTATGGTTATGAGATGGCTCAAGACAATGTTTGTGAGCTCCATAAGTGCTGACAGAACAGAGGTGGCTTGACTTTTGCAAAGTTGAATAGATACATGAGCAAGCTGAATGTGCCAGAAGCTTGCAAACTTTTTAAGCAGATTGAGAAAATGATTTTGTTTACTTAACAGTTTATACTTTAAAGGAAAACCACTTCTTGGGGTGCCTGAGTGGCTCAGTTGGTTAAGCATCCGACTTTGGCTCAGGTCATGATCTAGCTGTTCTTGGGTTCGAGCCCCACGTCGGGCTCTGTACTGACAGCTAGCTCAGAGCCTAGAGCCTGTCTTTGGATTCTGTGTCTCCCTCTCTCTCTGACCCTCTCCTGCTCACTCTGTCTCTCTCTGTCTCTCAAAAAATAGAAAAAAAATAATAAAGGAAAACTTCTTAAGGAAAATCAGTATTTACTCATTTCTTTTTTAAAACATTTTTTTAATGTTTGTTTATTTTTGAGAGCGAAAGAGAGAGACAGAGCACAAGTGGGAGAGAGGCAGAGAGAGGGAGACACGGCATCCAAGGCAGGCTAGTACTGACTCATTTCTCATCAAATATTATCCTCGGGGAATAATATTTTATTCTGTCAATTATACAGGGGGAACTAACATAATTAATTAACATTAATGTTTATCAAGTTGTCAATTTTATAAATTGTCCCTTTTGTGATATAATAACCACAAGATCAAATACATTAAATAATTAAAATACATAAAACAGGGACAGAGTAACTTCTGTGTTAAATTTTATTAAACAGTCATCTACACAAATTCATGAACAAATGTTTGGCTACTCTGTCAGCCTAGGAATAAAGTTCCATAAGGTGATGGTCATCCTTGAAACCCTCCTATGTGTAGCTTCTGGGACAAAATAAAGAAATGTCAGCAAATTCCTGTGCTGGTGTAGCCAGTATTGAGGATGTGAAGGCCCTGTTAGACTTTCACATAAGACAGTTAGCATCTTACAAATAAATGGTCATATAAGTACAAATCTTGTCCCAGGAAAAATCCTTGCTTTTCCTGCTTTAGTTCACTTGTTAGATTCTTACAGAATCTGTAATTCACAAGTCACTTTCAAGAACCAGTAAGTGGTATGGTTAAAATTTGAATTAAAGATTTTTAACTCTACACTTAGCGTTTTCTCCAAAAGATGATAGTATCCATATTCTGACTTTCGATTATTTTATATCAGGGTTTATTAAAACCTCATTTCACGTTTCAGCATGGGAAACAATATTTTCAGGGTTTAATTACACAGGAACAGGATGTATGCATATATAGTAAATTCTCAATTAGCCATGTTAATAAAAACATTAGCATGAGAAATGAAAACTTCATAACTAGTATGCCACTTGAAATGGAGATAGGTCCCACCTGCAAAGAAGTGAATGTGTGTTTCCATGTCCATTCACATTTGTACGTTTCATGACAAACCTCAACTTCTGTTTCCCACATAGAGTCAGTTGAAAATATTTAGTGCCACCCACACTAAGGTTTCCCAAAGCATACATAGTCAGAAAACTTGGGGGCTTATCCTTCTTTTACTAAAGTATTGTCTTTATTACAGAGACAAATATCACTTTTGACCAAAAGGCCAAAAAAAAATCTAGTAAGTCTTTGGGTTTTCAACTACTTTAATAGACATACATGACACTATCATTTAGACAGTGTTCAAATAAAAAGATGACTTATAAAACAAGTCACATGGAAAGGCCAACCATGGTTTGGGGACTAAGAAACTCAGGTTTCCACAGAATTCACGCTACAGATGGGACATGATGAAATTAAGAAATCACCAGAGACTGTTTTCCTCAAGTGGAACATCCGAGGGCTGGATTGATTTCTACAAAATGTCTAGGTTCCTCTCTTCCATTTCACAATTCATTGACTTCTCTAAATTTTCCCATCTGTCATGAAAAAGAAATTCCAAATAAAATTCGTATACTTATGAAAACATAAACAAACATCTAAAGTTTAAATAGCATTTCTACTGGGGGAAAAAAGAAAATAGTTGTCATAATTGTACCTAGTTTTTACATTACTAAGAAAAGCTAAAATAACCTTTATAATACAACTCTGAATTTCTATTACTGGAGAATTGTTTGATTTATTGTAACATCACTTGTAACTGTACCAAGTAAAACAAAATTGTAAATATCTCTTACACATGGAAATTCTGCCATATTTTTGATGTACTGGCTAAAGTACAACTATATTAAGTGACGAAGATTATAAAATAATCTCTAAAAATAAGCATCTCACAGTCACTTATTTCCCTGAGAACATGCAAATACAAATGAATATGAAATCAATAGTAAAACCTGCGTAGCTGAAATGCCCAACTTTGAAAACTAAAAAATATGTTCATCAGTAATAATTCTGTCAGCTTTGTTTTCCAATTCTCTCACTCTTTTTCTATCAAAACAAATTTTCCCTCAAGTATTATCTTCAGAATCATTAATAGCCAAGTCATTATGTTCTGGCTGAATAATTTGGCACCTTAGCTAAGACCTCCTAAAAAAAGGCAAATAATTTCCAGAAGAATTAAAATATGGCTCTTTCTATTAGCATTGGCATTTCAGTTCTGTTTAGAGACCCTCTCAAATTTAGCTGGAGATAGTTTCCATGGTAACTGAAGAATGTGCTCTGATGAGTCTTGAAACAGACAAATAAGAATCCTTGCTTCTTACAAGTGGGCAACAATTTAATGCTTAAAGCTTGACGCTCTCTAATGCTTAATGGAAGACATTTGAATCTATTTTGGTTTAGACAAAAGCTAGAAAAAAGCTAGTCTGTCAATTACAGAAAGACTAAAAGGTAGATGCTAGTAAACTTAAGGGTAATAGAAGGTATTGATATATATCCCAACTGTTTTAGCCTTTTCAAGATAATTTTTTCCAAAAGAAGGAATATATTATTATCTGATATTAAGTATTTTACACTACCATGAAGAACTTTAAAAACGAATTTTCTTAATCCAAACAAATATAACACTTTCCACTGTTATTGTCAATGTTTTAGTTACTTCCTAAAGAACTTAAATGCAGTTTGTAAACACTGCAAAAAGTCAAAATGGTGTTTAATTTTTTAAATGTGCATGGGGAATTTATTTGTTTTTGGTAGAGAAAAATTGGGGATGGGTTAATGGGAATGTAAAGTCAGTATGTGAAGGAATGAAACACCAGCAAACTATTGAGTTGAAAAGTAGGTCCAGCCTTTCAGAGTCTAAAAAAATACCCATGAACATAAAAAAGAAAATTAGTATTACTCAAGAACAAATCATGACCCTACTTGAAAGTATCTCTGCATAAATTTATATGACAAAGATAGCCAAAATAAATAAGTCTACTCTAATCCTCAAAACAAAATCAACAACAAAAACAACAAAAAAACAAAATCAACAAAAGGACAGTTAACTCCCTAGAGAGGAATCTGTGCCTTTCTTGGTTGTGACTGTGATTACCAAGGTAGTGATTATATCTGAGAGGCCCCTAGCTACAAATCCAATCTCTTGAAGACCTTCAGTAGAATCTAAATCAAACAGACCTTTATGAAGGAGTAACTTGTGCTCCCTAGTGCTCAAACACCTGACCTTGGCAAATGAAACTTGTTGCAAAGCAAGGCAAAAATCAGGGTAATTGTTGAAAAATGTGGTTTATAATTACTTTCATGGCAACTCTCCAGAACAGAAGTTAGAACATGTCCAGCTGGCCGTATTTAGACCTGTGACCCAGGCATTGTAACTGACAGCACAGCCACTAGCCCATATGATGTATTTGTGTGATTTAGAGGGTATGAATGCTAATATTAGGGCTCACAGAAAAATAAAGCACAAGCTGGATTTAAGCTACCCTAAACCTCTTCATCCAGACATATTTGTGCATTATATTAAACTGTACAAGGCAGTCCTAGCATGGGGTCGTGAGTATGCAGTGATGAGTAGAGCAGGCCAATGAATACCAACAGAAAAAAAAAAAAAAGATTGGAATCTTGTCATTTTATAGGACTATTAGCATTTAAACGAATTTGGCCAACATTCATCAAGAACCTACTATGTGTCAGAAATACTGTGTAAGTATGATAGGAAAAGATAGGTTAAAATAGGTAGAGAGGGAAAGGTTAGGACCTGAGGTCCCTGGATGGGGAAAAACACATATTTTGGAACAATGCTGGGTTCCAATGCTGGCTTACCCTAGAGGGTAAGGTTCCTCTTAAGAATATAACAAACTGAGGGCTGGTGGGGGGAGAGGGAGAGGGGAAGGGGGGTGATGGGCATGGAGGAGGGCACTTGTGGGGATGAGCACTGGGTGTTATATGGAAACCAACTTGACAATAAACTATAAAAGAAAAAAAAGATGTTTTCCCTTCAATTCTCTGAGGAATTAAGAGTTTATAAGAAGGACTTGGTATCATTTGGAGAAAATACATTAATAATACCTACTCACTTGAAATCTGGAAAAAAATAAAAAGAATGTAACAGACACCATCTGCTCACCCTCAGATTTCCCTCAGGAATTTGACAATCAAAATATCTAACCAAAAAAAGTAAGCCATAAAACTTATGTTACAGGAGGGACGATATGACCAGTCTGACTCCTCACACAATGGAGTTGAGTCAATCAAGAATGGACAACCCAGCACCTAGAGTTATTCAGCCAGTAAGGGTAGAACCTGAGGAGGAAGGAGGAGGAAGGGAAAGGAGTGCTGACCAGAACCTTATAAAACCAGAACCCTTGCCGTGGCTACTCACCTTCGAATGCCCACTCTCTGGAAAGAGAGCTTTCCTACTATTCTTACTTTCTAATCTTAGACTCTAATAAACTTTTGCCTGTTGCCCATTCTATGTCCACCTCTTCATTTTTCAAAGCGGTGGGACAATGAATCCCCGGTATGGAGGGAAAAAATCCTGCAACGTAAGGGATACAAGGATGGGAATTCAGAAGTACAAAAGGACTCTCAGTACATAACTACTTCTTCGAGTTTCTACACTAAGAGACTTTTCCAAACCAATCATGATTCTTGGCAGCTTAAGGCCACATTTCTGGGACTACCCGGTCTTTGTATGAGTTCCTGCCTGAAAAAGCTCATGGCTGTCAAAGGAATTTACTGTTTGTTCTATTCAACATCTGATAATAGACCCCTGCCCCCACCTTCTTAGAACATTTACTAAAAATAAATGAATAAATAAATAAATAAATCTAAAGCTTACAATTGTAAATCCTTCCCTGTCCCTTTGAGATATATGCTTACCCCCTACAATTTAGGAGGGTCTTTCTCAAGAATCTGAAGCCATCTCTTTGAAATGTAAACTTCAGGAAGGATAGCATTTTTGTCTCCCAGTCCCTGTGGGAGGACATAATCCTAACCTCAATAATTGCTAGCTAGGAGACACAGCTGGCCTAATTGACCGACCCTCTTACCTACTTTTTGTAATTTTTCACTCTCCTGACACTGTGGGTACTCCCTTTCCCTAATCCCTCACTCTTCAAGACATTCAGTCACCCTTGCACAAATTGGAACGCAGCTCAGTTCTTTCCCATACTGTCTGTATTTACGCAATAAAATCAGTTTTCAACACTTTAATGGTTGACTATATTTATCTTTGACAAATCTAAAGAAAATATTTTTGTGTGAACAAAAATGTTTAAAAATGACCACCTGAAATTAATATTATACTGTATGTTAAATAACTGGCATTTAAATAAAAACTTTGTTAAAAGAGCAAAAAATATAGAATAAAAATGCTATCATAATACATTTAATTAATTAAATTGAGAGTGTGTGATATAAAGTCTACACATTGATACAAATGAGGATATAATAATATGTGAGAAGAGAAGAAGGGAGACATCTATTGGGCAGAGGAAGAAGGCAATGTGGTTGGAGTGGAACTTTAACTGGGCTTTATGAGTTTGGTTTTAGACAAGGGAAATAAAGAGAATTTAACTTAATATTGACATGCGTTCATTTTATTCCAGAAGACATAAGCATTGTCATAACCATATTAATAAGTTCCAAGATCCATATGGGGAGAGTTTTTGTCTGAATGGTTTTTGTACTTGCATCATCAATGTGTAAAATACAATGGTCTCAACAAAAATTCATTGAATTAACAAAGGAGGTATCATATAAATAAAGAAAGACTAAATGTGTGAACTAAAAGGCAGCTTACAGAAATAATCAGAGATGAATGAAGAAACATTACCACTGATGTCACAGAAATAAAGAGAATCGTAAGAGACTAGCATGAACAGTATACCAAAACAAACAAAATAACCTAGAAACAATGAATAAATTTCTAGAAACATACAACCTGCTAAGAACGAATTACAAAAAACAGAGAGTCTGAACTGACCTATAACTAGTATTGAGATGGAGTCAATAATTAAAAACCTTTCAACAAAGACAAGCCCAGGACCAGATGGCTTCACTGATGAATTCTACCAAACATTTAACAAAGAATTAACACTAATCATTATCAAACTCTTCTTAAAAACTGAAGGGGAGGAATATTTCCAAACTCATTTTATGAGACCAGCATTACTCCAATACCAAAGCCAGACAAAGGCACTATGAGAAAAGAAAACTATAAGCCATATTCCTGATGAATATGGATGCCAAAATCCTCAGCAAAATACTAGCAAACCAAATTCACCAGCACATTAAAAGCATTATATATCTTGATCAAATGGGATTTATCCCTGGGATACAAGGATGGTTCACCATAGGAAAATCAATTAATGTCATATATACCATTAACAAAATAAAGTGTAGGGGTACCTGGGTGCCTCAGTTGGTTAAGCGTCCAACTTTGGCTCAGGTCATGATCTCACAGTTTGTGAGTTTGAGCCCCGCATCAGGCTCTGTGCTGACAGATCAGAGCCAGGAGCCTGCTTCAGATTCTGTGCCTCCCTCTCTCTCTGACCCTCTCCTGCTAGCACTCTGTCTCTATCTAAAATAAACAAACATTTAAAAAATTTAAAAAAATGTAAAATTGTACAATTATCTCAAGAAATCAGGAAAAAAGCATTGACAAAATTCTATACCCTTGCATGATGAAAGCTCTCACCAAACTAGGAAAATATCTCAATCTTCTAATATTGAGAATGTAGCAATAATGTGCACTCCTGCCATTTCTATTTAACATAGTACCAGAAATCTAGTCAGAGAAATTAAGCTAAATAAATAAACAAATACATGGTATAATTGTCAGAAAGTCAAAAGTAAAATGGTCCCTGTTTGCAGATGACATTATCTTATATATAGGAAACCCCAAAGACCCCACCAAAAAACTGAAGAGAATAAATGAATTCAGTAGAGTGGCAGAATGAAAAACAAACAAATAAAGTCAGTTGCATTTCTATACACTAACAATGAACTATCTGAAAAGGAAATTAGAAAAACAATATCCCATTAACCAACTTACAATTACTAAAAGTAAAATACTTTGGAATAAACCTAACTAAGAAGGTGAAAGACTTGTATATTTAACATTACAAAGAACCGATGAAAGAAATTAAACAAGACACAAACAAATGGAAAGACATCTCATGTCATGGGTTGGGAGATTTAATATTGTTAAAATGTCCTTAATACCCAAAGCAATCTACAGATTTAGTGTAATCTCTATCAGAATTCCAATGACACTTTTTTTAAGGTAAACTCTACACCCAACATAGGGCTTGAACTCATGACTGCAAAATCAAGAGTCATGCTCTACCGACTGAGCCAGTCAGGGACAATATTTTTAATAGAAGTAATAATAAACAATTCTATAATTCTTATGGAACCACAAATAGCCAAATGAATTATGAGAAGGAAGAACAAAGCTGGAGGCCTCACACTTTTGATTTCAAAACATATTGCAAAGCTACAGTAACCAAAATACTATGGTACTGGCAAAAAGACAGATATATAGGTCAATGGAACAGAATAAAGACCCCAGAAATAAATCCATATGTATATGGTCACTTTATTTTTAACAAGGGTGGCAAGAATGCACAATGAAAAGGATAGTCTCTTTAACAAATGGTCTTGGGGAAATTGAATATCCACATGCAAAAGAATGGAATTGGACCCTTACACCATTAAAAAACAAAAACAAAAACAAAAACAAAAACAAAAACAAAAAAGACCAACCTCAAAATGGATTAAAGACTTAAATGTAAGGCCTGAAACCATAAGCATCCTAAAAAAGTACATCAAACTTAAAACTTCTGTTTATTAAAAGAGACAATAGAGTAAACAAGCAACCTACAGAATAGGAGAAAATGTTTGCAAACCATATATCTGACATTGAGATTGATCTCCAAAATACATAAAGAATTCCTGTAACTCAATAGCAAAAAAAACCTAGACAACTGATTTTCAAAAAGGCAAAACTTAAATAGCCATTTTTTCCAAAGAAGACATACATATGGCCAATAGATACATGAAACAATGCCCAAGGTCACTGATTATTGGGGAAATGCAAATCAGAGCCACACTGAGGTATCACCTCACACCCATCTGGATGCTTATTTTTAAAAAAAACAAAAGGCAGTAATGTGTCAGCAACTATGTGGAGTGATTGGAAACCTTGCCCACTGTTGGTGGGACTGCAAAATGATGTAGCTGCTATGGAAAACAGCATGGAGGTTTATCAAAAAATTAAAAATAGAACTACCATATGATCCATTAATTCCATTTCTGGGTATTTATGCAAAAAACTTGATATCAGGATCTCAAAGAGATATTAGTACTCCCATGTTCACCGAAGCAGTTATTCACAGTGGCCAAAATGTAGGAACAACTTAAATGTTCATCAACAAAAGAGTGGATAAAGAAACTGTGGTACCTACATATAATGAAATACTATTCAGCCTTTTTATAAAAAAGGAAATTCTGCTAAATGCAACAACATGGATGAACCTTGAGGACATTATGGTAAGTAAAAGAAGCTGGTCACAAAAAGGCAAAGTGCATGATTTCACTTACATGAAGTTTCTAAAAGAGTCAAATTCATAAAATCAAAGAATAGAATGGTAGTTGCCAGGAGCTAGGAGGAAGGGAAATTGGGTGATACTAATCAATATGCATAAAGTTTCAGCAAAGCAAAATGAATAAGCTGTAGAGACCTGCGCCTCTGGTCAACAGTTACGTGTTATACACTTCAAAATGAATTTAGAGGGTAGATCTCATGTTAAGTGTTCTTACCACTTAACTTTTAAAATAAAATTTAAAAAAAAAGACTGGAAGGAATGTCTTATGGTGCATCTAGATAAGTTCTTTGGATTCAGTCTGATCTTTTTTCAGGTTTGATGTTTAAGTTTCATCATTGTCCTTTAGTCAAAGCCTGTTTGGCTCTACCGCAGAGGCAATCCACTTCTGAGATCTCTTATGCCTCCTTCATTAGGAAAACACTGGACTTCAGGTGGTTAAATAACTGTTCCCACTTCCCTGTGAGTTCTAGGAGTTGTTATGTCCACTTTGTGCTGACACTTCTACAGAGTCTATAGTTTCGTCTCGTGCATGCGCAGATTGGTATTTAGTCAGAGACAGGAAGATTCTCCTGCAGAGCAACAGAACTCTTCACTGATCCTTGCATCCTCCTCAGTATTACATCCTGAAAATTGTAACTCCCTGGGCCTCTACCACTTTGAACCATATCCTTTACTCACCAACACTACTTGTGTTCAGTTTTGTGTGGCTTTAGCCTCAGTGTGCTGCTGAGCAAATCTTGTCTCCAGGCAGTGAGCTGTAGGGCTTACCTTCTTCATATCTCTCCTTTTAAGGCTATGAAATAAGAATGAGCACAGATCACTGGTCATAAATAAAGTAAGTTGGAAATCAATGAAATGACATATTTTAAATATTGAAAGAAAAATATTGTCAACCTGAAATTATCTTCCAAAATGAAGACAAACTAAAGGCTTTATCTTAGATAAACAAATGCTGAGAGAATTAGTTACCAGAAGACATGCACTGCAAGAAATAGAAATAGTTTTCAGAGTTTGTAGAACAGGGGAGCCTGGGTGGCTCAGTCGGTTGAACGTCTGACTCTTGATTTCAGTTCAGGTTATGATTTCATGGTCATGGGATCAAGTCTTGCATTGGGCTCCACACTGAGCATGGAACCTGCTTAAGATTTTCTCTCTCTCTCTCTCTCTCTCTCTCTCCCCCCCCCACCCCTCTCCCCTGCCTCTATCTCTTTGTCTAAAATTTTAAAAAAAGAGAAAAGAGAAGAAAACAAAATATAAGATCAAATAAAGCAATTATTTATAGGGAAATTTATGGCTTTAAATCCTTATCTTAGAAAAAAAAGGAGCATTCTAAAATCTATGCTCCAAGATTTCCCATTATAAAACTATAAAAAGAAGAGCAATATTAAAACTGACATAAGTATAAATAATAAGAGCAGAAATCAATAAAACAAAAACCAGAAAAAATAGACAAAATTAGTGAAACAAAATCTGTTCTCTGAAGAGTAACAAAGTTGCTAAGGTTCTAGATGAACTGAACAGTAACAAAACAAAAAGACAACTCAGATTACCAGTATGAGGAACAAAAGAAGAGAAATGGCTAAAAATATGACAGTCATTAAAAGAATTAGAGATTACTTAAAAAGTGTATGCTGGTAGTCTGAATAAACTAGATGAAATGAACAAGTTCCTTGAAAAACACAAATTACAAAATAGACTCAAAAAGAAATAGAGAAGCCAAATTTGTTGAGGACTTTTCTAAGAAAAACACACATTTACAAAACGACTCTTGAAGCCAAATAGTCAGAAAGTCCTAAATTTATTAATAAAATTAAATTTTTAAGTGTATTTACTTATTTGAGAGAGAGAAAGAGAGTGCACACATGCATACAGGCAGAGAAGGGCAAAGAGAGGAAGAGAGAGAATCTCAAGCAGGCTCTGTGTTCTCAGTGCAGAGCCTGATGTGGGGCTTGATCCCATGAACCATGAGATCATGACCTGAGCCAAAATTAAGAGTTGGACACTTACCTGACTGAAGGTAACTTACCTACCCAGGCACCTCTAATGAAATTAAATTTCTAATTAAATATCCTTCCGCAAAGAAACTACACAGTGCAAAAAGGCAAGAAAATGAGATAAAAAGGCAAAGGGATCAGTGATGAAGAAGTAAATCTTTCTTCATTCACAGATAACATGATCATCCATGTAAAAACTGCTAAGGAATCTACATAAAGCTACTAGAGCTAATCAGTGAAATCAGCAATATGGTAGGACTCAAGTCAAGATACAACCAATCATATTTCTCTATGCTATAAATAAATGATAAATTGTATAAAATGATACCATTTGCAATACTATCCCAAAGCATGAAATGCTTAGGAATAAATTTAGCCCAGTAACTGAAAAGCACCAAAAATTGGTGAGAAAAATCAAAGAAGACTGAAATAAATAGATGTTTGTTAATGGACTGGAAAACTAAATATTTAGATTCAGTTTTCCACAATTGATAACTAGATTTGATGCAATCCCAATGAGAATAACAGCAAGACTTTTGTAGAAATTGCCAAGTTGATTTAAAAATGTGTATGAAAGAGCAAAGACCTAGAAGAATCAAATTAATTTTTTTAATTATGAAGGTGGATGAATTAAGCTGCCCGATATCAAGACACATTAGAAAGCTAGAGTACATAAGTAGTTATCAATAGACCAATGGAACTGGTAGAGAATCCAAAAATAAACCCAAGTATCCATGGTCCTGTAACTATTGCAAAGCTGCCAAGATAATTCAGAGGAAAAGAAGAGTTTTTACAAAGATGGTGGTAGAACAACTAGATTTCAATATTTTTTAAATGAAACAACTGTACGTTATAACCTACACAAAAATTGACTTGAAATAGATCGTTGACCGAAACATAAAGCCTACACCACAAAGTTTTAGAAGAAAATCTTAGGAATCTTGGGATATGTTTCTTTCTAAGAACAAGCAAACAAAAAATGCATGAACTACAAAAGGAAAAATTGGCAAAATATACTTCATCAACATTAAAGTTGCCTTTTGCCAAGAACTATGAAAGAACTGATGTTTCATATAAATTCTGAACCAATAAGTGAGCCTGCCCTGGTTCCATGGATGCTGTCACGCAAGACTCCCGCATCAGTGCTTAATTACTCACAGAACAGAAGAAGTGTGACCATTAGCCTATTTCCACCAATTCTCTTTGTCCCCAAATCCCACTGGAGTGAGGCAGCTGGGCCCAGATGGATGCCTGAACATGCATCGAGTTGCACTGCCGAGAAGGAACCCTGACCTTAGGGAACTCAAATCTTTTATGATGTGCAGTATACATGACTGCCCTTTGCTCCAGAAGGAAACATTACCTTTATTGTCCTGGACAGTCAGCATACCTGCCCTCTGCTCTGGAGAGAGACACCATCTCTTTCTTTCAAGGCTGAGTGCTCTACAAACATCCATTAAAAGATAGTCCAGAGAAAAGTTCAATTAGCAACTTGCTCACAATAAATGTAGAAACACGAGAAACCTATGACAAATGGCCTCCTCAAACTGTTCTTCCAGAGATACTGTTAAGTGCATCCATAAGAAGGGCACACACACGAAAATATTTACAACACATATATGTGACATGTTCTGTGAGTCAAAATGTGTACGTAACTTCCACTAACTGATACAAATACAAACAATTTGAAAGTAGACGAAGGATTTAAATATTTTACAAAAGATATCTGAATGGCTACTCAGTATATGAAAAGATGTTGAACATCTACAACTTGGCAGTTTAAAAAACAAGAGTAGTACCGATATGCACAATAACATGGATGAACTGCAGAAGTATTATGTTAAGCAAAGGAAACCAGATGCAAAAGAGCATACTGTGTGATTCTAATTTTACCAAATTCTAGAAGGGACAGAAATAATCTATTGTGACAAGAAGGAGATCAATATACGCTTTGGGGTTCAGGATGGAGTTTGTCTTCACAGAGCTAAAGGATCCTTTTAGAGTAATTGAAATGTTCTGTATCTTGATTATAGTGGTGGTTATCCAGTTGTATACATTTGTCAAGACTTATTAAACTGTACACTTAAAATATGGGCACTTTATTGCATATAAGTTATGCCTGCATAGAGTTTATTGATATAGTCCAGTTACATAAAAGATGACTTGAAATAACAAACTCATAGGTAAAGGCACAATGCACAATGCTGCATGAAAACTATGGTGTTGGATTTGAATACAGTGAAACATAGATTTAAATATAATCAACTAGTATCTCTACAAAATGGAATGCAGCCTTTTTTTAAATGCTTATTTTAGAGAGACAGACAGACAGAGCATGAGCGGCGGAGGAGTGAGAGATGGGGAGAAACAGAATCAGAAGCAGGCTCCAGGCTCTGAGCTGTCAGCACAGAGCCCGACGTGGGGCTCAAACTCACCAACTGTTTGATCATGACCTGAGCTGAAGTCGGACACTTAACCAACTGAGCCACCCAGGTGGTCCCAGAATGCAGGTTTTTATCAATATTCAAAAGGTATTAGTAATTATAAAACAGTTCAGTAAGGTACCTGGACACAGAATTAATATTTAAATCTTAATTGCTTTCCTACTCACAATTTTAAAATACAGTGGTGAATATTTTATTCAAAGTAAGAATGTATAAACAAAACCTTAGGTATATACTTGAAAGGACATATATAGGACATATATAAAAAATATTTTTCATTTCCACTGTGGAACACAAGATAGACTTTAATAAAATAAGACTATTTTGGTTGACCATTGCTGCATTAAAAAATCACCCTAAAAGTAACTGGCTTAATAAAATATTTACTTCGTTGTAAATTTGCTGGGGTGTCGCTGGCCAGTGAGGAGTTCGGCTGGGCAGCTCCGCTTCTCCCTATAATTCTGTAAACTGGCTGGGATGCTGCTTCTTCAGATTGTGACAACTGGGACAGATCTGCTTTACACATGTCTCGTCCTCTCCTGGGACTCTAGTAAACATGGATAATGTTCCCCTAGTGGCAGTGGCGGGAGCTCAAAAAGGCAGGCCTGTGACTCAAGAGCATTTCAAATTCTGCTTATATCATTTCTGCCAATACATCAGTGGCCAACACAAGTCTGCATGTTCAAGGACAAAGTCAATGGGCAGGAAAAAATGTCTCTGCCTACGGAGGAGTAGAAGGGGCTGCAAAGCCGTGTGGAAGAATTGCACTATGGACTGGATGTTTCTGTCCCCACAAAAATTCATATATTAAAGCCCTAACTCCCAACATAATAGTATTAGGATGTGGGGGCTTTGGATGAGAATTAGCTTCAGATAAGGTGATGTGAGTGGAGCACCCACGGTGAGCTATGTGCTTTTATATGAAGAGAGAGAAACCAAAGCTTCATCTCCCTGCCATGTGAGGGTACAGTCAAAAGGCAGCTTTTTGGGGCACGTGGGTGGCTCAGGCTGTTGAGCGTCCAACTTTGGCTCAAATCATGATCTTAAAATTCATGGATTTTGAGCCCCGCGTCAGGGTCTGTTCTGACAGCTCAGACCCTGGAGCCTGCTTCAGATTCTGTGTCTCCCTCTCTCTCTGCCCCTCCCCCACTCACACTCTGTCTCTCTAGCAAAAATAAACATAAAAAAAAAATTAAAAAAAAAAAAAAGGGCAGCTTCTTACAAGCCAGAAAGAGAGCCTTTACAATTACCAAATCTCTTAGCGCCTTGGACTTCCAAGTTCCAGAACTATGAGAAATAAATGTCTGCTGTTGAAGCCACACGGTCTAGTATTTTGTTACAGCAGATGGAGCTAAGACAGATTGTCATTAAAGCAATAGGTGAAGAATTGGGCCAATAATGCAATCTACCAAAAAAAAATCTGGATTTTGGACAGAGTCTTCAATTGTGGTGAGTATTAAGCATTTACACAAATTCTTTGACATAAACGAATTCTTTGACTTCTCCCATGTAGAGGGTCTATGAAACTTCCACTTGAACCCGGGAAAGGCTTTGCCTATGGATAGAATGTGCCAGGAAAGATGCTACATGACATCTGAGGCTTCTGAGTCAGCAAAGGCCGTGCTTTAAAAAAAATACTTCAATATTTTAGAATGATGATTATTGTACTAAATAAGTTTGTAAATTTGCATAACGTGTTAGTACACATGTTTTGGCTGGAGTAACTAAAATGCATCCAGTAATTAACCACTTACAATTGTGCTTTACAATTTAAAAATTGTTTTATATAAAATCCAACAAATTCATAAAATAGACAATAGACATTTAGCTTTGCTTCTGGCACTCAACTTTCAAACCACATGAATCACAATAGTTAGGAATAAAAATAAAATTATTGTATAAGACCAATTTTTCCTGATTATTCTACAAAGAAGTTGTGAAGGGCTGGCGAGTGGCCACACTGTTGTTGTAAGATAAAGCTAGGGGAAGTTGAAGTTAAGAAGGCCACATCCAAGTCAACAGAATAAGGTAAACAGAGATGGTTCCCTAAATCATAGAGAGCTGAAGGGAGTCAGTGTGGTACCATGCAACTGAAGTTGCCCATCCTAAACTAAAGCCCTCCCAAAGTTCTTCATCTTTACTACCTTAAGAAAGAACTACATTGAGGTTTACAAATGCAATCAATCTGCTCACACTGAAAAGCTGAACTCACAGCACTACAAGTCAGCTGGCCAGGACACGTATGAGAACAGATGAGAGAAATACTGCTGAATGGTGTCCGTATGTTGTACAGAATGAGGGCAGCAACATGCCCAGCCTCCAAATTAAATTGATAGCACACATAAGCAAAGCTTGAGGTAAAAGTGCTTAGCAAAAGAATGTGAGGTAGGTGGGTAGAAGTTGATAACAGCAGTTAAATTTGCAGGAATTGGAGTAAATGTATCAGGTTTTCTTTAGCAGGACAAAGTCCATGAAATGCAGATCAGGAATACCTAAGTCTTATTTGCAGAGACTACAGCCTCCCAGGAGGACAGCATGAAATTTCTTGTCTGCTTGTTCCTTTAAAAGAAAACATGAGACTATATCTGCCTCCTATTCTCTCTCTGTTCAAGATCTTCTTCCAGTTGAAAATAACTTCTTCACTCCTGCCATCACTAAAGGTCTTCCTCTACTTCAGCATCTGGTCCAAAGCTCCATGATTGAGTTCTGCTCAATTTAATCAATCTCTCACCTGCTTTAACATTTTCCACCAATTAGCACTCTTTTTGATGTTGCTTTGTAAGTATGCCTGAGGGTTATTTAATGTGTGGGTTCTATCATTGTGACTAGATTGTAAACTCCTAGAGGCGAGCCTCTAAATTTTTTCCAGATTTGTTGAGATATAATTGACATTGTATAAGTTTAAGGTGTACAGTGTGTTGATTTGACACCACTTATATATTGTAATATAATTACTTCTGTAGCATTAGCTAACATGTCCATCATGTCACATGATTACAACTTATTTTTGGGAATGAGAATATTTAAGATCTACTCTCTTAGCAATTTTTAACTATTTAATACAGTAGTGTCAACTCTAATTACAATGCTATGCACTAGTTCCCCAGAACTTACTCATCTTCTAATTAGAAGTTTATACTCTTTGACCAATATCTCCCTAATTCCTCCACCCCCAAACCCCTGGCAACCACCATTCTACACTGTTTCTATCAGTTCAGCTTTTTTAGATTTCACAGATAAATGGTATCAGACAGTGCATGTCTTTCAATGTCTGACTTATTTTACTTAGCACTATGCCCTCAAGTTTCATCCAAGTTGTCACAAATGGCAGGATTTCTCTTTCTCTATCATGGCTGTGTGTGTGTGTGTGTGTGTGTGTGTGTGTAGTGTATATATATATCTTCTTTATTCATCCACTGATGGATGTTTCCATCAGGTTGTTTCCATGTCTCAGCTATTGTGAATAATGCTGCAATAAATGTGGGAGTGCAGATATCTTTTCAATGTCCTGTTTTCATTCATTTGGGTATATACCCAGAAGTAGGATTGCTGGATCATATGGTAGATCTACTTTTAATTTTTTTAAGGAAACTTCATACTGTTTTCCATCTTGGCTGCACCAATTTACATTGTCACCAACAGTGACAAAGCTTCCCTTTTCTCCACATCCTCATCAACACTTGTTAATCTCTTGTCTTTCTGATGATACTCATTCTAACAGATGTGAAATGATATCTCATTGCATTTATCTGATGATTAGTAATGTTGAGTGTCTTTTCAGTTACCTGCTGGCCATTTGTATGATCTCTTTGGAAAAAAATTTTTAGCAAATTGAATTTAATGGCATACTAAAAGGATCATGGCCTTGGGGTATTTATCCTTGGGGGTGAAAGAATAGTTTAACATACACAAATCAATAAATGTGATTTACCACGTTAATAGAATAAAAGATAAAAACCATACGACCATTTCAGTAAATGCAGTAAAAGCATTTGGCAAAATACAGCATCCTTTCATAAATTTCAATTCCGAAATTTCAATTTCAAAAATTTGGGTATAGAAGGAGCATACCTGAGCATAATAAAGGCCAACTATGACAAGCCACAGCTGACATTATACATAATGGCCAAAGCTTGAAAGCTTTTCCTCTAAGATCAGCAACAAGACAAGGTGCCCACTCTTACCACTCTCACTCAACAAAGTACTGGAAATCTTAGCTAGAGCAACCAGGGAAGATTAAAAAAAACAAAACCCAAAAAACAAACAAACGAAAAAAAGAGAACACCTGGGTGGCTCAATCGGTTAAGCATCTGACTCTTGATTTCGGATCAGGTCATGACCTCCAGTTGTGTGAGTTCGAGTTCGAGACTTGTGTGAGGCTTTGTGCACTACAGAGAGCCTACCTGGGATTGTCTCTCTCTCTCTCTCTCTGCCCCTCCCCTGCTTGGGTTCTGTCTCTCTCAAAATAAATACATTTTATTTTATTTTATTTTATTTTTTTATGTTTATTTTATTTTTGAGAGAGAGAGAGAGTGAGAGAGACAGCATGAGTGGGGGAGGGGCAGAGAGACACAGAATCTGAAGACAGGCTCCAGGCTCTCAGCTGTCAGCACAGAGCCGGATCCGGGTCTCAAACCCACCAACTGTGAGATCATGACCTGAGCTGAAGTCGGAAGCTTAACCAACTGAGGCACCCAGGTCCCCCAAAATAAATACATTTTTTAAAACTTAAAATATAAAATAAAATCATTACAAATTGGAAAGGTGGAAGTAAATTTGTCTTTATTTGCAGATGATTATTATCTTACATATAGAAAACTCTAAAAACTCAACCCAGAAACTGTTAGAACTAATTAACAAATTCGGAAAAGTTGCAGGATACAAAATCAACATACAAAAGTCAGTTGCATTTCTATGCACTAACAACAAAATATTCAAAAAAGAAATGAAAAATGAAATGAAAGTGGGCTCAAGTGGTTTATTTTCAGGAATTGGGGACCCAGATGGAAGAGAGAGGGAGAGGGAAAATGAGACAGAAACAATCTTGGAAACACTATTCAGGAATTTCCCTAAACTAACGAAACATATAAATACAGAGATTCAAGAACTTCAAGAAACTCTAAGCAGGGTAAATAAAGAAAACCACACATTAGATACATTATAGCGGAGCTGCTGAAACCAAAAATGAAGAAATTCTCATAAAAGCAGCCACAGAAAAAGACCTGTTACATTATAGTAACAGAAATAAAGTTGACAGATAACTCTTCAAAAGAATCTCTGGAAGCGGAAGACACGTGAATGACCTCTTGATGCACTGAAAGAAAAAAAACCCCACCAGATTACAATTTTTATACTCAGCAAAAATATCATTTAAAATGAAACTGAAGTAAAGGGGCTTACAGACACACAAAAGCTGACATAACTGTCAACACACCCGCAGTACAAGAAATAGTAAAATAAAATTTTCAGGCTTAAATAAACTGATATCAGATGGAGACACAAAACTGAAGAAAGGAGTAAAAAATATTGGAAATATTTTACACATGTAGATGAACACAAAAGGATTATCTGTTTAAATCAGCAATAATCAATGTCTTCTAGAGTTTATAACAAATGTAGAAGTGAAATATATGTTGGTAATAGCATGAGGGCAGGATATTGATAAATGTAGTTAAACTGTCAAACAATTTGTGAATTATCCATAAAATGGTAAAATTACTAATATGACAGAGTCTGAAATAAGTTCAAGGATGACTCATAATGGGAAACATAACCAGTTAAAGATTAATACAAAGGTATAACTAAAATGTTAGAAGAGATAAAACACAGTAACTTTTAAAATATTGTTTAATACAACAAAAAGGCAGAGAAGAGGAAAAGTGGAACAAAATAGATGGAACAGAAATGGAAAATAAGCAAGATGGCAGATTAAATCCAACTATACCAGTAATCACACTGTGATGGAACGTGATGAAAATTAAGAGAAGATGGTAAGACACATTTTTTAATGGCTCAGTATATTCTATTAACAGTAAACACCCTTAAAATATGAAAACTGATAGACTGAAAAAAAATAATGAATGAAAAAATATATACCATGCAAATATTAGCCAAGAGAGAGTCTATGCGGATACATTATACAAGACAAAACTTTGATGCAGGTGTTATTGCCACAGTTAAAGATAGACATCTGATGATAAGAGTCAACCCACCAGGAAGCATAAAAATACTAATGATGTTAATACAACTAAGATACTAACATAACTCTCTCAGCAATTATTAAAACAAGCAAACCAAAAGTATCAGCAAGGATAGAAAAGATGTGGATAAAACTATTAATCAACATGATCTAAATAACATGTTTGGATTGCATCGTAGTACAATTGCTGAATAAATGTTTTTTTTAAGTACACAAGAATCTTTATCAAAAATCGCCCACATCCTGGACTGTTAAAGCATGTCTCCAAAAATTACAAAAGACTGAATAGTGGAATGATAAATTGAAAATCTAAAGCAGAAACAGAAGCAGAACATCCTCCAAATGTATTAACACCATTCTCAACATCTTAATAGGTAAGAAAAAAACCACGATGTAAATTATAAAGCATTTGAACTGAATATAATGTAAATATATGACTAAATTTGAAGAGTAAAGTGCATAGAGAGAAATTGCTTGCTTTAAATTCATACATTAGAAAAAATGAAAAAAGTAGAAATGAAGTTTTCATCTCAAGAAGATGGAAAAGGAAAAATAAATTAAACTTAAAAAACTTAAAAAGAAGGAAATAATGAAAGTAAGAATATAAGATAAATAAAAAACAGACCTACAATAATCAATAGAACCTTAAGTTACTTCTTTGAAAATATTTTAAAAATTGATAATCCCTTGGAAGATTGATCCAGAAATTATAAAAAAAAAAAAGAGAGAAAACACAAATCCAGAAAACACTATCCAGAATGGAAAGGAGACATCACTACTAAAAGGAAGGAAGATATTCTATGTGCATTTAAAAAAAAATCAGAGAATATTGTAACTTTAACAGGTTGGATAAAATAAAAACAATTTCTTGATAAATATAACAACAAAACTAATACAAAGAGAAATTGAAAATCTGAATAATCCTTTTCTTATTAATGTAACTGAAACCTTCCCACAACGAAAACTCCAGGCAAGGATGACTTCTAAATATTTTCAATCACTTAAGGAAGAAATAATGTGAATTTTATGCAAAATCTTTGACACAATAGAGAAAACTGAAAGACTCCCCAACCAGTTCCATGAATCTACCATAACCCTGATATCAAACTACCAAATTCTTGCAAGGACATTATAAGAAGGAAATATTACAGGCCATATCTCTCATGAATACAAATTTTAAAATCCTCAACAAAATATTACCAAATAAATCTAACAATGAATATGAATATGTTACACATAACCATTATACATATCGTATTATGCTATTGTTTTACATCAGAAACAATTGATTTGTATTTCAGGAATGCAGGGCTGGTTTAATATTTGAAAAACAAACAATGTTAATTTGCCACATTAATAAAAAAAAATCTCAATAAATGGAAAAAACAGCATTTAAACAAAGATTAAAATTCTGTTCATGTTATAAAAATCTATTCTTCTCAGGAAGCTAGGAATAGAGTGTCCTTAATCTGAAAAAGGGTACCTAATAAGATCTATTTCTATCTTCATACTTAATGGTGATATATTGAATACTATCTCCCTAAAATCCAGAACAAGACAAACTGGATATAAAGAGAATTCTATCCAGGATTGTGTTGGAGGTCTTTGTCTAACACCAAAACAAAATAATAATAATAATAATAATAATAATAATAATAAAAGAAAGAAAGAAAGAACAAAACCACAAAATCAAAAGAAAAACAAGGAAAATAAAAAGAAGGGAAAGAAAAGAAATAAAAGAGACTAAGCTATATTATTTTATACATAGAAAGCCCCCACATAATCTACAAAAAATCGCAATAAATTAATAAGTGAATTTAGCAAGATTGATATTGGCTAAATATACCAAAAAAATCAATTGAATTTCTATATGCTAGCAACAAATTATTGGAAAAAGAAATTTACAGATACCAATTAGACTTTTAAAAACATTAAATTCTCAGATATAATCTTTTGAAGATGTGAAAAGCTTCTTCACTAAAAAGTGTAAAATACTGATAAGTTCCTTGTATCTATATTTACTTGTATTGTTTTGGAAGTTAAAATGAGTCTTCTAAGGCAGGGACAGATACATACTCATAGCAATAAACATATTAATTCTCCTCTGTCCCAATTCTTTCCTCCTCTGAGAAGATATGAAAAGAGTCAGATTGGATGTCACCTTACCAGTACTGGGTTGAGGTTTATACTGCGGCGTAGGAACCATAAAAATATGAACAGTAACTTTAAATAGAAGGATAGTGGCCTGACTTTCCCTTCTGAGAAAAAGAGAAAACTTTGCTCCTTAAGGTAAACATTCCTTGAGAAGAGAAAGGAATGAAACTGGACTCTTACCTTTTAGAATGTGAATAGATATCTTTAGGGGAAGATAAGAAAACACCCTTGAGTTTACCACCACGGTTTTATCTCCAGGGCTTCAGGACTCATCCCCTTGAAATGAAAACTCAGACCTGTGTGAAAGTAAATCTCTTTAATTCTCACTACTTGATTATTATGTAATGTCCAAGGCTTGTGTTTTATCATACAAAAACATAAAAAAAAAAAAGTTCTCTAGAGCTCCATCAATACTTCTCAAATAAAATTTTAAAATATCTTAATAAATATCCATAGATAATATTTTCGAGATCTTAGTTATTAGCAAAATTATTGATATATGTGATATAATTTCAGTTCAAATCTCAGAAGGTTATGTCCAGAGGAAATTGAAAGGTTGATTTAAAAATATATATGACATGGGGATACACCACGGGGAATGTAATTAATAATATGTAACAACTTTGTATGGTGACAAATGGTGGCTAGATTTATCATGGTGATCCCTTCGTAATGTTTATAAATGTTGAATCACTGTGTTGTATCCCGGAACTAATATAATACTGTATGAAGACTACACTTAAATAAAAAAACAATGTATAGGAAACTACAAAGGTGTAGAATACTCAAGAAAACTTTGAAAAAGACCCAAGTAGTGCATATGTCACTAGATTTTAAGACTTACTACAAAACTGTAAAAATTAAAGCAGTATGATATTAGTGCAAGGGATAGACAAATAATCAAGGCAGTAGTGAGAGTGAGAGTACTAAAGCAAAACTGGATCTTTGGGCAATGTTTACACGGGGCAGTCAGGAAGAACAAGAGGAATACTAAAAGAAATACTTAGGAGGTCACTGAATTGTGTGGTCTCCTAGAATCAGCTAAAAACACAAACTCATCACTTTTGTTCCCTTCTAAGCTTTTTCACCACTTCTTCTGGGGGGCCTGATCTAGAATGATCCCATGTTTTATCAAGTTTGTAGAAATTTATTTAAAATTTATTAATCCCATAATAACGTACCACAGTAACATTAATATAGGTATTACAAAATTGATATTTAGAACGAACATACATGCACATCCCATAGCATATCAGTCAGGATAGTAAAAGTTTTGCTGCATTAACAGAGAATAGCTACTATCTCCAAAATCTCAGTGGCTGTTCACAATAAAGCTGTCTTTGGTTGGCTGGTTGGCTGGTTTTTGCTTTTGGTTTTGTTTTTCTCGCACAATAAGTCCTTTGCAGGTCAACTGGAGGTCCTGCTTTAGCTACAGCCTTATTCCAGGGAATAGCTACTATCTGAAAAATTGCCTCTGGAGTGTGGCAGAGGGAAAGAAATAGTTTTGGAGAGTTTTATATCAGCAATAAATGTTTCAACAGAGCAGTGATACATACAGATTCTACCCATAATCATTAACCAAACATAGTTAAATAAACTCATCTAAACAAAAGGGACCTTAATATTTTGGTACAGAAACTTGTGGCTGTGTTCATGAAGAATATTGATCTGTAGTTTCCTTTTCTTGTAATGTTTCACCTGGTTTTGAGATGAGGATAATGCTAGACTTATAAAATGAGTTGACAAGAGTTTCTTCCTTCTCTATTTTCAGAAAAAGATGTCTAGAATTGGGATTATCTCATTTTTAAATATTTATTAATTTTACCATTCTGAGCCTGGAGGGTTTTTTTTTAATACTTAAAAGGGATAAGAGCAATCATATTTTCTAATTTTTCTCAAATCAGTTTTGCTATGTTATGTCTTTTAAGAAACTTGTCCGTTTAAGTTATTACATATATCAGCATAAAGTTGTTCATAATATTCCCTTATCACCTTCTACATCTGCAGGATGTATAGGTGATACCCCCTTTTTCATTCATACCCATGATATGGGTAATTTTTATATTCCTTTCTTTTTTTTTCTTTAGATCACTA
Source organism: Cryptoprocta ferox (assembly GCA_028646485.1). Classification (NCBI taxonomy): domain Eukaryota; kingdom Metazoa; phylum Chordata; class Mammalia; order Carnivora; family Eupleridae; genus Cryptoprocta; species Cryptoprocta ferox. The sequence goes on along the minus strand of CM053559.1, from coordinate 21,665,097 downwards.
TGAATAGAATTTTATAATTTTATTGTTCTTTTCAAAAGATTTTTTTGCTTTACTTTCTCTATTATTTGTCCAGTATTCTAAGATTTAAAATGAGTATGAGACAGGTAGCATTTGGAGTCACGGTGACCCCACTATTGAGTCCAGTGTTTGGGGTAGGGGTTGATATGTAAAAGAAGGAGTTAGTTCAAGGGGTCGTTTCCCATATCTGGCACCCAGATGCTAGAATTGCGGTGTAAACTGGAACTGCTGAGAATATCAGTTAGATTTAAAAAATTCCTAAAACTTCTCTTGCAAATATCTAAGGTGCTTAGTGGCCTGGCATGTATTAACGTTCATGAGATGTTTGTTACGTAAATCCCCAAAGATAGTGGATGACTTGGATGCCTAAGACAAGGTATGACCAGGAAATGTTGGGCTGCACCAGCAGAGGACAGTATAGCCAACAGGGATTCTACAATGACTGTCACCAGGGTGACAGAGGAGATGGTGGAGATGGGTTATTATCATCACCTCACAGCAAAGGGACCTGGGCAGCCAGAGGTCATTGCAGCTGGTTAAATGAGACATACTCTGGAACATGCTGAAGATACTTTATTCTGTGACCGAAACATTGCAACAACAGACTATTGTTTTACCTACTTAATCTTTTTAACTTTTTGCAAAACTTCACTCAGACTTTGTGGGCATGTGCTTGCAAGAGAGATCATTGATAACAAAACTTTGGTATCAATGTAGATACTTCAGCAGAGAGATTTTTTGAGGATTCTTGCTGGAATTCAAATCAAGTGATTGAGTCAAGTCCTTGATAATTTTTCCTGTTTGTATTTTATCTCCCTGGCCAGAGTCAGAATATTACACTCATTTGTATCCCAAATGATGTATATCATATCTGTATCCCCTGATTCATCATGTTCTTGGCAAGTGTACTATTAAAACATATGAATACTCACACACACAATATGTATCATCCTCATACCTTTCAGCCAAGTTCACAAATTATCTCTTTCATTTCACCATTTTCTTGGATATTTCCCCTACAGAGTTCTGTAAGGCAAAACCAGAAGAGCATTAAGGCTGAGTAAAGGTGGATGTTATGTGTAGGTTTGAGGTTGAAATGTAACAGTATGGACAATAAATGATACTCTTAGTCAGCCCTGGGTCCTCTTTTGTTTTAGGATACCAGCGCTCTCCCTCTTAAGCATTAGTGTAGATAATATGAGTTGACTACATTTGTGAAATAAAAGAGAAACTAAACAAATGCTGCAGCAGAGATAATTTAACAAATTCACAAAAATCAACATTGTAATAAAACTGTACAAATATTTAGCTAAATTACAAAACTGTTATGAGTGTTCCCGGCATGCAATTTGGCATTGTAACAAATCAGAAGAAAAACCATGTCTTTGTGAAATAAGCAAACGTGAAATGAGTAAAGCTATACAAGGTTGTTTGCTAGCTCTAAAACAATTGTTTATTTGAATTTTTCATGAAGGCTGTTTAATTAAATATGCTTGATATCTTGAGTTGCACGTCATCTTCTATTTCTTAGTGCTGTAAATGTTTCATATTTGGAAACTGCATACAGCTTATTCCAAAAATAGAGCTTCAGAGATCATTTGGACTGTTCAGGAATGATTAATTTTATTGCCAATATTATTTGGCCAGTTACCAAGTGTTCTTCTGTCCATTCACCTCTACCCTTCTAAGTCATTTTTGAGGAAAAAGTGGGACCTCCCCAAATTTTTGGACTGAAGATTACAAAAAAACTTGGTAATTTAATAATATATCTTGGATGTATAACACTGCTTATACTGATATAGGGCTTAGGAGGATGGGGAGAAAAAAAGGTTAACTAGAATGTTTATGTTCTAATAGCAATATGATGATATTAAAAGTAAAGAACTAATTAATTCTGCTTTTTTTAAAAAAAGCTTTTCTTTATCATGACTGTACATAGCCAGAGCAAGCCTGGGAAGTTTCTTACTCTCACTGTGATCAATTTTTAATTTGGAATCCTGGTTATATCTGTCAGCATCTGTCATTCTAGGCCAATTTTTTCCAGCCTTAATTAAAATTCCCACTTTCTTTGTTCTTTTACCTGGCTTTTAATTACTATATGCTACATCGCTATAGGTACTTATAAGTTTTTGCTGTTGTCATCCATGAAATCTTAACTTCTTCTTGAAACTAGTCACGTAGACATGTAGACTTACAGCTGTATGAAACATGTAAATCTTACCATTTCTCTCTCACTCCCTAACAGCCAATTCCAGTTCTATTTTGTTAGAATTGTCTAAAACTCACTCTAAATACCAATCTGGACATTTTTGCTTTGTGCACATTGATGTATTACATATTTCACTTGGTTTATTGGCAACATAAATAGTGAGAATCTATCCTGCTTACTCATTTTACATCTTGAGGGATGCAAACAAGAGTGATATTCTAAAATATGGACAGGGTGAGAGATTATACACAGAAAAAGTCATGATTCCATATTAAATACACAATGAGGGCCACAGACAATGTTATAAAAGTATTAATCACTGGTTGCTGAATTAGTCAGAAAATACTCTGTTTTTGAAATTCGGAGTAATGATGTTATTTTTGATTGTCATAATTATGGAATTCAATAAATTTCTGAATCATTAGCATAGTGTCAAAAATAATTTTTGAAAATTTTAAAAGTGATTCTTATACATATATAAGATATGTCATAGATATATCAGGTCAAACTTATTCAAAGTTCATCTTGAGAAACTGGTTATTTACTGGCATTTTGGGAGTGGTAGGGAAAGAATGTTAAATACAAACTAGTTAATGTCCTATAGGACAATTAAACCATAACCTTTATCATTACCATTTCTGACAGAAATCTATAAGGTAACATGTCATTCGTAGTATGTATGTTCTAATCAAGCAGAAAAATAGCAAAGTCCAACACATTTTCTTAGAGGATTAAATAGTCCTTGGGTGGACCTTTAATACAGTGGCCTGTATTATATTGAAAAGTCATACTGTACACGCCCCCCCTTCCAAGTTTTGAGTAAATTCTTTTTAATACTAATTTACCTTTTGGTTGCTATAAGTAAAACACAAAATTTCTTGGCCTCATTTTTCTGGCTAACTATTGAAAGGAATTCAAGATTTATTTTTCTCATAGCAGGGTTAATAAGCTAATGTGCAGAGGGTCTTGAAAAGATAATATACTTCATAGTTACTAATTATTAGAACTATCATACTTTTCATATTACGTATTGTTTTACATATTTACATTGGATTCTCTTTTCTCTTTTCTCTGGCATTTGAGGTTAGGAATCTGTCTCTTTCCTATCTGAATTTCAAGTGCTCTTGTACATTCAAACTCACGGTAGACATCAAACAAATATTTGTTGAATGAACACTTAGTTTTTGTGAACACTGCTCTTCGTTAATAATGAATACGTGCTGTTCAAATCCATCTACACATGAATTTTTTTTATTAAAGTCATTAATGCTACGGTTTTCTTCCTTAAGCAAGCACCCATTTTCTTTATTCCAATAGTGCTAGGTCTTCTTTGTAGAAACATTGTTAGCCTTGAGAAGTATTTTTTATTTATCTGTCACACTTATCTTTGATAGTAGAGTGTGGGTGTTGTTCTCTTTTTTATTAATAGTCCTTTTTATATATTTTGTTAGTCAAAAATAAATAATAGTCCACCCTTCTATCTTTTTCATTAGCTTTTTATGGCAACTAAAGTGTCAATACTTTTCATGACTAAGCATCAGATTGTTAATCTTTTCTTTTCCTCATCTATAAAGTAAGGAGATCATATTTTATTATTTTTAAAGAATCTTTGTAATCTATTGAATCTGTAATCTACTGAAACATTGAAACAAATCCTTTTTTTATAATTTTCTCACTTAAATCAAAAGCAACAGGAACAATAACAACTTAATGGACCTTCATGGTTGTAGTAGTTCTTAATTCAATACCATGACACTATCTTCATGTGGCATAAATTGTGTAATGTTTTCCCTATTGTTAGAGACGGCATCATATAGACAAAAAGAAAAAGTAACGAGTCAGGATTGAGTTTAAATTCTGGCTATGCCCCTTGCCAAGTTGAAAAGATCACACATGATTGATTTTTGGGAGTTATGTATGAACCTCTTAAAACTTAAAATCCAACAAGCACAGATCTTAGAAATCCCAAATGCCTATTATTCTTACAAAGTCTGAACATTCTCCCACTGATAAAAATAGAAATATGTGCAACAAGAAATTCATCTTATGACAATCATCTTATAGACACCTGATAGAAGAAGAAAGGCAAAACATGTCCTAGTTACAGAAAATCATATAGAAGACAAGTTTCGGGTGAGGGTCTCACTTGGGCTGTATCACAGAACACCATAGACCGGATGGTTTAAACAACAGACCTTTATTCCTTGCAGTTCTGGAGGCGGGGAAGTCTGAGAGTAACATGCCTGCAGATTCAGTTCTCCCTCACTTGCAGTTAGCCACCTTCTTTCTGAGTCTTCATGTGGGAAAGAGAGGAAGTTATGGTCTTATTTTCTTTTAAGGTCACAAATCCCATCTTGGTGACTGTGGCCACCCTTGTGACCTCATCTAAACCTAATTTGAAACCTAATTACACTCTAATGACTCACTTCCTAATATCATCACATGGAGGGGAGGTCTCAACATTTGGGGGGGGGCACAAATATTCAGTCCATAACGGTGGATATTCAAGCCAAATTCTCTGACCTTGGGGAAAATATGAGGAAAGGAGGGCCATGGACATTCCTCCATGAGTCCTCCATGATGTCTATGAATAAAGAAAGCATTGTATATACTCCAAGTTAGCAAGCTTTTCTCCAGGAGAGATTCTGATTTAGCGTTTGGTGTGATTTCTTGGAATATGCATTTTTATTAATCATTCCAATTGATTTTGATTCAGGTAGTCTCTGGACTACAATACTATTAAACATTGGATTAGATTACCTGTGATGTCATTTAAATATCTAAAATGCTGATTACAAAAACCTAGGAATTCATTAAAATTCCATCTGATTTTTCTGTGTGCTGGTACAGATTGTCAAAGAAAAAGAATACTACCCATGAGTTATCATGGCAATTACCCAAGGAAGATTCACAAATTATCTTTGAGATTGTTTTTCTAAGAAATCTAAACTAAAAGAAATAAAATAATAAAATAAATAATAAAATAAAAGACTTTTTTTGTTCTTTGCTTGGCACAAGACATTTACTCTGCCTTGGTAAGAAGAGATATTAAATATTAGTAAATCTTCCTTTTCATAATTACTCCTTTTTCTTTTTCTTATTTATTCATATTGTCTCTGGAACACTAAAAATGCAACTTTGCATAATTCCTATATAACCAATATCATTGGTAAGTACTCATGAGCTCCTGTAATACATGGCAGTCATTATTTTCCCTTTAATTTTTTTAATTTTGGTTTGTTTATTTATTTTTGAGACAAAGAGAAACAGAGCACAAGCAGAGGAAGGGAAGAGAGAGAGAGGGAGATAGAGAATCCAAAGTGCAGAGCCCAGTGGACATGGGGCTCAAACTCAAGGACTGTGAGATCATGACCTGAGCCAAAGTCAGATATTTAACTGACTGAGCCACCCAGATACCCCTCCCTTTTATTTTTTTATTCAATTCTATGAAGGAGTCTAGGCCAGTGTACTTTCTGTACTTCAAATTGTTTCTAATAAGAGTTGTCAGCCTCATTTGCTTTTTTATAATGCCCCTGAGCTGTCAATTCCATTAGTGTTAAAGGGGTGGGAGGGCAATATAGAGGAAGAAGTCACAGCATCTGACTTCTATAGTCTTGTGGAGTCTGTAAAGCTACTTTGCCTCTCAAATAAGGACTTCTTTTTGTTTGTGTTGTTTTCTACTTTTATAGTAATGTGTGCCTACCATTAATAATTTACAGGACATATAAGTTGGACCAAAAGAGCAATATGTACTCAGTGATAGTCTTCTTTTTGCTCCGGTTCTTAATAGTACAAGAAATGAGTTTTCTTGGTGTAGTGGCCAACTCTACTGTCAAGAGCTCTTGGCCAATTTCCAGGTCAAGGCCTACTAAATGAAGCTTCTGAGAAGCCAAAAGATTTAAATACCCAGGAGTTAAATGAAGGAGCTCTATTCAAGTAGACATCTGCAAAGGTGACAGAACTTTCACAGTCCCATTAACAATTCCTGAGTTCTCAGCAAATGTTGATGAGTTAGTTAATTCAATCACCCTGGTTAAAACAAATGGAGCTTAGATTCTGCTGGTTTTTCTTCTTCATCCACAAAACTTTAATTTGTTTTTTTTATTTGTAATGGAAGATATTAAGGAGGAAAGAGGGCTTTGGAATTGTACTAGTTTGGTTTATATTCTAGCCCTACTCCATATTAATAACTTTAGGGAGATTATGTAAACTCTCTGAGTTTTAGGGATTTTTTCCCCCATAACAAAGTAGGAAAATACAGCCAACCGCATAGAGGTCTTACAGAAATTGATACGAATCAATGTAATATGCTTAGTACAGTGCCTAGCATACACATTGCCTAGTAAATGGTGGTTATTATTTAGCAAAAGGCCAAATATTGATGTACGTGGAGGTGCATGCCTTTCTTTACTCACTACTTCCTAATCCTTTTTATTGTTTTCATCTAAACTACAACAGATGCTTACCTATCTGCTCATTCTCTTACCCCCATGACTTCCACATCCATCCCTTGCCCAGGTGTCTGATGGAGCCTAGTATTTTCCACTCTGGCCTCCCTTTTCCTGTTGGCGTGCTATTTTTTAGAACATCTTGACTGCATTGTTATAAAAATAGAACTTACCTTTTATTTGGGTTCCATTGCTTTACTTCCATATCCTGTATATTTTATAGGGAACATACCAACCAAAAGTGGTGGATAACAGTGACAATGACTTTCGGGTAACATACTGGCATTTTTACCTGTATTTGGGGAAAAGATCCCTTATCTTAGGAGTGAGTCCAGAGTGGAAACTATCATTGCGATAGCAAGTCCAAGTGGCACCTTGGCACCATGTGGCTTCAGGTGCATCCTGATCTTATTCAACTTCATGTGACACCATATAGATAGATGGCTACCCCAGCACTTATTTACTCAGCCAGTTTTATTTGCATGGTATGCTCACCATGGTCTCACAAATGCTTTCAGTATAAACTGTGTATCTCCTTAAAAATGCAGACTACTAAGCCGACTTTCCAACCTGTCTCTGCATCACCAACAACCATCCCAGGTGATTGTTATGCAGTTTAAAATTTAAGGACTCCACTAATGTATCCTTAGACATACATCTCATACAACAAGCAATAATGTTCTTACAAACAACATTTATCAGATTTTCAGTAAGGCCTACATAGTGAGTCATAAATTATGTCTTGGAAGTAAATGGAATCCTTTTCCCTTATGTAAAGAGATTGTTAAGCATCCTGCTGTTTTACTTTGACCAATCCTGGAAACTGGAGTTTTATATATATATTTCCCCCCTTGGGAACACTAAAAATCTAAAAATGCAACTTTGCATAATCCCTATATACCAATATCATTGTTAAGTACTCATGTGCTCCTATAATATATGGCTAGTCATTATTTTCTTTTCTTTTTTGATATTACTTTGGCTATTTGGGGTCTTTTGTGGTTCCATACATATTTTAGGATTGTTCCAGCTTTGAGAAGAATGCTGGTGCAATTTTGATTGGGGTTGCATCAAATGTGTAGGTTGCTTTGGGTAGTATTGACACTTTAACAATATTTATTCTTCCAATTCATAAGCATGGAATGTTTTTCCATTTCTTTGTGTCTTTTTCAATTTCCTTCGTAAGTTTTCTATAGTTTTCAACATACAGATCTTTTATATCTTTGGTTAGGTTTATTCCTAGGTATTTTATGGTTCTTGGTGCAATTGTAAATGGGATCAATTTATTGATTTCTCTTTCTGTTGCTTCATTATCGGTGTATAGAAATGTAACCAATTTCTGTACATTAATTTTGTACCCTGCGACTTTGCTGAATTCATATATCAGTTCTAACAGCCTTTCAGTGGAGTCTTTTGGGTTTTCCATGTAGACTGTCATGTTGTCTGCGAAAAGTGAAAGTTTGACTTCTTCTTTGCCAATTTTGATGCCTTTTATTTCATTTTGTTGTCTGATTGCTGATGCTAGGACTTCCAACACTATGTTAAACAATAGTGGTGAGAGTGGACATCCCTGTCGTGTTCCTGATCTCAGGCGGAAAGCTCTCAGTTTTTCCCCAATGAGAATGATATTAGTATGGCTTTTATATTTAGGTATGTTCCTTCTATTCTGACTTTCTTGAGGGTTTTTATTAAGAGAGGGTGCTGTATTTTGTCAAATGCTTTTTCTGCATCTATTGACAGGATCATATGGTTCTTATCCTTTCCTTTATTAATGTGATGTATCACATTGATTGATTTGCAAATATTGAATCAGCCCTGCAGACCAGGAATGAATCCCACTTGATCGTGGTGAATAATTCTTTTTATATGCTGTTGAATTCAATTTTCTAGTATCTTGTTGAGAATTTTTACATCCATGTTCATCAGGAATTTTGGCCTATAATTCTCCTTTGTTTGTGGGGTCTCTGTCTGCTTTGGGAATCAAGGTGATGCTGGCCTGGAACCAAGCTGAGTTCTATTCTGAGACATGTTAGCATTCCCTGGAAAGCTCTTAAAAATCCTAATGTTCAGGCCACACTCCAGAACAATGAAGTTGAGACCTTTTGGGGTGGGACCCAAGTATTTTTTAAAAGGTCTTCAAGAGATTACAACATGTAACCACGTTTAAGAATCCCCATTCGCTAGAGTCCTGATTCTCAACCCTGGCTGCATATTAGAATCATAGAGACAGTTCACAAAGACGGCTACCTGGAGATGCAGTTCCAGAAACTCTTACTGAATTGTTCTGAGGTTACCCAGTTTATACAATAGGCAGCCAGGATTGAGAGCAAAGGCATTGCAGCCATAATTCAAACTGGGAATGAGGAAGGGTAGTAAGGGAGGAAAACAACTTTCAAATCTGACACAGAGAAGAAAAGGAAAGGGACAAGGGGAGGATTAAGTTTAGAGTTTCAGAGCAGGAAAGAGGCTAATTTCCATCAAATGACCCAGCATAAGCACCATAATAGAGAAGTAAGCTAACATTTCAAGCACCCTAATCCTGAATGCACAGCCCAGGAAGAGGTTGTTTCTATTTGAAAGGCTAAGCAATTCTATACTCTGGGCTTTAGAGAGGCAGCTATTCTAACTACTATCAACACAGGTGTGTTTAAAAATAGCATCAGAAATACTGGAAACTTTTCACTGGTGTCCAAGACATGTGGTTGGCTAGGAAGACTGTGTAGACCCTCCTGCCACTGCATGAACAGGGTTTTAGAATTTACCAAGATCAATGGTCTGTATCCTTGGTACTCAAAGTGTGGTCTAAACTTCCTGTTGCACTAGCAACAGGAAGTTTTTGTTAGAAATGTAGGACCTCAGGTCCCATTCTAGATCTACTGATGCAGATTTAGGTTTTTAACAATATCTGAATTTGAACAAGATTTGTATGCACTTTAAAGATTGAAATGCAGTGAATGGCCTCCTAGATTTAATATTTTGAACCAGTTCCATATTCAACCATGTAACTTAAAATTTTGTCCTCTCTCTCCTAAAATGTTAGTTGAATCCTGCTGCTATAATATTGTACAATATCTCCAAATGAAACTTCCATACAAGGAGCTTGTTGGAGTGCCTAAAAGGTCAGAACAGAGATTTGGAACTTCTATGAGCTCACAGAACTGCTTGTGTCTGCTTCCTAATAAGTGTGTCCATGTGTGGAGGAATTTTGTCTGAGATTTCCTTCATTGTAACACATCTCACCAAATAGTGAGGTTGTGCTAGTTTTTCCCTCTAAATATTGGTGGCTGCATAAGTAGCTATCAAAAAGAGGTCCTGATTAATCATAAATGATGAAATCAAGTCAAGTCGGTCACAAGGCTAGTCCAGTCTCTACATTTGGTGGATTAGAACTTTGGGGTCCAAAGATGCTAGGGACTTACCCAGGATCTATTGATTAACAATAATTATGACTGGAACTCAAAACTTCTGACTCTCAAGTTTAGTCTTTTTTTTTTTTTTAATTTCTACTGAAAGCAGACTTCAACTGCCTCCATTTTGACCTCAAACTTTCTAACTGGGTTCTTCTTTTCAGCTTGTCTCTAGGCTCTGGTGGAATATCCTGAGGGCAAAACATTCCCTGGAGGGAAATGAAACTAGCTCCTCAAGCAATAAGGATTACCTTGAATCAGCAAGACCCCACCCATGAGGGACTCCAAGACAATGATGGATTTGACCTTCACTGCCTACCTGCATTTACCCACCCACCTTTGCCCTCCAAATTTTCCTTGTATAAACCTGGAAATATTTTTGGGATGTTGGAGACAGTTTCTGATATGTTAGTCCACTGTCTTTCCAGAGTTGGCCTCATTGAAATAAGTTCCTTTCTTGTTTCAACACCACTCATTTCTCTGACTTTGGATGTTGTCAGCAGTGAGTGGCCAAATCTGTTGGGGACCCCTGGAGGTAGGTTCTCTTGCACTCTTGCACCCCTGCACCCTGGCTACAATACCACCCTATTTCTTTAGAAAACCACTATGTCCTTTTCTATTTGCCTGGAGTTAGAGGAATGGGAACAAAACTGAAGGAATGAGATCCAGGACCATCAAACTGAAAAAACCAACCTCTGGATCACTTGCTCAAGCATCTCTTATACACAAGCAGACCAGAGGCTACTAAATGATATGCTTTAAGATAAATGAAGGGCTTCTTCAGATGCCTGGGTGGCTCAGTTGGTTAAGTGTCCGACTCTTGATCTCAGCTCAGGTCTCAGCTCTTGATCTCACAGTTCATGGGTATGAGCCCTGCATCTGGCTCTGTGCTGACAGTGCAAAGCCTGCTTGGGATTCTGTCTCTCTTTCTCTCTGCCCCCCCCACTGATCTCCCTCTCTCTCAAAACAAATAAACTTAAAAAAAAAAAAGATAAATGAAGGGTTTCTTCCTTAAAGCATAGTTATATTAATGTCACATCTCAAGAATCATTTCAATTTACATATGGCACTTTTAAATCTGGAGAAAAAAGTTGTTGGCTAGTTAGTATATCATGAATAATTGTTCTGTATTAAAAGAGAATTCTCAGAAGAAAGTAAAATGATGACTGTCATATAGATATAAAACAATGATTCTCATATAGTGTTAAAGATTTTATTTTACTGATTAATCAATGAGAGAACCAGACAGATGTTGAAATTGGTTCAAAGGAAAAGTCAAAAAGCACAAATTTATATGGAATAAGGAAATTAGATTAGAAAGGGAGGCAAAACTGGTTTTTCTACAGGAGTTAGAGAAGTGTAAACAAAACTCTACTGGACGACAGAGTATGCATATCCATTCATTATCTGCAGTTTAGAAAGAGGTGCAAAATAGTTCAAAGACAATGAATAGGGCTTTTATTAGACAACCTAGAAGGTTGTATTATAGACAATGCATAGTTTTTGTTGAAGTACAAAATATTTTTTTCTGCAAATGATTAAATAACTCATTCTTTATTTATTCATAGTTATTACAATGAGTATATGGTAATTTCCCATAAAAATAATCCACAATTATGAAACATGATCACCACCTAACACTCCAAAAGGCAGACTCCAAATGGATGAAAGACCTAAATGTGAAAAGCAAAACAATCACGTTAAAAAAAGATAATATAAAAGAATACCTCTGTGGTATTGAGATACGGAAGGATATCTTAAAGAAAACCCAAAAGGCACAAATTGCAGGGCATAAAAAGAGATGAACATGAGTACGTTAAAATTAAGGATCAAAGTTAATTGGGACATGACATATTGGGACATGTGATATTTACAATGTCTAGAACCAGAAAGTCACTAATATGTAATGTAGCAGGAACTCCTGCAAATCAACAAGGAGAACGCATAAACCCCAATAAAATAACAGACCAAGAATTTTATGTAAGACTTTCTTTCATTGTAACATACCACTTCGTCCCAAGGTCCAGCCACTTGCCTTTAATTGGTGAGAACCACAAATATTTTTTAAAATGAATTCAACAATTATTGAATGGCCAACAAGTCTTCCTTGGCAACAATAGCCAAAAGTTGCTGTGATGATACACCAGCCTGGAAAGTTTTGACATTGGAGAAGAGGAAGTCAAGAAATGAAACACTGCATTAAGAGATTCCGCTGGGGAAAGGAAACGTTTGCGGCCAGGAGAAAACAAGGTGACTAGTTTCCAAGGTGCCTTGGGAGTTGAAGAGCATTCACAGAACCAGCCAGACATTTTTGTTGATGAACTAAAGACACAGTTTGCCATCTGAGCTGGTCTGTTATTGCTTCTTACTCCCGCTACTCACCAACCTTAAACTTGAGAAGCTACTGCTCTTACAGACTTACAGACTAAGAAAACCAAGCTTAAAATTGTGCACATGTATCTATGTACTTATATTTGTGGATCTGATCACTTGTGTAAGTTTAGTATACTCATACATGATACAGTTTGCTTTATGCAATAAACATAAGTACCCAGGAGATAGAGCTAAATTAAAATTTATATTTGGTAAGTACCTATTGAGTATATATATCGAAGCATAGGTGTATCACAAAGATCAGAGAAAGTATATTAACTAAATAATTAATGACTTGGGGTCTCCTGGCTGGCTCAATTGGTAGAGCATATAACTCTTGATCTCAGGGCCGTGAGTTCAAGCCCCACATTGGGCGTGGAGCCTACTTAAAAAAAGTTAATGACTTGGTACAATTTTTATGGGTGTTAGTTCCTAGTGTTTAGCACAATGCCTCAGATAGGGTAAATGTTCTGCAAATCATTGTTGACCGAAGGGGCATAAATATGAGTATTCTATATCTTGAAGAAATGTATTTATTGTCAATGAATGAATTATTACCCCAACAAACTACTCAGTATCTTATTATTAAATTGTTCCCAGAAAGAAAGATTTAAGAGCAACCAGTATTAAATCTAAGTTATTATTTGGGGTAGATAGCTGCCAATATTTGATAAACTTATATCTAACAATACAGCATTGATCCTATATAGGAGATTAAGTTAGTATATGTAGGCAGTATGTTTTGCAACTACTTCATCTTGGAAGGGTCACTAGAATATTGTATTTTAAAAAGCCCAATATTTTATGGGTACTTTATTGAGTTATTTTATGTATCATTTCCTATAAATATTCCCCAGGCAAAAAAAAAATTATGGTAATGTACTGATGCTCTCTAAAGTAGGACACGGAAGTCTCCCTCACCCATTAATCTAAATATTAAGAAGATCCAGAATTACTTTTGGAAGAAAATCTTGGCTTTGTCTAAAAATAGATTCTTGAATTGTGGCCTTCAATTCAAATATGTGACTCCTTGGTGGCCTTAATTTTTATAAGAGGGGATCTTCCTACTTCAACAATCAGTTGCTTGTCAGAGCATATCAGTCCGTTTTTGTTTGGCAAAATACAATATGTTCATTTCAAATTCCTACCAAAGAATATGTCTTAGACTAGTAATTGCCCAATTCTTACAATCCCTGTGGGGAGAAAAACTATTGGAAGATTGGTAGACATTTTTGAAGTATATTTCTTCATTGTATTAATCAAACCTTTTTATTTTCTGGGTTTTTGATATTTTGACATCTGGAGCCTTGCTGACCCTGAAGGGACTGCTTCCTCCAAGCCACTGCCTAGAGATTATCATTAACAATGTGCTTGTGAGAGTGCCTTTCAAAAGCAAACTAACCAACCAAGAGCCCATACCCAGAAATGTTCCCTTTACTGGGCTTTCACACCCAGGGCCACTATTCCCCTGCCCTAATCACCCAAAGGCCAGGTATTAGACAGCTAGAGACAGCCTTTACCCCCCAAGCCTGCTGAGATTATTCTAACTAAATCCTATCCTAAATCTGCTTACCCTTTTTACCTGTTTTTCCCCACAGAAAACACAGAGAGGCTCTTACCATGTTTCTCTCTCATTCTCTCTGCTTCAGGACTGGTGCTTTCCTATGTGGTCCTATGTGGCGTGGTGTGCCCCCTCCTTGCTGTGAGTTCCGAACCATCTTTACAGTGGCAATCACCTCTTGATTTGTTGGTTTCACCAAACCTGAATAATAAATCTACATTTAAAACACCTTTGGAGCAGACTGGACATTCAAAGTTAAACCAAGTCTCAAATTTAACTGTTTGAATCTCTCAGTGACTTGCTTTTATTTAATAATCTTTTACATTCACACCATCCACCTATGTCTCAGGATTTTAAAAGAAATAACAGTGAAAATCAAGTTATTCGATAAAAGTGAAGTTGTTGCTGATGACATAACCCACTATTGTCATACAATTTGCCTTTTATAAATTCATACAAAAGGAATATAGTCTCAAACATACTTTAAATCTTACATTTTACTTTGAACAATATATTGCTTAAAATTGACTGAAATGTATATATACATATATTTTTTACTGAAAAAAACATATGTTCTTTTTGATAATATATGAGTTTTAGCCAGTGATGAATGAGTTGGAACTGGATCCTATTGGCTTGAGAGCTGACTGTTAAATTTTCAGGAATTATATGTTGGTAGTTTGAAATTGGCAGTGGTTGGAAGAATGACACCATGGAAATTGCCAAATACTGCAAACTATGGCCCCCTAATCCCTGTGCAAAGCCTGTTGTTAAATTAAGCATTATCAGTACACCATAGATACAGTACCTCAGTTTTCTCACACTTGTTTTATAAACTAGTATACACCGGGGTGCCTGGGTGGCTCAGTCGGTTGGTTAAGTGTTCAACTCTTGATTTTTGGCTCAGGTCATGATTTCACGGTTTGTGGGTTTGAGCCCTACATTGGGCTCTGTGCTTACAGTGCAGAGCCTGCTTGGGATTCTCTCTTTCTCCCTTTCTGTCTCTACCATTCCCCTCACTCATCCTCTCCCTCTCTCTCTCTCTCAAAAATAAACATTAAAAAAATCTGCTAAAAAAAAACTAGTATACACCTAAATATACAGGAGAGGTTTTATTACACTTGGAATTTCAGTGTAATTTACAAGAAATATTTAAAAATTTTTAATATTCAATAAAACTAAATGTAAAATTTCAGACGAATAACCAAGCTGCTTGATTTGTACTAGACCTATAAAATGTATTATTAATTTGCTTTTCAAAAGAGTAAATAAATGCAACTTGATTCCTTAGGTTAAAGTCAAACAGTGAAATGAACACGTATTTGGCATTTATAATGTTCAAGGTTAACTAGATACACAGTTCCTACTGTTACTTGCTGGTAAGAATGATGAGAGAGAAAGAATTTCAACATAGGGAGAGGTAAGGCCCAATGACAGAACTCCAGAGTTCAGCACAATCGGAGACCTCTCTGGCTCAAGTTTAGGGTATTAATTTTATGGAAGAAATACCAGAGAACTGACAGTATCTCATTCATTAGAGTAAAGATAAATCTGAGTTTGATCAGACCAGCTAAAATCATTCCTTATGAGACCTGGACACAGTTTCTCCACCTAATCCACTACCCTGAAGAGGAATCAGAATCAAAATGGCATCTGCATTTATGAGAAAATAGTTGTTTGACGTTTTGTTCTGCATTAGTACAGTCAGACCTGCAATTACAAGTACAAAAGTCAAGGTTAAAAGACCTTAAGCATTTATATACTTGCAAAGTATTTGGAACTTAGATTTTATAACCCAGCTGCATAATAAAATCCCTGAAAAGTAAGGAAGTAATTTCTATATCTTCTGAGGCATTTGTGAAGCTAGAAATGTGGAACCTGGCAAAGTACACTTGTGTATGAATTACCTTCTGCCAATTAACCTTGATTTTGATAATTCTCTAGGGACTATCATACATGTATAATTGGTTTTCTTTGTTCTAGGTTCACCTTGCAGCAACAAAATCACACGTCTTTCTATTATGGTCGAAAAGACATAACATAAATTTATTATCAACTTTTAAAAATTGTGCAGTGCAGTAGTATTAATTACATACACATTGGGGTGCAACAGAACTCCAGAACTTTTTCATCTTGCAAAACTGAAACTCTGTCTAATTGAACAATTCCTCTTTGGCCTCTCCTCACCAGCTCCTAGTAACCATCATTCTACTCTCTCTGTTCTTAAGAGTTTGACTATTTCAGATACCTCATATGTGTAGAATCATGTAGTATTTGTCATTTTGTGACTAGCTTATTTCACTTAGCATAGTGCAATCAAGGTTGTAGCAGATGTTGTAGCAGATGACAAGATTTCCTTCTTTTTAAAGGCTGACCATTGTACACATACACCATGTTTTCATCATCCATTCTTCTGTTGATGGACAGTTAGGTTGTTTCCACATCTTGGCTATTGTGTATAACACTGCAATGAACATTGGTGTGCAAATATCTCTTTAAGATTCTATTTTCAATTATTTTGGATAAATACCCAGAAGTGGGAATATTGAAACATTTGGCAATTGTATTTAAAAATTTTTGAGGGTCGACAAGAGCCAAACTATGGAGAGAGCTCAAATGTTCATCAACTGATGAACAGGTAAAGAAGATGTGGTATATTTATATATATTACTCAGCCATCAAAAAGAATGAAAGATTGCTACTTGCCATGACATGGATGAAGCTACAATTATTATGCTAAGTGAAATAAGTTCATCAGAGAAAGACAAATACCATATGATTTCACTCATATGTGGAATTTAAGAAACAAAACGTATGAGAAGTGGGTGGGGGTAGAGAAGAGATAGAAACAAACCACAAGAGACTCCTAATGACAGAGGACAAACTATGGGTTGACAGAGGGAAGTGGGTGGGGGATGGGCTAGATGGGTGATGGTACTAAGGAAGGCACTTGTGATAAGCATTGGATATAGTATATAAGTGACAGATCATTGAGTTCTACTCCTGAAACCAATATTTCACTGTATGTTAACTGAAATTTAAATTTAAAATAAATGATAAATTTTTCCTATAGTTATATAATAATAAAAAAAATTATATTTGAGGAGCCTCCATACTGTTTTCCATAGTGGCTGTGCCAATTTACATTCCCACCAACAGTGCGCAGAGTTTCAGTTTCTTCACACCCTCATTACCAGTGAGAATTTTCTTGTTTTTGTTTTTGTTTTGATAGTAGCCATTCTAATTGGTATGCGGTGATATCTCATTGTGGTTTTGATTTGAATTTCCCTGATGATGAGTGATATTGAACATCTTTTAATATGCTTTTTGGCCATTTGTATATCTTCTTTGGAGAAATGTCTATTTGAGTCATTTGCTCCTCTTGAAATTAATTATTACTTTTTATTATTCAGTTGTAGGAGTTCTTTATGTATTCTGGATACTAACCTCTTGTCAGATGCATGGTTTGCAAGTATTTTCTCCCATTTAGTATGTTGCCTTTTCACTCTGTTGTTTCCTTTGCTTCACCAAACTTTCAAGTTAATACAGTGGTATTTGCCTGCTTTTGCTTTTGTTACCTGTGCTTTCGGTGCTATAGCCAATAAATCATTGCCAATTCCAATGTCGTGAAGCTTTTCTCATATGTTTTCTTCTAAGAGTTTTATAGATTCAGGTCTTACATTTAGGTCTTTAATCCATTGTGAGTATAATTTTTGTTTAAGTTAATTTTTGTATGGTGTAACATAAGGGCCCAACTTCCTTCATATGCAGCTTTATATTCTATTTTCCCCACACCATTAGTTGGAGAAACTATCCTTTCCCCCTTGTATAGACTTGGCACTTTCATTGAAGATCATTTGGTCATATGCATAAGAGTTTATTTCTGGATTCTCTATTCTGTTCTATTGGTCAATATATCTTTTTGCCAGTATCATAGTATTTTGATTACTGTAACTTCATAATTAATATGTTTTAAAATCAGAAGGTCTGAGACCTTCAGCTTTGCTCTTCTTTCTCAAGATGAAATCACACTTAAAAAATTTTTTTAAGTTTGTATTTACTTTGAGAGAGAGAGAGAGAGAGAGAGAGAGCACAAGTGCGGGGAGGGGCAGAGAGGAGAGAGAAAATCCCAAGGAGGCTCCACACCATCAGCGCAGAGCCCAATGTGGGGCCTGAACTCACAAATTGTGAGATCATGACCTGAGCTGAGATCAAGAGTTAGACGCATAACTGACTGAATCACCCAGGTGCCCCTGGTGCCCCTTAAAAAATTTTTTTTTAAGTTTTTATTTATGAAATCACACTTTTAACAATGAAAATGAAAGATGAAAGTTGACTAGGAGACAATCACACTTTTAACAATGAAAACTGGCTTTGAGATAATATTCTGTGTCAGCCTCTTCTATGTGTTTTTCCAGTGTGCTAGGGACAACTTCCTATTGTATAATGTAACTGTGTAGTTTTACCTACTACATCATAAACAGTGATTGCTTTTATCTGTACAGTATTTGTTGTATAATTAGTACTAAAATATTGTTAACCTATACAATGGCAATAATGACATATAATTTAAAATGAAAAATATAACACATAAATCATCCATAGAAATGAATGTTATCCTTTTCCAAGCATATGCTTTTTTAAATAATGCAAAAAATTATCCTTTGGAGCTCCTCTTTTATTATGAACTAGCTTCTGATCTAGTCAGTGAGCTACTTAATAAAACTTGATTCCCTACTTTCATTTTTCATATCATATTTAACTGAAATGACTTTAGATTATTTATAAATGTCAAGTTGTATTTCAAAGAATGATGACATTCATTGAGTAGACTTAGAAGATTGCTTTGAGGTTAAGACTTGTTTAAAAATCACTCACATTGCCTGATACATACTTATTTATGTATATAAAAAGTTTTGACTAATTGTGAGACATCTTAGAAAATAAATTTTAAAAAATTAAATGTTTACATAGGTTATCTGCCAATGAGTACCTCACATATTTCCTTCTATTGTTTTAGATATATCAAATCAGGCAAAGAATTACTTGTATATATATTTATTTACCTTCATTACATCCGAAAAGAATTTTTTATTGTTTTTATTATTTATTTAATTTGAGAGAGATAGAGTGCAAAGGGAGAAGGGGCAGAGAGAGACAGAGACAGAAAGAACTGAGAGAGAGAGAGAGAGAGAGAGAGAGAGAGAGAATCCCAAGCATGTTCTGTGCAATCAGTGCACAGAAACCAACATGAGATCATGAGATCAGGACGTGAGCCGAAGTCAGACACTTAATTGACTAAAACACACAGGCACCTCCTAAAAAGAATTTTAAGCAAGGAATAGTTAACTTCAGCCCAGGTCACGGATTCTGTAAATCTCATTTCATAATGAAATTATTGATCCAATGTTTTGATAGTTTGATGAACATTTTTTTCATGATACTTTGATGAGCACATTTTTATTTCCAATTTTGTTTACTTAAGGTGTAGAGGCTCTCATATAACTGTAAAATTTAAATTATTTCACTTAGTTGTAGCTTACCAATTCTTTTTTGTTTTAATTTTTAATGTTTATTTATTTTTGAAAGAGAGCCAGAGAGACAGAGCATGAGCAGGGGAGGGGCAGAGAGAGAGGGTGACAGACTCTGAAGCAGGCTCCAGGCTCTGACTTATGAGCACAGAGCCTCACACGGTGCTCGAATCCCCAAACCGTGAGATCATGACCTGAGCCACAGTGGGACGCTTATCCGAATGAGCCACCCAGGCACACCATAGCTTAGCAATTCTTAGGCTATAATGAGAATTAGCCCTGACTGATATATCTAGTACCTTAAGAGAACCATTCAGTGAAAGACAACAGTGTTAATCGATAAAATTAACTGTTTGAAATATGGAGATTATACTAAATCTAGGCAATTGATAGGGGGGCTGTGGACTTCATTACAGATTAGCCAAGGAGTTTTTCTTAGAGTTTTATTGAGATATAATATACATACTGTACATTTGACCCATCCAAAGTGTACACATCGATGTGTTTTAGTATATTCACATTGTGCAACCACCACCACAAAGTTTAGAACACTTTTTATCCCCTAAAAGAAACTCCATACCCTATTAGCTGTCCCAGCTCCATACTCCTAGTCCCAGCCTTAAGCAACAGCTAATCTGATTTCTGTCTATAGATTTACTTATTATGACATTTTGTGTAAATGGAATCATACTGTATGTGGCCTTTTGTAATCAACTTTTTTAATTTGGCTTAATGTTTTCAAGCTTTATTCATGTTACAGCAGGGATCAGTACTTCATTTCTTTTTGTTGCTAAATATATACAATATTTTATTTATTCATCACTTGATGGACACTTGTGTTGCTTTCCTTCTTTGGCTATTTGTTAATAATGCTGTTACAAATATTTCTGTGTATAGGCCAAAGATTGCTAATGTAAGTGTTTGAAAATAAAGAAGGGAAACCTAGTGGATGTCTGACATTGTAAAAAGAACATTATGCTTCAACAGAAAACTATGCATTGTTTAGATCACATTCCTTCAGGGATCTGATTCTAGTTTTTTGTTGTTTTTGAGCTATTTTACAACTCTTTAAAGTAGAGGTAGCTGATAGCAATGCAAAATAATTCCCATCTATAGACCTACCATTTTTGTTTTCATGTATATATTAGTTTCAATATTTCTGATCTATATGTGTGTGTGTTTTTAAAAAATAATCTCCCTTGAACTGGTTGTAATATCTTGCCAGTTTCCTTATTAATGACTGAAAATCATAAACATGTTTTTATTTTTAAATCTGCATTGGAGTCATGATTTTACCTGTTTGAAAATGTTCTTTCAAAAACATGCTCAACATTTGTCTGCCTGCATAGCTTCTGCATTTTCTGATGGAATTAGAGTTTCAGTGGCTCTGAGAAGTATCCACCACTTGGTCCCAAAAATTCTGAAATCTCAACAAAGGTAGCTAACATATCACTGTGCTCTCAGATTTAAATACATTCTTTTTTTTTTTTTAAAGGTTATGTTTTGAGAGACAGAGAGAGAGAGAGAGAGAGAGAGAGAGAGAGGGGAGAGAGAGACCAAAAGATTGCAAGCAGGGGAGGGGCAGAGAGGGAAAGAGAGAATCCTAAGCAAGCTCTGCACTGTCAGCATGGAGCCCAATGTGAGGCTAAAACTTATAAACTGTGAGATCATGACCTGAGCTGAAATCAAGAGATGGACATTTAACTGACTGAACCACCCAGGAGCCCCTCAAATTTAAATACATTCTGTCCAAGAGATTAAAAATTTCCTGGATAGTTTTGAAGTTAGAGAAAAGTTTTGAGCAGGAGGACTCAAGGAGACCTCTCAATTCTTAGAAATGTTGAGTACCACATTTATAAATTTTTCTAGCCTACTTGGATCAGTGTAGAGAGCCAATCAAAACAGTACGTTAAGCAATGGTTGTCATTATTATCTTAACCAAAATAATGTTATAGCTTAACAGCTTAAGCTAAGAGTAGACCTCCATAACCAAAAAGCATAGCAGGGAAGATGGTGTAGCATGGTTTCTGATACCTCTTACTCATGGTCCCAGAGGCTTCCCCACATAGATGACAACCCTCTACACTGTGGTCACCAAATAGTGATTCAGGAATGAGTATACACTAGACATTAGAGACTTAGTACATTCTAATATCAGTTATGTCATCTAGTTAGTGTTTCCCAAGCATCCATCCTCAGTCCAGCTGTACAACAGAATCACCTTTGGGACATTTTGGAATTTACTAGATTCCACCCCAGAGATTCTTATTAGGAGGATTAGCATAAGATCCAGGTGTTTGAATCTGATTAAGTTCTCTAGGTGATTGTGATTTTCACACAAGGTTTGGAGCTAGTGGATACGATACTACTAACAAAGAGAAATATTTTCTAAATTTTGCAATATAATTTATGTGTTTTCTTACATTGTTATCCAAGGATTCTTTACCAAGCCAAGGATAGCTAATGTTTGTCTTTCATGCCTCACACTATGCCAGGGAATTAAATCTAGATAGTCAAATTTTCTATAAGCAAAGAATATAGCAGTGTTTTATTATATAATAAAAATTCTAGGAGTGCCTGGGTGGCTCAGTTGGTTAAGTGTCCAACTTCAGCTCAGGTCATGATCTCGCAGTCCGTGAGTTCGAGCCCTGTGTTGGGCTCTGTGCTAACAGCTCAGAGCCTGAAGCCTGTTTCAGACTCCACGTCTCTCTCTCTGTTCCTACCCCACTTGTGCTCTGTCTCTGTCTCTCAAAAATGAATAAACATTAAAAAAATTAAAAAAAAAAGATTTTATAAGCCACATAACTGTTTTCTTTTGAACTTAACTAATATATAAGGCATTTATGTTTTTCTTTTAATTTCTAAATCCTACCAAGAACTATTCAAAATCAGTTGTGTGTCTGATTTCTACATGGTGAGCCTAAAAGATAGTAATTTCTAGGAAACATTTGTGTCAGGTCTGAATGGTTTGTTTCTTGTATTTCTTAGGTTTACATCCCCAAACACATGGTTAGAATCTTGCAGAGAAGTCACACCTTCCAGAGTTGGAGAAAATTTCACTGAAAGCAAAATAAAAGTCATTATAGTATGCATTGACCTTGTGATCAGAAAGGTTTCAGTGAGGTGACAATTATGTACAAATATTTTGGAAACTGCGTCTATATGTAAATATGTAAGTTTCTGGTTCAGCACTCATCTGAGAGTATCTCAGTGTCAATTTTAAGCTTAGTGCTAGATTTTTAAAGGTGCACTGGCTTTCAGAAAATACAGCTACATCACATAACAACTATTTATTTATGCATCTAAATGCCTCATTTGGCCTTGGCCCAACTCTACTCTGGGTGAGCATGTGGTAGTCTGTCATTTGGTTGTATGTCATTGGCTTTGCTTAATCTCTGAGGCTCTTGAGATGAGCTCAACTTAAGAATTGGCAAAATATCTATACTTTGCTAAATTATATCATAGTGCATTATACTTAAATACATATAATTTATTACAAGAAAATTATTCAGGTTTCACAAAATCATGTCAGAGTAGCTTGTTAAATTATAGAGCAATGCAAAAATTCTTCAAAAATCCCTGAAATTTGGTTCCCTTCCCTTTAAAGCTACAACAGGTCAAATTTACATTCCTGGCAAAGATGATATCTTGCTTTTGTTTTGTTGAAACTGTAGTATTTAACTCCCTTCTAAAATTTTAATTAATATCAGCTCAATTTCATCTCACATTAATGTGTTTGTTTCTATTCTCAGTACCATAAAATATGAATTTCATTTCCTTTGAGGATCCAGCTAGGTGTTAGGCTTTTTTCAACTGTTCACTGTGCCGTTTCTGTATTCATAAAATAAATAAGACGTTTAGATTCTTGTTTAAGTTTTGGTCACAATTTAATATGGGAAATAAATAGCATCTTGTCTTTTTGCATGGACATATACCACCGTGTCCACGGTGTCCTTTTAAAAGTAACTTGGTAGGAGCGCCTAGGCAGCTCAGTTGGTTAAGCGTTGGACTTCCGCTCGGGTCATGATCTCACGGTTTGTGAGTTCGAGCCCTGCGTTGGGCTCTGTGCTGACAGCTCAGAGCCTGGAGCCTGTCTTCAGATTCTGTGTCTCCTTCTCTCTCTGCCCCTCCCCTGCTCACGCTCTGTCTCTCTCTATCTCGGAACAATACATAAACAATTTAAAAAAATTTTTTTAATAAAAAAATAAAAGTAACTTGGTATAAGGGAATACACACTTGGTTTGTAGGGCAGAGCATTATTAATGTCGAATTTAACAGTGTTTTGCTAAATTAAACAAAAATCAAGAGGAGGATTAAGACACAAGATTTTCTGGACTAACTGGTTTATTTTAACTTATACAAATATATTTTTAGAAAACTACAGTCTTACAATTTCAGTTTGAAAGTATTTTCTTCTAACAATACCAAGAGAGCCCAGAAAGTACCTGATCCCTCCACACATTTAGAATCTAATCAAAGACACTAGTTGAGTGAAGAAATTTTAGTGGCTTAATCAAGAAACTAAGGCCAGCAACCTTTCCAAATACAATTACAGTGCTGGGTACTGTCCTAGGACATGAACAAGAGTCTTGGTTGCTGTAGATCTGCCCAGAGATTAGGGTAAATACTTGTTTATTATTCATCCAATTCAAAAATTTAATGGTGTGGAATCATGTAAGGCATTATGATATATTTTCAAACTTAATGTTAAAATAACGGTAATTGATAAAATTCTGTCCTGGACATCAGGATTATGGCTAAGAACCTATGGAAAATGTAAGAACAACTTCAGTGCAAATTTTTTATTATTTCTAAAAATAGATAATCACACCTGTGGGTCAAACACTAGGGTTTTTAAAAAATGCAGTTTATTATAACTTGGATTTTATACCAAATGAGTCTGTAATGGATCTCCTCACCATCTAGTTCTGTTATGAGAACTAGACTGGAAATGGAAATAAACTCAGAGAAATTTCCTGCTTAATTGTAGACAAACTTTATTTACTCTAATGATTAATTCACCAAGACTAATGCCATGAAATAGAGAAGCTACTGACATACCTTTGTCCTTCTTTGTTTCCTGTCTCTATATTTTCACAACTAAGAGCGTTTGGGACAACTATTTCCTCCAACAGTTGTGTGTGAAGAAGAGTTATGCAATCATATAGCTCGAGAAATTGGCTTAGCATTTCTAAGGTAAAAGAATATTGACTATGAATTCCAGTAAAATGTTTTCGATTTGAATTTCAATTTGACACTTTGCTAACTTCTTTCAGGGAAGGATTACTTTGCTTCTCCCATTTTGTTTCGGTCTTCAAGTATAAAATTATTCTGAGGCAGAGGAGACAACATGTCAATCCCAACGATGCCAGAGTTCAGGGGCACTGTGTGGGTGGAGCATTGGCAGATGGAGTACCACCACCAGAATCCTGCCAGAGGGGCTAATCTGCTGACAGTAAAATGGGCTTCTGAAGAAATAGATAAATACCTCACATTTGTTTTTAACATGCAACTTACACCATTATAAAACTGAAAACTGAGAAGAATGATTAGAAGAGCTATTGTTTCAAGCTTAGAAGCAGTGACAGTAATGAAAACATCTCACCAGTGTCTAGTCCAACAAAACTCTTGGTTTACTGTGGGCAACCCCATAAAGTCAAAAAAAGGGAAAAAAGAGAAGATGCATCACTTTGGCCTAATCACACTGTGTAAATCTATTGTGCTTTATTTGTAGAACTAAGATATTAATAACAACTTGAAAAATGACTTTAGGAATCCCAAGAAGTTCTATAGTTTATTACTTGTAGCAAAAAATAAAATAGCCAAACCTATCATGAGCCTACTTTTAGGCTGAAAAACCAAGATAGTGGATATATTGTAGAGGAGAAATGAATCAAGAAAAATGGTATAAATTTTTAATTGCATGCCCAAGCCACGAATGTAGGTATAAAGCAATGCTGAATCATTATCACTTTATCTAGGAAGATTAGAAAGTCTATTTATTGGCTTAAGCTTAATTTTGTAGCTAGTATCACACAATCAGACTGATCATAGAGATCTCTGATGTATTCTGAATGTAAGCTTGAAGAGTCTATCACTGTTTTACAGAAATAATATTTCACCTCTACAGTGGGGTGTGTGTGAAATATCAAAAGACTAAAATACCATAAGACAGGGGCGCCTGGGTGACTCAGTCAGTGAAGCCTCTGACTTCGGCTAGGGTCTTCATTTCATGGTTCTGGGTTCGAGCCACACTACCGGCTCTGGGCTTGGAACGTGTTTCTCCCTGTGTCTCTGCCCCTCCCCTGATCACGCACCTTTCTCAAAAATAAACATTAAAAATTTTAAAAAAATACAGTAAGACAGACTTAAAAGTTTACCCTTAAATAGGGATGGTTATTTTAAATGATGGACCTTTAAGATAACTGAATACTAACATTTACATCTGAAAGGGACAAAGCACCCTGATATTTTCAAATGTGAAAATAAGCAGTTATAAACTTTTGGTAAACAAGTTGCTTCATTATTTCATTACTATCAACACTTTTTTTTTTTTAAGATTGTTTATTTTGAGAGACAGAGAGAGCTTAAATGAGAGTGAGAGCACAAGGGGGCGGGTGGTTGTGGTGGTGGGGAGGGGCGGAGAGAGGTGAGACCGAATTCCAACCAGGTTCCTTGTGCTGTCAGCGCAAAGCCCAAGGTGGGGCTCAAATTCACAGACCCTCAAATCTTGACCTGAGCTGAAATCAGAGGAGTCTGACACTTAACCTACTGAGCCACACAGGCACCACTCAACACATTTTTCTTATTAGTATTGGTAAAGAAACAGTAGTAAGAGTAAAATACCATTTTATGCTAAAGTTATGTGTAAACTTATCTACACAAATGGCTCTTCCATTCCTTTGCCTATTCCATAAAGAAACTGTAGAGACCTTTAACTTTGTTCTATTCTTTTCTCTCTGTGACCCTCTGTTAGCATACAATTAGTCTGGCACCTTCCTGCTTTAAGGAGTGATAGGCAGTCTTCAAGTTTAGCTTAATTTAACCTAGTCTTAACATTTGATTCAGGCTTGATTTAGGCTTAATTTTATAACTGTACCCAATGCTTCACTTACACACATGAATAATTTAATTTTTGACTAGTTACTCAGAATATCCATTATGAAAACTTAAAGAATACATTGAGGAAACCCCAGGAGCAACATAGAACACATTTTATTTTATTTACATTTTATTTTTAATTAAAAAAAATGTTTTGACTAGGCTCCATGCCCAACCTGGGGCTTGAACTCTCCATCCTGAGATCAAGAGTTGCATGCTCTACTGACTGAGCCAGTCAGGCACCCCACATTTTGTACTTTATATTGACAAATCTTATGGTCCATTTGTACTAATCATGTTAGTATAGTATAGATATTACTGGTTACAAAGGAAATAAGAATAACAGCCTACAATATTCTCCAGGATTTATGATAGAAATATGTGAAAATTGCTTCCCTTCTAATACATTGTACTTTGTATACCTTGCATATCAATACTAAATATCATCTTTTACACCCTAACGCTCCTCTAGCCCCTTTCCAATTGGAACATGCGAAACTTATGACCTCGAATCCCTAGTACATTAATGATCTATTGAACTAAGTTTTAACCTTTATAAAGTCAATGTATCTTTTCTAATTTATAGAAATGCAAATGTTATCCAGGGTAGCACTGTCCAAAAGACATTTCTGTGATGAAAATGTTCTGTATCTCCACTGTCTAATATGGTAGCCACTAACCACTTGTAGCTATGGAGTCCTTCAAATGTGACTAGTGGGACTAAGGAACTGAATTTTTAATTGTATTTAATTTTAATTAATTTAAATAGCCACGTGTATTGGATTAGTACTGATCTAGTAGACCCCTGAAACATTCAGATAAGTGTTAGAAGTGTAAAGTAGATTATGGGCAATCCAGAAATCTTAAAATTATCAGCATGATGTTTTAAAAACTCTGTCATTCATTCCTTCAGTATGAATTTTTCCAGAAGGTTCACATTTAAAAAAAAAAAAAACAAAGAAAAAAGAAAAAGAAAGAAACCCAAAGCAACCAAATTCTTTAGGCTGCTTTTCTGTATGAATCATCTTTTTGCAAAGAGGTGTAAGACTGATTTTATTGCCAACTCTGCCCCCTCTTCTACAGACAGAACTCAGTGATTAGGTTCTTGCATTTATTTAGGTTATTCTCCTAAAAAACATGGTTTCCATACTTCAAATAAGTGACAGGAACTTTTCCACTAAATTATCCCAGACAGCACAAATGTTCTTTCCAAAAGTGGAGACTAGAACCACAGCCCCCTCACATTGCCTGCTACATCTGTTTATGCTTATAGAAGTGACATCCACTTGTAGACAGAGAATGCCAATTTCTTGGGAAAGCACCCAGAATTTGGTGAGACTTGAAAAAATTTCACTGTTCAAAATACAAGATACATAGAATTGAGTAGCTACAAAGGCCTTTTAAAATTAAGCGAGAAGAGATTTTGCTCCCAGAGTAGAGATTCTGTATGTAGACTTGCTGGAGTTCATAACCGACGTTATTTACTAGTTGATAAAGCTGTTGGTAAGTTACAAAACCGAAACCTCAGTTTTCCCATCTGGAATGCAGATAATAATAGTTCTGTTGGAAAAACCAGTGTTAAGACTTTGAAAGGGGCCAATATGACCGGGTGTCCTTTCAGGGGAAGGCTGGATATTATCTAGTCTGCACCATTGGCCTTTGACAAAGCCATTTTACTATTCTATAGGCTATAGAAACTTAATGGAGTTGTTCTTATCTATAGAAATGCAAAATTATTTTGTTGTTTAGAGGTACAATTGATTACTGCCCTGTAGAACAGATAATTCAAAACATTACATTTTTGTGCCTTATAGAATATTAACCACTTTTCTCTCTTTACAGTTTGTCCCCAAAGGTCTCTTTTCCACATCCTTGTTTGAATGGGTTGTAATATCTTGCGATTCCCTCGCTAATTAATGTGCCAAATGACATTCTGTACACATTTTCATTTCATATTTCTATGAGAGTTATGGTTTTACCCTCTTGAAAAATTATCCTTTAGTCGTTTTTACTCTATGGAGTTTTTGGAGGATTGGTTTAAAGTTCTACATTGACGGTCATGATCAGTTTTATATTGCCGCAAAAAAGATACTTGGGGAGGGGGTAGGAGTGGGCACTGGGTATTTATAAAAGGGGAGGGGGGGTGCTGAGCAAGTCGGAAGACCTCCTCATCCTGTTCCTTCAACAATGGAGACTTAAGGTCAAGGTGGGTGTCAGGCCGGGCAAGGCGGCCTAGGGGCCTAGGGGTTGGCCTAACACGCCTGGAGAGTAGCTTGGGGTTTTAGATGCCCCGGGGTCGTGAAGTTAACCGCAGACTTGGTAGGGGCCCAGCAGCGAGTGGGCCAATAGCCCAGTTTCTGCCGAACCAACCCCGGGAGCAGAAAGGCGGACAGGCCCAGAAGGGCAGGCCTTGCCCCAGGCCGGGGAGGCCCCTAGCCCACGGCCGGGGGGGTGGGGCGGCCTCGCCTCAGGCCGGTGCTTTTCGCCCTCCGTTGGCCGCCAGAGGCTCCCTCTCTCTCCCTCTCCTGGGATTTTGCTGCCGGGCTCCCTCTCTCCGCGGCCCTAGAGTTAATCCCATCAGCCGAGGTGAGGCACCTGTTACCCTGGGCCTTCCTCACCCCCGCGGCCTCTCTCCCACTACACCCCGGCTCCCGGGCGGCCCAAACGGCCGGGTGCGGGGGACCGCACGTGGGCCAAGCCCCTTCCGCGCCCCGACCCCCGCCCCGGGCCGGCCCGAATGGGCGAGCGTGTCGCGGCCCGAGCCGCCGCTCGCCCGCAATGGCGTTGGGGAGCGCAGCGCGCCTCCCGGGGCCGCCCGCAGCGGGCAGGGCGCGCGTGGGGGCCGCGGCGCGAGTAGAAGCGGCCGCCGCAGCCGCCCTCCGCGCTGCGCCGTGAGCCGCGGGTGGAGGGGCGCCGAGCGGGCCGGCGCGGACAGAGCCGCGGCCACAGTGGGGCGGGGGGCGCCTCTGAGGAGGGGGTGGGAGCCGCGGCCGCCCGACCCTCCCCGCCGGCGGCGGCTCCCGCTCGGGTAAGGGGGAGGCTGTGCGCGGGGCGAGGAGTTGGGGAGGGTGGAGACGGAGAGGAAAAAAAATCGGGATGTACAAAGGCTGAGTTGCAGGCTGGGGGTGGGGGTGGGTTGTGATTGGGGAGCGATAGGTTGAGGATCGGAGGCATTATCAGTGGGATCTATTGTTTCCTGGCACATTGGGAGGAAAAACAAAGGGATTTATTATCATTACCCTGTAATTTTTTTTTCTTTTTTTTTAATGTGGCCAAGGAGCTCGGCTCTCCCGGTGCCACACTGGGATCCGCCTGGCAGCCGCCGGGAGCCGCAGCCAATGTGTTAGGACTTCAGGTGCTTTTTGGCACAAAGCTAGACTGCGACCTCCTACCATAGCGCTTGGCGTCACCTGCTCTCCCGGCCCTGCCCCGGGGCCGAGGGATTGCGTCCCGAACCAGGCTTGGGAACCGGCTGCCTCTCAAGTTGGTGTTATTTATGTTTGTCTTTTGTGAGGGCAGGTTTTGAGTCCCCCGGCGGCCCCATCTCCCCCGCCCCCGCCCCCTCGGGTTCGAATTGGCCGGGGAGGGAGTGGGGTGTACGTGTAGGGGGGAGGGGAGGGTGTGTAAGGCTTAAACAAATGTCAGGGTACAAGGAGATTGTCGATGCTTTACAAAAAAACAGGCACCACACTCTCAAGCCTTTCTTGTTTGTCTGCATGGGCCATGCATGCGTGCTGGGCCAGGAGCCGAGTTTGGAGGCGGTTTCAGTGAAAGTGTGTGCTTCCTCAGCTGATTGTGCGTGAGGGTGATGTGGCTCGGCCTAATATTAAAGGACGAAACAAAGCAAAACAAAATGAAAAATCTTTAGCACGACATTGTCTGCGCCTCAGCAGCTCTTGAAGTATTTGCTCACTGGCATATTGATATAAAATCCAGCTGTGGGCTAGTGGAGACCAGCAAGCATGCATTGCGTTGCATTTTGAGCTTGTAGTAAGTTAGAGGCAAGTGGGAATAAACAAATCAGAACTATGAGAAGAGGTTTCATGTTATATTTGCTTTCGGATCGTCACGTTTTCCTACATTTATTCCCATGATATTCTACACCTCACTGTATAATGAATAGTATCCACTCTTAGGAAACTTTCAGATATCAGATGTAACTGAACTTAGGGTGAAACTTATTTTCTGGTGAGAACTTTCTTCTGCTTGTTTTGGTCTGAGATGTACTAATGCTGCTTTGGGGATGCTGCAAATCAGAATATTGGACCAGAAAGAGTGAAATAAGCCTCTGTAGGCGTATTTTGGACTTCGTAAACATAGATTCCAAACTTTGAATTGTGCTTATCCAGAAAGAATAAATTCTACCTGATGTGGAGCATCCCAAATGAAATTGATTTTGTTTTTCTGGACAGTTCGATGGTACCTTAGAGATCTAGAGACTGCTGGTTTCTCTTAAGGTCATTCACAAAATCAACCAAAACTTAGGCTAAAGTAGTGTGCTTTTTGTGTAACTCGTGTCTGTATTAGTGTGTGATTTTGGTAGGGCTCTCCAAATTGTGTTTGAAACATTTTTGTGACCAAAGTCTAATCAGAGTTATAACTTTTAAATTCTTGGCTTTTAAATTCCCATTTCAGTAAGTAATTTTTTTCTGTTTGATATACGGCTAAGCCACTTTGAAAAGTGTATGATTGGTTGACTAAACATAAACTTTCAAATAAGTAAATGAATTCAGAAATTCATTCTTTTCTATTACAGATGAACCTCTAGTCTTGCTTTGAAAAAGCCATTTTGTGTAACTCTTGACTGAATAATTTCCTAATACACCTGTTGGGAGGATCACTGATACAGTATGCCATTTGAGAGGTACTTTTTCTTGACCAAATACTCTCTTGGTGATTAGAGAAGAGAGGTGTTTTGTTTTTTTGTTTTTGTTTTCCTGGTCATTATGAACATTGGCTTTTCACCCCTGAAGTAAAAATGTTGAAAACCGAGTCTTCAGGTGAACGAACCACTCTCAGAAGTGCCTCTCCTCACAGGAATGCGTATAGAACTGAGTTCCAGGCGCTGAAAAGTACCTTTGACAAACCCAAATCAGATGGGGAACAAAAAACAAAAGAAGGTGAGGGCTCCCAGCAGAGCAGGGGGAGGAAATATGGCTCCAATGTCAACAGAATTAAAAATCTATTTATGCAGATGGGTATGGAACCCAGTGAAAATGCCGCAGTCATTGCCAAAACAAGGGGGAAAGGTGGACCTTCATCTCCACAGAGAAGAATGAGGCCCAAAGAATTCCTGGAAAAAACAGATGGCTCAGTTGTAAAGTTGGAGTCCTCTGTTTCAGAACGAATTAGTAGATTTGACACAATGTACGATGGCCCTTCATATTCTAAGTTCACAGAAACTCGGAAGATGTTTGAGAGAAGTGTGCATGAGTCAGGACAAAACAACCGCTATTCCCCAAAGAAAGAGAAAGCTGGAGGGAATGAACCTCAGGACGAATGGGGTGGTTCCAAGTCCAACAGAGGCAGTACTGATTCCTTGGACAGCCTTAGCTCCCGGACAGAGGCTGTCTCCCCAACTGTGAGTCAACTGAGTGCAGTATTTGAGAACACCGATTCCCCCAGTGCCATGGTTTCTGAGAAGGCTGAAAACGAATACTCCGTGACTGGGCATTATCCCCTGAATCTACCATCTGTTACTGTTACAAATCTTGACACCTTTGGTCACCTTAAGGATTCGAATTCTTGGTCTCCTCCAAGCAAACACGGTGATGATGCAGAGGATGCTCAGAAGAGTAATACGAGCCCAGTACCAGAAGTGGCTTCGAAAAGTACCTCTCTAGCTTCAGTGCCTGGTGAAGAAACACAGCAGAGCAAGGGAGCCGACGACTCCACATCTAACCAAGAGACTCCTGACAGAATTGACAGAGACATTCCTGAGGAACCCTGTGCTGCAGAGAAGGCAATGCCAGAGTCTGAAATCCTTTCACCACAAAATGAACCTGTAGAAGATGCCGAAGCTAATTTAGTTGGGAGTGAGGCAGCAATGCATCAGAAGAAAGAACTTGCAGGTGGTGATTTTACCTCTGCCGATGCTCCTGGATCCAGTTGTGGGAAGGAAGTACCCGAAGATTCAGATAATTTTGAGAGTTCCCATGTTTACATGCACAGTGACTATAATGTGTATAGGGTAAGGTCCAGGTATAATTCAGACTGGGGAGAGACAGGCACGGAACAGGGTGAGCAGGAAGATAGTGATGAAAACAATTACTATCAACCTGATATGGAATACTCGGAAATTGTTGGACTGCCAGAAGAAGAAGACATCCCAGCAAATAGGAAAATTAAGTTTAGTAGTGCTCCAATTAAAGTAAGTATGTCTTCTCAGTTTGGTTTTGAAGTTTTTTCTAACTTTGTGTTTGTGCTTGTGTTTTGTTTTGTTTTTTAGCATTTGGGCCTAAATGTTTGCAGCATAGGTTTGACAGCTCTAAGGATTTCAAGGTTGTTGAGAGACACATGTCAGGTGATTGGAAAAGTTCGGGAGACATCCACCTATTTCCTTAATATGCTTTATGGTTGCATAAACCGGTATTGGCTAAGAGTAAAGTTGAAGAAGTTTGGGGATTGTGAGATACATTCCAATGGACTGGAGTGTGAATAATATGAATACTGAAAACCGGGAGTGTTAGTTTGAAGTAGAATTACCTCTTTAACTGATTTTACCTAAAATTAGCCATAAGTAATCAAATTTTCTTAATCCGAACACTCTAGGATATGAGGTGTAATGTACAATGGGAGAGTTATGGTGACCTTGAAATAATAGTCTCATTTACTTGCTTATTTACTTGCTTAAAAAATCCACTTACACTCTTACTTGAGTGTAAGTGGATTGTGAGGAATGTTGAAACTTAACCTTTTTTTTTTTGTACTGCTACTTGGTAGTGAAAGTTTGATTCACGGAATATATTAGCGGACTTAAATGCTTTAATTGGAAAGCGATGACTGTAAGTAGCTTTGAGTTAAGGATTTGTGATGTAGCACTGAAATGAAATTTTATGAAAGGAAATGAAATTGATTTGTCATTCCTGGGTATATTTTTACCTCTTTAAAACTGGATAAATGCCAGTTGAATTCAGATTCTCTATTCTAATGACTTCACTTAGTTAACATTTGGTATAGAAGAAATAGCACAATGTACATCAGTAGCGGGCGGTGAAACATTGTTAGCTGATAGTGGCAATAGGGGCAGGGGGTGGTGGGTTGAATATCACAATCTCCTTGGAGTGGTTTGTCAAGGTGTACTTGCCCACCAGCTCCGTCCTAAGATTGTGGCATGGCCTCCTCGGGGAACCTGGAGGGTTGTGGTGGTAGAATGTGTAGTCTGAAACCACTTTCTAGGGACTCCTCGCTTATCCAATGTATGTGTATGTATCATAGATTGGGAATTTGATATGGTATTTTTTTAAAAGAATCTAAGATCCCTGTCTGTTGTTATTTCCACCTTTTGAAATTTCTATATAAGGCTGTAAGATCTGTAATTTACAAAGCAAAGGGGCATTTGACTTTGCCTTAAGTATGAAATGCTATTTTGAAATAAAGCGGTAACCTTTGAAATTATTTATAGATGTTAGCAGGCAAACTTTCATTTCATTAGTGTAAGATAAAAGCCCTGGATCAGAATGGGCCATGTCAAGTTAAACTATGTTTAAAATAACTGTAGATGTGTTATAAAATAACTAATACAGTGTGGTTTCTGAGTAAGCTAAGTTTCTTTGCTGTGCCTTCCCACTTTCCTTTGTGAGCCCTTCCCCTACTCCCCCCCCCCCCCCCCCGCCCCAATTTGAGGCTCTCTCTTTAGAGCTGTCTTTCCCGAAAGCCTAACCAGAGTGCTCCAAAATTTCACCATGCGTGTGCGTGTTTCCTTACCAAGTGCTCTCCTTTGAACATCATCTTTTTCCCCCTTAGGAAGAAAGCAGTAAGATTAAATTGTTTCACATTGAGCAAGGCAGGAATAACTGAAATGAACTCTTCAAGGAGTTTGTTAAAACCAGTGACTAACTCCCTAATGGGGATAGCAGTTTATGAAAATGTATCAAGTCGAACCGACTCAACCAAATGGAGCACCAGCTTTGTATTTGGGTCCTGTACTGCCCAAAACATAACTGCAGTAATACATTTAATGAATTTTAAATGATTTCTCATTGAAGTATGGCTGTTCATATGTGAACAAACCACGTTTGGGGTATGATATTCTGATATTCAAGTGATTTCCCCCCCTACTATTGCTTATTAAAAAAAAAGCATTTTGCCTCTTAACTTTCATGTAATAAACTATGTATTTCATACAACAAAGAATGAAATAGATTACATACATATAAGTTTAACACATTTTATCAAGAACATAGATCAAGATTAAGGCTTGTGAAACAAAAATAATGCACTGGATTTTAGTGGGCAGTTAGCAGCACTACTTGGAGTGGATTAAGTTTGCAAACAGAAGAGTCATTCTTAGCCCTTTGTAATGAATAAGACAATTGCTCTTTGTTGTTGTTCTGATTGTTTAGCATGTGAGTGGATTCTCTTGGAAATCTTGAGAGCTACTTTTCTACTGGTGGCGGTGATGGTAGTGTTTACATTATTCCCCAATTAAGATGTTTGCCTCAGAGGGTGGTAATAATTAAATTCAGTAAGCATTTATTGAAGGCTTATCATGTGTCTATTTTCATGCTGTTAGCTGCAGAAGACACACAAATCTTACCTCTTTCCTATGTGAGCTGGTGGAGTCAATTCTTAAACTTGATATTTAAAACCCATGTAACAGTCTGAAAACTTGTGCTGAAATGCCTAATGTCCTGTGAGGACTTTAACTGTCCTTGGCTGTGCTAAATGCATGGACAGAGCAGGATTTGATAGACCATTTGGAAGGGAATTTGCTGAGCCATTCCCTCTGAATGTTTCCTTATTCCTTCTATAAAGATTCACTTATGGGATGGTAGATTATGATTTCTATCCTAAATCTTTTTCCTTTGAAATTTAAACATACTCCCTCTTTTAGCAACAATAGGTGACGTATTCCTTACAAAAATGATCTTTAGAACTTTTACATTCTTTTGCTGATATTCTCATCTTAGTCTTCACCAGGGTAGATATTCTCAACACTTTCAGACTTTTGTTTTACGTCTTGTTTATGATCTTTGTATGTGTGATCATGTCCTTGGTTTTTATTTCAGTTCTTCTATAGATGTATTAAGTAGGTATTTTTCTAAGATACCTTAAATCTGGACCTAGAAAAACGTCGGAATAATAGCTGATCTTTCCTGTGTAGCATACTACTTTTAAATAATTGTTGGCAAAATTTAGAAATGTATGGTTTCTTCATGGATGGGTTGATGTGTTTCATAGTGTTGTGGAAAATGGGATTAATAATGGAAAATTTAAAATCCAAGTTTGAGATATGGAATGAGAGTGTTACGAAGCATGCTAATTTGAGATGTGGAATTATGCCTTCATTCTCAGGAATTTCTCAAAACCAAGAGATTCAGTTCATTAAATTTGCTTTAAATGAATCCAGGATAGAAAGGGGGACATTTTTCATTTTTTCCCCCTGTTATTTCAGAACATTTACTGAGCCCTTACTATGTGTCAGGAACAATGCAATATACAATAAAATGTAATAAATACATAAAATGACTGGAGCTGATCAGGTCAGCAACTGCTGGTAGATGGGAAGTATGCAGCCCATTAAGGACGCTTCTCAGGCTATTCTGCTAAACTGTCCTTGGATATTCTTTCTAAGGTCACTGCAGCCTTTTTAAGGAAATCATAACCCTTTCCCTGTTTCCGGTAGCCTTTTGTCCTTTGGGTAGGTTTTCTTGAAACATAGCATAGATGAAAAAGGGTATTTTCCTAATTCCCAGCAAGAAGGAGATTATAGGGTTACTGATAAGGTAAGGTGTACTGCACTGTACTTTTCTGAGTGTTTACTCAAACTGTATGGAGCTTTACAGAGGTGAGGTTCAAAGAATCCCCAAGGGCAGTAGTGCTTCTCTAAACCTTATATGATACTCATCCCAAGTGGGTCTCTTAGCATTCTCTCTCTCTTTTGGGACTCTGAGTTGATACACAGGGCATCTATGAGACTTTTTATTCAGGATATTGTTCAGAGTGTAGTGCTGAGATCCAAATTTCATCTTTCTCTTTCTTCAGATGGTCTTCCTCAGAGCTCTTAAACTTTAATATGCTTATGAATCACCTGGAGATCTTTTAAAATGCAGAATTCTGATTCATTAGGTATTTTGTGGGAAGTTACCTGGGTGCAATGATTAGCCTCCAAGTACACTACCAGCTTTCCCACAGGTAATGGAATAGACAGGCTCAGCAACCAAATTAAATGTTTGAATCACACTGTTTCAGACACAGCCAGAAGCAAGAGGAAAGCCGAAGGGTAAGTTAAAACACACTTAAGGTGCAAAGGTTGAAAGGACCACACTACTGGAGGCCTGGGTACACAATATTCATGTGTCCTGACTCTCTTTCACATCACCCTTCCCATTGAGGGTGTGGTTTTGAGGACCAGATTTGATTTTTGAGCAAGGGCTCTACGTACTGATAATACTCTGGGCTGATGATATATTCTTGCTGTATAAGAAAGTAGGTACAAGTACACTTACATACAACTGTAAGTTTGGCCTGTTTCCCTGGGTTTTATTTGTGTTTCTTGGGTAAAGCACCTGTGGGTCTGGAATAAGACCAGGCTGGGCGTCCTCGGTGGGTGGCTGATACGGAGATGACAGAGCTGCCAGTCCATAGATAGAATGATGTTGACCTGGTCTTTCCATCCCTTTCTTTCCACAAGTGAACCTCTCGTTTGTTCCATCGTATGTTCTGTTTTGGGGATGTGTTATGGCTTGCTAACTTAACCATTTTTAACACATCATATGAATTTTTCCTTCATTTTAGGAGTTCATAGGCTCTTATTATCTATACCTAATTGAGTCTCTGAGTGTTGCCTTTACCTCATAAGCTATTAGCTTCCTTACCATCAATGACTATCACTTCTTCTTATGAGTTTCATCCATCCCATTTGTTTTCCTGACCTATTGTATAACAGAATTTGATATTTTTGAATAATACAGCAAATTCACAAAACAGGTCTCAGGTGAGATTGTGCATTCTCAAGTGGGTGCTGAGGCTGCTGGTCAACAGATCTCTCTTTGGAATCTGACTGTGAAGTACAGTCTTTTGGCTTCTCAAAGGAGCTGGTCACAAAATATTGGAGAAGCCCATTTAACACATTTGCTTTCCAGATCCATCTGCCGTAGCTGTTTGTGCAAAATAATATTCTTTGAAGCTGAAACAGGTGTACAGTTATAATGTGCATGACGTTTCTGGATACCAGAGCAGATTATGATTCCTAAATTCGTAAAAAGTTTGCGTCATTAAAACATCACATCCTGGACTTTTATGTGGTCTAAGTTTTTGATTATTAAAGAACAGGAGGAAGAAGTTCTTGATAGACTCAGAAATTCTATTTCTTTCTTTTTTTTGGAAGCCTAAATTAATAAACTAGAGAGAATATAAGGATGGTCATCTTATTTAGTTTTTTTTTTAATTTGGATAACTTTGATGTCATAATATTTAAGTTGGACTTCTTTAAAATTTTGATGTCTTCTAATCTGTGGTTTATAACTAGGTAAATATATAAAATGTTTTAGTGTACTCTGTAAATCAAATAATGAGTATTTATGGAATGAACCCCTTTTTCTAATACTGAGTGTGTATACTAATACCTCTTCTCTATTTCCCTAAGTGTTGGTCATTTGGTATTTAAAAAAGGATTCTTTTCTACAGCAAACTAGTATAGATGTTTGCTGGTATTTCTTTGTGGTAGAAAGATTTAGCATTTCGGTTTTTGTATCATCTATGATGTTTTGTTTTCACATCTAAACTTCCTTACAAAGGATACTAGTTGTTGGGTTAATGGGTTTTAAAGGTAAAAGTAGCTGAATTTAGGGGAAAATAATTTTCTATTATGTTATCCATACCTTGTTTACCTCATTAACCCAGTTACATGCCCATCAAAAGTAATACTGATTTAAATCTTATCTGCATTAGGTTTTTTCCTAACATCTTACTTTTTCACCACTCAAGGACAAAAAAGGTTTTGGAATTTCTCTAGAGATATACAGTTAGATATGGGGTAAATTCTGTATGAGCAAAACAAGTATTGGCATATTAAACTCTGAATATCATTTCTTGGTTTTTGTGCTGTTATTTAATTTATTTAATATTTTTTTCCATTATTTTCTGTGCTCTTCCTTTTTAGATCTATTTCGTTTTTATTCTTTTGCTTCCTTATAATGTACCATTCTCATTTTGAATGGGAACAAATGATTCATACTTTTTCTTCGTGGTCACTTGAAATTTTTCCTCCTGGTTCTCATTTTTTCATTTTGGTTTGTGACATAGAAACTTAAAGATGAAAAATACTTCAAAGTAATCTAGTATAATTTTCCACTCACTTCAGTTGGCTCTTCAATAGCACATTGCTGACAGATGATCATTTGGCCTCTGCTTTAATAATCCGCCTTTGGGGAGTCTATTATTTTTCAAGGTGAAAGGAAAGTTAGAAGAATGTGTGTGTGTGTGTGTGTGTGTGTGTGTGTGTAGTAAAACTGTGAATGTGCTTATTTTCATTTATTTTTAATTTGAAACTTTTTTATTGAGATAAAATTCAAAGAACATAAAATTCACCTTTTTACAGTGTACAGTTAAGTGGTTTTCGGTATATTCACAGTGCTGTGCAACCATCACTATTATCTAATTGTGGAACATTTCCGTCCCCCTAGAACAAAACCCTGTGCCTGTTAGCAGTCACTCCTAATTTCCCTTCTGCCTGTATCCTCTGGCAAACACTAATCTACCTTCTGTCTCTGTGGATTTGTCTCTTCTGGACATTCATATAAATGGAATCAAGGGCATGCTTTTTAAAAGGGATGTATGGGGGCGCCTGGGTGGCTCAGTCGGTTAAGTGTCCCACTTCGGCTCAGGTCATGATCTCTCGGATCTTGTGGGTTTGAGCCCTGCATCGGGCTCTGTGCTGATAGCTCAGAGCCTGGAGCCTGCTTCAGATTCTGTGTGTGTGTGTGTGTGTCTCTCTGTCCCTTCCCCACTCTTGCTCTGTTTCTCTCTGTCTCAAAAATAAATAAACATTAAAAAAAAAAAGGATGTAGGAGACACAAGGAATTTGGCTTGCGATATGTTAAAATTTAAGATATCCTGAGGACAGCAGACTATGGGAAGGTCTAAAGAGCAGGGGCAAGAGAATTTTCTGGGTGCTGATGAGGTCTAAAGATTAAGTGACAGGAGGTGGGAACAACAGATGTTGTCTGCCCCTGATGCAATTTCATGGAGAGAGGGGGAAAAAAAAAGCCAAGGAGACAGCAGGATCCAGGAAGGGATGAGGGTATTTGTAAACTGAGGAAGAATGGGGTCTGTGGCAAACAGGATGGTTGGAAT
Source organism: Cryptoprocta ferox (assembly GCA_028646485.1). Taxonomy (NCBI): domain Eukaryota; kingdom Metazoa; phylum Chordata; class Mammalia; order Carnivora; family Eupleridae; genus Cryptoprocta; species Cryptoprocta ferox. The sequence continues at coordinate 21,624,931 of CM053559.1, read as the reverse complement.
AACTCCCTTGCGTGGGACATTGCGCTTCTATTCGAGTTATCTGAAATTGATGTTGCTGACGCCCGAGGGTTTGCTTCAGCATGGGGTATCTTTAAAAGCACAAATAGTACTAATGCTGATTCCATCTTTAGGTTGGATTTAGCACAAGGGACCCTTGTTCTTTTCTGATGATCTGATCTGCTTATTTCTATCCTCCTCCTCTTATGTTGTTGCTTTCATTATCCTTTTATGTTGATTGAGATTGTTCATAGACAGACTCTTTATATTCAAAATTCTCCTCATTCTCCAATATTTTAATACAGATTTCAAATGCCATCCCTGCTGTTGTCTGTAATAGGACCACTTAAGAGATGAGTAATTTGGGGCAGACATTTATTTAGTTAATTGCACATCGTTTACTGAAGCATAGTATATATATTGCTATTAAATATTATTTGCTGGTAGTGAAAGTAACACCAAGAGTGACTTGGTATTCTGTAAACTAGACAAATCTGCCTCTCGAGGCCTTGGTTTTCTTATTTATAATTGAGACTATCTTACTTGTAAAAGACCCCTTCTCAGCTTTAACATCTTGTGATTCTCCAATTATCTCTTAAACATATTTGTATAATAAGTACCATTATCATAAATATTTATGCTATTATTTCGAAGGGAAAATTTTGGACATCTTTTGTTGGAATTGGAAATGAATTTATATTGCTCTTGGGAATGTTATTTATGATATAGATTATAGGAAAAACTTTAAAATGGTTAAAGTTTTAAATCCAAGGGAGTACATTTTTATAGAGTGGCTTTTTAGAGCAACTCAACTTTTGAAAGTATGGGTTGAACTATATGTTAAACAGCCTGCTGAAGAACCTAAGAATAAAGAAATGTTTTGTAATATAGCTGCTGACATATTAATTGCTTCACTCACTTTTGTTCTGGAAATAGCTTCATAGCACAGTTAAACATGAGTGAGATATTGATAATTTTTTGCAAAATTCCTAAGTTTTCAGTCTACCTTGCTCTCTCTTTCTCACGCATCTATTCTTACAAAAAGGACAATGAAACAGGCAGAATATAAAGATCTGGAAATTTTATTTTTCAGGAGGAGGAAAGTTTTTCTCTTTACTTAAATCTGTTTTCAGAGAGATTCAAGAAAAGCATTCTTGGAGTTAAAACTTTCCTCCATATATTTATGTCTCAGGAAAAGTGGTTTTAAGTGAAATGGCTCATAGACCTGTTAGTCTCCTCCCTTTTTTAAGTCAGATAATGAGTTTTATTTTGTGGAAAGCTGATGTTCCAAGTTGTTTTCTACACCAGCTGAAATACAGTGGCCAGATTGGAACACATATAGGTTGACAAGGGTCAAAGAGATAAAGAATCATCATTATGGAGGCTTCTTTCCTGACTGACCAGGTGAGAGGCTTCCAGTCGCTATCTGTGTTTTCTCCTTGATGCTTTTAGACTGGCCTGGCCCTGAGAAACTGGGTGACCTAGTGCTTCAGTCTGTCACTGTACAGCGAGGGGGACCCTTGTCCACGTCAGAGCTCTCCTCTAAAAATTGCTTTTCACTTCTACTCCTCTTTCAAAAGTATGTCAGGATAGAGTTTTGTGGAGGGTACATTCGTGCTGGAAAATTTGTCTAATCTTGAATACCAGGATTTTACATAGTACTGAGTCAGAGGACTGTGTTCAGGGTTTTGAAGAGTCTTCCTTCCTGTGTAAGGGACCTCAGTAGAGGAGAGGGAGAAGCAGGTTTATTGATTGCCATTTAAAATCCACTTGTGAGACAATGCAGTATTGATGGGTGCTTTCACTAAGCACTTATTTCAGATAAAATGGATGTGCAAAGTTGTTTTGTGGAGAGAAAAAGACATAAATTCACACTGTTCACTTTGAATCTTTTTTTTTTTTTTAAGAACCCCATTCCAAAAGTTACTGAAGGGTGTTTGACTATCATCTTGTGCACGGATACATAAGATGTATTTATTTTTAGAAGTTTCTTCTGTAGGTAGAGTAATAAAGTACAAGGGTTTAAGTTGCGCATGATATTCTGTAATATACTATGCCCAGAGCACCCATTTCCTCTTAGAAATTTTAAGATTGAGCACTAAACAGTAAACAAACACACAAGTCTTATGAAAAATGAAAACTGGATCAGAAATGAGAATCTATAATATAAGAGGGAAAGTAGAACACAAGAATGATGACAATATAGATTAAATCTTCATTAACTTTTGATATATGTGCATAACACTAAATTAGCATTAAAAGGGAATTAACCCTAAATACAGTTTGTTTTATTTGGGATCTAGAATTATCTATGATTGTTTAGGATAGATTTCTAAAAATTGGCTAAAATATATCACCTGAATTATTATTTAGAAAGGTTATCAGTGTATAACTAGCATTGCGTTGGAATGGTTTTCTCACAATCCCTGCACCAACACTTGGTTTTATTTATATGCTTTATAGTTTTCAGTTTGGTGGGTGAAAAATGTCTCCCATAAATCCCATGTATTATGTTGATTTATTGATGAGGTTCAGTGTTTTCATGTGTTTACAGGCCTTTTTGGGTCAGTGTGTTTTCTTGGTCCATGATTGTTAGTAAGGAGTACATCAGAGTTGTCATTTATCTCGGTGGAAAGTTAAAAGAACTCACATGTCTAATAATAGGGGAATGGTTAAGTTCCTTTTGATGTATATATTTGGGTAATAGGACAAAACTATTATGTCATGTTTTCTAAACTTTTAAAGATAAGAAATATTACTGTACCCTGTATGTTATAGGGTAAAAAGACTGGTTAAATACTTAGTATGAATTTTTACCACAATTTTGTTGTTAGCGTATGTATATCTGTACCTAGAACAAAGATTAAAAGCAGGTACATCAGCGGGGCGCCTGGGTGGCGCAGTTGGTTAAGTGTCCAGCTTTGGTTCAGGTCATGATCTCAAGGTTTGTGAGTTCAAACCCTGCATCCGGCTGTCTGTTGTCAAAGCAGAGCCCACTTCGGGTTCTCTGTTCCCGTCTCTCTGGCCCCTTCCCTGCTCGCACGCGTGTGCGTGCTCTCTCTTTCTCTCCTTAAAAAAGTAAACATTAAAATAAAGCACATATGTTAAAATGTTAACTCAGGTAATTTCTGGGTGAGGGAATACAGTTGATGTTAAAAAATTGTATTTTTCTAGGTTTACTAAATTTTCTACAATGAGCTTATGGTACTTCTTTAATTATATGTAAAAAAAGGTAACGGAAACACAATCAGTAATAAGTTGGCAACGACATTTTTAAATATTGTCCGAGATTCAAATAATTAACCTTTATGTCACAGAAAATTTTGGTTGAAGAGTATAAACTAATGGACTACTGAAGAAAGTGTTGGTTTAAGAAAATAGGTGATCTTTTGAGAGTTGAATTCATTAAGTGCATATACTTTTTAATTCTTGGTAAAATTGATCCTACATTTGTGGGTAAGCCTGTGAATATTATGGGGGGACGATCTTCCAATGTATTTTAAATTATGGTAACACTTGCATAGGTGTTAGATATTTTCCTTGAGTTGCTGTTGTATGTGTGATACCCTAATGTGTAACCTAAATTATGCTTTTAATTAAAAATAAAAAACCTGGGCATATATCCTGGATTTAAAGTGAAAAATATTTTGATGAGTAGTCTTACTAAAAATAATAAGTGTTTGTTTTAAAGAGTCTAACAGTTTTCCCACATGAAACCATGTCTTTGTTTTTGATCTGTTAAATTGTTGAGCGTCAGGGGTGCCTGGGTGGCTCAGTCCGTTAAGTGTTTGACTCTTGGTTTCAGCTCAGGTCATGATCTCATGGTTTCATGGGTTTGAACCCTGTATTGGGCTCCACTGTAGCATGTGGAGGCTGCTTGGGACTCTCCGTCTCCCTCTCTCACTGCCACTCCCTGACTCGCGCCGTCTCTGTCTCTCTCAAAATAAATAAACTTTTTAAAAAAATTAGAAAAAAATATTATTGAGCATCATCAGATTTTCTCTCTCAAGAGTTGAGAGAGTAGAGATGTCAAGTTTAGTATCTTGACTATATGTAATCCTATGAAAACACTTGCATGCTCTCAGTTAAAAACAGGAATTTGAATTCCAGGACCCCACGGTGTCCTTTTGAATATGTTTCCTGTTCCAAAACACCAGCCAATATGTCATTTCCTGTTGTTCTTTTTAACAAGGGTTTTAGCTGAAAAGAGATTCATTTGATGTATGATTAGACTATATGGTAGTATATAATATTTTTAGTTAGAGTCAAAGGGTCAGTTCCTCTCATGTATTGGATAGCGTTCCACCTTTGAAAAGCTTTGGTAGATAATGCTGGGGCATGTAAATGATAAGAAAAATATTTTTTTGGGTGGTAGAGGTTTCTGAATTTAGAAGTTTAAAGTATTGCTTCTGGTTTAATTAGATCAACTGATAACTCAAATCTTACATTTTTAAGCAATTCTGGAATTTTGTAAGCTCTGGTGAAGTCCTAATTAAATTCCCTTGCTATATACTCTGGTGCTGCATTACCATTTTTCATTAGATATACTTACACCTACTACAATGTGGCTAATAAATTCTATTTGTATTTACTTGAATATTGATTTTATAGCAGTAATACATGATTGCATGTAATTGTAAGGATTATTTAAAGGAAAAAAAGGTAACATTATTATGCACCCAACTAACTTTGAGATGAAATTTGTGTTTTTCCATTGAAGATTCTGATGCTTGTGGAATTTTTATGTTGCTGGTTCCTTCTCAGAATAATGAGTTCTGTGAGTAGTATTTTTAAGGAACTGGAGAGCTCTCAGGAGATTGCCCCATTTGCAGATATAGCGATCAGAGGTTTTAGGTTTTTTTTAATTAAAAAATTTTTTTAATGTTTATTTATTTTTGAGAGAGAGAGACAGAGTGCGAACAGGGGAGGGGCACAGAGAGAGAGAGAGAGAGAGAGAGAGAATACAGAATCCAAAGCAGGCTCCAGGGTTTGAGCTCTCAGCACAGAGCCCAATGAAGGGCTCTAACTCACGAACGGTGAGATCATGACCTGAGCTGAAGTTGGACGGTTAACCGAATGAGCCCCTAGCAGGTTGTTTTATGGTTGTGTCTCCAGGACTGTCAACACTGCCTGGCACAGAATAGGTACACAGTCAGTGGTAGTAACCTTTGATGTCCCTAACCCATGCCCCTTCCCTTTTCTGTTCTCTCCCCCCATCCGAAAGATGATGATGATAATATTTGTACATGTATAATGATTGTATAATTTATTTATAAGTAAAATCCTTCAAGTTAGCAGTCATAAATGAAAGCTGAGCGATTCCATTATAGATTGTAATCTTTTCTGGTCTCTGCTCTGGCTTGTTGAAGCTGTTGTGCTCTTTCATTTGGGAAATCTCAATCTATTGCCCTGTAAGCTAATGACAGTTTATAAGTAACCAGAAACAGTCATCAAAGTATGGTTGCATGAGATATAGCTGTGAGGGTTGAAGGGGGAGAGTATTCATTTTGTTTTAACCTTATTTCTGCTTTGAGTGATCGACCAAGCTTGTAATTAGTTGCAAGAAAATACAAACATTGAGGCTCCATACTAAAGTTGTAAAGCTACTTAGAAATTTCAGTCATTTGCTACAACTTTGGTAAATTGTGTATGTGAGTATATCTGTACTCTTACATGAAAATTATGAAAATTAAAAAAGGCAATTGAATTACTTTTTACCATTTAGTCTCTTCCCCACCTTTTATTTCCTGACCTGTTTATTAAAATGTGTGTTTTTTTTTTTGTACTTTCTGTGGTTAGAGAGGAAATACTTTTCAGGGGGATCATTTCTGCCCCCACTCCCCTTGATAATTGATTTTAGAGATGTTTTTGCTTTTAATTCCAGACCGAAGTTGTAGCTCTGTAATTCTTTTGGTAGCCAGTTGTCTCATTCTCTAATCAGATTCTTGTTGAGTATGACTTTTGTTTATCCAGAAAACAGCTTTCCATTTTTCTCTCTGACTTGTAACTAATTAGTAATAAACTGCATGGGAACAAATAATCCAAGGTCTTCAAATCATAGTTTTTGTCTGTTTGTTTCCTCCACGAATTATATTATTTGGGAGAAGCCTGACAATTGTCATTAGGCTAAAATATGACATGGCTTCGCTTGCTCATGTAAATTTGTTTAGGTACAAAATGTATGTCATCTTCCCCAGATAGAAATAGCTTTACATGGCACTATAAGGAAGAATTGCCAAGCTCTTTTCTGCATTTTTCTTATTAAATAGAAATACAATAACTTTTTTGGGGTTTACATACATTCCTGGTGACACAACAGTGTTCTGTTAAAAAAAAACACATTACCTTTTGGTGGTAGTGGTGTTGGTAAGACTGTGTGACAGTATATCATGTTCATGTTATTGAATGAATGGAGCCAGTATGTGAAATACTGTTATGTACTGTATGTTATTACTGCTAATGATATTTTTGTTTTGAGATTAATATGATTATAACATTTTATAATTACTGTCTGGGCATTAGTCAAGGTTGATAGATCACTTATTATTCAGGTGTTTATAAATAACTGGTTATGTTGAAGCTATTTAGAGAAGCGTTGTCTTCTAATTGATTGATAACAGTCAACAAACATTACTGAATATGCTTAATATGTGTTGAACATTGGACTCTGATGTGTGCATATTAAGATAAATAAGACGAGCTCTTACTTCTCAAGAAATTTAGTCTTGTGAAGGAGATAGAGAATAAAACATTTATAGGATAGTACTGTTAAGTATTGTGACATATATTAAAAAAGTGACCATATGTGATTTATCCTCCAAACTAGGACACTTTTCACAATAAAAAAAAGGTGAATAATAATAATACATATTTGAGAAAATAGATAATCTGAGTGTGTGTACATGTTTTATTTATTTTTATTTTATTTTATTTATTTATTTTTAAAACTATTTTATTTTTAAGTAATCTCTACACCCAGTGTGGGGCTTGAACCCACAACCCCGGGAACAAGAGTTGCACACTTCGCTGACTGAGCTTGCCAGGCACCTCTATTCATTTTTTAAATAAGAGCACAGACCATTGCTTAGTCTTCTTTATATCCTACAATGTCTAGGGTGACCATATGATTTATTGTCAAACTGGGACACTTTCTGATAGTGAAAGGACTACTGTTAACACTTAGGCAGCAACAACAGGCATAACCTAGGACTGACCCGGGGTGGTCAGTACACATGGTCACCTGCATATTAACAGGGTGCAGAGGTGTCCCCCTTCATTAGGAAGAGGGGAATCATCAGGAAGGGCTTCTTAGAGGAAATGGTACTTGGCTTTTATTATTTTTTTTAATGTTTATTTATTTATTTTGAGAGAGCAAGAGTGTGCATATAAGCAGAGGAGGGACAGAGAGAGAGGGAGAGAGAGAATCCCAAGCAGCCTTCGCACTGTCAGCGCACAGCCTCATGTGGGGCTTGAACTCATGAACCCTGAGAACATGACCTGAGCCGAAATCAAGAGTTGGAGGTTTAACCAACCGAGCCACCCGGGCGCTCTGGCACTTGACTTTAAAGATGAATAAGAGTTAATCAGGTAGAGAAGTAGAAAATCCTAAGTCCAAGAGAAGTATGTTAGAGGTAACTGTACAGAAATAAGAACTAACGAACATTAGAGGTGTGTATGCACACGTGTGCATGTGTGTAGTGTAAGAATGTAGGCAGGTAATATTTCAAGGAGAGACTTGTATACTAAGTGGTTGGAATTAAATGCAAACTCTGGGGAGTCATTGAAGAATTTAAAGGGATAGTTGACCTCATCATTTTGCTATAGTGCCTCCCTCTTAATTGTTGCTGGTTCTGGAAAGCTGGAGGAAGTCCCTCAGTTCTCCATTCTTTCTTTCACTCCTTCTGTTCTTGCACAAACATTTATCTTAGATGCTTTTACCAACTTATTGAACCAACTTATCAGATTAACTGATATTTTCCCTTGTTGGATAAAACATACTGATGGGGCCTATCTGACTGATTCTGGATGGCAGTCTGCTCTTTAGTATGCCCTCACTTTTCATCCTGCTAAGTTGAGTTGTAGGCTAACTATGAGTTGGTTATGTACCTTTCTAAACCTTTTTTTTTGTGGTTTCTCATCTTTCTAGATATGTGTTTAATTGAATATTAGGTATATCGATGAAATATGAGTGTTAAAATTTTTTTCTATAAAACTGTCTATTGAAATCTTCAGAAAGATCTGACAAAGAGGTTACCTAAAAATCTTGCTGTTGAATTAAATGAGGATGATAGGGATTAATAAAATTGTTTGAACAGATATCTAAAATGATCAACTACTCCAGTTATTTTTCAAGTGTCTTTAAGTTTTTGGTCCACTTTAAGAAGGCCGAACCGGCCGTTATAGCCAGCGGATAATGCCAGTTGTTAATCTGTAGACCTAAACGCAAAGCAAAGGCTCTGGCACAATATCCAGATCAGTGAAGGAATGTACTTTTAGATGTCTTGTGTTACTATAGACCTGATAAAATATAAATCAGTTTTTATGATTCCCGATTTTAACTGCTTTTTTCAGTTAGTTGACACGTTCTTAATCCAAATTGCTTTTGCTAAGAGGGCATCTTCTTGTAAAGAATGTCTACTGTAAGCCAGGACTCAGCTAGTTGCCTGAATTACATATTGGAACATTCCTCTTTCAAGGAGTCTGAGTTCCAGTGGGAGAGATGGACAGGTAAGTCAGCAGTTATAATGCAGTGAGAGGTGTACTGTGTTAGAGGTTTGCACGGGACACTGAGTACAAAGAAAGAGCACCTGGGTTCTGGACATAAGTTAGGGAAAGCTTCTGGGAGAAGGTGAAGCCCTCGCCAAGTTTTGAAGGTTTAGTAAGTGTTTGTAGAGAAAGGGGCAGGTGTGCAAAGTAGTAGGAAGGCACAGAGGAGAGAAAAACATGTTAAAACATGTTATCTGTTGCAGGTCTTTTTTTTAATTTTTTTTTAGTTTATTTATTTTGAGAGAGTATGTGTCTATGAGAGGTCCAGGGACAGAGGGAGAGAGAGAGTATTCCAAGCAGACTCCATGCTGAGAGTATGTGTATATGAGAGGTCCAGGGGCAGAGAGAGGGAGAGAGAGAATTCCAAGCAGACTCCATGCTGTCAGCATAGAGCCCGACACGGGGCTCAAACTCACGAACTGTGAGATCATGACCTGAGGCGAAATCAAGAGCTGGATGCTTAATTGACTGAGCCACCGAGGCACCTCTCTGTCGCAGATCTTAAAGTAGTTTAATATTGTTGGTGCGTAGTAAGGCAAGTTCAGATCAGGAGGGTTCCTTTGTGTTAGACTTAGGAGTTTACATGCTTTTCTGAAAACTTACCAGTCATGAGAAGGGATTTTGGGCAGAGAAAGGCATGATTAGATTTGTATATTAGAAAGGCCACTCTGATGGAGGGTGCAAGATGGATTGAAGGGACAGGTCTGGCGATGGGGATGGGGTGTGTATGCAGGAGTCCAAATGAACAGGGCTAAGACTGGTAAATGTTTATAAGAATAGAGATTACGACAGGCAAAGGGCAAGCTGGGGCAAGACATAAAGGCAGAAGATGACGAGAGATGCTGTTTTTTATAAAGTTACCTTTTAAGTACAAAAATCATATGTAACTATTTCTTATTCCTCTCCTGGATTTCTCCTTCCCTCCCCGAATAGCATCTTGCCTAGTGCTTGGTTTATAACTGGTAGTTAGTAAATGGGAGATAGTGAAGGAATTAGCTGGATATAAAGAGAGTTGATTGTCTTTGATCCACCAGTTGCAAAATTGGATGTGTGAACTAATGGGGCCTTTAGGGGAAGGCAGTGGGTCTGAGAGCTAGATCCAGGTATCTATGGCATTGGGGTACTGTGAGGAGAAGAAACAGGAGGATAAGGAAGTAAGACCTGGTGAGAGTATGGGGAGGCAGCATGGTGGGTCAGGCCCACATTTTGGGGGAATAAAGTTTGAGAAATAGTGCTTTGGAGAAACCTCAAAAGAGGAGAAGATTTAGGAGGATTTTAAGAAGTATAAAGGTTTAACAGCCTTGTTGGTGGGTTGGTAGGTGAAGTAGGGTACTCTGAGTAATTCTGAGCAGAGCTGCTGGTATTTATGGATTAAGACTGGGGAAGAGCACTTCTATTCGGGGGAGGTCAAAGAGGTACAGAGATATAAAGATACTGACTCACATTTATTTCGGTTAGAATAAGTTACTACTCTACTGGGCCATTTAAAAACTGTAAGAGTAACTCAGGGCTGTGTCTAAGGTTGGTGGCAGATTTGGAAGCAGAGCCAAGAAGAACCAGTGCTGTACCTAGCTGTCAGAGTCTTCCAGGGTAAGCCTAGGTTGTTAATGCACCCATCCAGAATAGTCAGGTACGCAGATAGTGGCTACCTTCTGTAGAATTACTTTGCCTGGTCAGCTGGAAGTTTTTCTTTTTTTCCTTTGTAGATTTTTCTAGCTGTATTTTGGCCTCTGATACTGGATCTGCAGTGATCCTAAATAAAGGCTCCAGAGTGACAAACATGAATATTATTCTAAAGCATGAGTAGACTGAAATAGTACTTCTTTCAGTCTTAATTTGCATTGCAAAAATAAGTGCTCATCAGTAAGATATTGTGTTTGTTTTCTTTTCCGAAGGCGCGGTGAGCTTCAGATGGTATTCCAGTACTTCCTAATGATTTCAGGCAATAGCCTTTTGACAGGTCATTGTAAATTAAAATCTTTTTCCTGTTGGCCTGATGTCATACAGTGAGATATTGTTTCTACAAAGGGATGTCACTTTATAAAAATACTAAAATTAGTCTTGAAAATGAGTAAAGAGAACATACAGTGCAAGTTAATGCAAATAGAGGAGTTAATAACAATAATAACGGAAATGTTCCTTTTAGGGATTTTTCTGCATGAATTAGACTGGCTTTGGGTTCTTAAAATACCTCTTCTATGTGTATGAATGTGTGCCTCTAAAAGTATTTGGATGGGAGTGGCTGTTTCCATGGCTATTTCTTCATCAGGGAATTTTTGCTGTTGAAGACACTCTGACCTGGCTCTTGACATTTATTTCACTTGAGGTAGGTGTTGGGCTGGCCATTAGCCGGTTTCAAAGACAAGTTCACTTTTCTTTGTTGTTATATAAAATTACCTAGCAAATACTTGTGCTTAGTCCATTCTATCTCAGGGGCTGGAAATAGATCTACTCAGTATTTCCCTTCTCCAGAAAGAATAGATTATAATGATTATTATTTTTAAGCACATCTGTGTCTACCAGCTGAAAGTGACTTTGGATTTTGTGTTATATTTTGCTTAATGATTCTGTAAATGGTGTCAAACAGATTGAGTTGGTACCAATTGCGTACCTGAATTCTCTAAAATGAAGGTGCTGGATTAGAGGATCTTTATATCTAGAAGTGTCTTGTAGACATAAAATTTCAAGCCTTTATTATAGAATTCTTAATTAGTTACATGAAATTTAGACCCCTTACTTTTGTGAATGTTGTTTGGAGGTGTGAATTTAGTGTTTGCTAAGTCTATTAAAATGGAGGCAAAGTTTTGGGGAGCTAGTTCTGGCAGTTAAATTTAGCTCTGTGTTAAAATTGAGAGAATATATGTTCACAGCATTTGCCCTTGGAATTATAGGTAGGAGTGCTTGAGAGGAAGGGAAAGGGGGATGGTGGAGCTCATCATGACAGTTCATGAATTAAATGAACCACCTACTCTACCAATAATAATTATGATACATCTTTTTTTTTTTATGCTGCTCTTCATTTACAAAGATGGAGATGGAGATTCCAGTCTACCTGGGGCATACTCTTTTTTTTTTTTTTTTTTTTTTGGTCAGGAAAGGTAATATGTTTTTGATGCATCTACATTTTATCATCTGATCCCCTGTGTGACTGGTATCATATAATGTTGAAACAGATGGTCAGGAAACAGTATGTATCTTCTGAGCAGCACTATGTGACAAAATATATGACTTTATGATTAAAAGTCAGGAAAGGATTAGCTTTGACTATGAAACACACACACATATATACGCACAAGTTATCTTTGGCTAATATGTATCCCCACATGTCTATGCATACATAGATTTATAGCATATATAATGTCCTGCCATGTAGGAAAATGTCAGTGCCTTATTATTAAGAACAATTACATTATCAAACTACAAAGCTCCAGGAAATTCTCTGTAAACATAGTTTGCCACGATTCGGCTGGAAATGTGCAAATTTATAAGGAGATTAACAGCGAGAAATTTATTATGGTTCGGTTTTTAACTGCAGGCTGCTTCTTCTCTGAAAAGTCTAAAATACAACAAGGTGAAGTTAAAATATTCTGAACTATTTGCAGAAATGCCACTGAAGCATGTAAAGTATCAAAGTGCTTCTTAAGTCATCACTGAATTCAGGTAGACAGGCAGAGAGATCAGAATAGAAGGTGAAGTGGGAGTCATTCTCCTCCCTTCTCTCAGCTGTACTGGAGACACTTCCAGTGTAGTTAAAGCTCTGTGCCTATATTTAAAAATCAGTGTGGTCAGGGCCTCTAACCTGTCAAACTTGGATAAGCTAAGAACTGCATCATAGGGCGAAGCAGTGAGATGTAGGAGATTAGGCTGCTTACAGCCCCCCAGGTAAAGTCACCTGGGTAAATTGTTAGTTTAATTACTTTGTCTCTATTTAGTGACCACCTTGGGATTTCTTAATAATTGAAGGAATTTTCCTACCCACATGAGCACTTCACAGTAATAGAATAACAGGAAATAGTCTTGATTCTAGAGCTATAAATCTCTATAGGTTTGTGAGTATAGGTGTGCTCTCCATTACCAGTGGACCAACAGTCGAAAAGTATTGGAGTCCCTAGCCGTCCTAGATCTCCAGGAAATTCATCTGTACTCTGTCTCACAAACTTCCCCTTTAAAAATCCTTTTGTTACTCTGTTTAAAACAGATAATCTACAGGACTGTGAGCTCTTTTCAGGGCAGGGAGCTCTGTGTCTTTGTAATTTTTGTGTCTCCTTTGCTGTGGCACAAATAGAGTGTTCAGTAATTAATTGTGAATGAATGAAACTTTACAGCCATCTACCCATATTAGTTATATGAGCATGATTTCCAGACTTCTTAGGCCTTAGAGTAATGAAGCCTGTGAATTGTAAGTATATGGTGATGGGGGGTTTGGTTTAATACAGAACTATATGGATCTCATGTAAACTGCTTTTTAGGGAAAGATTGGAGAAATTAAAAAAAATTTTTTTTCTTTTTTCTACTTGACTTTTGAGGTAAAGAAAGACATTCAAGATATCTAACGGCCTGATTCCTTAGCCAGGCCATTATACAGGTGGCCCTGTGATGGATGTTGGCCTTTCCTATAAGGGGTGAAATAAATAAAAATTGGTATAGCAATTCAGATAAGTTGCCAAGCCATCTCATTTCTTAGTTTAATTTGGAATAACTTTAAATTAGTTTTCTTTTATAGGTTTGCAATATTGCATATACTCATTTGTTGACTGTTTGCCTTAGGTATGGTGATATTTTAGACATCTCTCCATAGGCTCATGGAAGGATTTGGTTTTTACCTTGCTATTATCCCAGCAAATTTATGGATGGTACTTATGGAAAGGGAGCAGATATTTGAGGTATTATTTATTTAAAGGACATGGTTAACTCCTTTTTCTAGTGGAGGAGATGCTTTGCGAAATTCGAGCATCTTCTTACTTGTTGTTCCCTTGTCTAGGTCTGGCAGTATACAAAAGTGGTGTTTCAGTATCTTATTTATTTGGACTTTGCTTTCGTTTAAAATGTTTATTATGAAATAAATTGTTTAGATTTTTATATTATTATAATTATTTTATGTACAACTTTGATTTTTTTCTTACTGCATTTCTGTTTTCGATGTTTTCCTTTTATATGGTTTAATTTTTCCTCTGTGAGAAACTAATTAGAGCCCTGGCTTTTGTAGCTTGTTAGGCACAAACATCATATGGTTGGAGTTGATATGATCAAATAATTTTTTTCTTTTAGTTAACAAAATTAAATTGCGATTCTGTTTCAGCAGCAAATTTAAATCTGGCTTTATTTCAGATGTATTTTGGTTATAGTTTCCATAATAAGGTCCAGACTCCCTAGTTAGGTTGATACATATCATTTTGTTATTAAATTGCCATTTTGAGGCTGCATTTTCACCCACAGGCCTCTTTATAGAATCCCCCCACTGCCATCCTCTTAATATTCAAAATTTTGTCCTCATTTATAGGGTTTTCCCTCTATGCTTTTTTTCATTAGTTCCCTTTTTTACTAACATTTCCTGCTGTTTTCCATTTCATTTTGTTTTGCTTACATAAACAAATTAGTTTCTTACTCGAAAGGCTTTAGTTTTAGAAATATATACATATACGTATTGTGTAATTTTGTGGGTGGTATTTCCCAAAGGATTCCAAGCAATTTGCGACAAGAAAATACAATAAAAACAAATAAAATTAAATAGAGAATCAGGATTAAAATGAAGAGGAGCCCAAATGTGGAGACTGTAAATCAGCAGAAATGGTTGTTCGGTTTGTGTTTCTTACGTGATCTTAAATATCCCGTAAATCATAATGAAAAGGAGGTATACTCAGTTACGTGTTGCTAATACTGAGGATAAGCAGCATTTTTTTTTTAACCTCAGAAGCAACAAACCTTTTGTTTTGTTCCCAAAACAAAAGTTTTCGCATGGGACATTATTATGTTGACGATAATAATAAAAAAAGCTAACATTTACCGTGCTAGACTCTACTTAAGAGTTTTATTTGCATTTGTTCATTTAGTGTTTAGGATAGCCAGTCACTTTAGAGCAGCAGAAACCCGGACCCATGGAGTGAGTCCACAGTTTTTATGGGTGGACCCAGCATGTTGCTGAGGTGGTCTGGCCCAAGAGCCTGTGCTCTATGCTAATGTAAGAATTTTTTTTCTCCTTCTTTTTTCAGTTGAAATAGATGTTGACGTACAATATTATATTAGTTTCAAGAGTACCACATAGTGATTCGATATTTATATAGATTGGAAAATGCTCACCATGATAAATGTATTGTGGTAAGTGTCAGTCTTTAGAATAGGCTCTTAATAAGCTGGCTATTTATTTTTTTTAAAGTAACCTCTATGCCCAACATGGCGCTTGCATTTACCGCCCTGAGATCAGGAGTTCCATGCTCTACTAACTGAGCCAGTGAGGTGCCCCTCGTCTTTCTATATTTTCTCCCATTTGGAAAATAGTTTTTCTGTCAGTGTTCTTAACTGAGTTTAGAACTGATTGCCATTGCATAGAATGATGAAAGTAAAGTCACATTCTCAATTTGAGACTTATAAAACTCTTAACATTTTTAGTTTTTCTTTGTTAATGTTAATGACTAGTCTTTGAACAATTTCTGTGAAATAGTGAACAGTAACAAGTGGGGAACCAGAGGCAGAGTGTTAAATCCACAAGATCAGGGTAAATTAAGAAATTAAGGGATGATCCAGGAATAATTTGAATGTAGAACTCTGTTTAGGCCACATTTTTCCCTTTTACTGGATTTACATTTTTATTTTTTTTTGTCCAGAATAGAGTACTGGACCATCGGTCAGTTAGTGTGTTTTCCGGCATCAGGTTCACTGACAGCTCAGTAAGAATAATTGAGTCGCAGCAGCACACCCTTAACAATTTAGACCTCAAACACTTGCTTTGAACGTATTGTCCTTTGTTTAATATCCCCTAATATGACCTTTCAAGAATCCTAACATGTGGTATAAATTTGAAAGGTTCTCATCCTTAAATGCTGACATCTATCCTGAGTTTTATCATCCAATTATTACCCCTTATGTTTGTAAATTATTATTATTTTTGTTAAAAAGGTCTGGCCTTTGAATTCAGAACAGATTCAGTGCAGAGTTAAGGAAATACTTCAGAAAGAGTCCAATCAGCAATTCAAACTACCTTTGTGCTCTGTTTAGTCTATTATTTGATCCTTTGTCATTTTTTGCCCTTTATTTTGTTTGGTACATTATTCTTTTAAAAAACACACATGTTTCTGGCATAGTGAATATAATTTGTTGATTAGCAACAATTCTAGCAGAGTTTTATGTAATAAAATGTGAGAATAATAGATGCAGTGGGGCTCGAGCCTTCAGACATGTAGATTGTATGCTCATGAATGACATACTTTGTGTTTTCATACATTATCTATAAAAAGGTCATTTTCACTGCCTGAAATTGGTCACCTTTAGTGTTGTCTTTTCTCTCTGCCAAGGAAGGAGAGGATGGTTGACATTATTCCTTTCCAAAGCTCTTCTTAGTGCACCAGTAAGCAAGGACTTGGTACAGTCTAGAGTCCAATGATAAGATGTGGTAGCATATCCCAAAGATGTATTTTACTAGATATTAGTTCCTTAGGGAGCATTTTGAAAATACAGTTGTGTGGTTAATTACGTTTGGGAAACCTTATACTGGAGCGTCTTCTATCACAAAACTATTAGCCTATTCAAGGCTTCAAGCCTCCAAAAGAGACCACGCTATTTTATTTTTTGAAAAAATTCTCTTCCCACATTACTCTTTTTTCATTTAGCATCCCATGATGTCAGTTAGCATTCCATGGCTCACGGACACACTTTGGGATAAATTGTTGTACAGTTTTTAAAGCAGAATTTTTCTTTTAAATTGCACTTCAGAAGTTCAATTGCTCTTACTACCTTCCCCTTCCTCATTGATTATCCCTGAAATCTTTATTTTTATTACCGTTAATGTTGGGTTACGATAAAGTGGCTTCAATTCCCGAAAGCACTGCTGCTTTTAACTTGAAGTGAAGCTTGTTGATTGAAGGAAGTAGTCCATTTTTGCCGTTTTGTCGTAGAAAGCAGAGATTCTGGATTTAAAATGTTCTGTTCATTTCTGGAATCAGCCTGGATTATAGCTTGCTATATTTTATATCTCATGATAACTGTATTGATGTAAATGCAAGAAAATTAAAAACATTGTTTTCTTATTGTTTAAATAATCAGTGAGAGTGAAATAAATATTTTAGGCTATGTTTGCACTTGGAGATTTGAGCAATAATCTCACCCCCCTCGAGATAGCCCATTTGGATAATTAAGCCTAAATTAAAGTAGTGTTCTTCAATAACTAGGTTTAAGTGCTGCTGTGGGTACCAGAGAAGGCAATGGGCTTGCAGTGAGGATACTTTTAGACTTCCCTTGCTGTGTTTTCCTGTTGGTAATCATTAGCTATGAGTGATCTTTTTCTAAAGGGCCTTGGTTTCCTCTTCTGTAAAATGAAAGAGTGCTATTAGGTGACCTTTTTAAGATCTCTTCCAGCTCTTAAAATCAGTTTTCTGTAGTTCTGTATCTAAACAAAAATTGCAGTTCTTACTCCTGTTTTCTTTTTTGCCTGGAAAGCTTTTAACATCAAATGAGGCTTAGGCCAGTAACATTCTTTGTTCTTTAATAATACTGGAAGTCCAGGAAAAAGAACTTCTCTGTTTTCATCTGACTCTTTTCTCTTATTTCATGTACTGTCTTCTTTATTCTGTGGATTTGAACAGAACTACAGTATCTTATTTGTGTGGGACATATTTATGTAGTATTATAAATAGGGAAACCTGAGCAAAGATCCGACTGAAAAAATTTTTGGAAGGACTTTACTCTGGGATAACATTAAAGTTGTTTAGATTGATATATTAATAAAACCTTCTACTAAGTATGGGGACAATGAAAAACATAGATACATATATATTTATTTATTTCAAAGAATAGCCTAACTTAAAACAATTAAGAATTCTAAAATTACTGAGGGGGAAATATTACCAAATGGCAAAACGTTAATTCTGTAATATGTTCAGTTTAATGAATGACCAGCTTATAGTCATTAATTGCTTCTTTGACTTTCAGAAAGTCATTTCTCCAGTTCTTAGATTCCTTGGTTCATATATGTACTTAGAATTCTCTGAATAAATTTACACATATAAAAGTAAAAATAGGACTGCATTTTTTTGTCTTTATGATGCTTCTTTCACTTTTCAGTTAATAGTCTGACAGTGAAAGCTGTTGTAAGGTCATTCCACATATATATGTATATAAGGTCTGTGTATAATTTTAAATAGCTCCTTAGTAGAAATATAATTTATTATTTAATTTCCCCCATTGATGAATATTTGGTTATTTCCAAACTCTGTTTTACTTCTGTGAGCAATGCTGCAGTTGACATCTTGATGTATTTTGTGCACATATGTGAGTGTTGCTGTGGGATGGATTCCTAGAAGTACTATTATCCAGAGTCCTTTCCCACCCTCCAAACTGGGTTACATCTGTCTCTCCTAAGTTCCCAAAGCTCCTCATGCATCCCTCTAGCACAGTACTGAACCATATTTCATTGTAAATTTGAGGCTGTCCCCTCCACTGGGTGTCCTTAAGGAATATAGTTTGTGATTTATTTATTGTATCCCCAACACTAAGCACATAGTAGTTAGAAATAAAGTTGAATTTGCAACTAGAAAATCATTTCAACTACTCCATTTTATTTATTTAAAATTTTTAAATGTTTATTTACTTTTGAGAGAGAGAGAGAGAGAGAGACAGAGCACGAGCAGGGGAGGAGCAGAGAGAGATGGAGACACAGAATCTGAAGCAGGCTCCAAGCTCTGTGATGTCAGCACAGAGCCTGATGTGGGGCTCGAACCCACAAACCTCGAGACCACACCCTGAACCAAAGTTAGACGCTTAACCGACTAAGCCACCCAGGAGCTCCTAACTGGTCCATTTTAATGTCTTGGCCTGTCTCATTCAAACTTCTTTAACATTGCAGTACTTTTCCCCCCGGTGTATTTGGATCATGACAACATAGCTCTCCTGAAATCTAGAGTTGTTAACATATAGAGTAGCTCCTCAGATCTTTGCAACTTAAATTTCAGAAGTTTGGCATGACCCAGTTACACAGGTGTGGTTTCTTACAGAATGAAATGTTTTACAAGTCTCTTGAGATAATTCTCCTAATTAGAAATCAGGGGATGGGAACTCTTATGTAATCAGCATTGTGGTAGAGTGAAAAGAATCCGGGTTTGGGAGTCATGTTTGAAAGCATCTTCTCTGTGGCTTAGGGCAAGTTTATTGATCTCTTTGGGGCCCAGTGTCCTCACCTGTAAAATGAGGTAGTATTATATGTTAAGATAAGGTGTTGGAACAACCAAAGGGGGTCCTAAGTGTGAAATGCCCAACACAGACCTTGGTACATGGTAGGTACCTGGGAAATGTTAGTTCCCTTTTCCAGGTACCTTCAGAATTTTCCATCCTTGAGGGAGGTATGGCCTCACAAGGCATCCACAATAGTTTTCCCGACTGCTGAGAGACTCTGGTAGAGTAGAAGGTTGTTATAATTGACAGACGTTTCAGAGATTCTGCGCTACCTCCCTCTTTTTATTTCCCCCTTGGGAATGCACATATTGACTGTGGCATTGCTCTCTTTACCAGGAGAAAAGTGCTCCTCATTTAGCACTGTTAGCGATAGCATGCTTTTTTGTAAGTTCTTGTCTTTATTTTGTGTCATCCACCTTAATGTAGTTTATTAGAAAAATTTCTTGATTGATTCTTTTTCAACGTGGTTAGATTACACTTGTCAGAAGATCGGAAATGGTCCTGGTTCTCATTTTTCTTGATCAAACCCATTTAAAAACTAATCTGTAAATTTCATCAGTGCAGTCTGTAAACAAAACACATACTTTCAAGAGCATAAACTACCAGAGATGGAATCCATTGGTTCTTTAAGTAGGTTCTCCTCTTTGGGGGCACAAAACTGAAACGTGCCATGTTGTATGTAGCTTTGGGGATCAAATGAGTTTTGGCAGTGTTTTCTTGGATACCCTTTGACAAGTACCATGATACAGATACGCTACTACTATGTTTTGTAACAGAGAAATGAATGGTGACTTTTCATCCCAAAACTGTGAAAAAAATGTATATGAATTTTATGAGCAAATGTATTAATAATCGTTTAAATGCATAGGGATGCTAAACCAGGAATTCATTGATCTGTGATGTAGATGAACGGCTACGGAGGCCATGACGCATAGTAGAGAGGATGCAGGATTTGGAGGGAGAAGATCCAGGTTTGGGCTTACTGGTTGTGTAACAGCACATCTCTCTTCCAAGTTGCAATTTTTTTTTTTTAATCTAGGAGAGGGGATAATAATACTTTTTCATATTGTTGTCTTGGGAATTAAGTAAGTGAGTGTGTGGAAGCACTTTCTAACTTAAGAGTATTGTCTACATTGATAGACGGAATTGTTACTATGCCAGCACGAGCACAGTGCTGGTAGACCTTGGGTACACAGTAAATTATTGCTGAATAAAACGAACTAGGAGGAAATTAAGTTGGGACAATTTGCTTCTTAACAGAACATTCAGGTTACTCCTTTTTATTTCCTTCTTTCTGTATGTTCCAAATCAAAAAATAGCAATCTTCTAATACACAGATTTCTGGCACAGGTAAGATTTGATAATGATAATAGGCTGCTCCATATCCCACAGGTAAGAAATAGACTGAATATACAAATTATTTATATTGCTAAACACTTTACATAGTAAGTGTTTATCGAACATGTACTATGCACTTATCAGTTAGGTAAACAAGACCATGTGTTCAAACCCAGGGGAATGTATAGTAGCGTTGTGCCTAGCTCACCCAACCTTACAAGCCCATCAGATATGCTCTTTTTCTTTCCTCTCTTGACCTGTCCTGACTGGTGACTGCCAGCCCTGTAAGTGCAGGATTGTGTCTTGTTCACTCCCGTACCACCAGCACTTGGTACAGGGACTAGGTCATAACAGCGGATCAATAAATATTTGTTCAATCATGAATACATAAAGATCCTGATTTAGCAGTGTTTGTATAGAAAACGACTTGAGCCATAACAATCATAATGACTAACCTTAATTAAACAACACACTGTGTCATTTCCTCTGCTAAGTGATTTACAGGCAGTAACTCATTTAATCCTCTCAATACATTGAGAGGCTACTGTTAGTATTCACATTTTACCTATGAAATATTGGCATGTCAGAGAGGCTTGATAATTTGCCTGGTATCTTATAACCATCTCCCATTTCTTTATTTTTTCTACTTAGGAAGATCCAGTATAGCATAGCCTCTTGTTTTTTTCGTTTCCTTTTAACTTGAGTTTAGTCTGTTTCATCCAGATGTCCACATCCTGTCTAACACTGTTTCTTTTCTCTTGTACCTTATTACTAGTTACTCCAAAGAGTCTCTCCCTCTTGTGAGCTGTGAGCCAAAGATGATGCTAATCATAGTTCCTAAACATTAGATTGCTAGGAATGTGTGTTTAAATAAAGGAAAAGGAAAACTTCAAGCTTAAAAGTAAAATGAACCAGTGCCGTTAGCTTCTAGAGTCCTTGAAAATAATTAAAAGTTTATTCTGAATTCCTCCAAATATCTTCCTCTACTTTGTTATCTTTCTCTGCTTACACCTGTTTCTCTTTCAAGATCGAATTCAATATTAAAAAATAAAGTATTATATATATAAGGTTTTGGTAGATTCATAGAATTTGAAAACTGGAAACAGGCCTATTTTTTTAATGTTTATTTATTTATTTCTGATAGAGCATGTGCATACGGGGGATGGGGAGAGAGAGAGGGGGACAGAGAATCCTAAGCAGGCTCCCTGCCACCGTCAGCACAGAGCCCCACATGGGGCTCAGAGTCACGAACCGTGAGATCATTACCTGAGTTGAAATCAAGAGTTGAACACTTAACTGACTGAGCCACCCAGGTGCCCTGAAACAGACTTATTTTATTTTTTAAATTGGGAAAAATCTTTTATAAATTAGAAGACTTTAAAAAAAGTTGGGATACTGAAAATCTTAGTGTTAACTCTTCCAAAAAGCACCTTGCCCAACCCCCACATTTCTGTAAGCCATAAGGTTTTTTGTAATGAAGAAACAAACCTCTTCAAACAACAGTAAAATCAGAGGAGAGCTGAAAATTTGAAGATTACATTATGCACACTGTCACTGTGATCCTTCATTTTGCCAGAAAGAATGAAAGGCAAGTAGCTTTTACTTGTTTCTGGTGTTTTCTGTGAAAGACCAACACTTAAAAAAATTGAGAAACAGCAGGGCAGATGGTCACATACAAGAGACAGAGATGAAATGGAGGTAGAGAGAGGAAGAATTTAAAGAAAAAAAGGCCTTTAGAAGCTATTGCAGAGATCAGATGGGACAAATAGAGTTGGTAACAAAGGGACCAAGTAGAGCTAGGTTTTGCCATGAACAGGTACTGTGGTCAGAGTATGTTTGGGGGCAGGGGTTGCATCAACAGTGAAGATATGGACACAGACTGCATCTTTACATGTGTCTTCATCCCTAGTGACTGGTGTCTGTACACCTGTGTATGCGATGGTATGATTCAGTGATGATTCGAGCCTCTGCACTGTGTGCCCTTTTTAAAAATGCCTGACCGTATGTTTGTGTATTTCAGAAAAGAGTCTATCTCTAAAGGTTCCCCAAATGCAATTTCATACCTAAATGGTCCAACCTCAGTGAATTGTCAGCTTTTCTCCCCTTTTATCCCTAGGCTGACCCATTTCCCCAACTTAAAATCTACCTTATATTTGGGGAGTCTGATAGGCTTTTGTTGCCTGGCAAGTATGGGAACCTAGTTTCCATTTAAATCTTGATTTTTAAACAATTAAGTTTAATTTTTATGCATTTAAAAATCCTTAAAAAATCATCTTGATAATAAGAGTTGGGGTGCTCTTTTTTAAAGTAGTCCAGGAAATGAGAACAAAATCATTGAGTTTTTAGCTTGGCGGTATAGCTCATTGGAAAGAGGATGGATTTGGTTATCTGACTTCCAGGTTGCAGATCCGTATTGTGACCTTTGGGGTCAAGTTACTTTGATTCTCAGTTTCGTCACCTGAAAATAGGAATAATTTCTGCCTCATACGGTTTTATAGATGTGTAGACTCACTCAGTAAATGTAATTTTCCCCTCTTCTGTCTTTTCTTCAGTCAGATAGAACATTTCTCTCTAATTCTTAGTCTCTGGGCCAGTCACTCAGAAGCCCTAAGAGCACAAATGTCGGTTTTCTTAGGCTATAGAATTCCCTTGGAGTTTAGTTTCAACTTCGAATTAGTTCTCCTTCTGTATTCTGTGGCAGGAAACAGCCACTTCCTGGACATGGGAGGGGGCGCGGAGAAAGGACCCATCTAGGAATAATTCAGCCATCTCCATTAAAAGGCAATCATCATAATTGAATAATTTAGAGCAGAGGTTGACAAACTATGACCTTTGAGACCAATCTACACCTCTGTTCGTTTTTGTAAATAAAGTTTTATGGGAAACAGACCATTCCATTCCTCTCTCTGCTGGAGAGGCAGAATGAATGGTTGCAAAAGAGAATGCGTAGCCAGCAGAGTCTACTGCCTGCCCTTTTCAGAATAAGTTTGCCAACTGCTGATTTAGAAGATTGCCATAGTTTCTTTAGGTGACTATTTCCTGACAAACTTTGGTTATTTATGTTTGAACAACTGTGTTGATTTTCTCATTAAAAAACCCATCTTACAACTTCTGAAAGTTTGCTGCACTGAATCTAAATCTAGGTTAGCTAAAGTGTGATCTGGAATTCAAAGATCGCATTAGTTCACTATTTTGGGGCTAGTTAGGGGGTTTGGGCAGAACATGTAGTCTTCATTATTACTATTTCATGTATTTTTTCCCTAAAATTTCTGGAAAACTGTTTCAAGGTTATTAAAACTTAGTAAACTGCAGATGAAAATAATTTCATAAGCATTTCTTTTGTATTACCTGGACATCTGTTTTTGGAAGTAAAGCTTTTGTCTGCATGTACTTCATCTGATGGTATATTTTGAACCATTACAGTTCAAGGCAGTGTGGTAGAGATAACATTTATTGAGTATGTTTCAGACACAAAGGTAGGCCTTGTTCATATTTACATTTTAAAAGATAGGTCTATGAGGGGTGCCTGGCTGGCTTGGTCAGTGGAGCATGTGACTCTTGATCTCAGGGTTATGAGTTTGAGCCCGGTGTTCGGTGTAGAGATTACCTTAAAATAAAACCTTTAAAAAAAGTCAAAGATAGGTGTATGAATTATCATTTCTATGCTTGGCAGGTAGTGATAGCTTATTATAGAAGAGGTTAGAAACATGTGTTGAGAATTCAGCATCAAGGAAGGCCAAATTGTGACTTATACATTTTAGCAAAACTGGAACACTTATTTCTTAATAAGTTGTCAGCTTGCTCATTTCTGAGTTTGTTCCTTTGTTTATAAAATGCTACCTCCTTTTGTTTATGTGAGTGTCCTGCCTGTACTCCAAGTCTGTTTCCAGTAACATGTCCTTTTTGAGGCTGTCCTTCCTTCCCCGCTTCACCCCAACACATATACCCCACTTTGATCACCTGCCTCGTTACACCTCTCTAATATTTAGGTGAAATAGTGCACAGATGTTATTGCCAATAGTGCTAAGCATCATGTCCGCTACACATTTATTAAACATATAACTCCTGTAGTTTGTGACTCCAGTAGAAATGTGCTCCATTAAAAAAAATAAAGATCATTACTACTGTTCCTTGGAGTTGATTCATGAGTTCTTAAATCAGCTAGTTAGTACTTACAAGGGAAGAGGACCCCTCATTTCCTAAATGTGCAGTTAAAGTTAAGCTTGGACTAAAACCATTGTGATGACCATAACAAACAAATATGTTCCTTTGACAGATTTGTTCATTTGTAGGAATCCCAGTCCCTTTTCCAGAGCCACTTCTATACCCACTTTTTTTATACTTTGTTGGGCTCTCTGATTTTTTTTTTCTTTCTCAAAATAGCAGTTTGCCTGGATTTGGGATTCTGGTTACCTCTGAGAAGGATTTTGAGAGAGCTACTCTAGAATCCTAATTGAATTCCATCATTTTAGGGTATGGGGGGATAATACTTTTCAGATGTGTGTGGATAGTTAGATTCCAAGGATTCAAAAAATTGAAATTTTTAATCAAACTTTGGATTTTAAGTCCAGCTTCTCCACCCAGTTCCAATGGGTTTGGGGCGGGGGTGGCAGGATGGGCTGTGTTATCTGTGTTAGTAAAACTGCTTAAGAGAATACTTTTTGAAACCACATGGTAGCCAAGAAGCAGACTTTTGTTTCTAAAGATCCATTGATAGCCTTGATTGCCTTTCCTTACATAAGGTATCTACCTTAACTTTCATAAGATGTACATGCACATTAAAAAAGGTCAGAAAGGGATGGTAGTAAAAGCATTTAGGGTAGGGCCCTTGGCTCTTTGCAAGCTTGAGTAACCTCATGTTAGTTCCTTAACCTCTGGTGCTTTTCTTTCCTCTTACAAAATGAGCTTGATTATACCTTCTTAAGTGGAGATTGTAAGGCTTATTTTCATGACATGTACAAAAGACAGGGATGCTTAAGGTCAAATGAACCCAGTGAGGGTTATCTGGGTAATTAAGTCTGAAACCTTGAGGAGAAACGTTTTATGGGAGTGGAGGGACATATTTTAGGGAGGATGTCTAAATAATTTAAACCGATTCATCGTGCTTGTCCGAGTTCACTGAAAAATTGCCTATCTTTTATTTTGTTTTGTATGAAATTGGCACAGAGCTGCCATTTTAGTCACTTCATATTTATGCCCATTTCACAAACATCCTCTTGCTGTTGTGTCACTGTGAGAAGACAATAACATTCTATTAAAGTGTGTCAGTTGAAGTAGGCTAAAATATTTATGAACATGTGTTTTGAAATTTGGAAACGGAGGAAGAGAATCAATAAAGATGTAAATTTGTTTTGTTAAAACAGTTTGAATCTGTTAAATATTTTCTTAGTAATCTGCTTGACATGCACAAAGCACTATAAATAGAGATAAAAGAGCTTGTTAACAAAGAGGATTGTGTAAGTACAGAATTTATTTTTTGGATTTTGTTTCATTAGTCTGAATATTAAATATATTTTACTAGATCAGTGTTCTGGGATTAGTTCTGGGAACTTATAGTCATCAGAAAGCTAATATGATGCTAAGAATGTAGAGACATTCTTAATAAAGCTTAACATTACGTATGAAAAAGATGCATTGAGATTCCTCTCAAATAACATAACATCTGGACTATAGCAGAGGTTCTGAAAGTTCCTTTTCTTCTCTATAAGTAGCACTTTAAAGCTCTCTGGGACTATCCTGGGGTAACTTCCACCTTAATGCTCCTTGGAAACCTGTGGCCTTAAGGTTGTGGTCCAAGTATGGCCCAATTTTTTTGGTTCTTTAGGCCAAGATAGGTTAGCATTTTCAAAAAGTTCTTTTTTTTTAAATGTTTTTTATTTATTTTTGAGAGACAGGGAGAGACAGCGCGAGCAGGGGATGATCAGAGAGAGAGGGAGATACAGAATCCGAAGACAGGCTTCAGGCTCTGAGCTGTCAGCACAGAGCCTGACCCGGGGCTCAAACCCACGAACCGTGCGATCATGACCTGAGCTGAAGTCGGACGCTTAACCGACTGAGCCACCCAGGTGCCCCTCAAAAAGCTCTTAAGTACTAAGGGAGGAATGGTCAGAAATTATGACAAGGTGTGCCCAGATATTTTCCAGTTTTGGCTAGAATGAGTGGAACCAACTTAAACCATTGAAGCTATGTGAGCATTTTACTGGGTTTACATGGGGTGAAACCTAGGGCTTGTATTTACCTCTGGGAGTCTAGTGTCTGATTCTCCTGAAATGTTTGCCTTTTGGTTTCTACCCACCCAAACTTCCATGCTTCACCACTGATAGAAAAAGGAGGAGGAGCAATAACAGGTGCATTTCATGAAGACCATTTGGTTCAGGGTTATATCAACTAGGATAGTACTCAGATTTCTTGCCGGTTCTGACTTTGAACTGGGAATGGGACACCTAGCCCATTAATTTGAGGAGGCTCCTCAAAATTGGGGGCAAATGCTGTGACTACCAAATAGAACAAGAAAGGGATTTACTTAAAATAAAAGACTGCTTACTTTACAGACTTTGAGACTGCTATTAGGCCAGTTAGTGGCTCATACTGTGGCAGGAATTCATGAAAGTACGGGACGTCTGCCGTGACAGTGGTGTAATAAGAATACACAGCTCTAGAGATCTTCTTAATAGCCCAGGAGCCTCACCTAGGGGCTGGTGGGGTGATGATGGGGGAAACAAGTTAGAGATCCTTAAGGAAAGGTTAATCGTGGGGTATCACGTTGAGATCCTTTGCTCCTCTCCACTGGAACGTTTCTTTACTGAGGTTATGTCCTCTGACAAGTTGAGTGGGCATTTCACAGTGGTGCATACTTCAAAATGACATATGTTACCTCTCCCAAACGTCCCATTCTTTTAAGAGGTAACTTTTTTTTTCCTTTATAAAACAGCAATTTTCAAACTTTTTGGTTTTAACACTCTTTTACACAAAAACTATTGAGGACCTCAAAACATTTTTTTCTGGGTGGATTTTGTACAGTGAAGAGTAAATTAAGTTTCTATGGAAAGTATTTGTCTCTGTTCACTTATCTTCAGTAATTTATACCTCCCCTCGCCAAACTTTATTTAAGAAGACAGAATGGTTTCTACTTGTCATTCTTGGAGTACAAATAGTGGATGTCGAAAGTTTTACATTTCTGTAGGATAGTATATATATCATTAGTGTAGTTCAGAGAGCCTGGATTAAGCCAGGTATAATGGACTAGTCACCTCTTTCATCTGATGGGCATTTCCATGTAAACAGAGTTCTGTTTTGGGATCTCTTTACTGTTCTGATGATTGATTTGTCTTTATTTCCACATCAGTCACAAACTCATTTTGTCAATTGTTGTGTTAAGTTTTGGTATCAGATCCTGTAAAGTTCCCTCACCTTGTTCTTCATTAAGAATGAGTTTGCTTTTTTTAGCCCTTTGCTCTTCTGTGTTTTATAATCAACTTGTGACATTCTTAAAAAATCTTTTTCTTTTCCACTTTGGTTGGAATTTTTTTGTTCATGAAGTTAAGAGAATTTTTATATTTTCTAATCCTTGGCTATGGGAAGGTATTATGGCTATACTTTTCTGTTTCTTTGGGTCTTCTTTAATATCTTTATTTTGTAAGTTGTAAAACTTTTTAAAAAAGTAAATGTTCAGTTTGATTTTTTAATTTATAATTTACATAACTTTTGTTTAAATTTTTTCTGTTGCTAATGTAAATGGTCTCTTTTTTTTTTTTGTTTTTTTTTTCTGGTTTTTGATGATCCTATAATAGCTTAATAATTATAATTTATTTCTTCTTTTCTAAGCCTATGCCTTTGTCTTCTTTTTCTTATCTTATTAGGACCTTCTTAAAATATATTAAAAATTTTTTTAAATATTTATTTTGAGAGAGAGAGAGAGAGGAGAGAGACAGAGAGAGAGAGACACAACGTGAGTGAGGGAGGGGCAGCGAGAGAGAGAGACACAGAATCCAAAGCAGGCTCCAGGCTCCAGGCTCTGAGCTGTCAGCACAGAGCCCGACCTGGGGCTCGAACTCACAAACCGTGAGATCATGACCTGAGCCGAAGTCGGACGCTTAACCGACTGAGTCACCCAGGTGCCCCACTTCTTAAAATATTTAAAAAGTTGTTTTAAATGTTTATTTATATTTGGGAGAGAGCGAGAGAGAGACAGAGCAAGAGTGAGGGAGAGACAGAGAAAGGGAGAGACACAGAATTCAAAGCATGCTCCAGGCTCTGAGCTGTCAGCCCAAAGCGCAATGCGGGGCTCGAACATGGGTTCAAAGCATAAGACCATGACCTGAGCCAGAGTCGAACGCTTAACCTACTGAGCCACCCAGGTGCACCAGGACCTCCTTTAAAATATTGACCAGAGGTTGTGGTGGTGGACTTTTTTGTTTTTTTTTTCATTTTTATCAGAGTTATTTTAATAATTTTTTTTCTTATATGTGACATTTGCTATTATTTTTTGGTAGATATCCTTTATCAGGTTAAGGAGGGTCTATTCAATTGTTATTTACTTGGTGTTTTGTTTTTTAAATTCTGAATGGATATTTCATTGAACTTTTTTTCTGCATCTATTTAGATGATCATATAGGATTTCTCCTTTGATTATATTAATAGGTGTTTTTGATATTAAACTGCTTTTGAATTTCTGGGATAAACCTAACTTTGTTACATTTTAAATTCACTGACTGATTTTATTTACTAACGTTTTCTTCAGGAGGCTTGCGCCAGTCTTTGTGAGTGAGAGAAGCCCGTGATTTTCCTTCCTTCTACAATCCTTGCTTGGTTTTGGTATATATAAGGTTTATATCAGTCTCATGCAAGGGACCAGGCAGTGGTTCCTCTCCTGTTTTTGAAATAGTTTGTGTGATGCTGGATTGATATCTTTCTTGAGTGTTTGAATTAGTTTCTAATGAGACCATATAGACATTTTTTTGTTTGTGAGATTTAAAGTTTTCATTCAACGTTTTTAAAAATGATAGCACTCTGAATTTAAAAGCCATTTTTAAGTCAATTTGATAGGTTATATTTTCCAGGAAATTGTGCATTTTGTCCAGTTTTCAAAATTATTAGTGTAAAGTTGTTTATAATATTCTCTCGTTTTTAAATTTCTGCTGCATCTGTAGTTTTTAATATTGTTAACTTGTCTTATTAACTTATCACAGAGGTATGCCATAGTCTTTTCAAAAAAACCAACTTGTGTCTCTCTTGATCTTCTCTGTTATTTTTTCTTTTATTAATTTCTGCTATTTATTTTTGCTTCCATTTTCCTTGTTTTTTGGTGTGTTATTTTTGTAAATTCTTAATTTGATGCTTTAGCTCATTAATTTTTAGTCTTTCTTTCTAATATGAGATTTTAGGACTGAATTTTACTCTATGTACTCCTTTAGCTAAATCTTACAGATTTTTATATTAATATGTTTTTATTCACTTTTAAGTATTTCCTGGCTTTTATTGTGATGACTCCTTTACCCATAAGTTATTTAGAAGTGTGTTTTAAAATTTGTTAATTCCTATCCCCCTATTTGTGTTTTCATTATGTGTTGACTTGGCCTTCATTATGATCAGAGAATATGGTCTATATGATACTGATTTTTTTTGAAATTACGACTGGCTTTAAGACTTAGTTCAGGACCAGTTTTTGTAGCTATTCTCTGTATGCTAGAAAGGAGTTGATAGTCTCTGGTTCGTGACAGCAGTTTTCTGTATATGCACATTAACTCAAGTTTGATACTTATGTTTGCTGAATGTTTTATTAGCTCTATATATTAATAGCGAGAGAATTGTGGGGCGGCTGCGTGGCTCAGTCGGTTAAACATCTGACTTCAGCTCAGGTCATGATCTTGCAGTTTGTGGGTTCAAGCCCTGCGTCAGGCCACATGCTGACAGCAGAGCCTGGAACCTGTTTTGGATTCTGTGTTTCCTTCTCTGTCTATCCCTCCCCTGCTCATGCGGTCTCTCTCTCTCTCTCTCTCTCAAAAATAAGTAAACATTAAAAACAAATTTTTTTTAAAGTGGGAGAATTGTGTTTCTCTCTGACAATTTATGTATTTTGAAGCTATTTGTTAAGTATATACAAGGTTTGAGTTTTTATGCTTTCCTTTATATTTTCTTTAAGTCAACCTTTCCTTATATATTATTATATGTCTTTGCATTATTTCTGCTTAAGTTCTGTTAAGTTTGTTACAAATATAGCTATATCAGCCTTGTTTTGTAGTCCTAGTATAAAGGACTAGTAAAAGTATTTTTGCTTGCAAACTTTTTGTGTCCTTAATGTTTTAGGCACTTCTTAGGAACAGCGTCCCACTGGATTTTTAAAAAACCAAATTTTTAAATAGGGGGTTTGGTCTACTTAGATTTATTATGATTACTAATGTAGTTGTGTTTATTTTGAGCATTTTTTATGTATACTCCCTGCTTTTGCTGTTTTTCTTGTTTTCTTCTCAATTTTTGAGTCTTTTCTTTTGACTTGTTTTGTATTTTCCACCAGTTTGTAAGTTATAGGGTCATTTTTAAATTGGTTACTCTAGAAGTACACGTTTTTATGTGTTTATGTATGTATGCATGTACGTGTGTGTGTATATATACATATATATTATCTTAAAGTCTGATGTTATTCAATGCTTTTACTCCCCTCTGAACCACAAAAATAATTTTTATGACTCCTCTTTTTATGTTTACAAAATTGTCTATATTTAAGGTCTTTTAAAAAAACTTACGGTTAGGCAATTATTATTAACACTGTCATTATTTATTTTTGTACAATTTACATATCTGTTTTTCATTTTCTTTTTTCACCATTTATTTATGTATTCCAGATTTTCCTTTGGGATTAATTTCCTTTTTCCTAAAGTGTATCTCTTTACAAAAGGATTATTGGTATTAAGGATTTTTATCTGAAAATTTATGCTTATTTTAAGCAACATTAAATAGCATGCTATCTGATTCATATTGTAGTAAAACAGATTTCGTGTAAAATTTTTGCTTCTTAAAATGTGTATCAGAGAGAGGGAGACACAGAATCCGAAGCAGGCGCTAGGCCCCGAGCTGTCAGCACAGAGCCCGACACAGGGCTTGAACCCATGAACCACGAGATCGTGACCTGAGCAGAAGTTGGATGCTTAACAGACTGAGTCACCCAGGCGCCCTTAAACTGTGTATCAAAGTGTAATGATTTTTGTAATATCTGTTGCTTCATTTTATCCATACCCCTGTACTCTTCCTGTGGCATGGATAATCAAGAATAATCTGTAGGAGATTCAGAATCTTTTTCTATTACAAAATGCCCAGAATAGTCCTCCTATTTTTTTTTTTTATTCCCACCGGATAGTACTTTCTTTTTTGCTCTAATTTCTGTCCTATAAAAATATCTGAACCCGACTTGTGTTAATTTTCTTAGTTCCTCTAACTGTCTGGGCACTGAATTTCCTCATAAAAGAGGAATAGATGTTCTTAGTCCATTCTCATTTGTTGCAAATGTGTTGTTTCTGCTGGTTTTAAAAATCAGTGCTTATTTGAGAGGGAAATAGGACTTAGGATATTTTTATTTTGTATTTGTAGTTCTGACATCGTGATAACTTGTGTGACAAAGTGTCTCCAGATTCTACCAGTCTCCCATAAGCTTGCCCCACTTTCTGAACCAGTCCTGACTGAGGCTTTGGGGCCATACTGATTCGAGGTGGGGAAGATTAGGTGTTCCATGCTGCTGTTGGAGGATGAAACTTTCTGTCTTGCCTCCTGTGCTTGGTTATCTGCCTTCCTGGTACCTTGGCAACCTTAGCTGGGATCTCTCTATCTGCTGCCAGGCCCGCCTGCCTACCGGCCAGCCTGTACCTGTCACAGTGTTGCACACTCTATCTTGTTGCCTGATGCTGTGTTCTCCAGTTACTTCTAGCCCCCAGCTTAGTTGTATTCCTTCCACCCGTGAATGCTGCTGGATAAACTTCCAAGCCAGTCATTTCAGTAGGCATGTCTAATTTTCCAGGACGGCCCGTTTTGTTGCTATGTGAACCCTTGTTCTAAAGTACCTGTGGGCATTTCAGAAAGGACAAAGTTGGTTTGTTACACAACTTTCAAGAGAAATTGGCTGCAAGTAAGAAACCTTCTTATTGGAAACATATTGAGTGTTAATATTCTTGGGTTGCAGTTTATTTCCAAACAAAAATATAATCACCACCTGGTGCCCTAAGAGTAGAATTTTAAATCTCTCATTTTGTTTGTAAATATCGACTTCTTAATTTCATTCTTCATTTTGCATATCATATTATTTTGTCATATTCAATTTGATTAAACAAATGGATTATTTTTGTACAGTACTGAAATATTACCTAATTGAGTTCTTTCATATTTTAGTTGTTTCCAAGTGATTAATATTTGTAAGTCAACAGAAGTTGCATTGTAGTATGACTGGTTAAAATTTTAGTAGGAAGTTTTATAAATTTGATGCAGCAGTGATAAAAAAAAATATTTTTAAGAACTTGCATTTCTGTCCCTGTGAGTTATACTTCCAGGTACAAAGGCAAATCAGAGCAGTAAGTGTATCATTTTTTTTTCTCAAATAATTCTGTCATCACACTGTATCTTTAAGTAATTTTTCTTTCTTCTGGATTCCCATGCTTAATGGCTTTATGCTAACTTTTTTTAATGAATATTCACTTTTTACTTAAAATAAAGAAGTAGTGTATATCTAGATTGCCATCTCCCTGAATGCAAGTTTTATCTTGCATTCCACAGTCCCTGGCTCCGTGTGTGTAGTAGGGCTTCAACCAATGTTTCAGTAGGAATCAATCAGATGAGTTAGTGTGAAAGTTTAGATTCAGAATTTCATTTGTCAATATTTGCAAAGACGTGGGTAATTAGAAGATAATGACTTTCCTGTCGTTTCTTATACCCAGATATCAGTGTACCTAAGGTTTTCGTTTCATAAGTTGTTAAACATCAGAGTGGTTTCCATCATATTTAAAGATGTTTCAAAATAGAATTATCATTATATTCTTTAGTTTTTTTTTTTTTTTTTAGCATGTATGAGACTTGTTAAATCACAGAGTCCTCAAGTTTTGTGTCTTATTTTGGAACAAGTAGATAATTTGATTCCTTATGTCTTTTGTTTTAAAACTATACTGCAGCAGATTTTATCTGTTAGCAGTGGACTTGTTCTTGGCACTGCATCAGATGGTTGAAGGGGAAGATCATTTCTGCCTCAGTCATTCATAGCATAAAGGGATAGGACAGCTCACATTCCAGCCTAGCTGCTCTGCCACCTACCTGACCAGGGTCAGCCCTGGAGTTCCTCATCCCTTAAGCATTGTTGTGTTTCTGAGTACAACCTTGTCAATATTACTGATAACATTCTTGGAAGACTATGTCTGAAGAAAGGAAGAGTCTTGTAAGAAAGTGATTCTGCACAAAACATAAGAGACTCTTAAGTATGGAGAACAAACAGAGGGTTACTGGAGGGGTTGTGGGAGTGGGGATGGGCTAAATGGGTAAGGGACATTAAGGAATCTGCTCTTGAAATCCTTGTTGCACTACTAACTAATTTGGATGTAAATTTTAAAAAATAATATATTAAAAAATGATTCTGTGGGGGGAAGGGGGCACTTGGGTGACTCAGTCTGTTCAGCATCTGACTTCAGCTCAGGTCATTTGGCTCAGGTCATGATCTCACAGTTTGTGGGTTTGAGCCCAGATCAGACTCTGTGCTGACAGTTCGGAGCCTGGAGGCTGCTTCGGATTATGTTTCCCTCTTTCTCTGCCCCTTCCCCACTTGTGTTCTCTCTCTCTCTCAAAAATAAATAAATATTTTAAAAAAGTGATTCTGCTGGATAGAAAAGGAAAAAAGAATGTTCTTGGGGAATATGGATGGAAGGATGAAAGCCAGAATTGTAGGCAGTTGGAAGTGTGATTGATTGGCTGGTTATTGTCAGGTGTAGGCAGAGCTGGGTTCCAAAGGTTAGGTAAAGGGGGATTGATGTGTTTTTTCTGATGGGGATGTTTTTATAGGCTTTGGGTTTATTATAATATTGGCAGTGGTAGGCACCTCATTTTTTACTTTTTTTCCCCCAACATAAATTTAGTTTATTAATAAAACTACATATCCTTAATTCATTTTCTGTATACTATCTGTTACCTTTGACATTATCTGTGTAAAATTCAGGGGCAAACTTTTGTCCTTTAACAAATAAAGAAATCTGGATTACAACTCTTTCTGTTGCTATCAAAGAGACATCTAGTGATTAGCTTTGGTGCAGTTAAAAATCAGTATCTGGGTTATCACACTTAGCCAACTTTGCTGGAACCCCATTCACCATACCTCTTTTTTGTAGGAACAACAGTAATAGTAGGAAATAAGCCATAACAAGTGAAGCAATTTAAATGTTTCTGGCTACCTTTGGCCACATTGTTATGAGAAAGCATCTGCAGATTTGATAGGTCTGCTATCATGATTTCTGAGTAGAAATTTTATAAGCGGTTAATAATTTTTTTATGTTAAAAAGTGGCTTAGTGGGTGAGGCATTGATATTCTATTAATCATTAATCAGCCATAAGTGTGACTTATAAGTACCCACTGAAGGTAAGACATAGTGTGTGCTTTGTGCGTGAAAATGCCTAAAATGTGGTTTCTGGTCTCAGTAGAGCCCCCAACACTTGCCCAGAACACGGTAGAAGCTAGGTAAAGTTTGTGAATGATGTACCTACCGTAAGTAGTTTATAAATGTGACACATGATACTGTGGCCTCCATGCTTGCATCTGTCTTCTGGCCTTGAAGTAGACATCTCTGTAGCCTACTTCAGTCCACGTTAGCCTCTCAGGCTCTGTCAAATCACACTTTTTGTTTCCTCAGTATAACTTATGAATACCTGATGTTATCTTCTTCAGTTATTTCTCTCCTTTTAGGATTTATGTTCCAGGGGCTCCTGGGTGGCTCCGTTGGTTAAGTGTCTGACTTTTGATTTCAGTTCAGGTCATGATGTCATAGTTGTGAGATTGGGGCCCATGTCGCGGTCTGTGCTGACAGTGCGGAGCCTGCTTGGGATCCTCTCTCTCTGTCCCTCCCCTGCTCTCTCTCTCTCTTTCAAAATAAAGAAATAAACATAAAAAACACTTAATATTTATACCTTTAAAAAAAAGTATGCTCTGGGACAGTGTCTCATTCACCTCTTTATCCCCAGGGCCTAGGCACAAGACAGGTGCTCAAAAATGTTCACTCACGGAACATACACATTTTCTCATTCAGACCTTTTATTGGTTGCTGTTATTTGTTATGGAGGTACCGTGGGAGTTATTACAGGAATAAATGAGAGTTGAGCCCTAAAACATAACAAATGGCTGTATCAAATTAAGGCTCTGAGGTTAATATACTGTAGCTTCATTAACTCATCAGCAAAATTAAGCTTTGTGATTGCATTTGCATTTTTGTTACATTGATTATAAATTTATTTCCATTCATAAAAATTAAAACCTGGCTAAAATCCCAGATTATATAGACAATTCCTTTTTTAAATCAACTTGGTTATTTTCAAAGAAAAGAAACATTTTCTGTATGGCTGCCCAAATTCCATTTAAGGGCTTTTATAATAGTAGTATGGTTTAAAAATACCAAGGATGAATGTAGTTACATACTTTACAGATTACAAAGTTGGGAAAATAGTTAATGAACGACTACAAAGTTAATGAAAATAGTTAATAAACAACTGGTAGAAAGTAGAATAAAAGTTTTCATTTATATTCAAACTAAATCTAGAGTGTTCTTTCATTATCACATTCTAGACTTGGTTTGGATATAATAGAAAGAGTCATTTACTTAGACTTTCTATATTTAGCCACCACCGATGGTGGAAAACATTAGATGAATTCCTATTCTGTAGCAGAAGTGGCCACTTTTAAGACTGTCATTAAATTTGCCTTATTTAATATAATGTTTTTAGCACCCCTGAGCATCGTGCTTGTGTGCAGAAAACATTGTCCAGATATCATATGGATGTTAAAAATTAATATTTAAAGTTAAGATTCAAATTCCTAGTTCTACCTTTGGTGTGTAAGTTCAGCTTATATAAATCATATTATTCTTGTTACAGGTCTATCGAATTTTAACACTTTAAAGGCTTTGAATGATACTTCATCACATTTACAAACCTAAACACCTTAAACCATTTGGGGCGCCTCGGTGGCTCAGTTGGTTGCGTGTCTGACTCTTGGTTTCAGCTCAGATCATGATCCGAGGGTTGTGGGATTGAACCTCGTGTTGGGCTCTGCACTGGGCATGGAGCCTGCTTAAGGTTCTCTCTCTTTTTCCCCCTGCCCCCTCTCCCGCTTGTGCTCTTGCTCTCTCTAAAAAAAAATAAAAATAATTATTAAAACACTTTAAACCATTTAGCACTCTTTATAAAATTTATTGTATTTGACTTCAATATGTTTCTGAGAACCAGCATAATTCTTACACATCTCACAAATTAAACTTATAAATATGGTGATTCCAACGTTCCCCTAATATGTCATCACTATGTATAGAGTTAGAAGACTTATAATCATTGATCTAAATCAGTTACTCAATTTTGTATTCTAATTGGAATTAACAAGGCTGACCTATCACTCTAACAGACCAAATTCTCTTAAAAGTTGTAAATCCTTGGGGCACCTGGGTGGCTCAGTTGGTTAAGTGTCTGACTCTTGATCTGGCTCAGGTCACGATCTCATGGTTCATGGGATCGAGCCCCACATTGGGCTCTCCACTGTCAGTGTGGCCCCTGCTTGGGATTCTCTCCTTCTCTCCCTGCCCCTCCCCCCTCTCAAAATAAATAAATAAACATTAAAAAGAAGTTATAAATCCTTAGGACATAACTGAACTTGTTATCATAAAATAGTAATGATAGGAGTTTGAGTCTCCTAAATCTTTTTGCATTTAATTATAAATCTCCTTAGGATTATGTCATTCCAAGTAATTTTCTCAATCTTTTGAGACTGCATAAGGCATTTGAGCAGGATGCTTGTCAGATCCTTGTCAGTTCATTTCATAGATACATTAAACTTTATTTATAGGTAACAGGGACATACTAAGTCCCTTCTTAACCATATAGGCCACAACCCTATTCTACTAATGTAGAAAATGTAATCTATAATGCTAGGTTGGATTTTGTGTTTCTTTGGGGCATAAGATAAATAAATATCTTTTCCCCAAACTTTCAAGGCCTTTGAAATTGATGGAATTAACTATTTTTTTTAATGTTCTTTATGTCTGGCTGGAGCACAGAAATCTTACTGATATTAAAAATATCTGGTAGAATGCTGGCATTCTTTCAAGACTTTGTTCAATCACAACTTCCAAAGTCACTGTACAGATATTAAGTAAAAACGATCAGTAACCTCTGTTAGTCTTTTGACCCTTCTTCAAGGGTCTCTGTACTGGCGGATGGGGCGGGGGGAGAAAGGGCTCTCAAAGGTATGCTGTTGCTAGTCCTAAAATGTCTTTATATTATAAATGATAGTGTCTGTTCCTTTTGGCTTAGGTCAAAATAAAATGACAAGAGAATTCTAAAATCCTTTTAGAAAATAGGGGAAGACAAAGGAAATAACACTAAGTCCTACATTTTGCCAGGTGTTTTACATTTATTATCCAACTTAAATTTATTTCATTCTTACCATATACCTGTCAGGTAGGTGTTACTAGTTCCTCAAAAAGTGTCTTTATTTATAGATAGATGGTGGTTCAGTGATGTTAAGAACTTGCCAGAGGTCATAAAACTATGAAATGGTGGAGCCAGAATTTGAGTCTAGACCTTTTTGTTTCCAGATCTCTTTCTCTGCCTTGTCAGAAGATACATGACAATAAAATGGAGATTGTGGTCTTTTAAAAAATACATTTCTTCTGGTTGATGTTTCCTCATATTTGTTTGCTCTCCCTGCTAATGTGTTTAGTCGAAAAGCCAAGTGCAATGCATTTCCTGAATGGCCCCCATCGGTTTTGTAGACTCACTTGTTGGCAGGGAAAGATGCGTGTTCTATAGGGCTGGTATCCGCTCGCAGGTTTCAGTAGGTTTTTCACTCTCTAAATTTGTTTTAATAGGTCAAGGAGAGAGTTGGGTAATGATACATACAGTCTGTCTGGAAGGAAGACTCCTAAGGTCACTACTTTTCCATTTCTGGTTTGTCTTCTCCTTCATAAGGAAACAAAAACTGTCCAATAAAGTGACAGACTTGCCCTTGAGGGGGATTAGGATATGCTACCCCAAAATATGCTACCCCACTTTGGTGTAAGGATTATTTTGAGCTGAAGGAAATTCAGTCAGCAGATGCAGGAAGAGTTCTCTGTCCCTTCCCTATCTGCATAAAAAAGCAGGGCATAAATTTCCCTTGTGAAGGTATCACTCCTGCCATGGAGTGCCATGGAGAAGAGAGTGACTTCTTCCACTGGATTTGGGGAGTTGGTACCGAGATGAGTCTGCATAAATAAACTTCATTAAAATAACCTTCCGTTAGTTTCCCCCCATATATTTTCTAGCTACTTATCCACAAATCATTTTCTCTTAAAGTCTCAATCCCCTTTTCTTTGTTAAAATGTTATATAAGCCCCTGAGTCTACTTCTTCATTTTACTTCTTTTCTGTGACCTCCCTTGCACCTAAGATATTAATAAAAATTAGATGCCTTGTCTCCTGTTAATCTCTTTTGTTAATTTAATTTGCAAGCTAATCATTACTGAACCTGAGAGAGTAGAAGAAAATTTTTTTTCTCTTCAACACCTAAAAGGGAAACTTGAGCCTTATGAGGGGTGGTTTGCTTTTCATATAACTGGATTATCTTTTGGCTCTATCAAATATTATGCTTTTCAAAATGATATCATGACTAGTAATATTAGTTTGGGTAATTTTTCTGATTACCCAGTGGGTTGGGTAGGACAGGTTCTTCTTATTTTTTTTAATAAGGAAATTTTAAAAATGAATAACCTGAGTCACTTACCTCAGGCGAATTCAGAGTAGAAAAACTATAATCTTTTAAACAAAATGGAAGACTTTGAGGTTCCTTATTAATATAAAATTAGGTTTAGGAGTTCCAGCTGGTTATCCACGGGAAGTTAGAACATCTAAGGAGTTAAGGTTAATTTTAGAAATGACTGGTGCCCCCTTTGCAAAAAGTACTTAGAAATATTTTACCCACTATGGTAGCAAATAGTGCCAAATTTGGATGTAAATGGCTTCTTAGGCAGCAAATTGCTATTTAAAGTTTGAGTTAAAGTATTTGGGAAATGCTTGCTTTAGCCCTGTAACACACTCTTATTTTACTTGTGATTTGAGCACATCTCCTAGAACAAATTTTTGTTGGTATAACCCATGTGTTTGGGCTGGACTTGAGGATCAGTATGTCAGAGGATGCTCATTTTGCCTCAGTTGACGAATTTCGTTGATTGTTAGAGAAATACCTGAATGCTCCTTGTATGCCTAAAATGCATCTTGTGATAGATACATTGAATCTACTTTTTGAATCCTCAGTGGGTTTTAGGATGCAAACTTAACTTTAGATTCAAATGAAGTTCCTGGGATTCATTGCAGCTCAGTGAATCCCCCACTAGTCTTAACTGAAATCGAATCAGCTATTGGGAGTGTCAGAACTCATTCTCCTGGAATCCTTCCCCGCTTTTTCTTATAGTCCACCTGGGTATCCATCCTTTATATAGAATGGATTTTTAAAGAATACTCCAGTTCATTTTATGTAAGTCGATGCTGTATTTCTGTGTGATTTACTGTTCCTAAAATTTATAAGTCACAATAATGTGCTACTGCTCAGGTATCTGTTATTAATTAATTTCATTAAGTATATATATACTGTCAATTCTAGTGGCTTAGCTGTTCTTAGATTTTTAAAGAAATTCTTGATAAAGCAAGATTGTTTGATTTAAAAAAAATTTTTTTTAATGTTTATTTTTGAGAGATAGAGAGATAGAGCATGAACAGGGGAGGAGCAGAGAGAGAGGGAGACACAGAATCCGAAGCAGGCCCCAGGCTCTGAGCTGTCAGCACAGAGCCCGACGCGGGGCTCGAACCCACAAACCACGAGATCATGACCTGAGCGGAAGTCAGCAACTTAATCGACTGAACCACCCAGGCGCCCCCCGGTTTTTAAAAAATTTTTAATGTTCATTTATTTTTGAGAGAGGAAGAGAGATAGAGTGTGAACAGGGGAAGAGCAGAGAGAAAGTGTTTGATATTATTATATTGGGTTGTCAGTTAAAACTAGTAGGTTTCAAAAAAAAATTCACTCAATAGTTTTACAAATAGTCAAAAAGAGTTTTTCCCATATGTTGGGGGTTTATGACACAGGCCTCTAAACTGGATTTCTTTAACCTCTTCCTCATAAGAAAATTTCACTTTTCTGTTTGAAGAAACATAGAAGTTAGTCCTTACAAGGAGAAAAATCTAGAGTTCTATCTATAAGTATATAGTATTCAAGTAAAAAAAAAACCCTCAAGTTGAAGATTTATTCAAATAAATAGCTAGCAAAATCATCTTGTATTAAAAAATACATTGAAGGGCACCTGTGTGGCTCAGTCAGTTAAGTGTCCTACTCTCAACTTTGGCTCAGGTCATGATCTCATGGTTCATAGGATTTGAGCCCTGCATTGGGATCTGGACTGATAGCGTGGAGCCTGCTTGGGATTCTCTCTCTCCCTGTCTCTCTCTGCCCCTACCCAATGCACACACACATGTGTGCTCTCTCTCTCTCAAAATAAAATTAAAAAAATACATTGAAATTAATAAGCATGTGGATTCTGAAAAATACATTTACCTTCAATGCAATGAAATCCACTTTAATTTTAGACTTGTTCTTGGGACTCTGACTAACTATAGTGTCATTGACTTGAGTCTGAGGGGACTGAGTATATATTCCCACTGGAGTCAATCTAGCATATTAACACAGTTCCTTTGAATTTCCCTATCTGTGAGTCCATGGAGGCCAAAGACTTGCCACAGAATAACGGGATAACACATAGTACCTCTTAGAGAAAGAAATTTTCTTTCCTGGATTTGCTTCCTCTTCATATATGGTTTCTTAGTGCAACAATTTACTTTTGAATATATGAAGTCAAAGCATTTAACATTCCAAATAAAAA
Source organism: Cryptoprocta ferox (assembly GCA_028646485.1). Classification (NCBI taxonomy): domain Eukaryota; kingdom Metazoa; phylum Chordata; class Mammalia; order Carnivora; family Eupleridae; genus Cryptoprocta; species Cryptoprocta ferox. The sequence continues at coordinate 21,583,323 of CM053559.1, read as the reverse complement.
TCTTTTAAATATAGCAAACATCTCTATTCAAGTTCCTTGAAGGCATCAAGCATCCAGGTTTATGGAATTACATAGCCTTTACATGGACAACCAACTCTCCAAATATGAAAATAAGTTATCTTTAATACAAAACATTTTTGAGCATAGTGTTTTTGTGTATGTGTGATGTAAATACGACATATTAGGCATTTGAAATGAATTTTAGGTTTTTATCAATTAAGTGACACTTACTCTGCATTAGGGAAGCATGGAATGAAAGTTTGTGGATGAGAATCTGCAAGTTCTGTTGTGCCAGATAAATCAGTTTTCAACTGTAATTACTATTTTTATAATAATTTCATTGAGATACAATTCACATTACCATGAAATTGTTTCTAATATATTCACAGAATTACTCAACCATCACCACAAGCAATTTTCGAAATTTTCATCACTCCTAAAAGGAATGCTATACCAAGTGACTCCCCTTGTCCCTATCACCCCAACTCTAGGCAACTTCTAATCTACTCTCCGTGTCTCAGTCTTCCTGTTCTGCACATAGTATATAAACAGTCATAAGGAATGTGGTCTTTTGTGTCTGGCTTCTTTCACATAGTAAGATGTTTTCAAGGTTTATCCATATTGTAGTATGTATCAATACTTTATTCTTTTCTGTGGCCAAATAATATTCCCTTCTATGGATATTTACTTATCCATTCATCAGTTGACGGCCGCTGTTTTACCTTGTTGGGTATTATGAATAATGCTGCTATGAATCTTTATGTATAAAGTTTTATAGAGACATAGGTTTTCATTTCTTTTGAATGTATGCTTAGAAGTGTAGTGGAAATGGGTTTTTTAATCCTGGCTCTAGCATTTAAAACTTTTATTTTTTAAAAAAAATTTTTAATTTTGAGAGAGAAAGAGAGACAGAGTATGAGCAGGGGAGAGGCAGAGAGAGAGAGGGAAACACAGAATTCAAATGAAGCAGGATCAAGGCTCTGAGCTGTCAGCACAGAGCCCGACGTGGGGCTCAAACTCACAACTATGAGATCATGACCTGAGTGAAGTCAAGTGCTTAACTGACTGAGCCACCCAGGCGCTCCTAGCATTTAAACCTTTTATATCTCTGATTTCTTTTATGGCAAGTGAGAGTTAGACTGGATGATCTCTGTCCATTTAAACTCTAAGGTGTGTGTGTGTGTGTGTGTGTGTGTGTGTGTGTGTGTGTGTTCGTTCTCATTCAGCAAACATTTGCTGTGTATCTAATCTGTGGCAGATTTGTGCAAAGACTTGGGGATAGTGCATCATCAGAGATGCTCAGAGGTTAGTAGGAAGGTAGGGAGAAGGGGAAAAATGCAGAACTCAAAAGTCAACAGATAGAAGCAGTGTTGTACATGCCCCGAGGGTGGGAATCACTGAATGCTGGTGGACCACTGAGTGGTGGTACCTCACCCATTTTGGACCAGGGTGTGGGTGAAAGGGAGGTCTGGGAAAATCTCATGATGAAAATGACGCTTAAGCAACCCTCTGGAGGTCCGCCAACTAGATTAATGGGTAAATGACATTTTATAACCAAAGCTACTTGGTAATCATTTTATGTTTAAAATTTTGGCTAAATGGATTGTTAAAATTGAGCAAGAAAAGACTGCAACGTTTTTTTTTCTTTACTACTCATTGCCAGACTTCCTAGTTATTTTTCTCATTGCAGAAGAATGTAAAACAAGCTGATTAAGCCTAAAAATAACTCTTAACTCTTACATGAACTCTTACTTGAACTACTCTAGTCACTTTAAAAAGTATTTGGGATCAACATAAGCGATCCCAGTTCATCCAGTTCAATTTTTTTCAAGAATAAATCCAATTTAATTTATTTAAATAAATTTCTTTTATTTAATAATCACTTAAATTTTGGTACTTGAATATCTCCTCACAAGGAAATGCCTGGGAATGGTCTTGGCTGAGGGTCTCTTCATTGAGAAAGCCTCTGACTGGAATTGTTTGGGGAAGGGAGGCAGATCTCTGTACTGCATAGTCATGGCCAGCTTCAGCCTCGGCATGGCTGGGAGTGGGGTTATGAGCTTGTATCTTGACTGCAGTTCGCATCAGAGACTGCAGTGCACTGGCTGAGCACCAAGTGTGTGTGTGGAGGGCAACTTTCCTCCTGGAGACCTGCCAGGAGAAGCAGGTTTTGTTTTATTTTGTTTTGTTTTGTTTTGTTTTTGGTTACTTTTGAGAGTCTTGGCCTCACCTTTTTCTTTTCTTTTTTTGTTTTTCTTTCTTTCTGTTTTATTGAGATATAATTGGCATATAGCGTTGTGTCACTTTAAAGTGTGGCATGTTTTGATTTGATACATTTATATATGGCAATATGATTATGCCTGTGCATTAGCTAGCACATTTATCAGGTCCCATAATTATCATTTCTTTTATGTTGTTAGCATATTTAAGGTCTAGGCTCTTAGCAACTTTGAGGAATATAATACAGGATTGTTATATAATCACGGTGTATTAGATCTCTAGAACTTCTTCATCTTACTGGAAGTTTGTACCTTTTGACCAGTGTCTCCCTAATTCCTCCACCCCTCTGACCTTGCTAACCACCATTCTGCACTCTTTCTTTGAGTTTGACTTTTTTTTGCTTCTACGTATAAAGGATATCATACAGTATTTGCCTTTCTCTGTCTGATTACCTTACTTATACTCTCTGCACGGTCCATCCACGTTGTCATAAGTGGCAAGATTTCCTTCTTTCTCATGGTGAATAATATTCCATGGAGTGTGTGTGTGTGTGTGTGTGTGTGAGTGAGTTTAGTTTAATTCATTCATCCACTGATGAGCAGTTAGGTTGTTAGGTTGTTTTCCTGGCTGTTGTGAATAATGCTGAAATACATATGGGAGTGCAGATACTTCTTCCAGATCCTGTTTTTATTTCCTTTGGATATATACCCAGAACTGGGACTACTGGATCATATGGTAGTTCTATTTTTAATTTGTTTGAGGAACCTCCATGTTGCTTTTCATACTGGCGCACCTGTTTACATTCCTAGCAGTGTACAAGGGTTCCTTTTTTCTACATCCTTGCCAACTCTTGTTATCTTCTGTCTTTCTAATGATAGTCTTACAGGTGTGAGGTAGTACTTCATTGTGGTTTTGATTTGCATTTCCCTGATAATTAGTGATGTTGAGCACCTTTTCATGTATCTGTTGGCCATTTGTAGGACTTATTTGGAGAAATGTCCATTCAAAGCCCATGCCCATTTTAAAAGGGAATTTTTTTTTGTTATGGAATTATGTAATTTACTTATATATTTTGGATGTTAACACCAGAACATGATTTGCAAATATTTTCTCCCATTCTGTAGGTTGTCTTTTCATTTTGTTGATTGTTTCCTTTGCTGTGCAAAAGGTTTTCAGTTTGATGTAGTCCCACTTGTTGATTTTTGCTTTTGCTGTGAGAATGCACAGTTTTCTATTCATTCTCTATAAGCAGGTGAAGTGTATGTAGCTTTGGAATCTTTCATATTGGTAATCTGTAGTGATCATGGTGATATTCCCATAGGAGTGTTTGCAAGTGATTGTGGTCACTGGAGAAATAAAACAACAACCAAAAAAGGTGAGCTGAGAGTTGTTCTAACTTGTAGAAGCAATAATCTAGAAGTTGAAGTGTAAAAATCTTCCTTAGTGCTATTAAAAAGGAAAATACAACAGACTTTATTCATAAATTGAAATTTCCAGGCTTTTGAAATTGGTCAGGATATAGGAATTCTTTCTTCTCCTCTCAGGTTCAGGTTCTTCCTTGTCTTTTATGACCATCATTTCCTTTTAAGCTTGGTTTAAAGATCTGCCTCTAAAGAAGTCTTCCATCTTTAAAAACTCCCTTTATGTTATTTTCTTGCATACTGATCTACAATTTATTACCGAGTTTGTAGTCTCAAACTGGCTTGATTTAAAATAAAAATACAGAGATATTTCTGCCCAGGCCAGTGATAGAGGCATACATAGAAGGTGACTCTGGGACATGAAGACAATATTTAATTTTAATTCATAAATGTAGTTATCTGTATTTTCACATGTCCTTGTTTTTGTACATATTATTTCAAGGTCTTGTTATTATAATTAAGCAGTTTGTCTCTTCTGCGTTTCAGTTCCAGATCTGTAAGTGGGTAAGATTCATACTGACCTTAGCTTTCATGATTTATTTCACTGATGCAAATCAAACATGGAACACAGAGAAGGAAAATAACCTTTTGTAGATGAAGCGTTGCATTCTTAACTTATGCTGTTAAGAGGTGTTTTTTTTTTTTTTTTTTGCCACAAATGTGACAGGCGGCTCATTCTCTGGCAGTGACCTCTACCTTGGCCCTAACTCAGCTAGTATGATGGCTCTTTGTGCAAATATTTTCTCAACCTTCAATTTGTCACAAGTAGCTGGGCATTATCCCATGAATAATAGACCTATGATTTTTCTAGCATTACCAGAGTGGCTAGGATACTAACTTGTTCCAGCTGTGTTTCCTGGATTTGGTTTTGCTGAGCAGGAAGAAAGGGAATGGCCGGTTAAATAGATTGCAGTAGGTGTGTATTGGCCTGGTCCTGAGGAAGATTAATCTGAGGATAGGTTGAGAGTGCCTGAAATACTTTTTAGGCTTTTGATGATCTGAATGTTAAGTATCACCATGTCAAGGGATCAGGTAGCTACAGTGTCACCAACAGCAAGATTGAATCTTGGATAGAAGGGCTTGCCCAAAAGTTGTCCCATTCTGAATTTAATACACACTTTGATTCCAGGTTGCATGCTCTTTCCAATCCATTGTAGTATATAAAGACCAATGAAGTATTTAAATTTTTAATGGAAAAAAAAAAAAGACTACTTCCTGGACAGAATAATTGAAAAAAAAAAAAAGAAGTAGAAAAGAAGTAGAAATTACTACATTTCCTCAATGTTTCAGTTATTTAAAACACTGGTGAAATTTCGATTTCTTCACTTTTTTGTCTTATGAGATTTTTGTCCCTTAAAAGCTGTGAAAACAAGGAACCTTTGCAAAACAGAGTGAAAAGTATATATAAAAATAATGTATGTGTTTGTGTATTTTGGTTACTGTTGTTCACTAAGGTATTTTGTACCTTAGATTGTAAATGCCTATAGTTAAAAAGGCCAAACTGTTTGTTTAATCTAATTATGCAGAGTCTTATACTGTGTATTGAAAGAAATCTAGGATTTTGCATTGGTGGGATGGGAGGAGAAGACCTTTCTAGATAAGAAGAGTAGCTTGAATTAAGTCATGTTTCAGGGAGAGCTGGAGTTAAGTGATTTAGTGTAGTTAATGGGGCGTTTTATGCTAGCCCTGGGATTTGGACATAATTGAAGGGGTAATAAGGACCACTATTGCCTTTTGTTGAGAAAGGAAGGGATTTTTAAAAAGTGTTTTAGTAAGATTGTTGTTTAGAGGATGTAGAGCAAATAGAAGGCTAAGAGAAAGTCTGAAATCAATTGCAGTAATGTGGTGTGTTGAGAGCCAGGAGGGAGTTTGGGACTTGAGCCTTCCTTTGAGGGATACCTAGGTAAGAGAGTGGATATTATAGATTTGGGGGGAGTTCAGTTGTCTGTGATGGAGTATGTCAGACTAAGACAAGTGCAGTCATCAAAGTAGGAATTGCCATTTTGAATCAGGGTTTGTGACTGGAGTAGGGAGTTCATGGGGAATAGGAGAAAGAGAGAGAGAGAGAGATCTTGGGATCCATCAGGTTATAAGAGGTCTCAAACATTAGGAAGATGAGTTTTAATTATGGTGTGTAAGTCAAGACAAGTCATAGAGAAGGGAAAACAAAAATGGTGTTTTAGAAATTTCAGTTTGAGCAATTATTGACACCATTTAAGAAATCAGTTGTAGTTTCAGGTTCTTAGACTCAGTCTAGTAATAGGATTTGCAAGACAAAGGATGTGATATTAGATGAACTGAATGAGTTAAGGATGAATCAGCCCTAGAGGTTCTCAGATTTGAATGTGCATAAGAATCACCTCAGGAGCTTGTTAAAAAGTCCCTGATAACACTCTTTGAGGTTCTGATTTTGGAAGGATGGGTAGAGGGTGGAAATCTGCATTTAAAAATTTTTTTATTAAAAAAATTAATGCTTATTTACTTTTGAGAGAGAGAGAGAGCGCACATGTGTGCAACTGGGGGAGGGGCAGAGGAGAAGGAGACACCACAGAATCCAAAGCAGGCTCCAGGTTCTCAGGCTCCAGGTTCTGAGCTGTCAGCACAGAGCCCGATGTGGGGCTCAAACTCAAGAACCATGAGATCATGACCTGAACGGAAGTCAGAGGCTCAGTCGACTGAGTCACCCAGGTGCCCCGGAAATCTGCATTTTTTAAAGGTACTCTAGGTAATTCTGATGTAAATGACAAACAAAAGTTTCCAGTTTGAGATACCTGGATAATCATAGAGTAAAGAATGGAAATTAGGGGAATAATTCTGAGGCAGATGGTGGCTTTGGTTTTTGACAAATTGCGTGTGATATTTATATTCTCCAGTGAGTTTGATGGGAGGACATCTAAGTGGAAAGAGCTGTCCTGTAAAAATAGGTCCTTGCATTGGATAGAGTGGATTGTCTGGCTGTGAGAGTGGATGACGTATCCAGAGGAAGGGTATTGGAGAAAGTATGATCTTTTCTTCTGATTAATTTACCTTGGAAACACGAGGGCACTGATGGATCTGCTTAGTTAAGTCATTTTAACGCAGCTTCATCCTTGTTTTTCTTCTAAAAGAACACTGACATTTCTTGTTTTTTTTCTCAGTTTCTGGGGAATATATACATGAATGCCTTTGGCAGAGTCATGCTGGTCCTTGACATAGCTAACAGTGTTTTCAACCAGCTGTCTTACCTATTTGGTTGAGGCACATTAAAACAACTCATAGAGAAATAAAACACTGTTAATAAGTATAGCACTAATCTGCGGCAATAGGGCAGTGATTGATTCGGCTCTATGCCTGTTTCAATATAGGCATTGTGTTGTTGTGTTGATGGTATCTGAGATATCCCTATTTATAAATAGTTCTTGATCCATATTTTTAGGACCCTCAGAAATTTTTTCAGGTAATTTTAGCTAGTCTCAAAAATTAATTCTACCTTCTTTTAATTTGGAAAACAAATACTATGTTGCACTGTTTAAAAGAGTCTGGGTATATAAATTGCTCTGGTCTCTAAATCAAATAAGTAGTGACATTGTACTTCAATCCCTAAATTAATGTGAATCACTGTGATAAAGGAAGTTTAGTTGATTCATAGAAGAAAAAAAGTAGCTCGGTAGCCTGAAGCCCTTCTTTTGGCTTTGCTGCAGATTTTTAAAATGTTAAGCAAGCTAATTCAGCTCTGGACAAGCTGGAGGTCTTTGAAACTGCACTATCTGAGTGGAAGAGGCCTAATACAAAGTGACTTATTCTTAAATATACTTAGAAATGCCATGGGCCAAATTGAATCCCATGAAACCTAACCTATATGCAGATAGTTTCCAGCACATGAGCCAATTGTGTTTCAAAAGTTTATGTGTAAGGCAGCTGTTTGGAACTCAGAACACATTTTTTTTCCCTCTTACTGAAACCGTATAAAAAAGTATTGGCTGTGTTCCCAGGCCAGCTCACAAATCTTTTTAACCCCAAATGTACCTTAAGTTTTAACTGTACAGTTTAGTTTCATTTTATTCAGTTAATATTTTTTTGCTTGTGTGAGAAATGAAAATATACCCCTAATGAGTTTGAAAGAAATAGGTTATCTTTGCTTAGCTGGGTTAAGGGTCTTCTCAGAAGATGTCACTAGTTAAGCTGGGAACCAGTAATTTATTAACTGTACTTTTGTAGATAGCTTTTCTCTCCCCATTATAAAGACACATTTCTAGGTTATTCATTCCTTTGGTGATTACCGTTTCAGAAAGATGGCTTCAGTTTCCCACTCTTTATTTACTTTCTGTTCTTTCTCCTCTTCTCTCCCCAAATGTGGTTCATTATTAAGTGCATATTTGTAAATCAGGGTTGCCTGTAACAGATTTGGCTATAACATATCTAGTGAGCCTGTATTTCATAACCAGAATTAATTGATAGGTTCTGTCACTTTCTGTCTTAAAAAAAGTTGGTGAGGTCTTATGATAGAAAGCTTGTTTGGGAAGTTATCTGTTATCTGGCAAGTATGGTGATGTTTGGTGTTGTCCAGGGCAAAAAACTGAAATACCCACTAAATTATCAATGACATAAAATTGTATGAAATATTATTATAGTATTGTTTATTATGTTGGATTTTAATGAGTTGAACTTTGGTGAGCCATGCATAATAAATTATCTCTATTATAAATAACATGTTTTATTCTTAATCCATATTTTGTTTTGACTGGTCATAGTTGGTGTATATGTATGTATTCAGTGAAAGGGGTTCTTTAAAACAATGATTAAGGCTGTTTTAAATCAGCCTTAAGGAATGTTTTACCTTGATGGGATTGCTGTTATTTTGAGTAGACTTGAAGATCTGGAACCTTTCTCATTCAGTCATTCCATTATTTGTTCCACATATATTTATTGATTGTCTTCCATGTGTCATGTTCAATTCTAAGTACTGGGAATACTGCAGTGACCAAAACAGATACGATTCCCTCCCATGTGTAGCTTCTTTTTTTGCTGGGAGTACAGAGAGAAAACAATAACTGATAAGTAAATATATAGTATGTCTTGATATATTGTGAGGGTAAATCCCATTTGGCTAACAGATTGGCTGTAGTGTATGAGAGTCAAGGATATCATCCGCAGAGATTTTGGCTTAAGCAAGTAGAAATATGTAATTGTCTTTCCTTACTTTGAGGAAGACAGCAGGAGATGGGGACTTGGAGGTACTGGTGTACATCAGGAATATGGTATCATATATTAAATTTGAGGTACCTGTTAAGCATTGAAATTGAGATATTCAGTAGGCAGTTTTGGGAAGAAGTCTGGGTTGAAGATAGAAATTTGGTATTTCACTAGAGAGTGGATATAAACAAAGAGGTCCAAAGTATGAGCCCTGGAGCACTCTAAAACTGAGGGATTGGGTAGATAAGGAATCAGCAGAGAAGACAAAGAAGAGTAGCCAGTGAACTTCAAGAACCAGGATAGTTGGTGCCAAGTTAAACAGCGTTTCAAGAAAAAGGGGATGATCAATTCTGTTAAATGTTGTGTGTAGGTCAACTAATACAAGAAATGACCATTGACTGAATAACATTGAAGACACTGGTGACTTCTGACAAGTCCTTTCATGTGAGATGGAGATAAAAGCCGGAGTGAGAATTTAAAGGAAAGAAATGAAAGCCAGATCTACAGACGATTGACAGTAAATTCCGGAGGGCACAGCAGCATTTCAGGAGCTGAGGAAAGATGGAGGATGGGCCAAAATCTGGCAATACAGAGTGCCTCATGGGGATGAGAGACCAGGTGGAGAAGAACAACTGGGTTCCTTGGGAGTCTTGTACGGGTGATTGATGTGAAGTGGAATACAGGACAGGATGTGTTTAGTTTGATTGTCTTCTAAGTAGATTGTGATGCAAAGCCAAAGAGTGTGGAGGGGTAGGGAAGGGTAGGTGTTTGGCCAAGATTACCTAGACCTCTGGGTTACAGCCTTGATCTTGGCCAATAAAATGGTTTCTTATAGAGCATTTTGTTAGGAAAGTAAGTTGCTCCAGTTTATCTGAGATTGAATTGTGCCAAAAAGACAAACTATGGCTAGCTAGTAGATAAAGAGTCTGTATGTTTTAAATCAAGTTATATTATAAAATAGACTAGATTTGGGGCACCTGGGTGGCTTAGTCGGTTAAGCCTCCCACTTTGGCTCAGGTCATGATCTTGCAATTCATGAGTTCAAGCCCCGTATCAGGCTCTGTGCTGGCAACCTGTTTTGGATTCTGCGTTTTAGGGAGGGCTTCCTCTAAAACATGGTAGAATTTGAGTTTATGGAGCTTTCTGGCAAATTCTGCAGGAAGAAATGGTTCTTTAACTATTAAAATTTGCTTGTTTGAGTAAACTCCTACTATTTCCTAAGCCAAATCTGTCATTTTTTTTTTTTTTTTTAGTTTTTCAGCTATAAATTGCATTAATTCCCATTTAATAATGACTGGGCATATTCTATATGTCTCCATCAGCAAGTGTCCATAGGACGCCATGGCCACGAATCAGTGCTGTCTCATGTGAATTCTGTTGGGGGTATCTCAATGGGATGTGTGGTCTGAGTGTACCACCCTTAATGTTTTTACGGAAGATCATAAGCACTGATGCTAAATGCTATTTAGCAAGTGGATGCACAGGGTTGACAGTAATTTTAGGTTACTTAAAGATAATGTCTTAAAAAAGTTTTTTTCGAAAGCTGCTTTCAGTTGACTTGGAGTTACTTGTCATCTGTTATTATCAAGGTCACCTCATGGAAGATTCCCAAATACTCATTGAAGCATGCATAGTTATTACCTCTTAATTGTCCACAGAGGAAATATGAAATTCTGTTGTGTCTGAGGTGGAAGGGTAAGGGTCATTACTCAGTTTTGTTCTAAATGGTAATTGTGCAGCTAGCTATCTTCCATATCCTATGGCCATTCATTTGACATAGGGGAAGCCAAATTCTAGCTTGATGTTACGTAGTCATAACTATCAATTATCTAATAACAGGATGGCAGTAGGAGTTGGGTGTAATTCATTCTGGTTGACAGTGTAAAAATTATTATCTTTTGGCCTTGGAAGACCTTTTAGTACCTACTGGTGAAGACTGAAGTATTAGATCTGAAAATTAATACTTGTGAAGAGCCACTGGTGTAATTGTTTAGATCAATATTTTTTCAAAAAGTTTGGCCACAACCCATAGTTCACGGTAAGAGTTCATTCTCTATTCTAACTTGGTACACCATCTCACACATTTCTGTGTGTGTATATGTATGTTGTGTGCATGTATGCAGCTATTGTATATGTGCATATGTGTTAACAGTCATAATATGTGATAGGTGATATATATTAATATATATTTATATATATATTAATATATATGTATGTATGTGTGCATGTAAGTTTTAATAGTTATATGATAGGTGATAAAAGTTTATATACATTATATTTATATATATAAAAGTTTCATGACATACTTAATCTTTGCATCATGTAGTACATTAGGATATTTTGGTCTAATTAATTTTTGAAAAACACACTGTACATGAAATAAATAGATTTCACTACCCATTACTCAGTCATGACTGGCTACTGGAACAATCCTGGCTTAGCCGATCTCCAAGATGCCCCACAACTATGGAATGTTGAACTGTGACAGTGTCCATAAAAATAACATTTTTGTTTCTGGTTCTTACGAGAAAGGTGGTAAAAGTATTAAATGTTTACTAGAAGTTTACTGATCCTAAGGAAGTAATCTTCACCATCAGATAATTTAAGAAACACTTAGGACAAAGTTATTGATTCATACAACTAATCTTTACTCAGTGGCAACTGGGTGTCAGGCTCTGACCTAATCACCTCATATTCTAAGGTGAGGAAACAAAGACGATCTGTAGCTCTGAGGAGTTACTGTGTGGTGGAAGAGAAAAATAAACAAATATAAATTGCCATGGAGCCATGGAGAGAATGATGGAAGATGGTTGCCTGCTCCTGTTTTTACTCACCTTATTTATGTATAGTTGCCAAGAAGGAAAATGGCAGCTAGAAGCTGGGGTTTTTGATCCCAGATACCTGATCCTAATTGTTAGGCAGGGTACTCTTCTCTCTAGATGGCCTCTGAAGCAGAAGCTCTAATGTACACTTTTTTAAAAAGCCTATTCTATTTAAAAAATATATTTTTATTTATTTTTGAGAGAGAGAGCAAGTATAATGGGGGAGGGGCAGAGAGAGAAAGTGGGAGGGACAGAGGATCCAAAGTGGACCCCGTGCTGATAGCAAGAGAGCCTGATGTGGGGCTCGAACTTGAGAACTGACAGATCATGACCTGAGCCAAATTCTGACGGCTTCCTAAGCCACTGAGCCACCCAGGCACACCTAAAGAACATATTCTTAAAGATCATTTTCTTTTGGGATTTTCTTGCTTTGTGTGACAGATAATTTTCTTTTCTGTTTGGTACTTTTAACAGTTTTTTAATGTTTATTTTTGAGACACACACACACACACACACACACACAGAGTGTGAGCAGGGGAGGGGCAGAGAGAGGAAGACACAGAATCAGAAGCAGACTCCAGGCTCTGAACTGTCAGCAGGGAGCCAGATGCGGGGTTTGAACCCGCGAGCCATGAGATCATGACCTGAGCTGAAGTTGGATGCTTAACTGACTGAGCCACCCAGGCAACCCTAGAATGTATACTTTTAAAAAGCTGAGATTTCCACAACCCAAGCGCCCATTGATAGATGTATGGATAAAGAAGATGTGGTACACACACACACACACACACACACATGCACACACACACAATGGGATATTAAAAAGAATAAAAAAACCCATAAAAAACCATGGTATCTTGTCAGTTGTGACAACACTGATGTACCTAGAGGGTATCATGCTAAGTGAAATAAGACAAAGACAAATACCATACGGTTCACTTACATGTGAAACATAAAAAACAATACAAATGAACACACACTGCACAGATTAAATAACAGAACAGATTTACAAGTACAAACTGGTGGTTGCTAGAAGGAGGAGGTAGGGGGATGGCTGAAATAGATGAGGGAGAGGTATGGACTTCCAGTTATAAAAGAAGTCGTGAGGATGAAAAGTACAGCATAGGGAATATAGTCAATAATACTGTAATAACATTGTATAGTGACAGGTGGCAACTACATTTATGTGAACACTGCATAATGTATAGAATTGTTCAGTCACTGTGTTGTACATCTGAAACTAATATAACATTGTGTGTCAACCATACTTCAATTTAAAAAGAGCTAATACTTCTAGTTTTAGATAATTCTGATTTGTTTTTCTAGAAATTGCATTGGCTTACATGTAATCTTTAATGCTCTAAAAGTATCAGTTTCCAACCAGATGTAAGATGACCAGTCAGGTTTGATCATCAACCTTTGGCTTTGAGTTGTTTTCTTGGCTGGGTATCACTTGGGCCACCTTCCTTTTAACCATGAATTATAATAATTGGCATGAATAGTCTGGTTCCTTGGTGACTTCAAACTGAGAAGCCAGTGAGATTTAGTTGTATAAGTAAAATATCTGCAAATGCGTAGAACTTGATAAAATATCAGCCAGAAGACAGTATCATGTAGTTGACAAAGTAAGGAATATTTACCTTTTTAATTTTTTTCTTTAAAAAGTAGCTTTGACTGTTCCTCTGCTGTTTATGTTAAATAAAATAGCTCATTTTATTCAGCAGACCAATGGGATTGCGAACTATGTTTAAAAAATTGTAGGGGCACCTGGGTGGCTCAGTCGGTTAAGCATCTGACTTCGGCTCAGGTCATGATCTCGCGGTTCATGGGTTCGAGCCCTGTGTCAGGCTCTGTGCTGTCAGCTCAGAGCCTGAAGCCTGCTTTTCAGATTCTGTGTCTCCCTCTCTATCTGTTCCTCCCCTGTTCACACACACACACACACACACACACACTCTCTCTCTCTCAAAAGTAAATGAAAATGTTCAAAAATGTTTAAAAAATTGTAAATTCAGTGAAACTACAAAAATAGTTGAGGATTTGGAAATTGAATCTTGTTAAGAAAATAGTATCTTAGCTATAGAAAAAGTAATACTCTTTTTGTATTAAGTATGGGAGCAGGAGAAGAGATACTTTCTCCAGTAAAAATTAAGACGATTCCTATCCTTTGAGCTTGCAGTCCTCCTTCTCATAGTGTATACTATGTGAATAATCCAAAAGGAGAATATTCCTTGTAGCATTATTTATACTAGTGAACATATATATCTTACTCTTTGTATGTATCCTTATCCTGAAATGTGACATTTACGTATCTTTTCTAACTGCTATATTTTATAATCAGCAAAAGAGATATCTATGGAATTACCATAGCAACATGGGCCATGTAAAAATGTTTTACACACTAAAATTTATACCACTTACGTATGAACCATTTTTAAATTCTCAAATAATGCTCTTACCTTCCGAAAGCATGTTTAGGATAACTTTTTTCCCTTTTGACTTACTTGCTACCTTTTTACCAAGTGCTTCTTATTACATACCCTTGTGCTGTTATTCAGAGTGCTAGCTTTATTCTTTTAAAATATTAATTGTCTCTTGAAGTGCAGCTCTCTTGTATTCTAAACTATTTAATATTTTAGTTTAATGGTGAGAAAACACATCCTTACAAGTTTTTGCTTGTTGGATTTGAAAAAAATTGCTAACAGTAAATACTTCAGTTGGGTCAGAGGTTTATTACCCTTGGCACTTGTGGGCAAAAAGCCTAGGAATTTGTCATCTGTGTTTCCAAATGGGACTCTTACCTTATGATATTTGGTTTTCATAATAACTAAAATACCAGAAAATTTTGTTGGAAGCAGATGTTGGGAATATGTACATGTAACCCAAATGGGTATATAGCAACTCTGGAGGAAATAGCTTAGTTAAAAGAAAGAAACAAACAAACAAATAAAAATCAAGAATATTAGAGTCCCTTAATAATTTGATTATAGGACCTTCATATCTCCTCATATTCTAGTATTTATTTTAGATGTTTGTAATTTAACTGTTTAAGAAGAAACTTATCTAGGTTTTAAAAAATTGCTGGATAAGAGGCCACCTCAGCAGTTTTGTAAGTTTTTTTTCTTAATGTTTCTGAATGGTGTGTATTTAAGTAATTAGTGAACTGGAAAGATGAGCCAATTTTCAGCAGATTTTGTTAGATTAGAAAGTCAGGCTAAATAATTCCTATTGAATACAAAAACAGGATTTGAGTATTTGAATTATGTGGGTAATTATTTGTTACATTTTCTTAACCTCTGTTGAAAACAGTGGAAAGGTGAAGTAAGAAACTTCTATTTTATGAAAATTTTTTTGATGTTTGTGTATTTTTCAGAGACAGAGAGAGTATGAGCAGGGGAGGGGCAGAGAAAGAGGGAGACAGAATCTGAAGCAGGCTCAGAGCTGTCAGCACAGAGCCTGATGCAGGGCTCGAACTCATAAGCTGTGAGATCATGACCTGAGCTGTAGTCTGATGCTTAACCGACTGAGCCACCTAGGAACCCCGAGAAACTTCTAATTTATAAGAAAAATAAGGGGGAGAGGAGTGAGGTGATCACCCAGAACACAGAATTTTTAGGGCAGTGAAAATACTGTATGATATTATGATGGATTTATGAGATTCTACATTTGTCCACATCATCATATTCCAAGAATAAGTAAGGTAAACTATGGACTTTGAGTGATCATTATGTCAGTGAAGGTTCGTCCTTGGTAAAAATGTACCATTCTGGTGAGTGATGTTGATAGTGGGGGAGGCTATGCATGTGTGGGGGCAGGGGGTTTATTGGAAATCTCAATATTGTTTTCTCAATTTGTTGTAAACCTAAAACTGCTCTTTAAAAAAATACTTTAAAAAATAAAAATAGGAAATACAGGTCAAAATATATGTTGAGAGGAAACCATTCTTTAGGTGTAAAGTAGAAGAGATGTAACTCAAGTCCACGTACTTTTCCTTATCCTAACATCTTGAAGTGATTGACACTCTGCCTCTCCACCTTCACCCTCTTGGGTGGTGAAGGTGGGGTATGAACCTGTATTTCTAATATTGCATAACTCCTGATTTAGACAGGTGTTTTCTGTGCTTAGCTGTTCAGTATGTTTAAATTTGCATTACATCTTTTAAGTTATTTACTTCTTTGTAAAACTAATGATTAAATATGGTGATCCCTTTGACTTTACAAGGGAAAAGAATCAAGATAAATATAATTAACCCCCAAACAATGGTTATCTCAGTTTTAAGGAATCTTTTAGTCCAGAGTTTTCAAATTTTAGCTTGCATCCAAATCACCTAGAAAACTTGTTAGAAAAGATTGCTGGTCCATGGGGCGCCTGGGTGGCTCAGTCAGTTAAGCGTCTGACTCTTGGTTTTCAGCTCAGGTCATGATCTCACGTTTCTTGGATTCGAGCTCTGCATTGGGGTCTGCACTGACAGTGCGGGGCCTGCTTGGGATTCTCTCTCTGTCTCTGTCTCTCTCTCTCTCTCTCTCCTTCTATCCTCTCCCCATGCTCTCTCTCTCTCAGTCTTTCTCAAAAATAAATAAACGTTAAAAAAAAAAGAACAGATTGCTGGCCCTTCTTCCCAGATTTTCTCATTTAGTAGGCCTGAATGTGGCCTAGAATGCACATTTCTAACAACTTTTCAGGTGCTGCTGCTGGTTTGAATGCCACTCTGAAGAAGACCTCTGTATTAGCATATGTACTATATAACTCCCAAGTTTCAAAAAAAAAAGGTAAAATCATCATTCTTATATGATGTACAGCAATGAGTTTTATATATCTCGAACACAAATTAAGACATATTTAAATCATAATGAAGAGGGAACCAGGCAGATGTATAACCAATTTAAAGGAGAAGTCAAAGAAATTAAGATTTGTATGATGTAAAGGAACATTGAAATGAATTTACAGATGGACAGGAAATGGGCCTTTTCCGTTTGGAGGAGTCAACTGAACGTCGCCTGGACAGAATGTCTGTACACAAGAATAATTTACGTTGCTCTCAGTTACCTATGACAATCAGTTATCAACAAGTTACTTGGAGTTGTAAAATAGCTCAAAGTCAGTAGAAGATTAGAATCAGGTAACAAGACAGGGTGTGCCCTACAAGTCCATTTTTCCATTGGAGCACACTTTTTTCTTATCCTCAATTTCCTTATAGTGGTCTACTGTAAAACTTGCTCTTAAGGTAGTGTTCACCTTTTTAACAAACCATCCAGGTGATTCTGAGGCTCTCTAAAATTTGAGAGCCATTTTCTTTGAACTAACAGAGTAAAGACTTAATATAGTTATAACATTTATTTACTAAATCACATGTTTTCTCCCATTATACAACTTATTTTGTAGATAGCCAATTCATTATTTGAAAAATCTAGGTCAGGATGTTCTCGTTAGCTGATAATTTTAACCTATTTATTGACTGTAAAGGACTTTAATATGCATTTATGTAATAGTTAGGATGTTTTTTGAATATAATTAGGAAAAGGCTTTGTTTTGATCCATTATAAATTGTGTTTCACAAAGCATTTGATTAATCAAAATATTAAACATTTTAGTTGAAGATCTTTTAGTAAGATATATCTTAAATCAACCTTTTTTATACATGATAAAATGTGTCTCATACACGTTCTGTCCCATTAGAACGTCCCATTCTAAAAGGACCCTGTTATTTGAAGAGGCTAGGCAATGTAATATAAACAGCACCGAATTTAGGAGGTCAGGCATTGTCTCTTCCCCTTTTGTAGCTAGCTAGTAAGTTATAGAACTTGTAATTAATGTTCGTGGTGGCAACATAAAGATAAATGCATTATGGGTCTTGTGATGAACGAGTTTGCTTTATGGACCTCGGTTTTCTCAAGTACAAAATTGGGATGATAGATTGAAATAAGATTCAAGATCTTCTTAACACTAACCTTGTGTGACACTTTGGATATCGCACAGTGGAAATCATTAAGTGTGTGCTAAACTATATAGTTTCTCACCCTCCCCTTTGCTTTTCAAAGCCTGATTGGTTTTGTATAGTGTTTTTAAAAAGTAGTTTTGTTAAGGTATAGTCAATGTCTAATAGAGTACTTTAAACATGTATAGTTTATTTGGTAAGTTTGAACCAAATGTACACACCTATGAGATCATCACAGCAATGAAGATAATGAGTATATCACATCCAGAAGTTTCTTTGCATCTCTCTGTATTCTCCCCCCTCCCACTCCGGCAACTACTGAAATGCTTTCTGCCATTTTAGACTAGTTTGGATTTTCTAGAATTTTATATAAATGGGATTATAGAGTATGTGCTCTTTCTTTGTTGGCTTTTTGTTCAGTGTACTTCTTCATGTTGTGCACTAATCAATTCATTTTTTTAAATTGCTGAGTAGGATTCTATTTTATGTTACACCACAATTCATTTATCCATTCAGCTGGTGATGGACATAGGGATTGTTTCATTTGGGGGCATTACAAATAGAGTTGCTATGAAATGTGTGGATACAAGTTTTTGTTTAAACATACACTTTTCTTTTGAGTAAATACCTAGGCTGGGTTGATTGGATCATATGGTAGGTGTGTGTTTAACTTTTTAAGAAAGTGCCAGACTGTTTTCCAAAATGCTTATACCACTTTCCATTTCCACTAACATGGAAATGTAACTGTGTGAGAGTTCCAGTGCTTTTACTTCTGCACCAGCACTTGAGGTACTCAGTCTTCTTAATTTTAGTCATTCTAATAAATGTGTACTAGAATATTATTATGGTTTTCATTTGAATTTCCCTAGTAACTAATTATGTTGCACATCTTTTAATGTGCCTTTTTTCCTTGCCATTCATGTATCTTATTTTGTGAATGTGATGAAGCATTTTCCTCATTCTTATTGTTAAGTTTTAAAAGATCTTTTAAAATAAATATTCCAAATACAGGCACTTCATCATATACATGCTTTTGCAAATACTTGCTGTTCCTTTTGTTCTCTTAACAGTGTCTTTGGATAGAAGACACTTTTTAATTCTGTAATCCAGTTTAGAGATCGTGAGGCCGAAGTTGGACGCTTAGCCAACTGAGCCATTCAGGTGCCCCTGCCATACGTGTATCTGATAAAAGACTTCTATGCATACTATTTCAAGAACTCCTACAGCTGCTTAAGATTTTATCTTTATCACTGGTTTTCAGTCATGTGATGTTGATGTGCTCTGGTGTGCTTTTCACTGAGCACATCCTACTTGAGCTTCTTCTGTTTGTGAATTTATTATTTTTATAAAAACCTGGAAAATTATTGGCCATTATTTCCTCAAACGCTTTTTCTCCTTTCCCTTTTTTCTTCTTGATTCTAATTACATGTACATCAGACTGTTTAATACTCTTCCACAGGTTGCTTAGGGTCTGTTTTTTTTTTTTTTTTTTTGCAATCTTTTTCTCTCTCCTACTTTTGTTAGTTTCTATTGCTGTTTTTAAATTTACTGTTCTTTTTATTTCAGGTATTATGTTTTTCATTTCTGTAAGTTCCATTTTTATGCCTTCCATTTTCCTTTTTATCATATTTTAAGTAAATACTTGAGCCTATTCATATACACCTTTAAAACTTTCTTTTTTGCTAATTTAATTATCTTTTACATTTTGGGGTCTGTTCTGTTTTCTCTTTTTCCCACCTATTTACGTATCATAGTTTTATCATTTTATTCATGGCCATGCTTGGGATTTTTTTGATTGGGTGCTTGATGTTATGTTGTTAAGTGTCTAGATTTTATGGTTTTCCTTTAAATTTTTTGAAATTTGTATCAGGTAGCAGCTAAATTGTTGTGCTTTAGCTTGTATTTTTGAGGCTTTTTTCAAAATCTTTGTTGTCATGGGTCTGGTGATGCCTTTATGTAAGCTGGTTAGCCCTACTTCTAAGTAGGGGTGTTCAGCCAGTCTCTCCACTCATTGTCCATCAGACCTGGAAGGCCTCCCAGCGCAGTGGGACCATGGGGAATTACTTTGCTTACAGCTCCCCAGTCCTTTGCCCAACCTCATGGTGTTTTCTTCCTACATATGAATAGCTTAATGGGCAGCCACAGACTCAAGGGGCCTTTGTGCAGATTTCTGGAGCTTTTTTTCTGCCAAGCTCCAAACTCTCTGGTATTCTGCCCCACAAACTCCATCCTCTTTAGTCTCCCCCAAATCTTATTTCCCTACATTCTGTTACAGAGAGTCCACCTGGAAGAAGAGTTTCACTCATTGTCTCTTTTTCTTCGTTCATGAATCATAGTCCTGGGCTGGCTATTGTCTCCATGCCTGCAAAAGTATCTTTTTCCCAGTTTTCTCGTTGTTTATGATAGGACGACATGATCCATACTACTTCTTCCATTATGGCAGAAGTGCGACAGTTTGTGTTTTTACTAGAAGTATTTATTGCAATCATGATTTTGAATGAATGTGATCTGAGGTTATTTATTTTTGTTGTTTTCTGGGTAATTTTTTTTTTCCAGCAGCTGAGCATTCACCCCCACCTTTTTTTTTTTTTTTTTTTTTCTGAATGAAATTCTACACAGGACTCCAAACACAGAAAATAGAACTTCATCTGCTCTCATTTAAGCAAGGATTGGAGCTGGCTTAGTTTCCAACTAACCCTGAAGCAATCTGGTTTGCCTGAAAATAAAATTTGAAGTCCAGTGAACTATTTACCTCTCTCATTTTACATATTGAGGAAACTAACTTCTAGAAGGGTCAAATGCTTTGTCCTAAAGTAATGAATCTTAAACTACCTTGCTCTTTTTTTTCCTATCATTTGAAATAAGACCTCTTGTATCCAAACTTAGTGTCTTATTCTCCTTAGGTCAGCTTGATTGAAAAAAATCCCTTTGACTTTGTTTCAGCTGTTTCAGCATGAGATTCTTAGAAAACTCCATTTTCTGTTAACCTTTGTGTAGTGCACTGAGCCCATATGGGCTCTATTGTAACTTCTAGCTGTTTAAACAGTCTTAGAATAGTTTATTTTAAAACCATTCCAGCATTTTGGTTTATTCTGCTTTTTCAATACTTGTGTATGTTAGATTTCTGCTTATCCATTTTGCAAGAAATCCAGATGAAGATAGCCACGTACAGATGTTTTATTCTTCCCTCCTCTTTGGATTATTGCGCTTATGTTATTTAATCTCCTGGAAACTACTTGGACTATATGCTAAAGAATGCTGTACTTTGAACTCTAAATAGTAGATCATTGGCTGTGACCTTGAATTGTTGGGGAAGTTTTCATATTGAAGGAAGCTGTGTGTCAACAGGTTGCATTGTATTTCTTGGCAGAAATCTGCTTCATGTGCACCTGGGGCTGCCTGCAATCAGAATCTAAGAACTTACAGTTTTAATTATTTCATTCTGAAATCCATTCTGTGTTTATTCACTGCTTTCTTAGTGGGGTCTATACTATAGAAATGGGACATCACCACAGATGGATGAGAAGTAGACAGGTAGAACAGATGTGGCATTTGTCCATGCTTTCATCTGCCAGTTGTAGTTAATATTGAAGGATTGTGTTGTTGCTTTTCAATTCTATTTTTTTCTTACTGAAAAGGAAATTGAAAGAAAACACCAAATAATTTATGCATTATGTCCTTGTATAGTCTTAGAGTTAAGATTTCTTTGAGATACATTTGTAGTGACTGTTTAGGGCTCAGTGAATATTTGTCCAGTGAACAAATGAACCAAACCCAATAAAACCAGCAAACATCTCCAAAGAAATTGTTGATGATGTAACTAGTTGAGTCACATTACTTTACAGAATAAGAAGAACATGATCACTCTTTGGCAAAACCAGTTGAGTTACTTTTTATGAAGGCTAATCAGGCCATGTTGATACAGCTCTTCCATGAGAAGTGCAGGCAAATTTCCTCTCACCCATCTTTGTGTACTCAGTACCCTGTGTAGGGCTTTTGATGCCACTGGTGTTCAGAAAGTGCTTATGGATTGAGAAAGTAAATCTGTTCTGTCACATTTCAGTGTGCTGATGGGTGGGCTTGGCAGATCTTGAGAAAACTTTTTTTTCCACGACTGTAATAATCTCATGTTAATTTTTGCATGTACACTTCACATACACAGACTTTTACTTTCTAATTGTAGTATGTATCAGTAGCTATTTCCTTTCTAACACTGATTAGAAATTTTGGTTAAAAATCATATTTTTAATGTAGCATTTGATGCTCTTACTGTCTTACTGTGTACTCTTCTTGTAGTCTACATAACTTGAATTTATTTAATTTTTTTCCTTTTCCCAGGTGAAAACATTCCACGTATTGGAAATAAAATTTGTAGCTTTTTGACTGATGACTAACATGTATAAAAGAGCAATTTAGGAGGGATTTTCATGCATGTTCTCTTGTTTGCTGTCTTAACTTCTTTATAAGGTGGGTAGGTAGGTAAAGCAAGTGAGGCGGGTACATTAATTATCTGTTTCAAAGTTATACAACTAGCTAAGTTGTAGGGTTAGACTTTGAGTCATTGTTCTTTCTATTGATTCTAACTATCTCTGAATATTATGTTTCAAAAAGTACATAATCTATTTGCTTTACTTAACTTTTATTAAAATTGACTTCTAATTTTGATTAAAAATGATAAGGAAATGACACTCTACTTAGTGGAAATAATATAATCTCAAAGGTTGATTCTGATATATATATATTATATATGTAATATATATTTAACTCTTATAATTGTAATTCTCTTGTTTCGGGCTCTGTGTCTTTTACAACCTCAGTTTAGTAATTTGTTTTTGATATAAGCAGATGGTGAGAAAACAATGATTCCCAGATCTCTTATTACTGCTGTGGTAATGTGATGTTTTACAGATAAGAATTTTGACTGGTGGGAGCCTAGTCTGAAATTCACATGTCTCAGGGGGCCCATATTGTTTAGATTTGGAAGTATACTTGCACTTGAATTTAGGAAGTCTGTTGTAAACAAAGATTTGGCCTGCATTATAATTAAATTTTAAATCTTTACGTAGCTATTCCTTTGAGCAATTAAAAGTAAAAAAATTTTTTTTAACTTTATTTTTAAGATAGAAAATTTGAACCTTTTCAAAAATGGTCTTTTCCTCTCTCATACTGAATAACCATCACAATGATAGGCATGCATTTATATATGAAGGCAGAAAAATCGAAAATCAAAAGGTATTAAATTTTGCAGTGAATAAGAGCCTTTGTGTCATATAATACATTGGAAATAATAAATTCTGAGATTCTCAACAGATCTAATTGCCATGCGACTCCCACAATGTAAAGGAGATTAAATGATGTCTTGAAGGACGTTAGCAACATTTAAAATCAGTTGAAACACACATTTTAATTTGATTTATTAGCCTTATTTATAATTATCTTTGCTTTTCCATACTTACCATATTTTTGATTAGCATTTTTTGTTTATTGAGTTTATTGCCTTCTGAATATTAAAGTTTACCTATGTTGGAAGTTGCCTAAATGTATGAAGACAAATTCATTTAAAAAATTATTAATACCATTAAAATCTTATATTAAGTTCTCACTTTCCAGAGGCCTATTTGAAAAATCAATAAACAAAGGACACTTTAGTGTTCGTACTGAGTGACATTAATTCTAGTGTGTCCTCTCTAAAAGTTAATCATTGACAAAATTACTTGAAGTATTTTAGTATTTTTGTGAATGTCACAGCTATGCTTTTTAGAGAAGAGAACTTTGTAGTAAGTGTCTCCTCTGCAGTGATTGTAAATGTCATCTATGGTAAATACTGATGTTGATCTTTTAAGGGGCATATTAGCTGGCTCTTCAGAATACTTTGTGGGAGTGAAAATTGGCTTTCATACCCAAACTTGCTAACCCCCAGTGGTTAAGGAGAGGGTCCAAACTGTGAAAAAGTATGTGGTTAAAACCATATGACCTGTAGTATCTTAAGTATACGAATATTACTACAAAATTGCAATATCACAGAATAGGATTTCTTTATACAAACATAGTTCATTTTATTGTGCTTCCTTTTATTGCACTTCACAGATACTGCGTTTTTTTACAAATTGAAGGTTTGTGGCAACCCTGCATCAAGCAAGTCTATTGGTACTATTTTCCAAAAGCATCTGCTCTCTTTGTGTCTCTGTGTCTCATTTTGGTAATTCTTGCAGTATTTTATTTTATTTTATTTTATTTTATTCTTTTAAGTTTAATTTATTTATTTTTGAGAAAGAGGGTGTGGGAGAATGAGTCAGGAAGGGGCAGAGAGAGAGAGAGAGAGAGAGAGAGAATCCCAGGCACACTCCGCTGACAGTGCAGAGCCCAGTGCAGGGCTTGAACCCATGAACCATGAGATCATGACCTGAGCTGAGACCAAGAGTGAGACACTTAACCTACTGAGCCACCCAGGTGCCCCAATTCTTGCAGTATTTAAACTTTTCTGTTGGTTATTACATTTGTTATGTTGATTTCTGGCCAGTGATCTTTGATGTTATTATTGTGATTGTTTTGGGGTTCATATTAGACTGTGAACTTAATTGATAAATGCATTTGACTGCTCCGCTAACTGGCTCTTCTCCCATCTCTTTCCCACTCCTCAGGCCTCTCTATTCTGAGACACAATATTGAAATTAAGCCAAATAATGACCCTACAATGTGTTATTCCTTTCACTCAGACTCTCCATGTCCAAGTGAAAGGAAGAGTCATGTGTTGCTCACTTTAAGTCAAAAGCTGAAAATGATTACACTTAGTGAGGAAGGCATGCCAAAAGCTGAGATGGGCCGAAAGCTAGGCCTCCTGTACCGAATAGTGAGCCGAGTGGTAGATGCAAAGGAAGAGTTTTTGAAGGAAATGAAAGGGGCTACTCCAGTGAACACATGAATGATAAGAAGATAAAATAGCTGATTTTGATATTGCTGCTAATGGAGACTGTTTTCTTGGTCTGCGCAGATCACACCAGCCATAACTTTACTTTAAAACCAAAACCTAATCCAGAGCAAGGGCCTGACTCTCTTTAGTTTTCTGAAGGCTGAGAGAGGTGAGGAAGCTGCACTAGTAAGTTGGAAGCTAGCAGTGTTTGGCCCACAAGGTTTAAGGAAGCCCTTTCCATAGCATAAAAGTGCAAGGGGGAAGTCCCTAGTGCTGATGTGGAAGCTGCAGCAAATTACCCACAAGATCTAGCTAAGATAATAAATAAAGGTGACTACCCTAGAAAACAGACCTTCAGTGTAGATGAAACAGCTTTATGTTGGAAGTAGTTTCTATGAGTTTCTCAAACATCTATGAGTTTCAAGGCTAAACAGAAGTCAGTACCTACCTGGCTTCAAAGCTTCAAACGATAGGCTGACTGTCTTGTCAGAGGCTAATGCAGCTGGTGACTATAAGTTGAAACCAGTGTTCAAAAAAGTCATTTAAAAAATCCGAGTGCCCTTAAAAATTATGCTAAATCTGCTCTGCCTGTGCTCTGTAAATGGAACAACAAAGCTTGATGATGATAACACATCTGTTTACAGTATGGTTTACTGAATATTTTAAGCCCACTATTGAGACCTACTGCTCAGAAGAAAAGATTCCATCTAAAATAGTACTACTACTCATTGGCAATGCATCTGGTCACCCAAGAACTCTGATGGAGATGTACACTGAGATGAATGTGGTGTTTATGGCTGCTAACAGCATCATTTCTGCAGCCTATGGATCAAGGAGTGATGTTGACTTTGAAGTCTTATTATTTAAATACATTTTGTAAGGCTATAGCTACCATAGATAGTGATTCTTCTGATGGGTTTGGACAAAGTAAGTTGAAAACCTTCTGGAAAGGATTCATCATTCTAGATGCCACTAAGAACATTTGTGATACATGGGAAGAGGTCAAAATATCAACATGAACAGGAGTTTGGAAGAAGGGGATTCTAACCCTCAAGCATGACTTTGAGGGGCTCAAGAGTACAGTGGAGGAAGTAACTGCAGATGTGGTAGAAATTGACAGAGAACTAGAATTAGAAATGGAGCCTGAAGATATGAATGGCTGCAATCTTACTATAAAACTTAAATGGGTGAGGAGTTGCTTCTTAAGGATGAACAAAATAGAAAGCGGTTTCTTGAGGTGGACTCTGACTCTGCTCCTGGTGAAGATGCTGTGACGATTGTGACAAATGACAGTGAAGGATTTAGAATCTTACATAAACTTAGTTGATTAAACATTGGCAGGGTTTGAGAGGGTTGGCTCCAAATTTGAAAGGAGTTCTACTGTGAGTCAAATCCTATTAAACAGCATCACATGCTACGGAGAAATTTTTTTGTGAAAGGAAGATGAATCAGTGCAGCAGACTTCATTGTTGTCTTATTTTAATTGCCACAACCACACTAACCTTCAGCAACTACCATCCCGATCAGTTAGCAGCCACCAACATTGATGTAAGACCTACCCGCAAAAAGATTATGACTTGCAAAAGCCACCAGATGATGGTGAGCATTGTTTAACGGTAGAGTGTTTTTAAATTAAGGTTTGTAATTTTTTAAACATACTGCTGGTGTATACTTAGTGTAGGCTACAGTATAGGATAAACATAACTTTTATATGCACTAGGAAACCAGAAAGTTCATTAGACTCTCTTTACATACAATATTTGCTTTTTTGTGGTGGTCTAGAACCAAACCCACAATATCTCCAAGGTATGCCTATACTTTGAAAGTCTTAGGAGGGCTTTTGAAGCAGAAGTCAGGGGATCTGGGGGTTTATCCAAGTCCTGCAAGTTCTAGGAAAGAAAGGAAGGAAGGAGGAGTTGAGAGGTAGCTGGGATGGGTATCTAGGTAGGGCCCCTGAAGATTGGAGTAAGCTTATGCTTAGGGCACCTAAGAAAGGTGCTAGGTGCCTGAAGTCAAAGGACAGTCTAGCTGGGGATTGCTGTTAGGAGAACACAGTGGTCTTCAGTGAAAATTAGGAATGCGATTGAGACCTGAGAATGGATTTGTGGGCTTTGAACATAGAGTTAATAGAAAATATACGGGGTTGAAAGCTATTATGTGTCCTAAGATCAGAAGTAGAATGATCTAACAGGAATGAAAAGTGAAAGAGGAAATTACCATCTCCAAGGAAAAATAGAACAGTGGGGGGTCAGAAAGAAATCAGGGCATATTTTCTTCCTGAGTCAGCTAATTGAATGGCATTATGGGTGTCTAACTTAACCTGTATATAGTTTATGCTCTTTTGCTGTCCTTACACTGTAATGAAAGTGTTCATCTGAATTTACTCAGTATTCATATTCTATTGGTGAGAGCTGTAATGACTAGCAAAGAGAGTGCCAGCCTCATAACTCTTTGGGTAGCCACACTGCAGTAGTATTCAGTGGTTATGTTTATGGGAATCTGATCATGAGGCCTTTTGATTGGAGAGTTGCCTATGTTGCTTATAAAACCCCATCAGATACGTGTAACAAATAAGTGTTTCAAAAAGTGTGTAAGAGTAAATAAGCAGAAAATTGCATTTTAAAAACATTGAATTATTCAAATTTCTTTTTTTCTCCTTAGGATCCATGAATATTTATATTAGTAAGATGTTATTCTTAGTTATTCTTAAAACAATTGTTTTCCTCTGTTTTCAGTAGTCAGATTCAAGCCTTTATAAAAAACAAGTAATTGTTTTTATGTCTCAGTTAATATGAAAAGCCACGCATAAAATGTAGGTCCACAATTGTCTCTAAAATGAACAAGGAAATACAATTTCCTGGTTCTGTTAGTTGTTACAAAACATAGTTACTCAGCTGTTATTCTATACTTGGGAAAAATAATACTTCCTTATTGATTCGAAGTGAAATCATTTATAAATTAAGGTCTACCATGTGAATGGAAAGGTGTGGTGTTTTTAAGGATATATCTTTTCAGTTTGAAAACTCTGATAAAGAACAAAAATATGACATTTGTTTAGTGCCTGGATACTCACACAAAAATCTTCTCTTTTGATGAGAAACTCTGGCTTTAATCTTTACATAGATTTTTATAACACCAATTTGAAGTAGGGAGAGGCAACTCTCAATTCCAAACACAGTCCAGAGACTTCCTGATTTGCTTGACTTATGACATTGCTTTTCAACCTTGGCTGTTCTCTAGAATCACTTGGAGAACTTCTTAAAATATCAGTGTGGTCTCACCCCCAGAGGTTGTGATCTATTATTGGTCTGGAGTGGGCTTTGAAATGTTCGAGTTCTACAGGTAATTCTAATGTCTAGTCAGAGTTGAGAACCACTGCCTTGGAAACATTCACTTAAACTTTCTTTTGTCTTTATATGAAGTTAGAAGGGGACAGAGCAAGGAAAGGAGTGACTTGTAGCATTGGCTTCACATCTATGGTTATTCCAACATCTCAAAATAAGGGAGCAATTGAAGAAGGCCTGTGTACCAGGGCACATAGGCTAGTGTGTGGTACTTGGATGTTGCATTGTGGTGGCACGTCTTGCCAAGAGTGATGGGAATGATAGATTTTTTTTGCTTTTCTTGTTCTACTTGACTTGAGTAAAACATTGACCACCTTTTACTTTTTTAGCATTTTAGGAAAAAATATTGTGCCAAGAGTATCAGGTAGTCTGTCAGAAAAATATATGAATGGAACAGAGATGTATATATTATTTCAAATCAAATTTAAAAGCATCCCTTTTTGCTTTTTGGCTAAGCTACGGCAGGGCAATCGCTGGTAATTTTATAAAGACATTTATTTTAACACAGCATGAGAGCCAAAAAAATAGCTACTCTTGGAGGGAGAGGAAGAGAGGACACACCTGGGTTATGTTGTGTCTCTTTTAAAATCTGTGAGAAGGGTTTAAAATCTGTAAAGAAAGCTTACTTTATCATCATCATATTTGTGCTACACTTCCTGTCTAAACTTAATTATACATTTCTAAGTTAACTAATGTTATGAATACACATTTATTGAATGAGCTCCCTATATTTGGAACTGTTTAAAGACTGAAAGGAAGAATAGAGATCTGTGTTGTTAATAGCAATTCTGGACACTATATGCCCAAATTAACTCTTTTCCCCCCAATCCAGAGCAGGACATTGGTATAACTGATGTCATATTCATACATACATACATACATATACACATGGCATACATACATATACACACATATCTGTGTACACACACACATATGTGTACACACACACATACCTATATATCATGGTATTGCTGCCCCGGGGTCACTATTTAAACATTCAACATTCGCTTCTGCGTACTGCCATGTTGAAGGTAAGGACACACTGGAAGTGATTCTTTCCCATTGATGGCAATACATACCCTATCAGAAATCTGATGGTTTTCACTCTGGAAAAGAAGGAGTATATTTTTCTGACAATCAATTAAAGATTTTTGATTATCCCAAAACAGAAGCGATGGAAGTAATTTTTATGGGAATGTACACTCTTGTTAGTGGAGTATGCTAGAATCTGCCTTTTGTTGGTTGGGTACCAAGCTACTAGACTCTAAGCTCTATCTGGACAGGGATTTTGTCTGTTTTGCTCACTATTGTATCCTCAATAAAAGTTAAATGTCTTAGATTTTGATGAAGCCATTTATTTACTTTTTGGCTTTTTTATTCTTCTTGTTATTTGACTTTGTGATTATATGATATGATCCACTTATAGTTTTCTCCACAGGGCTAGTTTGGTAACATTTTACATCTTATTAAGGACACTTAGTAAAACTAATGATTTGTGAATAATTCATGAATTAATTTTATAGAGAATAACAGTTAAAAAAACTAATGACTTGAATATTAGTATTTAGCCTTTCTCTTATAGTAAGCTTATTTTATAAGAGTTGAAATAAGATTTTAAAACTTTCCCAGGATTGTAATCACAGATATGAACTGTATTAAAGTATTCCATTCAGAATCATACTGGATTATTCACATTTCAAAAAACTGTGTAAAATTTTCTACAGAATGGTTTTAAGTTACTCACCTCGTAAGTTTAAACCTAATTTTATTGTCAAAAACTCAAATTTCACATCATTTTAGGACCATATATATTGCAAAATGTGATATACACTAGCATCTGGTTATGGTCAACATCTACCAGAAAAGTGAATATAGAATTTCTTTAAGATCTCTGGTTCAGAAGAATGTCCTGGCTGTAGTTTGGGCAGCCAGTAAAATAATTACTGTAAACTTACCCGCACAATATTTGTGAATCTCCCTTCCCGCTACCATTAACAGACACTAATAGAAAAATTAATTAGCTTTTTTCTATTATCTGGCATAAATTATTCTCACCTAAAGATACACAAAACATTGTCTTAGAAATAATGTACACTTACTTTGAGCATCTTGATTATAGATTTTAATTTTGTAACAAGTTTGATGATATTTTTGTGGAGGGTTGTTTTTATTAAGCTTTCGGTGCTTTAATATTCTTGCAGCAGCCTTATTTGTTAAGTTTTGCCAAGAGTACCATTTGAGAGATCTAAACCACTTGCTCCATTTTGAAATTTGCATAAGGATGAAAAGAAATTGAGATCTTTCGAACATTTTTTATGCCTTTGATTTTTGAAAAGAAAGCCCTAAATAAGGTGTACAACCTGTTATAACTGATGTTTAAAAATATTTTTACAACGCAAGAAACTGGTCAGTAGATAATGCCTTCTGGTATTCTTGAGAAAAAATAAAAGTTACTGCATTTTAATTTTAAAGAGAACCCTGCCAGAACCCTCCCCCTCTCAGTTTGGTCACGGTCAGCCTGAGGTCAGACAGGGTTTGTTTGTGTCTCCAGCAATTCATTTGTCTCATCACTGTACCTTTCTGTCATCCTTGAGAAACACGGTGTCAAGGTCTAATTTGTGTGTGTGTTTGTGTGTGTGTGTGCGTGTGTGCGTGTGTATGTGTGTGTGTGTATTTTAAACATATGATCTTTTTGCAGCACCTTTTTTTCTTTGAATGGTCATCCTACACTTTGAGCATTTATTTGGAATATAGAGTTTTTTGCCCTAGGTTGTTAATTATTCTAGGGCAGAATTCCTCATACTATAACATTTGGACCAGATAATTCTTTGTTCTGGGGACTGTCTTGTGTGATGTAACATAGTCAGTGGTGTTCCTGGTCTCTACCCATTAGATGTCAGTGGTACTTTTTCCCTTCTCTTGTGACAACCAAAAATGCTTCCAGACACTGCCAAATGTCCTCTGGGGGACAAAATGCTGGTTGAGAACCACACGTGTCCCTCCTAATTATATATGTGGTTAAAAAAAAACAATAAATTTTTACTAAATTGAAATAATAACTTTATTTTAAGGCCTGACTATACCGAGTTGAAATGCTAATCTTTATTTTATAGCTTGTGCATACCAATAAATATGTAAGAAGTTGGAGAGGAAATATATAGAAAATTCTTTGATTATAAGAAAAACAACACATTTTTATTAAACCACTTATTTAATGAATGATATATGCTATTAAGAACCTTTCCATGCTAAAGAGCTTATAAAAAAACATAGCATTTTTGGTACTATATGTACTATTTAGAGGGTACAAAATATCAATAGTTCCAAGAACGTTGATATCAAAGACTATTTGCAGGTATTAAATTTTATACCTTCCTCTAATGCAATCTAATTTCTGAACTTCTCCCATTCTTTCTTTTTAAGTTTGATAATGATCTCTGCTTTTAAATGAAAGGGATTTGTTCTCTTAATTTTACTCTTTTTGGTTTCTCACTGAATCCTACTTACAATGAATTTGTAGGAAGAAGCAGGAGGGTCAAGTTATATGATATTTAAGTTGAAGTTTGTGGCTTTTAGTGTTGCTACACAGTATTGACAGTGTATTATGAGCAACACAGATCAGTATCTTCTGTAGTTAGTAGGGCTTGGAGCATCTCCTTTGGCTTGCTTTAAAATATATAATCAAAGCATGTGGTATTTTGTAAATTTTGAAATGTTGCTCTTTTCAAAAATTATAACTATTTCAACCAGGAAGAAATACTTTAAATTGTAGAATAATAATATCTTAAATACCTCTCATTGGTAGAAATAAAAAAATTAAATGTTTCAAATTTGTTTCATACTGTGCTTCTATTTCCTGTTGCTATAATGGATAACATTTTCAAAATTTGAAGATAAACAGGAAGATTTGTTAAGGAAACAGTATTCTCATATTGATATTTTGTGTTTAGTTGTATGTGTTATTGTCCATAAAAATACACAGGTTCCACTGACATCAGTGTTGCATGTAGCAAGTGGATAGAAATGGTGAATTAGACGATGTGACAGAAATGCGGTCTGAGAAGAGAATTTTCCTCTTTGAATAGAACTCTCTTTACACTTGGCCTGAATTTCTTTAAGATAACAATACTGCCTTTCAGAATTTAGCCTTTCTTTAAAGATATTTTTCATATCAGCATATTCCATCTAAAATACCTCATGCTAAATATGTTAAATTTAAAATGAGAAGCATTCAAACATTAATATCTGAATTAAGCACATTAAAATTAATTTTACACTTTTCAATGTGGAAATTATAATAGAGCATTCTTTCACTAGGTTGTTTTTTAGATTATCTTACAAGTAAAAGCAATGGGAAATTTTTGGCAAGCTTGGTCTTCTTCAGAGTGAGTACATGACTTTCTTTTTATAAGAGAGTCCTGGCAGATTGTGGTCTATTCTGTGAAGTACTGATTGTAGGGGGAAATAAAGATGCTATTTATTTTTTTTGATTTTCTTTAAACTGAGCAATCAAATTAAAATATGTGATAATGTTTCAAAAGTAATCATCATATATGTTTTTATCTTTTTTTTAAAGTTTATTTATTTGAGAGAGACAGAGATAGTGTGAGCAGGGAAGGGGCAGACAGAATCCCCAGCAGGCTCCGTGCTGCCAGTGCAGAGCCTGATGCGGGGCTCAAACCCATGAAACCATGAGATCATGACTTGAGCGGAAACCAAGAGTAGGGCACTTAACTGACTGAGCCAAGCAGGTGCCCCTGTGTTTTTATCCTTTTATATTTATTTTCTCTGTAAACTATTTCTCTTCCTTAATTCCTTAATACTTTTCACTTTATTCAATTAAAATTTATTAATCACACATTTACTACTAGTCAGGAATTATCATGAGGACTTACTTTTATTTTTATTTATTTTTTTAAATGTATTTTTAAAAGTATTTTATTTTTTTATTATTATTTTTTTTAACTTTATAGTTTATTGTAAGGTTGGTTTCCATATAACACCCAGTGCTCTTCCCCACAAGTGACCTCCACCAAGACCATCACCCCCC
>CM053559.1:21441325-21549952 GCA_028646485.1 Cryptoprocta ferox | reverse complement strand
TTTCTCCACATCCTCGCCAGCATCTGTAGTCTCTTGAGTTGTTCATTTTAGCCACTCTGCCTGGCGTGAGGTGGTATCTCAGTGTGGTTTTGATTTGTATTTCCCTGATGATGAGTGATGCTGAGCATCGTTTCATGTGTTTGTTGGCCATCTGGATGGAGGACTTACTTTTAAAAACAACTAGAGGGAACAACTATTCAGTTAAAATAATTCACAGCTGGGTGGCTAAATATCCTGAAAGAGAGCAGACTAGATGAATCAGTATCAGCTTGGAAAGAGAACTCTTTTTTTTTTTTTTTTAACTCTGTTACACTTTTTATTTGAATGACTTAGATGACTCCCAAATCATGAAGTCTAAGTCAGACTCCACTCACTACATGGGGTTCAACTTTGTAACTCAATGTAAAGTTGAAAGAAACAGCTAATGTGTTGAGTGGGTAAATTAGAATTGAAAATTATCTCCATGGGCTGACCTGTTATCATAGCAAAGAAAATGTAATTTAATATGGATACGTGTATATGCCTGCATTTAAGGATGCACAGAATAGTCACTTACATTTAAGAAAACACAACAAAATGGTTTTTGTTGACTACCTATTTTATAAGAACCAGCAATATGATAAAGCTGCTAAAATTGCCAAAGTAATAACAGGCCATAGTAGTTAGTTTCAAAATCAGGTTTTCAGTCGACTCCCTGAACTGTGTCATCAGCTCTTCAAGAGTATTTGTTCTATTCTGGACATCATTTCTTAAGCAATAGTATGACATCCATCCATATGAGTGAACAAGATGCTTTGAGGAAGAGGAATTTTATTTGGAGGAATGGCATGAAAAGTCTGGTGAAGGAGAATAGTGGGGAACTTGATCTGAAGGAAAGATTTCTGTCAATGGGCATAATCCTTACAGAAGGCAGAACTAGGATCATTGAGCTGGTATAATCTTTAGGGTGCTTGGTTAATAATACTTGGAGCCATTCAATATTGGATTGATTGGACTGCTTCACAAAGTGACCAGAACTAAAAAGTGAATCTCCATGATTGCAGACTCCAAAGTTAATACAGTAACATCAGTTGTATTCTTATATCCTAATAGCAAATGATTGGAAAATGAAATTAAAAAGAATTCTTTTTATGGTAGTGCCAAAAAGCATAAAATACTTAGGTGTAAATACAACAGAAGACTTAAGACCTCTACAGTGAAGAATATAAAATATTGCTAAAAGAAACTAAAGAAGCCTAAGTGAATGGAGAGATTAAACCATGTTCAATATTATGTCTTCAGAGATTGGAAGACATGATGTTCTTAATTTTTTAAATTTATTTTTTTATTTGAGAGAGAGAGAGCCCAAGCAGGGGAAAGGGACAGTGGGAGAGAGCCTGATGCAGGGCTCAATCCCATGACCCTGGGATCATAACCTGAGCCCAAATCAAGAGTCAGACACTCCTCGACTGAGCCACCTAGGCACCCCAGGAAGACACAATATTTTTAAGATGGAAATCCTACTCATATTGATTTATAGATTCAGTGTTATCCTGATCACAGTTCCAGCAGGCTTTTTTTTGGTTGAAACTAACAAACTGATTATAAAATTTATATGGAAGCTAAAAAACATGATAGCCAAAGCAGTTTTTAAAAGAATGAAGTTGGAGAACTTACTGTACTTGATTTGAAAACTTACTATGTTAAAGCTACAGTTATCAATACAATTTGGTATGGTAAAAGTTACATAGAACAGAGATTTCAGAAATACACCCACCCATTTATGATCAATTGATTTTTAATAGAGGTACCTTTTATGAGACAGTTTCTTATGATTCTCTGAAAGTTCTAATTATCTTCTGAGCAAGAGGCATTGACATCTTTGTTGCAGATCATCTTTACAAAGATGTTTATATAAGAAAAAGCTTTGGGAGATTAAGAAAGTGCCTTTCTGTGCAACAGAGACTGGATTTGTTTTCTCCCATGATAATAAACATAATGTCTCCCACATAGGCAGAAGCTGGGCAGGTTTGCTAGCAGCCCCTTTATAGGAGTTTTTGGAGTCTCCTGAGTTTGTGGTTCCTCAGCTGTGACCAAGACCCACTATGTGTGTAGCTATCTTCACCTGAATTTATCTATACATTTCCCCCGTGGCATTTGGGGGAGAAGAGAAGCCAATGTAAACATGAAGCTCATTCTGCCTGATATGATAAAAGTTATAAGGTACTTTTTATCTGACCCAGGAATTTTGGGTCTCCTGCCAGCACCAAGGAAACTGTGGCAGGGCTAACTTATGGCTCACAAGTAGGATCATGTCAAACCTTTCCTAGTTCTTAACAGTACCGAGGGAATTAAAAGGGGAGAGGAAGGTTGTTTCAGCCAGTGGCACTGGATCAACTGGTTATAAATCTGGAAAAAACTGGACATCAACCTTTACCTCATACTAGATGTAAAAATTAACATAAGAGGACTCATGGACCCACATGTACAACATCAAACTACATTACTGATTAAAGAAAGCACCGACCTTAAATCCTGCAACCTTGGGGGGAAGACACAGCAAGTCATATCATAAAGGAAAATATTGACTAATGAGATTTTATCAAAATAATAAACATTGTCTCTTAAAAAATCCATTAGGGAACAGTAAAGTGAGACTTGCGGAAAACATTTACAAAGCATGTATCAGACAAAGGACTTGTCTTTCAATTTAATAATAATGAGACAACCCAATTAAAAAATCATAGACAAATGTTTGGACACTTCACAAAAGACAATCTATGAATGATCAATGAGGAAGTAAAACGATGACCAGCATAATATGTCATCAGAGAAATGCAAAGTGAAATCACAGTTTCATCCTACTACCTGCCCACTAGAATGTGAGCCTGTTGGAGCAACGGGAACTTTTATCCATCACTGAACATATTAGTGTAAAGTAACATGGTGTAACTACATCAGTAGGCAATGTTTTAAAAAAAGTTAAATATATAGATACCATTAAAATAAAAACTTAAAAAATATATATACATGTA
Source organism: Cryptoprocta ferox (assembly GCA_028646485.1). Taxonomy (NCBI): domain Eukaryota; kingdom Metazoa; phylum Chordata; class Mammalia; order Carnivora; family Eupleridae; genus Cryptoprocta; species Cryptoprocta ferox. Next base: position 21,546,938 of record CM053559.1, on the reverse strand, counting down.
CTGTATAAACCAGCCATTCCACTCCTATTTACACAAGAGAAATGAAAACATATGCCCATACAAAGATTTATACATGAATGTTTAGAGTGGTTTTATTTGTAATAGTCCAAACTGGAAACAACCCAAATGTCATCAATAGATGAATGGATAAACAAACTGTGTCATACCCATGCAGTGGACTGTACTACTCATCAGTAAAAAGAACACACAAACAGCTGATAAATGCAACATTATGGATGAGTCTCAAAATAATCACACTTAAAGAAGCCAGACAAAGAATACATGTTACGTAATTCCATTTATATGCAATTCTAGAAAGCTCAAATGAATCTATAATGACAGAAAGCATATCAATGTTAATCTTGTAACAGCAGTAGAGTAAAGCATTATAAAGGGTCACAAGGAAGTTCTTGGGGCTGGTAGGAATGTTTTCTTTTAAAAAAATTTTTTTAATGTTTATTTATTTTTGAGAGAGAGACACACAGAGTGTGAGCAGGGGAGGGGCAGAGAGAAACGGAGACGCAGAATCCGAAGCAGACTCCAGGCTCTGAGCTGTCAGCACAGAGCCCAACGTGAGGCTTGAATTCACAAGCTGTGAGATCATGACGTGAGCTGAAGTTAGATGCTTAACCAACTGAGCCACCCAGGGACCCTGTTTTTTTGATTGTAATAATATTTTCATGGGTGGGAATATAGGTCAGAACTCATCAAATTGTACATTTTAAATATACGTAGGTCATTGTATGTCAGTTAAATCTCAATAAAATGGGAAAAGGAAGACAATGTTACATATTATATTTTTTTAGAATATTCAGTTTTCTGAGTTCAGCTTTCTCATACAAAAGAGATACACTTTTATTTGCTTCATAGAGTTTTGATTGTGGCCTCATGAATGATTTGCCTATGTATGTTAGGTCCATATAGTCACATATATTTAGGTTGGGGGATAACATAAAAGCAATTTAATTTCAGTTGGCCTCACTTTCCTTAACTATAAATTTAGGGTTATATCAGATCACCAAGGATTCTTCTGTCATTGAAAGTCTGTAATTGTAGTTACAGATCAATTGGTCTTTTGGGATTAAGAGTCACTTCATAAGAAAACATTATAGAGAGATCAGGAATATCTAATCATATAAATTGTGTTAATTCTTTTAGAGATTATTTTGAATAATTTTAGACTAACCTGGTAATGCACAGTTGACAATTCTGCCCAGAGATGAAAACCCAGTCTTTGCTTGGATTAACTAGTATTTAAAATCAGGAGTGCAGGGTACAGGGGCGCCTGGGTGGCTCAGTCAGTTGAGTGTCTGACTCTTGATTTCAGCCCAGGTCATGATCCCAGGGCCGTGGGATCAAGCCCCGCATCAGGCCCTGTGCTGAGTGTGGAGCCTGTTGAAGGAGTCTCTGCCTGCCCCTTTTCTCTTGCTCACGTGGTCTCTCTCTCTCTCTCTCTCTCTCTCTCTCTCTCTCTCTCTGTGTCTCTCTGAAAAGTAAATTAAAATAAAACAAAATCAAGGGTCCAAATGCAGTGTAAGAAAAATGAATTTTTATTGTATTAAAGTTATTTCATATTTCTTACTGTGTATTTGGAATGATTCAGAAGAGCAGTCTCATGCTTCGCTCAAGGAAATTTAAAAATTAACACAACAAATTTTATTAAATATTATTAATATAATTGCACATGCAACATGTAGTAATCTAGTTGGTTTTTATTAGAAATTGTGTGATGGGACAAGTATTAGATAAACGTCTTAGGAGTAGGGGAAAGAATATGTGTTCACATGGCTAAATAGAATGTGGGGCATGGGTGTAGGAAAAAAAGCATCTTTTCCTCATGTTTGGGAAAAAATGCCTTTTATGACGTTTAATGCTCTTGAATATGCTTATAGGTTTTACTCTAGTATACTCATTACATCAAGAATATCCTGTATCATACATACAAATTCCATTGACAGACGTTCCCGGGTGACAGAAATGAACACCTACAGAAGTTGTTTGTATCAGGGCTGCATTGATATAATAGCCCTCTTTGAGTGGAGCCCGAAGCAGGAAGATAGCTTTACTCACCACACGTTGTGGTTTCACTCTTCAGGCCATGCTTGGACAAACAGGGAGGTCAGTGTGAACAGTCGATTTGCGGGTTAGTCTCAGAAGAAATTCTCAGAAGTTATTTTTAAAAAGCCAAGGAAAATAGAGCTCCTGTTTTTGGTACATATGTCATAGCTGAGCCTCTTCGTTTGAAGAACTTCATTGAATATTTTTTTGCCTTTTGGAGGGTAAGCTCTAGACTATATTCTAGACACTGTAGCATTGATAACATGTTAATATACAGAGGCTCTGTGTATTCTTTGCACCAAATACGTTCCTTTCTCACACTGCTCTGCCACAAATCTTTTTCATAAGGTGAGGAAGTGTTTCATGGATGACCAAGCCAGTTTTTAAAAGATGGTATAAAAACATCAATTGAAATTTATTATTATTATTATTATAGTTGTTGTTAGTAAGTCCTACATTAGTGGAACTTTCAAATATTTTGGAAATGTAAGCAGGTTTTGAATCCATTGGATGTAGGCTTGATTTTGATTTAGAGAAAGTATCTGGGAAAAAAATTAGGAAAATTGTGATTTAGATAATCAATTATCAGGCAGTAGCTTATGATGTTAAAATTCTAAACAGTTTGAAAGAATGCAGATTGAAATGATAATTGGGTGTTCAATCTTCAGTGGATGATGGGAGCCCAAAAGGTTTGCTTAGTCTTAAGAAATTGCCGAAGAAGCCATGTATGTATGTAAAGTGAAAGGTTTTTTTTAATGAGTTCAAGTAAGAACTATGAAGTATAGTTCTATGAAGTATAGTTCTTACTTACTTATAGTTCTTCACTCCTGAAATTATTATAATTTCAAATGAGAGTTTTATCTAACAAGTCCCAGGGAAGAAAATCCTATTTTGAAGCATGTCTTTCCTTTTTAAAAAAATTTTTTTAATATTTGTTTATTTTTTGAGAGAGACACAGAGTGTGAGCGGGGGAGGGGCAGAGAGAGAGGGAGACGTAGAATCCACAGAGCCTGATTGTGGGGCTCGAACTCACTAATTGTGAGATCGTGACCTGGCTGAAGTCGGACGCTTAACCGACTGAGCCACCCTGGTGCCCCAAAGCATGTCTTTTCTATCTTACTAGTTATTTGCTTTTCAGAAAATTGTTTAGATGTGTTTGATTTCTTATTTCTGATGCATGATTTATTGAATCAGAACTGACATCCATTACCATTTTAGTTAGTTCTTAGTGTGTTAAATGATTGGCACATATCTTACAGTGTTGTGTTACGATTTGAGAGTGACAGTAGGCCCAATCTGTGCAACGTGGCTGGTACCAGCCTGGGGGCTCCCTCCATTGCTCCCTGGGAGCCTGAGGAATAAGGTGAATTCGGTACTGACAATGCCAGAGGGGCTCCATAGTCCTCTATCTCTTCTCAGACTCTATTTTATCTCTCTGATCTTGTCCTTTACTTAGAATTTTAAGTTTCTTTAGGGATCACTTCAGGCTGCTTTTGTGCTGTACACAGCGCCTAGCCCTGTGTTACTGCTCTTTTTCCAAAAGTTGGTGTTTCAGCGTTCAGATTCCTCTCTCTTACGTACAAACTGAGTATTGGGCACATGTGTCAGAGCATCATTTTTTTCATCTGTGAACGAGAGATAATAACATATATCTCAAGATAAATGGTCGAATCCAAATGAGACAATATTTAGAAAAGGCTTTTTGAAAGCCCAATTCAAATGTTATTTATCTTAACTCACTGTTTAGTCAATAAATTGAACTGAATCAATAACCTTTTTACATTTGATGGTATTCTTGATAGCCAGTAGGCACTATTCCATTAAGTTCCTCTGAGCCTGTGGTGAAAGGAAAACTGTGTATTTTAGCATGTTCTGTGAAAGCCATTTTTATAAACTTTTTTTGGGGTTGGGATGGTACAGTTTGAGATTAGGAAATGAAGCTGACGTATATTTTAGACATCTGATTTCTTAGAGGGAAATGCTTTGTACTCAGTCTAGCAGAGTTTTCTCGTCCAAGTGTTAGTTGTGAACTTCTGACTGTACGAGGACAACAGAGGAGAGAGATGCGGTGACCCACAAAGGGCAAAGAGTGACTCTGGCTGTCTACCTACTTAAAGCTTCCAGTGATCAGACCAACTCGGCCAACAAAGTAGTAAAATGTGGTAAGTCCGGCCCCCTTAACCCCTTGCTTTTACTTTAGACTGAGAGAAAGGTTTACTTCTAGTTTACCCAAGAGTGATTTTCTAAATATTTAACAACTAGAATGGCATAGGCGCCAAGGAGTTAGGACTGGAACAGCGTTCTGGGGACATCCTGTTCTCCCAGGGTTTAGATCTTTAGTTGTGGACTTGGGGGAGGGGTTTAGGGCAGGGCCCGGGCAGGTGGCCCATGCATGGGGTTCTGGCTGCGGGGACTGGGCGGCTTGTGTGGGGAGGTGACACTCGGGCCTTCAGTTAAATAGCGGCTGCTGCCCAAGTAGTTCAGAAAGCTGTATTTAGTTATGGAGTTTCAGCCTCAAGTTTCCCTGAGTGTAGACATCTAAAACTGGAGTCATTAAACCTCATCTTCAATTGTGTTTTATAGAAACTTCTTCCTTCTTTTTCTTTAATCAGCCATGGGAGATAGTTGTAGGTATAACCAAATATAATGTTGCCTCTTCAGGAACTTATATATAAGTTGTTAGCTTTAACAGTTTAGTTCCGGGAAAGCTATTTAAAGAAACCTTATTTTGAATCCTTTCATAAAGTACTGGTTTTTAATTTATCTTACTTATAATATTGATTTTTTATTTACTAGGTTTGTTATAAAAGCAGAATTAAGAGAGCATTGAACCCTAGATAGTATGTAGTTGTGGAAGTTCTAGTTTATGTATAATCAGAATTGGGAAAAGAACCTAAAATGATTTGAACTGGATTGGTCCACGTCATCCTTGGTCAGCCAACCCGCTGATAAAAGCTCAAGCCAGATTTCATTTCTGTCTCCTCTTAGTTTTCCTGTAACCTGTTTGGGTGGAGAAGCTAGGGCCCTCTTTACAGTGTCTTCTTCAGATCACATTGGGAACAGTTATGACATATGAGCTTCAAATTATGTAGCATGGAAGTTACTGTTCCTGTTTGAAGTTTAGGGTTAACTGAGGCCCAGAATTTCTTGGTTCCTGATGTGATTTAATTTCCCTATTAACACTGGTTGAGTCAAAGACGCAGTTTGTCACTTTTTCTGCACAGCCTACCAAAGGTTTCCTCGGTTTGCTCCTGGTTGCTTAAGATCACAGTGAGAGTTAATAGACGGGGCAGATCTGTGGAAATCTTCTCAAATATGCAAGTTGTGAAAGCTTATCAAGGGGGGAAAAAACTTGATACTTGCATTTTTACTCAGGCATAATCCTTTTTTTTTTTTTTTTTTTTGTTAAATTGAATCAGGAAAATGTGATCCAGGAAAGCAAGCTCACTCAGGAAGATTTACTTATCAAACTGACAGTGGGATTAGTGGGACTAATTGGACACCTTCCCCAATCTACCCGTATCCAAATCTTATCCCTTAAGACCCAGACCACATGATATCTCGTCCATGTAGTGTTCTCTAGAGAAAGTAGTATGTGACCTACAATGGTTAGTCTGCTTCTAGAACAACAAAATGGGGACAATCTGAATCCAGAAGTAACATTTTAAGGAGAATCTGTTTTGGTGAATATAGTCTGGGTTATCTGGAACATTGTCACCATCTGGTCTGTTCTTTTAGTACACTTTTTAGTACACTTAAGAAAATCTACTTTTATTACAAAATATAATGCATACAGCAAAGTGTATAAAACAGTTGTGAAATATATATAATTATGAATAAATTATAAAATAAACACCCATGAAACCCCCTCCCACATGAAAAGTCATTCTAACTTTATTTTTTTTTTAAAAATTTTTAATGTTTATTTACTTTTTGAGAGAGAGAGAGAGAGAGAGAGAGAGAGGCAGAGCATGAGCAGAGGTGGGGCAGGGAGAGTGGGAGACACAGGATCCAAAACAGGCTCCAGGCTCTGAGCTGTCAGCACACAGCCCCACGTGGGGCTCGATCCCAGAGGCTGTGAGATCATTACCTGAGGAGCTGAAGTCGGGCACTTAACCTACTAAGCCACTCAGGTGCCCCTTAACTTTGGAAGGTCACCATGACCCCTGATTTAATGATAAGCACTTTCTTTTATTTATTTGGTTGTTTGTTTTTGTACTTTGTTCATTTTAAAATAAAATTATTTTTTAATTATTGTATGTATCCTTTGATAGTACTTTGCTTCTTACTTTTGCCTTTTTTAAGTACATGTCCAAATCCCTTATTCTTTTTTTTCATTCTACAGTGCTGTCTTGTCTTATCAATTTCTAGAATTTCTGCATAGAGCTCAACTGGAATCCCTTTGTTACAATATCTTGTCTCACTCAAAACATGTCTTTCCTTTATTATGTTTTCATTGAATAACGTTTATTGTTTTTAATTTAGTCAAGTGTATTGTTGTTCCCTTTATGGAAATAATGATTTTAGAATTATATTTAAGAAATGGTTTCTTCCCCCAAGATCATGAAGATATTCTCTTATATTCTAAAAACTTGACAGTTTTCTCTTTCACATTAAGGCCTGAAAATTTCATCTGAAGTTTTTTTTTTTTTTCCTGGATAGTGTGAAGGAAGGACCTAATTTAATTTTTTTCCATATAAATATCCAGTTGTCCCAACATTGTTTATTGAAATGACTGTCCTTTCTCTACTTTCACGAAGTGCTACTTTTGTCCTAAGTCAACTCTCTCATATTTATGGGTCTGTTCCTATGTTCTCTAGTCTGTCCCAGTTGTCTTTTGTTTCTGTACTGCTGTAGCAATACTGTGCCGTCTTAATTTCTGTTTATTTATAATAACGCTTCATTTCTGATGGAGTTCTCACACTTTGTTCTTCTTCCAGGTTGCCTTGTTTACTCTTGGCCTTTTGCATTTCCATATAAATTTTAGAATTAGCTGGTCAATTTCCACACAGACCCTTTTGTAATTTTAGATTGTGATTACATTAAACCCATAGAACATTCTGGGGAAAACTGACTCTTTAATCCATATGAATGGTGTATCTCTTCATTTATCTAGGTCTTCTTGCATGTCTCAGTAAAATTTTATAAAGCTGTCTTTATGTATTTGTGTATATCTTTTGGTGGATGTATTTCTACTTAGCAAGATTTATGGTGTCTGGAATTAAAATACAAATTAGTTGTATGTCTGTATAGCAGCAACAAGCATAACAAAATTTAGAAAGATACAATTGCAAAATCTTCTATTCTAGGGATGCCTGGGTGGCTCAGTTGGTTAAGTGTCTGACTTCGGCTCAGGTCATGATCTTATGGTTCATGAGCTCGAGCCCGGCATCCAGCTCTCTGTTGACAGCTCAGAGCCTGGAACCTGCTTTGGATCCTGTGTCTCCCCCTCTCTCTGTGCCCCTCCCCAGTCATACTCTGTCTCTTTCTCTCTTTCTGTCTCTCAAAACAAATAAATATTAAAAAATTTTAAACATTAAAATCAAAATTTGAGCCTACTGAGCTTTACGATACAAATGGATTCACAGCATTTTTTTCCTGTTGAAGGGAGAATATATAATGCATAAGTATAGTGCTCATTAATATTATCTATTTGTTAAAGTAGAAAAAATATTTTATACTTAAGAGCTCTACTTTTTTTATAAAGCTCAATTTTTTTAGAATAGAAAAATGTGAAACTTTAGCTTATATTTATATATCTTTTCTCCTTCTGTCAGTGACTGTCACCTTGCCAAATCTGTGGGAGTTTTATGATCTGTTATCCTCTGAGATCTGTGGATTCATTTAACATTTTGCTGTGATTTTATTGGTTTTGGAATCAAGAACTAAAAACTGAATATAGTTCACTATTCATATAACAAGATTTAAGGATGCTTAGTTTTTAAAAGTTCCTTTGGTCCCCATTAGATGTATTTATGTTTGACTGATGAGTAGATGGAGGAAAAAAAATCAAACATTGCATATGGTTTCTTGAGGTATGTTTTAATAAAAAAAATCAACTCTGGTCAACGAAAACTTTCAGAAAATGATTTTATGAAAAACTTGCATTCTTTTTAAGTTAAGAGTAGTTTTCCCTTAATCCTGAATATCAGTCATACCACTCTTTTCCTCTTCTCTGTTTTCCATTTTTGTCTGTTTCTTAAACATATTTCTTAGCTACGGGGAGACTTGCCTACGTAGGGTGGAGATCAATAAAATGGTAGATGGAAAAACTCCAGATTGTCTACTATGTAGGCTAGAATGGAATAAAAGAAAAATAAGTAAGTGCTGTTGTGATTTTGTACAATATACTCTCAGCTCTCTTAATAAGACTATGGTGTGAGCAATGTCTTTTACACCAAGGCTTACAACCCATTGGAAGGTTTTGCACACAATGCAAAAGCATTGCAATCAGTTTTTTCTTTAAAGAATAGAATGGACATTTTTATTTTAAAGTGAATATAAACTTAAGGGGATTTTGAATAGGACAGGTGAAATAGACAAAGTAGCGTATTGCATCATGAAGTTAAGAATTTGTTCATGAAGATTTAGTATCGGTTCCATAGATAATATCAAATACCGTATGTCAAGATTTAGTCCAGGAAACAGAAACAAATGTTCTGAACAGGAAGATATTTAATGCAAGGGAATTAGATGCTTATAAATTGACTGAAGATATAAAGAATGGGTACTAGGCTGTTCCAACTGGAATGACTTCCAGACGGTGTGGAACCGATCCACTTAAGAGCTGCATAGATGTGAGGCTGTTGCTGGAGCTGTGAGTTTATGAACATAGTCCATAGCTGCAGTCATGTATTCAGGAAGCCAGAATCAATCTGCTGCTGCTGTGGCCACAATTGCCTCTTGACACCCAGAAAATTGGAAAGTGCCATTATAGGCACTGCTGTAGAAAACCTCCCATTTCCTTGTCTTTGTTTGTAATTGAAACAGCCAAAGTGTGCAGGAAAATGGCCTCAGCTTCACTTCTGCTTTCATCACCTTAGACATGTTCCTTTTATTTGCAAAAGTAATTCTCCTCTAGAATTCTAAAAGAAATGTTCTTAACTTATGGTCCTTTCCAACTTTGTAAATGGAGGATAGAAGGACAGATGAGAGAATCCATGCAAAACATCCAACTCAGGTCACCCCCTTGATTGCTCAGTACTCACACATACTCTTCTATTCATCTTAAGCATCCAAATGACAGTACTAGTGGCAAAAGCATGCAGCTGTCACTCCTAGATGGGAAAAGAGCTTATTACTTCTCCCCAAAATGGGTTAGAACAGTCACTGGACCCGGTGAATGGACTTTCTTATCCCATAGAGATGCATACTGAGACAGTTGTATGTGGTCTGGGTTTTGCCCTAACATATTCTAGGGAAAAAAAGTTGGAGGGAGAGCTGAGGCAAGATTGGCAAGAATGTTGATAATTCTTGAGATTGGGTTATGAGTACATAGTGGTCGATTATTTTTCTCTGTTTTTTGTAATCTTCGAAAATTTTTATAACTGGAAATTAAAGATATATAAATGTAAATATTTGCTCATACTTCTTTTTCCTAAAAATTGGCTGTTACAATTGGGAAGAGTAATAGACAGAAGCAGTGGAAACAAGGAAACTGAACTACAGTGGTAAAGACCTCTCCAGAGGAGAATATTGATTCTCCTCACTTTGTGAAATCGTTCATTAGTGATTGTATTCTTAACTATATAGCATTGTTGCTCTCATCTTTTTATTTTCGAAAGAAAATACAACATAGGGTTATGATAATAATTAACACCCACATTTGTTATGACCAAAAAGTAATTTCCTATCATTTGATTGAATTAAGAATTGAGGAGTTAAAGGTAGACGTGATATATTACATCTGAGAAGTCTCAAGGCCAGATCTTCCAACCCCAAATACCAGGTTTGCACCACCGAAGTAATACTTAAGTTGTTATCAAACCACTAGCATCTTTGGACTCTATGGATGTATTTTCTTCCCTTACCCTTTTTTTGAGAATAGGGATCTGAAAGAATGGTGTGTGTGTGCTTGTATGTGTATGTGTGCATGGTATGTGTGTGCACGTGACTGCATGCATAATTTCATATTAATTTTGACACCAGATTAATATGAAAAGTGGATGTTGAAACTTCCAATCTCAGCTCTGACAGTTAGAGATCTTGGTAGTTGTCACTTCTATCCTTCCAAACAAGAAAAGGCTGAACAAATTAAAAAGCTCAATGTCTCTTATCATAGACCTAAGGTTGCAGGGCAAACCATTACCCCAAAATGTGGAGAGACGGGCATGCACAGGGTATCAGCCAATATCTGCTTACCTGGAGCAGAAGCTTCTGAAGCAGTAACACTTAAATGGTAATTTTGATAACTTACTTAAGGCTGAGTATGCGCTAGTGTGCTCCAGTCTCAGGGTGGACCCCAGCCCTGACACATGCATGAGCCTTACCTACGGGAATGCCACCAGGTTCTCAGAGTGAAGATCTGAAAATGGTGCCAGTATGGTTCTGACAGGAGGAGTGGATGAGTAATCATCTTAAAATACACCCAGACCCTTCTCCACAAAAAGGCGACTCTTTGGGGTGCCTGGGTGGCTCAGTCGGTTAAGCATCCGACTTTAGCTCAGGTAATGATCTTGTGGTCCGTGAGTTCAAGCCCTGCAAAGGGTTCTGTGCTCACAGCTCAGAGCCTGGAGCCTGCTTCAGATTCTGTGTCTCCCCCTCTCTCTGCCCCTTCCCTGCTCATGCTGTCCCTTTCTGTCTCTCAAAAATAAATAAATATTTTAAAAAAAAGTGACTCTTTGGGGTGAAAGACTTTGTGAGAACCTTGCCCAAGAGCCATAGGAGTCAGACATTCATCTCTAGTCCCCTGTAGCCTTTCTAACTTATCGAAGGAAGTAAGGCAAATGCTATTCAAGAAGAAACACTTGTAGCGGTCACAGGCCAGAGGCATGGGACTCTTGGAAGACTGACATTTAATCAGAAGGTGATAGAATGCTACCTGTCACCACATTTTACCACAGTTCCAATCAGTCTCCAGTATAATAACAGTGAATTACAGCTGAAAGAACTAACTGTGAGACACAGACTCCCTCTGAGGAGGAGTATGTAGGGAAGCCCAAAGTCGAGCTGGGGACAGAAACAGGACTAGAGGAATGTGTTGTCTCTGGCCCCTATAGCCACAGCAAACATTAAACAGGACCCAGAGCATAACCAGATGAACACAAATCTTTCATAAAGGCCTATTTACTTTAGTTCCTGTTTCTCAATACAGTACACGTGCTTTCAACAAAAAAATTACAAGGCATCTCTGAAGAGATAAAGCAGTTATCAGATATCATACAATTACTAGAATTATCAGGCAGGTAATTTAAAATAACTCTGATTAGTCTATAAAGTGCTCTAATCAGAAGTGGACAACATGCAACATGTATGCATGGCTTACATAAGAATGGAAATGGAAACTCAAAGAATCAAATGAAAATACTAAAAATCAAAAGCATGGTAACAGAAATGAAGAATGCCTTCAGTGATTTCATCAGTAGACTTGACATGGCTGAGGAAAGAATCCATGAGTTTGAAATAGGTCAGTAGAAGCTTCCTAAATTGAAATCCAAAGAAAAGTAAAAAGGAAACAAGCAAAACAAAACAAAACAGAGCATTGAAGAACTATGGGCCAATTTTTAAAGGTTTTACATACCTACCATTGGAATACCAGCAGGAGGATAAAGAGAGAAAAGAGCAGAAAAGATATTTGAATGATAATGGCCAAGACTTTCCAAAATTAATGGCTTTCCAAAATTAATTAATTAATTGATGAAAACCGCAGACACAGGAGGCTCAGGTAATAGCAGGTAGCATAAATACCAAAAAACAATCAAATAAACAAGTAAACTAAAAACAGAAACCAACAACTCACACATCATACTTAAACTGCTGGAAACAAAAGATAAAGGGAAAATATTGAAATATGCCAGATGGGGAAAATACTTTACCTATGGAGGATCAAGGACAGGAAAGGTGGTTCTTAAAGCAAGGTTTCAAATATTTGATGATACACATATTCATATCTTCAGTTTAGCAATGATTTTTTAAATGCCCACCAAGTGTCATGGTTTATGCAAGGTGATGCGGGCAAAATAAGACCTAATAACCCCCCTCTCCCCCATGGCCAAGTAGTTACAATCTAGTAGAAGAAAGTAAGGAAAGTATATGTATAATAATAATAATAATAATACAAGATTTTAAAGTTATCACAAGGGAGGTACTACTGTGCACAAAAAGTGTCATGGGGACTCGGGAGGAAAAGCTAGCCCTGGCTGGGTGGGCCAGGGACAGTTCCATGAATGATGGTGTTAAGTGGGCATTGTACTTACAGGTGGTCAGCTTCCTTTCCTGTTGCCCACAGGAGTTGACCCAAAACTTGACCTTCATCATTTTCCTCACACTCCTTTAAATTCTCACCCGCCCCTCACTCAGGCTATCTTGCCTTCTGTTTCGCTGAGAAAATAGTGACAACAGAGAACTTAGGCCTTTGTTACTTCTGCCTTTTTACTCATGCTACGTCCAGTTTTCCCAAGGCACTTTTCGTTCTCTGCACAAGTTATTTAATGTGTTCTCACCTCTCTATTTCTACAGATACTGCCTCAATCCCGGCATATCTGTCATAATTATTTTGATAATCTCTCACTCTTCTCCCCAGTACCATCTTTCCAGCCTCCTCTATATTCTCCGTGAAACCGATTAATCATCTCTCCCCAGTGCTTATTAACCTTTTTTACGCTTCTCGCATTGCCTACAGAATAAAATCTTCCTCTTTAACCTGTCTTTCAAGGACCTTCCTGTTCTGTCACAAACTACGTTTTGGTGATTTCTGAGAGGAGATATCCCATGAAATGTTTTCCAAACTTATTTGACAGAAATATCCATTTAATGTCTCCTGGGTCTGTAATGCTTTGCAGAGTGCAGTCAGGGAAATGCTGGGATTGAATGAAGAATGCGAACTTCTGGGAATGGGAACAGGAGGAAGAGGCATGACTGAAGTCATCTTGGTAGTAATGAGCATGGAGAATCGGCCAGCTGCATATGAGGTCATGACATACATTTGTACATGATTCTCCAAATGCTGATGTCTCCTCCAAGGTTTTTAGGAGTGAGCCTCTGTGTCTGTTTATAATCTGCAAAGACTCTGTCATGCAGAAAAATAGGGGGAAAAGCCTTTCCGTTCTTAATCTCAGGAGAAAATAGATTTTAACCACGTTTCTGGAAACTTGCATTGGCAGAATTTAAAGTCTTCCAGAGAGCTCGGTTTTATTTCGTTTATAGTTATATTTCATTTTAACAACTCAAATGTAGGATTAGTTGGCAAATTTGAGAAGAATGATGCATTTTCTTATGAATTTTTGTGCTCTTCTTTTATAGCCTCCCTGAAATATTTGCATTTATCTAATTGTCATCCAAATATCTGAAGGTATACTTGATAATATTTCTATCACAAAAGCCTGTGGTTCATTGGGTGTTCTTTTATTTGCAATTTCTTGTAACTAGGAATCTCCTACTTTAGTTCAATGGGGATAATTGACTGTCATGTCTTTAAGGAGTACTAAACCATTCAGAAGTGACTTATATAAAAATATTAATTATAGTTTGTTATTACATGTTATGTTTTTGTTACTATAATAATTTAAAAATTCATTATTTCTTTATACTGCTTTTAGTGAGAATTGCAGGACCTGGACCGGAGAGCCAATCTGAGAGACTGACCACTCACTGAGTGTTGCAAATGTAAATTATAACTCTTTATACTGGACCTTTATATTGTTAGAGGGCAAAATGTGAGGCAAGTCGTGTAGTTCTGCTTGGGAACAGAAGACTCTAGGCCTCACTTACAGGTGGGGAGAAGGTCCTCATATCCATCTGGGCCTGTCTCTGGTTCCAGGCCTGTGTGTGACCGACCCTGGGGGGAGACAGTGTTCCGTGGTTGTCAGGGAAGGCTGGTAGCCTTCCAGCCTAATTGTCCGTGAAATGTATGCACATGAAATATACCTATGCCTAACTAAGCATTTAACTTTAGGATTATACTGTAAGTGTTGACCTTTTCAGGAGATGCAGAATGAGAAGTGGAGAAGGAAGAAAAGTGCTTAGGGAGTATGTGATACAAACACATTACGGCAATGACCTGGGTCTCGTTCTGACATTTTGGCTTAAAACCCTAAAATTCCTGCTCATGCTACTACTTTTTGAAACTTAGAGGCTCCATTAGGGCAGGCAGAGGGCATAAACCATATGCTGTGATTCATTTAAGTTTTAGATCATTGGCAGTGTGTCAGGATTCTTTGTTGTATAATCTCTAAATATCTGCTCCTATACAACATACCTGTTCTTCACAGGTACACAGTAATGGGAACCTTATGGTGTGCTGATATAAAGTAAAACTTCTCATTGATGGTGAATTTGGTCAGTAGATTGTCTGATGTTATTTTCATGATTAAGAGGAAGAGAAAGCTATCAGGCTGCCAAAATACGGTGCTTTTAGCATCATCCACATGTTGAAATAAATTCCAGTTACAGACTTTTAGCGATTACTTTCATTTTGGAGTTACTCTATTTCCAATACATATAAAAGTATATTCTTGCTGAAAAATGTTCCATTAAGAAATATTTTAAGTATTCCATTTGCTATCAGTTTTACTAACGTAGAACCATATTTTAAAAATGTTTTCCCTTCATAGCTAGAAACATGGAAATCCTGCTACTGTGTGGCCAGAGTAACGTGTAAAATTTGGGACTGCTAAATTAAGTCTTTTTTTCTCTACTTCCTTTAAAACTATATTATTGTATTCCTTTGTGGTATTTCCATCACTTAAGGCAATGAGATTTCAAATTGAATTCTAGAGAGGCTTAAATTCCCCTTGGGTTCTCTTTCACTGGAGGTATGCGTATGCTGTGAGGTAATTAGTGGCGCCTCATTAGGATAATACCGGCAGAGTGGTAAGACTTCCTTCTGCCTTGAATAACTGCTGAGAAAAAACAGACACCCACCACTAAATAAATACCGTTGCTTGTGCTTTGTATACAGATAAATTAAAATACTTTGGACAGCAGTACATAACATACGGCACAAATGAATGAAAAACGTAAAGTAAGGTACTCCTCTAATAAACTATTGAAACATCCTTTCTAAACATGGACGTAACTTTCTACCTGGTACAGGCTGCCTCAAGCCATTTGTTTTCTACTCCTAATTCTAACTTTTGTCTAAATGATTCTCCCCAGTTTTGTCCTTGAATACCTCTAAGCCTATTGTTCAGTAATTTTCTTAGGCTTTGAAGTCATTCAGAGGTAAGATTTAGTGGATCACTCCTTAGCTTGGCCAACATTGATATTCCACTTATCTCAGAAGAAAAATAGCACATTGGGGGCTCTGTCTTTCACAATTTGACTGACAAGGAGACACACCAAAAGAAGCATTAGGCTAATGGAGGCGAAAACGAGGCAGTTACTGCTTTTTTAGTTGTTTGTAGTTAATTTCCAGTCACTGTCCCCCAGTGGCTGCTCTAAACGCTTTCTCTCCCCTCAAATCCCGAAAGCCACACCATATCCATCATTCTCATCTTCTGTGTACTGAAGAGACTGAGGCCGCCCGAAGTAAATTCCTTCTCTTGCACTTAAATTTTTGCTCTATGTCGGCACGCGTGCTCTTTTCCCTTCTGTCTCTTCAGCGGTATGTAAGTCATTGAAGCTTAGAGAAACAAATGTGAGCCTTTTGCCCCTGCATTGTATATATAATATCAGTAATATAATGTCCATTTTCTGTTTTTAAATGTGAAAGGTTCTGGTGAGTCTAAAAGAAGAAGATAGATATGAAAATGACTTGAAAACTATAAAGGGTGTACAGTAAATAAGTTGCTATTAGCAATCTTCTCCATTGTTTGGGCTTGATAGAGTTTGTTCCAGTTTTTGTTAGTGGAATAGATTTGGTTTAAAAGGATGCAGCAAAATTTGAGTGGATTCGGTAAAGAGTGAGGATGAAAAGAATAGAAAATGGGTCCTAAGAGGGGCCCCTGGGTGGCTCAGTCAGTTAAGCGTCCGACTTCAGCTAGGGTCATGATTGCATGATTTGTGGTTCGAGCCCCGCGTTGGGCTCTGTGCTGACAGCTCGGAGCCTGGAGACAGCTTTGGATTCTGCGTCCTTCTCTCTGCCCTTTCCTGCTCTCACTCTGTCTCTCTCTCCCTCTCTCAAAAATAAATAAACATAAAAAAAAATGGGTCCTAAGAGTAAAATTAAAAACACTTGAGACTTTTTTGTCCTTAGAAAATTAGGCAAGATGATTGACTCCTTCAAGCATATGAAAGATTATTATATTGGCCCATACTATACTTTTTCTCTTCAAAAATGAAATGGAGAAAATGATCTTAAATTGCAGCAACAGAGAAGAGTATCATTTCTGAATTAAGGGGTTATTAAACACCGAAGCAGGCTATTAAAGGAAACTGTAGAATTCTCAGCATTGAGTATCATTAAGATTAGGTATTATTTCTTTTTTTTTTTAATAATATTTTATGTCTTTATTTTGTTTTGAGAAAGAGAGGCAGAGAGCAAGCGGGTGAGGGGCAGAGAGAGAGGGAGACACAGAATCTGAAGCCGGCTCCAGGCTCTGAGCTGTCAGCACAGAGCCGGACGCAGGGCTCGAACCCATGGACCATGAGGTCATGACCTGAGCCGAAGTCGGATGCTTAATCGACTGAGCCACCCAGGTGCCCCTATTAAGTATTATTTCTATTAAATGTTTCAGATATTTTTTTCTAAAAGTAGGTGACCTGATGACCCCTTGCATTACATATAACCTGTGGACTCTATTATTTAATAACATCAGAATTTGGAGCATCATATGGAGTACTTATTTTTCTCTTTTCTATTAAAAGTTTTCCTTAATATGCTCAATGTCTAAGAAGGTACCTTCTAGAGAGGAAGGATGGATGTCTGCATGGGTGATAGTTGGCTTGAGTCCTAAGGATTCTCTGCCGTGGATTCTGGGTGATGGGGACCTCAGCTGCTGTTGGGCTACTGGCTTCTCACTTCCTTCTTTCTACTACCAGTTCAAAATTGCTGGTATGTAGGTAATCCGTCATCTTTGATTAAATTAGACCAGAAATAAAAGCCCACAAATCGTAGGGTAAAGAGCAGACTTTCAGATCTTCCTGACCTTGCAATTCCAAAATTAATATTTTTATTTAAAAAGTTTTAAAAAAATGTTTACTTATCTTTGAGAGAGAGAGAGAGACAGAGTATGGGCAGGGGAGGGGCAGAGAGAGGAGACAGAATCCATGAAGCACACTCCAGGTTCTGAGCTGTCAGTACAGAGCCCGATGCGGGGCTCGAATCCATGAGTCGTGAGATCATGACCTGAGCTGAAGTCGAACTCCCAACCAACCGAGCCACCCAGGCACACCTCCAAAATTATTTTTACGTGTGTATATCCAACCAGGTTGATCAAGTCTTCTTTCCTTATTCTTTCTCAGAGAAACAGTTTCTTGCGGTCATCTGTGACCCCTAGCTGAGTGCATTGTGGTATTTGTAATCGAAAGCTTTTTGTGTGTCTTGGTTTTGGTGCTGGCCTCTTGCCTGGAATTTTTTATTTCAACAACAATGGAGTGATTCAGTAAAGTAGAGAGGGACCGGGTAGAGTCCTCCAGGTGCTGTGTAACATACACCATTGTGGGCAGCGGCTGAGTTCTGTCACCTGTACCTCCACTGGAGTTAGAGTCGTTTCCACCCCAAGATTAAAGTCAGTGTGTCAACTCTTTGCATTACTTTTAGTGGCTCTTTACTTCTATAGTATAAATGAATAACTTGTGTCAGTAGGCACCACTAAGTGAGTTTTTTGGAACAACTTTTTAGTTGTTGCATCTCATGTCAGTTACCGAGTGCCATCAATACAGTTTCAGTCTTCAGTGACATGATCTTTAACTATATTTTTCCAACTCACTGTAAAGCTTTCCCCTTCAAAAATTCACTCCTTTAACCATAATCTCCTCAGTTCTCCAGGATCTTTTTGTGACTGCTTTGAATGAGGTCATTGTTTATTCACAGTAAAGAATGTTTCTGATACTGCCTTGTTGTAAATATAGTTGAGTGCTGTAGCTGACTTTCTTGTTGAGCCCAAAAAGTCTATTCCGAGTACCCTTTCTCTCAGGTTCAACATTTGCCCAAACCGGAGATTTAGAAGAATTTGCTCAACCTCACTAGGTTGTTTCAGCTACTTTCAGTTTTCCTTAGGACTTTTCAGTAACTTTTGCCAGTTATGGAGATTGATCTCTCGGGGACCTCTTTATCTGTTTGCACCATGGTATGGGGTGTAGATTTAAAGGGAACATATTGTTGAGGCAGCTCATTCTTTTAGGTCTTGGCAGTTGGAAGTAATCCATCTAGAAATCCATCTAGAAGGTGTTTGAAGGATAGGGATGCCTGGGGGGGTTCATCGGCTAAGCGTCTGACTCTTGATTTGGGCTCACGTCGTGATCTCACGGTTTTTGCGCTGACAGTGCGGAGCTTGCTAGGGGTTCTCGCTCTCCCTCTCTCTCAAAATAAACAAACAAACAAATAAATAAATAAGTAAATATTTGTTAAAAAGAATGCGTTTGAAGGTTAAAAGAATGTTATCTATAGGCTAACCAGATATGGCAAAATATAAGTATGAAGGCATGCTGGTGAATCAATATTTCCTGTTTTTCCTTAGCCAGAATACTTTTTATTTGTATAATCAAATTAAAATAGGACTTTAGTTATATTTTTCCACATTGAATATTTATTTTAGAAAGGAACAGCTGTCAACAGAATTAGAAAGAAGACTTCATCGTGTTTTAATTCTGCATCTAATTTTACAGAAAACAAAATGTATATTAAATGATGGAACAAAAAGTCTCACATAAAACCAGCTGTATTTAGAAATATTGATGCTTGTTTTTCATTGACTAAGATGATAAAAATTCAGGAACATTCTTCTCCTTAATAGTTAGCATCCATTAAATCTATTTTATGACTTCTTGTATTATAACCCATTCATTTATTTATCATGTTTTGAAGTATTCATTCAAAAAAATTATGTGACTGGTACGATTTTGAGATAAATGGGATAGTCTTTTCCTTGGAGCTAATCTGAGAAACTTGGGCGTGAAAGATAAACAAATATTATGTAAGAAGCACAATAGGAATATTATTATAGCAATTTATTTTATATCATCTCTACTTTTTAAGAAAACCTCTGGGATAAGCTTTACCAGTCATTTCGAACTTGCAAATGTGTGCTGGGTGATGTACAGTTCTAAAAAACCCAGCATCGACTGTAGGTTTAATTAATAATATATGACTCATATATGTATTGCTCTTTTCCAAGTTGATGTAGAAGCGATCCTATTGAGTGAAGTGTGATTTCATTCATACAGTTGTCAAATTCACAGAAGCTTTTTGGTCATTATATGCCCTTTTAGCTGATGCTAAATGAGTATCCACTATCATAGGGTGGGTCTGTCTGTGAACTTTCTTGATTTTGAAAATCAACAATAAAAATATCCACTGGATAAAAATCCAGAATCTAGCTATTGGATTTCAGGTTGTATTTTTTTTTTTTTTCAGCTTAACTAATGAAAATTCATTGAGAATTCCTGGGATGGTGGTTATTGCCTCCCAGCCTGGAAGGAGTAACCAATACTGAAGGAAATCACACTGTCCCAACACCTCTGGCCAACCAAGGGAGGGGCAAAATCATTCCCCCTAAAATTGGTCAGGCTTTGTTCATCCAAGAAGGGCTGGGAGGCCAGATGCAAGAGGGATCATCACATGATACTGGGGGTGGGACGGGGTGGGAGGTGTGCTGGACCCTAAGCTGGCTCCTCAAAACCAGGGGAGAAACAGATCCACTTCTTCTCTGGGGGGTGGAGTTCCTGGTCACCAGGCTCATTTCTTACCCTTGATGAGGCTGTCACTGCCCTGGGTAAAACTTTCATCCTGTCGGTTCAGGACAAGGTTGTCAGCAGTGAGATAGATACAGTTCTGTGATGTGGCAGTCGTCTTGGAGATGTTTTGGGCTGCCCGGATCTTGTGCAGTATGATCCAGCCAGGGTTCTTGCTCAGGGCTTCTCCAAGGTGAGCAGGTTGGGGTTGCCATGTGCCCTCAATTCACACAAGGGCCAGTCTCAGTCTCAAGCTGTGGCCTCATCCTTCCTACTCCAGCCCTGCCCTGGGCTGTCAGATCCAGATCCAGGATTCCGGGTTTTAGAGGGCACATGTGTCCTCTCACAGGACTGTCGCCGTTTGAAAAAGAAGTTTGAGTCTTTGGTGAAAAGAGCTCTTTGGTTTGGCCTCCTTTCTGTTGATCACATCTTTAACTGGGTGATATTGTCAACTCTGTGCATAATGTTTTGATTTGGATCCACTTTCTGCATTTCTATTAAACTCCTTCTAGAAAACTACTTGGAGAGTTTATCCTAACTGTTCTCACCTCATGGTCAGGATGTAATCTTTTCTAGAAGCCCTGCATATTGACTTCCCTTTCACAACAAAAGTTTTTTGGGCATTACTGTGGTGACCAGCTGTTTTTGACACAGGTCCTTTCTGACTTTTTATTTTCATTAAAGGATTTTCATTTGCTATGTCAGAGCAACTTAAGTATGATTCTGGCCTGTGTCATCTTACTGACCCTAATTCTTTTTGCTTTATCTAAGTCAAATCCTTTGTGAATGATGAAAACTTAGACATCTGTGACTGACTCAAAGCAATAGCACTTTACAAAGCGATAACAGAAACCTTTTTTCTAAAATATGATTCTGTTTCATGTTTCAGAAAATTCTGCAGTCTTCTTCCATAGATATCAGCATGTTTAAAACTTTGCAGTAAGTTTTAATTTTCTTTGTTCTATGTGCCTAAGTTGGCATTTGGAGAAGTAACAGTATTCATAAGAAATTTTGGGGGGGGATCATATTATTTGGTGATGATGGGTGGTTATTATTAAGGAATTCATCATTATTTAAATGAATTCAATAAAAGTTTTGGTACAGAAGCCTCTTTATCTGCTGCACTACTCCTTTAATAAAATACAGTGAACTTCTGTTTCTTTTCCTAGGACAATGGAAGATGGTTTAATATTTTTAATTATTTGATAAATAGCCAAATTAAAGGTTTTAAAATGAGCAAATACCTTTTTCTGAAAATTGCAGAACTCAGCTACCTTGCTAAGCACAGTAGGTCACTGAAGAACATCCCAAGGAATTTGTGTTTCAACTATTATATCTATTTTTTCTATCGTGTTCTTTTTCCATTGTAATAGACCTGAGCCAGTAAAATGCCCAGACCAACGTGAAAGTCCTCATTCTTGGACTTACACAGACATTTTTAGATGTTTATAGCATTAACATAGTTAATGCTCATGAGATTTGACATCCATGTTTTTCTCACCTGTATTTTCAAAGTATGATGTTGTCTATAATTTGCTAGTGTGGCTTTTGACTTGATTCTCAAAGTAAGCGTGTTAGAAGCAGGTGAAGAAGTGGATATATTTTAGCCTTTATGTCACAGAATTATATTAAGTCATTAAATTAGCCTCTTCCTGCCGGGTGTCTCCAAATGGGTGCCCTGACAGTACATCTTCTCTCTGGAGCCTACTTTTTCTTCTGCCTTCCCAATTTTAGTTATAGGCATCAACCAACAGTCAGGAACTCAGGACAGCAGTCTTGGAGTTATTTTCAGTTTTCCTCTTCCCCTCACTTGTGTGTCCGGTCAGCTGCCACGTGCCATCAATTCTAAATCTGCAATATCTCCTTTCCCTCTTCTCCTTTCCTTTGTCACGGTTCCTGCTCTATGTCATGCTCTCATCAGTTCTGCTCAGGAAAAGTGCAAAAGGCTGCTTGCCTCTGGTCCCACCCTCTGCCAAGTCATTATTGACTGAATCCTCAGAGCAATCTCCATGCTTGATAAAACATAGTGCCTTCATAGAAGCTGTTTCATTTCTTCTTAGGAAGGCTGGAGGGACTATTCCTCTCTATCCACCTGCTGCCATTAGAGTGTTTTTCATTGTTTGAGTCTCTGTGTGCTGAGATGGATGTGAAGGATCTTACTGTTGAAAGAAGAGCAAACAAAACGATTAACATTTTCACAAATCAAATCTGAGGCAAAGTAATAGAAATGGGTCATGGCTGTTATCAAGAAGACTGGTATGTGTTTGCAGAAGGAATTGGGAGCTGAGTAACTGGAACCTGGACCTCACACTAAGGAAGTATATTTACACTTTTCTTACAGTACATCTGGCTCTGGGGGAATCTCCTTTTTGTACATGAAAGAAAGACTGCAGCAAAATTCAATACGTTTTTAAATTTCTCAAGACCAACAATGTAAAAATACTAGATAACAGTGCAAACAATATTGACAGCTGCATGGAAGGGTTCATCTTATGTGTAACGTTACTTATGTGTAACTTTACTTTTAAACTCTGGTGGGAAAGAGAATGGGAAGAGCTCTTAATAACTTGGATCTCTGAAGCTGAGGAGAAGATGGTGGCTCAGAATCTCTTTGCAGGCCACTTACCACATTGCTCTGTGCGGTGGTTTGTAGTGAGCTTCGGCCGTAGGATCTTTCCTCATGTAGATTTCTGCTGCTCTTGCAAACTTTGGAAGTCCTCATCAGCTGCTCTGTTCGGGCAGCAGGCAGTAGCATGGAGAAATGGAACCGTACTGCTTTGGAAAGCCCCCTAACAAAATACTTCATAGACTGCTCTCTAGAAGCATAGATAGTTCAGCTCATGTAGGTATATTGAAGATGGAAAGATTTGAAGAGCAATCACAGAACTAGGTTAAGCCTGAAAAGAGAAATCTGACAGAATGTTAAAACAACAACAACAACAACAACAGCTTACAATAAGCATATATAGATAGCTTATGTTAGGTAACTATGGAACATTTTAGAATGGATACATTGATCATTGTAGGTTAGAGTTTAGATTACAGTTTTCCCCAGTGGTTTCCCATTGTATTTGGAATTAATTCTAAGTCTTTACCATGCCTGGAACTCAAATGACCATTTGGTTTATCCTCGAAATCGGAACTCTTTTAGGAGTGAAGGGCAGTGCTATTACTAATTGCACCTGAAGACCTAGGAGTACCTACCCCGGTCCTAGGCAAGTTAAGATGTATGGTTACCTGAACTCTAAGGTCCTCCTGCCTCGTCCCTGGTCCTTGCTTGCTCCTCCCACCTCATCTCCCACTTTCCCCCACATTCCACACTGGCCTTTTTTTCCCCTCTTCTCTGACTGGTCTAGGTTTGTACTTGTCTTAGAGCCTTTATAGTTTCTCTTCCTCTACCTGAAACACTTTGCAACCTCAGACTCTCCTGTGGTTTACCTCTTGTCATTCAGGTCTTGGGCACAAATATCATTTCATCAGTGAGGCCTCCCTTGTCCATCCGTCTAAAGCTGTCCTTTGTCCCAGCACACCAGCCTTTGTTTTTCATAGCACTTAACACTATCTGAAATTGTGTGTGTGTGTATTTGTTCACTTATCTGTTCGTCTTTCCCCATGAAATAAATGTGTTTATCTTGTTCATTACCCTGCTTCCTGTGCTTAAGACAATCCCTGGTATGTAAGGTTCAAATACATTTTCTGAATGAGTAGGAGGAAGTTAATGATTACAACCTAACTGCTCTACTCCTGATGAATTCTATATCATGACATTAAAACAAAAGTTTTCTTGGGAAAAGAACCTTGGTATCAGAGACAGATGGGACTATTTCTTTGGATTACTTAAATTTACTTAAATTTTCACTGACTGTCCTTCCTTCTCTGAACCTCAGTTTCCAAATCTTTTAAGAGGAGATTATATCTGCAGTGCCCAACCTCACCATTATTAGTGTGAAATAAATGTTTGAGAAAGGACTTTGCAGACTGTTAGAGGGCTTTTATAATTAGAAGGTCTTACCATACACTTTCCATTTCTCTGCCACTTAAAATACTGCTGTTTTCCAACTTCACCATTTCTACTAAGACCTCCAGGCTAGAAACCTTAGAAATACTCTTAACTCTACCCACCCCTTTGTTCTTGACATGGAGTTAAGTCTCTAAGCTCCGTTAATTCTTCCTTGGAAACCTCTCCAATTTCAGTTTTTATTACCACTACTTAACACCCAAAGGTAGTGCCTCATCACTTTTTCCTAGATTACTAGGATGACATTTAACCTGTTTGTTTTCTCTTCCCCATCTGGCTTACCAAAGGCAGGTTAATCTTCCTTAAAAGAGATGTTTCAGTGATCTCCATAGCCTATTTGAAAACATCCACTTTTCTAAGCCTGGCCTTTGAGGTTAAGGTTATCCTCTGCACTCTAATTTCTGCCTCATATCCATTTCTTCAGTTTCTTATTAATACACTCATTTCTCTATGTGTGTTTCCCCACTTATTTCTCATTCAAACATAAAATACCCTTTCAGTTCAAGTACTTTATCCTCCAGGAAGACTTTCCTGACAACACACCGCACATTTAATCTCAACACACTTAAAAAACTTCTTGCACCTTTTTGGTGCAACTATTCTAACTTCCATTTATTGAGTCTTTACCATATGCCAGGAATAATATTCTAAATGTTTTCTTTAATAATTATAAAAATCAATAAGGTTAATGCAGTTATTTACTAACCTGTGTTGTTATTTAACTGTTGCATATAAATGTGTTTTCACCATAAAAATTCATCTCCTACTTCTTCACTTGCATGTACCATTGGCAATATTCAGTTCTCACTTATGCTTGTTAAAATTGTGTATGTGTTTTATATTTCCTAAGGACTGATTTTCTTATCATTAGTACACTTGATACCTATGAATAGTGTGCTAAAGAACTTCAGTGGCCCAAGAAATTCTTATCTAAACAATTAAATGAGAATGACGAAAGTTTAGTAAATTTGCTAATTACCTTGTAGTCATTTGTTATCTAAGAACAAGTTTCTAACCACGGGATATATGTGGTATTCAGCCTTCCCCACAACAAACCAACACACTGGTTTATACTCAGGCCAGGATAATTTCAGCATAATACTTTGAGCAGCATAGCAAAATTTCCACCCTTTCTTTTTAGTACTGGTTTCTTCAGACCCTGGAGTTTACAGTGGTCTGAGGTTAATGAAGTGTTGCATTTTTATTAACCGTAGTCAGCTTATAGTGTTGTAAAATACCAGGTTTTTCTTGCCATATGATTTTGCTGCATTTTTCAGTTTGTGAATACTGCATGCATTATATTACCATGTTCCCAGAAGTTGCCTGGCAGTAGCCAAGTTTGGCTGAAGTAATGCTAATGGCATTTACACCTCATGAAACTTATCACTGATCTGTTTAAACCCAATATTTTAACTAAGTGTATTTTTTCAGGTAGTTGCTTTAACAGCAGCTTTTAAGAAAAATTGAATTTTACACCATTGAATCTTGAAAAGGCTAAAATCTAAGTGAAATATTTATATTTGGACATTCAGTCAGGGCAGTTCTAAAACTAATCAGGCACACCATCACTAACATTTGTGAGACAACTTCAAATTACATATAAGCATTGATTAAATTATTAGTGTGATTTATAGCATTTTAAAACAAATGTTGAATTTTGATCTCTCTCTTTATGACACCTATTGTTTGGAGACTTCACTTAGAAAAGAAAAAGTGCTTTATGTCCTCATCAAAAGCTGTATTAGGGAATATGTTTGGGTTTCATGCTGAGTTTCCTTTCTTCCTTTCTTCCTCCTTCTCTCCCTCCCCCCTTTCTTCCTTCCTCTCCCTATCTGTTTCTTCTCCTTTCCTTTTCTTTTTTCCTTTTCCTTTTCCTTTTCCTTTTCCATTTTCCTTTCCTTTCCTTTCCTTTCCTTTCCTTTCCTTTCCTTTCCTTTCCTCTTTCTGTGTGTCTTTCTTCTTTTCTTTCTTTCTTTCTTTCTTTCTTTCTTTCTTTCTTTCTTTCTTTCTCTCTCCTGCTGTTTGCTCTCAAAAATTTCAGTCTGTACACTCACATAATTTGGGGGGTTTCAAACACTACGTCATTCAGCCACAGCTGTTTTATATATGCCACAAATTGTAGCTGTATGAAATTGATTTTTTTCTGAATATAGAGAAAAGCAAAGAATACAGAAAACAAAACAGAAAGTTTAAAGTCTCAATAGTAATAGAATAATTCACTCAGCCAAAATGCTATAGCTTAGTAAACTACTACCTTACTTTTAGTGCAACATCAAATACTGGTGGTTTGTTTCCCATTTAGTGCAGATGTGGACTATCCTTCATCTCTAGGGTGGTTTATAAGAAATTATGGTCATGGTAGAGACGTTTAATCTGGGTTTGCTCCATGAACTTGAGGCATTTTTCCCAACGAGGAACTGGCAGATGAATTTTATGTACATTAAAGAAATAAATACAGACAACTTGGACAACCTCTAAAACTTGGAAAACCACCCCTGTGTTTTATTTCTATTCCTCCCTTAGCTCATTTGTTAATAACCCTCTTCTTTACTTACTCATTTTTATGCCTTCCACTTACCCAATTTTCTACTTGAAATGACTTTCTTTGTAAACAAAATCCATTTGATTCCATCTTCCTGTACCTTTTTAGCATAGCATTGAAGAGAAGTTAATTAAATTGAACAATTGTTCTTCGATTTGCTTCACTTACCTCCTTTTTAATCATCCATTTTTCTTCTCATTTTGTACGTTAGTTATGGGTGGTAGATCAGAAATTAGAAAGGCTTTTGTTCTGAATAATTGAAGTGACCATATTTGCCAATTAGAGACATAGAGAAATGGTTATAAACCTGTCTGAGCTCTAGAAATTTATGGAGAACATGTGGAAACAGATATCTCAAGTATGTACCCAGAGATTCTGACTATTAGTAAGCTCAAAGTGAATGTGAATAAGTGCTAGAAATAATTGACAACAGTTTTGTTCTTAAGTCACATTAAATGAAACTCTAAGGACTGGTTCAAAAAGAAAGAAAAAAGATTTTTTGTTCTTCTGGAGATTTACCTCTCTAAAGTTCTGTCTTTAGTTAGACTATTTAGTTGGTGTATAAGAAGAATGGTTTAGGCTAAATTTAAACAATGAAGTGGACTACACATGGATCCATTAGTAGATATTAAATGTTATACTGAGTATGATAGAAAATGCAAAGGTGTTTTTCCTAGAAGGAGAACAGTGTATATAAGATGATAGATATATTTGGGCTGGAGATGGATCCAGTCTCATAAATGAGACTTTTCTCAAAAGCAGAGTGTAAATGGAGAAATGAAGAGGGCCTCCTATGGAGTTCTCAGAAATAAGGTCTTTATTTAGCCTTTGGTTAGAGCGGAGGGTGTATATAAGATGATAGATATATTTGGGCTGGAGATGGATCCAGTCTCATAAATGAGACTTTTCTCAAAAGCAGAGTGTAAATGGAGAAATGAAGAGGGCCTCCTATGGAGTTCTCAGAAATAAGGTCTTTATTTAGCCTTTGGTTAGAGCGGAGGGGTCTGGAAAGGAGGTGGGGAAGCAGTCGCTGGAGAAGTGGGAAGAAGACAGGAAAGGTGTCAGGACAGGGCAGACGAACATTTCAAGGAGGGAATAGTCAAATGTGTTGAAGCTACAGTAAGAGGTCAAGTAAAAGGATTAGAAAATTGGCTTTACCAAGGAGGGAGAAAAAGGATGGGGGCAATGGAAGATTCTCGCAGCAAAGAGGCATTTTTCACTCTAGTTATTCATCAGTAAGCTCCATATTGTTTTCATTTCTAATTACCGTCCTATTTTTCACTCTTTTTCTTTACTTTTATAGGTGACATTGCATGGTTAAAAGTAATCAACATTTTATAAAAAGGTGTATTTAAGATTCATTTCACAATCATCCTAGCTCTATTCTTTCCATTTTACCTCACCCCTTGTAAATAGCCATTCTTATTAGTTACTTGCTTAACCTTTCATTTTCTTTCTATAAAATGCCAGAGAAATCTAGCGTGGTAACTTTTTTTTATTGACGTGCAATTAACATACAGTGCTATAATAGTCTCAGGTGTACAACATAATGAGTCAACAATTCTGTCCATTACTCAGTGCTCACCATGAGTGTAGTCACCATCCATCACCGAACAATGTTATTACCATTTTATTGACTATATTCCCTGTGCTGTACTTTTCATCTCTGTGACTTACTTTTTTTTGTAACTAGAAGTTTATACCTGTTAATCTCCTTCATCTATTTTACCCATCCTCCCACCCGCCTCCCCTCTGGTGACCACCACTTTGTTCTGTGTATTTAAAAGTCTGTTTGTTTGTTTGTTTGTTTGTCTCTTTTCTCTTTGTTTTGTTCCTTCAATTCCACATGGATGGACCTAGAAGGCATAATGCTAAGTGAAAAAAGTCAGACAGAGAAAGACAAACACCATATGATTTCACAGTAGCTTCTTAATCCTTATGAAAATCCCACTCCCTCTGAAATACAAGAAAATAACAATGCGATGTAATGGGGACTAGGTTCTCAGCCCAGAATTTACAGAGCCTGGAGCCAGGATGCTATGTGACTATGATTAAACTGCCCAAGCATATGTCTCCAAATAGACTATGGCCTGAGCACCCAAGTTCATATTTTATTAATGCATCTTTCTATATATGTTAATCCTAGAACATAACATAAACATAAGGCAATTTATATGTGGTTGAACATGACAGAATTCATATACATCAAGTAAGTGTGGGTTTTGAGGACAAAAAATTTTGGGATGTATTAGCCCCCACAAAATAATTTTGTAGTTCAAATACTTCACTACTTGAGGTACACCTGGGTGGCTCACTTTGGTGAGCATCTGACTCTTGATTTCGTTTCAGGTCATGATCTCACGGTTTCTAGGGTTTGAGCCCTGTGTCAGTCTCTGCACTGACCTTGCACAGAGCCTGCTTGGAATTCTTTCTCTCTGCCCCTCTCTTGCTTGTGCTGTCTCTGTCTCTCTCGCAAAACAACAACAACAACAACAACAACAACAACAACAACTTCACCACTTGAACTTGAATTTGAATTTTATTTCATTTCCTTCAGTCCCAACATGCACTGTGTCCTTTTGAGATTGTGGAGATCTTGGATCCTGATGTAGACACCCCTTTAGCCCTTTGACTCTTGCCCTGCAAGAGTGGGAGGGGATACAGGAATATCAAGGAGTGTCTGAACAGTGTGACTGAGATGTTTGCCTCTGATGTTAGAAAGGGTTAAGGTGCAGGAAGAGCTACAGTCTGAGAGAGATCTTAGAGACAAGTTGGAAATAGTCCTGGATATGGAAAAAAACCCAGCATAGAGACTGATAGTTCTCTAAAGCCTACCATTCCCAGTTTTCCCATACAGTAGAGGGTATGTGTGTGACAATAAAACACCAGCTCTGTAAGTGCCATGGTGCCTTCAGGCCTTGTTAGGGCTAAAGCCTAGCCTGTTACACATCCAGATTTACTTGAGAAACTGAAATCCACGTATCTGAGTTGTTACCACACAAATACGAGACAAACATGTGCCCTGGGTAGGCTGAAGGTCTCACATAGGACACCTCCTGCTCTACAGTGGGACTTTGAGGCAGGTGTGCAGTTTGGCAAGAAGGTGGGGCAGAGTTGGAGAGTTGTGTAAATTGGCCATATGGAGCAAAGATTCAGGTACACATTAGGAACTGAACTTGGTTGCTAACTAATAAATAGCAGATATGTAAAAGAAAGGTGAAGCTGCCATGACCCATTATCACCCAGGCCATGCCCCCTTCACCACCACCTAACGAGAAGGTCTTTCATGGGTAGTACTGTAAACTGAGATCAGGTGTTACAGAAATTAGTGGAATCACTCAGTCTTGGTTTATTATGTACCATAATTAAAGATATAAGATACCATAATTAAAGATAGAAGGTCAGAAGCACCCAAACTTTTCCCACAAGCTATTATTAGATTTAGATGCTGGCATCATCTGAGTGTGGTTTTGTACCCACAGAAAGTTGACACTTTTGCCCCATCCAAACTTTACTGGTTCAGGTGCCCAGACTGATGATAGGGGATTCATATTCCAATTTAGATATAACTATAATACACTTGTACCGTGTGGCAGCACGCTCACACATACTGTATACTCTCTAGACGAGGCTTCTTAGTGAATGTAAATATCCATTAACCCCAGCATAATTCAGACTATTAAGGTACCGTGATTAGGCTAGCAGATATTCCTAGTTTATGGGGGTAGTTAACCCAGGAAGGTTGGGAGCCAATAGGAGTGGCTGGGATAGGGAGTGGTGATGAGGTGCACAGATAGAAATTTTACCTCCTGGGGGACACCTGGCTGGCTCAGTCAGTAGAGCATGCAACTTTTCATCTCAGGGTGGTGAGTTCAAGCCCCATGTTAGGTGTAGAGCCTACTTAAAAAAAAAAAGAAATCTTACCTCTTGCTTTAAGTATGTGATGTATATTGAGATACAAATTTATTACAACAGAGTCCAAATAAAAAAATAGTTTGCCTTATAATGGGAGTGCCAGGTCCACCCAATGAAAGCATTTGGACAAAAAACCCCAACAAAACAAAACACACCACACCTGCAATTTTCTGGCCTTCTTTGCCTTCCTGGCCTTGTGCTGTGTTTTAACACAAAATGCCACCAGTGGGAAGTTCTCTGTGGAAATCTATACGAAGTTTTAAACATATATGAAATATCTATAAAAATATGAAGTGAACAGGCAAAAATTATGTGATATATTAATAACTGCAGTTTGGAAGGCTATCAGTTATGTGGTAAAGTAATTAAAAAATACAACGGACCTTTAAAAATATGAGTTATCATCATTTCTGAATGGTGTTTAATAAGCTGTGGCTTTGTCCTTATCAGCGACATAATACAGAACAATGTGGCTGTTACCCAAGAGACAATAAAACTTTATGTATACAGAACAGTGTACCTGAAAATGGCTTGTAAGGTACCTTAAAAGAAAGACAGTGACATACTAGGCTAGTGAATATAGAATTTGATTAAAATACTTTCATGATCTGAACAAACCTGGATTACCAGGAAAATATGCTATGCTAGGACCCCAAATTCTTTTAAAATTAAACCACCAAACAATTTAATTGAAGAGCATCTCATTAGCTTGTGTTCTCTGATACTTGCTTTGGTTCTTATTTTCCTTTGAGAAGAAAATTCTCAAAAAAATTGACAAGGGCAATTAAGTATTTCTTGAAGATAGAAGAGATCCTTCTTTGCATAGCTAACCAGGGTGCTTGGTGTCGGGAAATGAATTAAATGAATTAGGTGACTTTTTAGGGTGAGCGGAGTATCCTGCTTAAGACTCTTTTTTTTTTTAAAGATTTTATTTTTAAGTAATCTCTACAACCCATGGGAGACTTGAACTTACAACCCTAAGATCAAGAGTTGCATGCTCTTCTGACTGACCCAGCCAGGTGCTCCAGATCCAGTGGTTTCTTAATTATCAATGAGTACTTTAAATTTTATTCAATTTTTCCCCATTCTAGTCTGAAAGTATTATTTCTCTAATATTTTTCCCCATTCTAGTCTGAAAGTATTATTTCTCTAATATTTTCACTTCTCTCATACTTTGGTTAATTCCACTAAAAGTGGTATAATGGCATTTTATAATTATTACTATTTCTATTCTAATATTTTTTCATTTTTAAAAATTTAAATCCAAGTTAGTTAACATAGAATGTAGCAACGGTTTCAGGAGTAGAACCCAGTGATCCATCACTTACATATAACACCCAGGGATCATCCCAACAAGTACCCTCCTTAATGCCCATCACCCATTTAGCCCATCCCCCACCCAATTCCTCTCCAGCAACCCTGTTTGTTCTCTGTATTTAAGAGTCTCTTAATGGTTTGCCTTTCTCTCTGTTTTTATCTTATTTTTCCTTCCCTTCCCCTATGTTCATCTGTTGTTTCTTAAATTCCACATATAATGAAATCATATATTTGTCTTTCTGTGACTGACTTCGCTTAGCATAATACACTCTAGTTTCATCCATGTTGTTGCAAATGGCAAGATTTCATTCTTTTTGATTGCCTAGTAATATTCCATTGTCTATGTATACCACATATTCTTTATCCATTCATTAGTCAATGGACATTTGAGCTCTTTCCATAATTTGGCTGTTGTAGATAGTGCTGATATAAACATTGGGCTGCATGAGTCCCTTCGAATCAGCATTTTTGTATCCATTGGATAAATACCGAGAAGTGCAATTGCTGGGTTGTAGGGTAGTTTCTGGGTTTAAATTTTTGAGGAACCTCTATACTGTTTTTCCAGAGTGGCTATATCCATTTGTATTCCCACCAACAGTGCAAAAGTGTTCCCTTTTTTCTGCATCCTCTTTAATGTTGGTTGTAGCCTTTCTGACTACAGAAAGGTATGAGGTATGAGGTAATATCTCATTGTAGTTTTGATTTGTATTTCCCTGATGATGAGTGATGTTGAGCATCCTTTTATGTGTTTGTTAGCCATCTGGATGTCTTTGGGAAAGTGTCTGTTCATGTCTTCTGCCCATTTCTTCACTGGATTATTTGTTTTTTGGGTGTTGAGTTTGATTAGTTCTTTATATTTGGATACCAGCCCTTTATCAATATGTGATTTGTAAATATCTTCTTCCATTCCGTAGGCCGCCTTTTAGTTTTGTTGATTGTTTCCTTCACTGTGCAGAAGCTTTTTATATTGATGAGGTCATTTTTGCTTTTGTTTCCCTTGCCTCCAGAAACATTTCTAGTAAGAAGTTGCTCTGCTGAGGTCAAAGATTTTGCCTCCGGTGTTCTCCTCTAAGATTTTGATGGTTTCCTGTCTCACATTTAGGTCTTTCATTCATTTTGAGTTTATTTTTGCGTATGGTATAAGAAAGTGGTCCAAGTTCATTCTTCTGCATGTCACTGTCCAGTTTCCCCAACACCATTTGCTGAAGAGACTGTCTTTATTCCATTGGATATTCTTTCCTGCTTTGTCGAAGATTAGTTGACCATACATTTGTGAGTCCATTTCTGGGTTTTCTATTCTGTTCTGTTGATGTATGTGTCTGTTTTTGTGCCAGTATCATACTGTCTTGATTATTACAGCTTTGTAATACAGCTTGAAGTCTGAATTCTGATACCTCCAGTTTTGGTTTTCTTTTTCAACATTACTTTGGCTCTTTGGGGTCTTTCTGGTTCCATACAAATTTTAGAATTGTTTGTTCTAGTTCTGTGAGGAATGCTGGTGTTATGATAGGGATTGCATTGAATATGTAGATTGCTTTGGGTAGTATTGACATTTTAACAATTTTGTTCTTCCAATTCATGAGCATGGAATGTTTTTCCATTTCTTTGTGTCTTCTTCAATTTCTTTCATAAGCTTTCTATAGTTTTCAGCATACAGATCTTTTGCCTCTTTGGTTAGGTTTATATCTTGGTATTTTATGGTCTTTGGTGCAATTATACATGGGATCAATTCCTTGATATCCCTTTCTGTTGCTTTATTATTGGTGTATAGAAATGCAACTGATTTCTGTACATTGATTTTCTATCCTGCAACTTTGCTGAATTCATGTATCAGTTCTAGCAGTTTTTTGGTGGAGTCTTTCAGATTTTCTCCATACAGTATTATGTCATCTGAGAAGAGCAAAAGTTTGACATCTTCCTTGCCTATTTGGATGCTTTTTATTTCTTTTTGTTGTCTAGTTGTTGAGAGTAGGACTTCCAGTACTATGTTGAACAACCGTGGTGAGAATGGACATCCCTGTCATGTTCCTGACTTTAGGAGGAAAGCTCTCAGTTTTTCCCGATTTAGGATGATATTAGCTGTGGGTCTTTTATGGCCTTTATGATGTTGAAGTATATTCCTTCTATTCCTACTTTTTTGAGGGTTTTTATCAAGAAAAAGGGTGCTGTATTTTGTCAAATGCTTTTTCTTGCATCTATTGAGAGGATCATGTGGTTCTTATCCATTCTTTCATTAATGTGATGTATAACATTGAATGACTTGCAGATATTGAACCAGCTCTGCATCCCAGGAATAAATCCCACTTGGTTGTGGTGAATAATTTTTTTAATGTACTGTTGAATTCGATTTGCTGGTATAATGGAAACCAATGAAAATGCAAATGTGACAGTCTAAAACCTCTGGGATGCAGCAAAGGCGGTCATAAGAGGGAAGTATATAGCAATCCATGTGTTCCTACAGAAGGGAGAAAGGTCTCAGATACACAACCTAATCTTACACGTAAAGGAGCTGAAAACGAACAGCAAATAAAGCCCCAAACCAGCAGAAGAAGGGAAATACTAAAGATCAGAGCAGAAATCAGTGATAGAGAAAAAAAAGAAAACAACAGCAGAACAGATCAACAAACGTAGGAGCTGATTCTTTGAAAGAATTAACAAAATTGATAAACCCCTGGCGAGACTGATCAAATGTAAAAAGGAAAGGACCCAAATAAATAAAATCGCAAATGAAAGAGGAGAGATCACAACCCATACCACAGAAATACAAACAATAATAAGAGAATATTACGAGATATTTTATGCCAACAAATTGGGAAATCTGGAAGAAAGGGACAAATTCCTAGAAACATATAAACTACCAAAACTGAAACAGGAAGAAATAGAAAATTTGAAGAGACCCATAACGAGTAAAGAAATTCAATCAGTAATCAAAAATCTCCCAACAAATAAGAGTCCAGGGCCTGATGGCTTCCCAGGGGAATTCTACCAAATATTTAAAGAAGAGTTAATACCTATTCTTTTGAAGCTGTTGGAAGGAAAACTTCCAGACTCATTCTAGGAGGCCAGCATTACCTTGATTGCAAAACCAGACAAAGACCTCACTAAAAAGGAGAATTACAGACCTGCTTAAGACTTTGTTACTGTACAGATTCAAAAACCAGTGTCTTCAGACTCAAACTCTTTTACCTTTTGTTTTTATGAAAAGCACATTAAAATTAACAATTGAGAGGGTAGGGGAAGGGAGTTGCAAACCCCAGCCTAGCAGGTGCTGCTTGCTTTTACAAACAGAAGGTGCTCAGCTCCTAGATGGGTGAGGGTTTGCTCCTCCTTGAGTTACGATTGTCACCGTACAATTATAAAATTATATGCTTTTTATCCCTCTCTGCCTTTTTTTTTGCTTCTATCAGAGCTACTAATTGTGTTAAAGAAAAATAACCACAACAGGCTTTGCTCTCACCGAGCACTTCTGTCTGTGTTTCTCCATTTATGAAAGGGGGAGTGTTGCTTGGTAGCGGTAGTGACTGTGGGTGTTTGATGGCAGATGGGGGACTGCAGGGCTGCAGCTGGTGTCTTGCAGATATTGTGGAAATAGACTTCCATTGCAAACGGAAAGGTAAGATAGAGTGGCGTTGTGATGAAGCAAAGCTGAATGTCTAAAATGAAAAGGAGCAAAAGTATATATCTGAGCCATTGAACCTTCTATCCTGAGTTGACGTGCAGTTTCGTGGTGGAAAATCAGTGGATTGTGACCCTAAGAGGCCTCTAGGGAGTGACTGGGAAAAGTGTCAAGGATAGAATATCTCGATGAAAGAGAAAGCAATTCCATTATTTATTCTAAGAAGGTTTCACTTCACAAACTAATTTTGTACAACCTTGAAATACATGCTCACTCGGTTAAAGGCACATTTTGCTTGTATTTGCTGATTCACCACAGATTCTCATCTGTGCATAAGATAAAATTTGGTTATGATAAGTTTACATATTCAAAGTTACTTGGGGCTGCCTTAGACACTACAATCACAGTTTTCTTAAAACTACAAAAGAGCCAAATGAATAAATGGATGATTGTTATCAGAAGAGTTGTGGAAATTTATGGAGATTTGTCTTCTAGTGTACTTGAGTTTGATGTATATTTATAATGAAAGACAGTATTATTTTATCATAAATTATATTCTTATTTTTCCTTTGTATTTTAAATAGGCATACTATTTATTTTGAAATTATGTGTGGGGTAGGTTTTATCATGTGAGTTCATTTCACAAAAGTAAAGAGGTCATTACAAAATTTAGTATAAAATAGGGACTCAAGATCTACTTATCTTCGGTAATATTTAACTTGGACTTCTTAAATTATTTAACTTTATACATTCAACAGAATTTCTTTCATTTATAATTATTTTTTAATTAAATTGTTTTAATGTTTGTTTATTTTTGAAGGAGAGAGAGACAGAGCATGAACAGGGGAGGGGCAGGGAAGGAGGGAGACACAGAATCCAAAGTGGGCTCCAGGCTCTGAGTTGTTAGTACAGAGTCCGACGGGGGGCTTGAACTCATGAGCCATGAGATCATGACTTTGGAAGGAGTTGGACACTTAACTGACTGAGCCACCCAGGTGCCCCAGAATTTCTTCTTTTAAAGTAAAGTCTTTTATTATTATTTGTACTACTTATGTTCTGTAAAGTTGCTGCAAACACAGTATTAGTTACTACTGAATCATTGCTCCATTGCATGGAGTAATAAATATTTGAAGAGATAATGGCCAGAACTTTCCAAAATTAACAAAATATGTTAATTTGTGGTTCCAAGAGGCTCAGATTCCCAAGTAGGATAAATGTTAAGAAAATCCACGTAGGCACATCATATTCTAATTGCCGAAAGTGAAAGGGTAAATGAAAATCTTGCAGATGGATAAAAAGATAAATGACAGACATAGCAACAAGGTGAGAATTTCAGCAGAACTCTTTTCAGAAACTATGCAAGATATAAGACAAGGTATGAAGCTTTTTTAAAGTACTGGACAGAATACAACTTGTCAACCCCAAATTATACACTCAGTAAGGATATCTTTCAAAAATAAAGGTGGAAAAAAACTTTTAATAAAGTAAAAACTGAGAGAATTCATTACTGGTAGACCTGTGGTGCAGTGTGTTAAAAGAAGTCCTTCAAACACAAGGAACATGATACCAGAGAGAAACTTGGACCCACATAAAGAAATGAAGAGCCATTGAAAATATCAAAAATTGAGAGACTCTAGTTACCTCTAGAGATTGGAATGTGCAATGGCATAAGATCAGGAGATTTGTTTGAAGGTATGAAAGATCTTCTCCTTAACAGTGCAACTAGGCACTTAGTTCTACTCTTCCTTTTCATGACTAAGAGAAGATAAGAGTTTTCCCACCTAAAGAATTTGAGGAAAACCAGGTATGTGCAGTCTGAATAGTAAGATTATAAGTCTTCTTCCCTCCTGTTGTTCCCAACAGGGGGATTCCTTTCTGGAAAACTTTCTAGGCCAGAGGAAAATTCTAGGTGATATTTGAAATCACCCAGTTAGACAGCTGGGTTTTCATTTTATCAATCCACCTTGAGATCACACTCCAATCAGCTTTACATAAATGTACTGTTATGGGCTGAAATTGTGTCCTCTCTCCCCAAATTAATATGTTGAAGCCCTAAACCCCAGTGCTTCAGAAATTGACTCTATTTAGAGATAAAGCCTTTTAAGAGGTGATTAAGTTAAAATGAGGCCATTAAGGTGGTTCCTAACCTAATATGACTGCTGTCCTTATAAAAAGAGGAAATTTGGACACACAAAGAGATATACCAAGTATATGCATGTGTGCATGCACGTGCATGTGTGTGTGCGCACATGCTCGTGCACTCGCACACACACAAAGACTTTATGAAGCCACAGACAGAAGGTGGCTGTGTAGAGGCTAAGGAGAGAGGCTTCAGATGAAACTAAATTGGTCAACATCTTGATCTTGGATTTCTAGCATCCAGAACTGTGAGAAAATATATTTCTGTTGTTTAAGTCACAAGTTCTAAGTATGTAGAGCCAAACATCAAGGATAGATAATCAATCAAAGAAACAAAAATTGGGAGTAGAAGAGAGTGGAGATAATGCAGTAAGGGGAAGGAAACTTCACTTAAAAATATGATAAGTAATATAAGATAAGATAGTGTGTCCATGAAACAAGAATAAAGTGTTCTAATAAAGTGATACTCAGAGGACAAGTAGAAGCTTTTGGACAGTAAAAATGATGGTGGATATTTTAAAATTCAATGGGTTTTTGAAGATAGGGTTGAGGAAATCTCCCAAAGAAGTAGATATGGAAGATAGGTGAGGAAAAAGAGTAGAAGATTACCCAGGAGGTCCAACATCTAACTAACAGGAGTTCAGAAAATTGGAGAACAGAGGAAACAGAAGGAGAAGTTATCAAATAAATAATACAAGGAGATTTTCCTAGAATTACAACATGTGAATATTGAGACATAAAGGTTTATTAAATGCAGTGAAGAAAAAGCTATCAACAAGGCATATCATTGTGAAATTCGAAAGCACCAGAGATAAAAAGAAGAATCTGCGGGGTGCCTGGGTGACTCAGTCTGTTGAGTGTACCGCTTCGGCTCAGGTCATGATCTCAGAGTTTGTGAGTTAAAGCCCCGCACTGGGCTCTCTGCTATCATGTGGAACCTGCTTCAGATCCTCTTTCCCCCTCTCTCACTGCCCCTCCCATGCTCATTCTCTCTCTCTTTCTCTCTCTCTCTCTCTCTCAAAAATAAATAAACATTAAAAAAAAAAAAAAAGAAGACGAAGAACTTGAATACTTTTTTAGGGAAAAAGCCACATCAGTGGTTTGGATATTTGGATAGAATCAAATTTCTTAGCTATAACAAAGCTTCAAAACATAATAGAGCAGTGTCTTAAAAATCTTGAGGGAAAATAATTTCCATCTTAGAATTCTACACCAAAACTGTAAATCACATGTGTGAATAGAATAGAGGTATTTTCATACATGCAGTGTTTTAAACATGTTTTTCCTCTGTCCTTTTTGAGGAAGGTACTGCAGCTGTGTACCACAAAACTTAAGAGAATTAATATAGAAGAAGGAATATATGGAATCCAGGAAATGGGATTCAGGAGAGAGAGATAAAGAGAATTCTCCGAATGATGAAGGTTAAGAAAAGTGTTGGCTAAATTCCTACAGAGCATTCAGCCAAGATTAGAAGACTTAGGAAGGTGTCTAAGGAAAACAGTCAAGCGTGAAACTGGTATATTATTTGTTTGACATGTTGCACTTGAGTAAGGGAAGATTGTATTTCTTTTGGAATGTCTGGGGCTAAATTGGTGAAAATACACAAAAAAGTTATCCAAAACACAAAAACAACAATTAACTTCAGAGTTAACACAAAAAAACCCCAGAAAGGTAATGATATACACGAAGTGACTCAGGTATAAACAGCTTTTAAATAATAACAATAAGATAAACTGAATATTGATTTTGCCCAGTGTGTGAGGAGAGTGGGGTATGTGTGTGTGTAATGCCCTAAAAGAAGTGGGGAGGGGCAGGAATCATGAGTGTGGAGAAATGGGGGGAGAGGATTACTCTGTTGGAAGCCAAACCTAATAGTACTGTTTGGCTTTACAATTTTTAATTAAGTTTTTAATTTTAATTCCAGTATCGTTATAGAGTGTACAGTGTTATAGTAGTTTTATGTGTACAATATAGTGATTCAACAATTCTGTTCTTTACTCATTGCTCATGATAAGTGTATTCTTTAATCCCCATCACCTATTTCACCCATCCCTCACCCACTTACCCTCTTGTAACTATTAGCATGTTCTCTATAGTTTAGAGTCTATTTGTCTCTTTCTCTCTCTCTTTGTTTTTCATTTGGTCATTTGTTTCGTTTCTTAAATTCCACATATGAATGAAAGCGTACGGTATTTGTCTTTTTCTGACTGATTTATTATGCTTAGTTTTATACTCTCTAGCTCTATCCCTGTTGTTGCCAATGGCAAGATTTCATTCTTTAATGGCTGAATAAGATTCCGTTGTATATATATATACCACATCTTCCTTATTCATTCACCTATCAATGGACATTTCCATTGACTATTGTAAATAGTGCTGCAGTAAACATAGGGGTGCATGTATCTCTTTGAATTAGTATTTTTGTATGGTATTTTTTTTTTTTTTTTGGTAAATATCCAGTGGTGCAATTAGTGAGCCATACGGTTGTTCTATTTTTAACTTTTTAAGGAACCTTCATATTGTTTTCCATAGTGGCTGTACCAGTTTGCATACCCACCAACAGTGCATGAGGGTCCCTTTTTCTCCACATTCTCGCCAACACTTGTTGTTTCTTGTGTTTTTGATTCTTTCCATTCTGACAAGTGTGAGATGGTACCTCCTTGTAGTTTTGATTTGCCTTTCCCTGATGGCGGGTGATGTTGAGCATTTTTTATGTGTCTGTTGGCCATCTGTATTTCTTCTTTAGAGAAATATCTGTTCATGTCTTCTGCCCATTTTTAAATGGATTATTTGTTTCTTGGCTATTGAGTTGTATAAGTTCTTTATATAAATTTGGGTACTACTGACTTTACAATTTTTACACTTAAATTCTTTTGGCAAGCAATATTAAAGGAAGTGGAGCTACATTGTAGGTGAAGAGAAAACATTCAGAAGGGTGAGCAGTTAGACTGGAAAGAAAGTGAAGGAGGAGATCCATCCAGTACAGGATGGGGCTTTTAAGTAGCTTGAAGGGAGAGAGAAGAAAAATCAGGGCACCTTGGAAGCTCTCTATCAGGTGGCCCAATTTTATTTAGGTTATGTATATAAAAAGTAATATGCCCCAGCCTTCTAACTGTTTCATAATTATATGTTCACTAGTCAGCCTGTGTTCTTTTCAGTGTTGCATAGGTAGTTTAGTAGCAGCCATGGTTCTCAGCTTATAAAGCTCTTTTTTTCTTGTTAAGTGCCTGCCATGCCTTAAAAACTCCTGTTTGTAGGGACTTGTTGGGTTTTTTTCCCCCCTGGGAATTCTCTTGTCAGTGATAGAATGAACAAACAGCCAAGAGACAGCTAAGATAGTGGAGAGTAAAATTGACCATTACTTTTTACCTTAAGCCCTGGAGTCCTTCAGCTTCATACAAGCAGTGTAGGAAATATTATG
Organism: Cryptoprocta ferox; assembly: GCA_028646485.1. Lineage (NCBI taxonomy): Eukaryota > Metazoa > Chordata > Mammalia > Carnivora > Eupleridae > Cryptoprocta > Cryptoprocta ferox. The sequence continues at coordinate 21,505,921 of CM053559.1, read as the reverse complement.
ATGTACTGTTCACAACACACAATGAAATGGTCTCTTCTTACCCTGTAAGGCTACAACCATAAAATTCCTTTCCATTTCTTATTGTCCTCAGACAACTTTTTAAATACATGATGACTTTTCTTTGTGGGCGTGAATATTCTGTGATTGAAAGATGACTTTTTCCAGCTTATCTTACACGAGGGTTCCCTGAGCTATTGGCTTATTTGATTCTCTTTGTTAAACTTGGTGTAGCATTCCAGTGACACTCGATTTCTTCTAGAAGTCCTTCCATGATGTGTTAAAACCATAGACATCCAACCTATACCCTAAGTCTGTTTTCTTTCATTATCATGGAAGTCTGTAGTTGCTTGACTTGTCATTTAGAAATGATTTTTTGGTTTAATAATGTTTGAAAATAATATTGTTGGATGGACATACTGCTTAAAGAAAGAGACACTGAAATAATTACTTGAGTAAACTTAGATCACTATAACATTATAACAGTTTCCTTTGAAATCATTCAAAAAGCAAATTTAGGAAGTTCCTGAAAACCAGTTGTCAAGGAGAGGAAATGAACTGGCACAGTTTTCTATTTCATAGGACCAGAAAAAGCACCACACTTGGCTAACTCTAAATTTCAAATCATTTTCATTTCTGGTAGATATGTATGAGATGTCGCCTTTGCTTTTGAAGTAAAATTGTTTTGTCAGAGTTCATATACTTATGAAATTGTAAATTCAGCATCATGATGAGGAAGGTCATGCTCTCCTCTTCCCCTCCCCCCATCTTTTAAATCATTATTTTTACTTATAGGTTTGTAATATCTTTGTTCTTTTCAGAGTATTATAAAATCATTATTTGAATTCTACCTATATGAATAGAAAGGATAGTACTGAACAGTGGTTTCCCTGAACCTTTGAACAGCAAAGAGGTGGTCCTCAGACCATAAGGATAATGATAATTAGCAAAACAAAAAAAAAAGAAAGAAAGAAAAATGGAGAAAAATTTTTTGAGGAATGTCAAGGGAAAAAGAAGAAGTAGCTTTTCATAAAGTACTAGGCACAATTATTTATGATTCATCTTAAACTAGAAGCTGTTTTCTTAAAAATATTATCTGACTGTAAATTAAGATTTTTTTCACTTCATTCACTTATAATAAGTACTCATAGCATTAAGTCATCATACATACAAATGATTTGATACTATCTCAGCATTTGGTAGATTTAGCAGGCAATATGTCAATCTGGAAAATTCCAAGTATGTCAGTGATTTAAACAAATTATAAAATGATGAAATATGGAGATTTGGAGAATAATTACCTGAACCTACCATCTTTGTTGTGAATGCTTAGCAGTGATGCACAAATATTCGTAATATAGTTGAAGACACTATGCAACTAGGAAGAGGGTGAGACTGGGGCCGTATAGTACAGAGTAATCTATTTCCAGAGTTCCTTGCAAAGGCAAATAGTATCTGGTCTTTGTTTGGGAATTTTTGAGTTTTTAAAGTCTGTTTTTCTCCGCTATAACATCTACTTCAGCGTCTTTTATCTGGCGGTTCTAGGAGTATGATAGAGTGTGGCGAAATTGGAATTGTGAGAAGCTTGGCTCAACTCACTTACTACTTTGGTTCATTTTAAGTGAGCACCAGAGAGTATACAAGAATGTGAGCCATTTAGGACCTTTAATTTGTTTAAAAAATGTTTTTAATGCTTTTATTTATTTTTGAGAGAGAGAGAGAGAGAGAGAGAGAGCGCGAGAGCACAAGCAGGGGAGGGGCAGAGAGCGAGAGAAGGAGACACAGAATCCAAAGCAGGCTCCAAACTGAGCTGTCAGCACAGAGCCTGACACCAGGGCTTGAACCACGAACCACGAGATCATGACCTGAACTGAATTCGGACGCTTAACTGACTAGGCCACCCAGGCACCCCTAGGACCTTTATTTTGAATAGCCAAGGATCTAATATTTTAAAATGACAAGAAAATATTTCATTTTAAGAATAATTGTGGTAGAAAATAAATAATACGAGCAGGAAAGAAATAAAAGAAATTTTTTTAGCTCTCTTACCCAATGTTCATTACTATTACAAACTTGAAAGTAGACGTTTAGGCTTTATATCCTCAATACACTTATTTTTCTTTTTTAAAGGATGATATTTTATCTCCTTTTGTATCATCCTTTCCCTGCTTAATTAATATATTTTACATAGCAGCCCATTTCATTAAATATTATTCTGCAGTGTAATTTTATGGCTACAAACTAATATACAGGCAAGCCATAATTTCATGTTTAAGCAAATTAATCTTATTAACTAGATTTATTATAAAAGAAATATGAATATTTATGTTAAAACCATAAGGTGTTAACTAACGCTTATGTCACATAGGTATTTTTAGGGGAAACTGTTCTTTTTATTTTGTATTTTAAAAAATATTTGTAGAATATGTACAAGTTTTGCCTTATTAAAAGGAAAATCTATGATAATTTTGATATTTCAGGGTTGGTATGAAATAATATTGTTATAATTATAGCTACATGTAAAGATACAGACATATATAAAATATAAGATTAAAATTGGATTTGACTTTCTTTAAACATTTTCAGTGTATATTTCAGTGGCAGACTTACTTCAAAACTTGGATTGCTATTTCTCAATGAGAAATGACAGAATGCTTCCAAAATAATAAAAACCATTTTCTGTGTTTGACTTTGAACAGAATCTTGTGTACCAAAAACATTTGAAATTTTATTTAAAAATGATTACAAGGTAGAAAGATCTATGAAATATATAGCCTGGTGTTACATGTTTTCCTAGAATTTCTTCCATACTTTAGTGTCAGAATAGGAACAGTAGTGTAGTCATTGGGATTAATTAAAGAGGTAACTTGTAGGGTAAAGGCAAAATGACTAAAAATGTTCTTCAATTCTACCCTGATTTTGGTGTTAACTGTTAAAATTATAAATCAACAGAATATCAGTGTCATCTTTATGAAAGCTCCTGAAATGGTCTTCTGCCAAAACTACAAAGATATGTTCCCAAGTAATTTCTTCCATCTTAAAAGTCCATTTTCTGTGAAAAGTAATAAAATAGAAACCATCATTAAAAGTTTTAAGGATATTATGATTAAGGCTGTCTAAATATTTAATCTAATGCTTGGTACACTTCTTGTTTGGAGGGTCTTTAACATGAAAACATACGCTTTATGCTGCCTAAACCAATTTGAGGGCCCAATGGCCATGTCTAGGATCTACTGCATTTATCTACGTGCCTTTCCGCCATGGCTCAGAATCTCGTAATGATAGTGATGAGTAAGTGGCCTGTTATATGCATAGGCCAGGCAGGAGGACATGAAAATATTTACCAGGGGATTTCGATAGCTCTACTCAAGGAAAAAACAAATCAACAAACAAATAAAACTGAACTAAAAACATAAACCCAGGATTATCAGGACTTCTAGTCATTTGTCAGGTTAGAAATTCATAAACATCACCAAAACCACACATGGTCATAATTGTAAACTATTCCAAAAAATACACTGGAATCAGAAACTATTTGAAAGTGCAACTTAGTTCTGATGCCTCTTATCAAGCTTCACTCAGTGATTCTTTTTAATCTTTAAAATTTTATGTCTTCTTAGGTAACATTATGTCATTTCTGGAAGGCTACATGTAAGTGTCAACACATGAAACTTCTTTTACAAATCACATGGCAGGTAGTTTAATTGGGTGCATCATCTTTTGGTGGCACAGTATCCCCATCTAAGGGGAGGGCAGAGAACTCTTCCCTCACTGTTGATTCTGAGTTGCCTTCAATTCAAAATGCCCATGTGGTACATTTTAGACTGGCATATCCTGATCCTCTTCAACCCTCTATCTCACAGTACATGGTATAGTTTTCTTTAATACAGAAATCTGTTTTTTAAGTTTATTTATTTATTTTGAGAGAGAGAGAGAATGCATGTGTGTGAGTGGAGAGGGGCAGAGAGAGAGGGAGAGAGAGAATCCCAAGCAGGGTCTATGCTTTTAGTACACAGCCTGACATAGGGCTCAATCCCACACACTGTGAGCTCATGACCTGAGCTGAAATCAAGAGTTGGCTGCTCAACCAACTGAGCCACCTAGGTGCCCCTTTAATACAGAAATCGTTTAATCAACACCAGTGAAATCTTAGTTGAAGATTAACATGATATATGGAAATTGTTTTGGATACCAATTCAACACTAATTACATACAAGGTCCTCTTGTGTAAATACATCTCAAATTCAGTACCAGTTTATTTTTATGGATCCTGATAAATCTCAAATTAAATAAAATTGAGATGTTATAAGTGAAAGCATGTATCTCTCTACTTTGTATATAGTACTGTTTTGTTCTTTCTTCTTTACTAATAAATAATTAATTGTGCCCTGGGGTGCCTGGGTGACTCAGTTGGTTATGGGTTTGGCTCTTGGTTTCAGCTTAGGTCATGATCTCACAGTTGTGAGATGGAGCCCTGTATCTGGCTTCACTCTGGCAGCATGGAGCATGCTTGGGAGTTTCTATCTCCCTCTCTCTCCACCCCTCTACCACTCGCTCTTGTGAGTGTGCATGCTTTCTCTCTCTCAAAATAAATTAACTTAAAAATGAATTATTCCCTTTTAATCTCTTTAGTACCCTGAGATTTCTAGACATTTAGTTTTCCTCTAGTTTTGAATTATAAAAATTAAAATTGCTTGATTAGGAAGACTAGTGTATAAAATAGATAAAATGTTGATTTTTCAAAAAAATCATGCTTTTCAAACATTCAGACAATTCAGAAAAGTGTAAAGCGAAAAATAAATGTTTCGTTAACTCTCATTTTCCAGAACTACTGATAAGTTTCCTTTGTATGCTTTTATAAATTTTATATACGTATATACTTTTTCACATAAAAATATTACACAAACCCTTGCACACCCACACATAGTATTTGGCAACCTGAACTTTCACCTTAAGATATATTGTAATTCTAGTTATTGTGGTTGAGTGCATAGTTTCTCAACTGACCTATAGTGTGGAGATTGAACCCCAGTTCCAGCATTTTCTATTTGTGACACCTTGGGCGAGTTACTTAACATCTTAGTGTCTCACTTTCCTTATGCTTAAAATGGTAGACAGTATTAATATCTGTCTCATATTTGATGTGATCATTAAATAAGTTAATTATATAAATGTACTCTACTGTTGCTGTTATTTTCAGATTATCCTGCTTTAATATAACTATAAGTTATTGGTCTGTTTTCCATTGTGGGCTATTGAACTGTTTAGTCATTTTACATTATTGGAACAATGCTGCACAGACTATCTTTGTTCTTATGATTTTGCCCACTTATAATGTAAGTATGTAGGATAAAGTCCTAGGAGCATAATTCCAGTGCCAAAGACTACTGCTTTAAATTTTCTTGGATATTGGTAAATTGTCCTTCAAATATATGACACTGCTTTTCTCTTCCTGTCTTCTCCAATACTAGACATTACTGATTTTTCAATTTTGATTGAAATGATATGATTAATGATGTTAATTTGTATTGTAATTTTTATTTAAATATTAGTAGACTTGCATTCATCCAATCATATTTTTGAGACATTTGTAATTTTTTCCTTGAAGTACATGTCTATGTAATTGACTCATTTTTCTATCGATTCATCAATGTTTTCCATATTGTTTTGTAAGAACACTTTGTCTTTAAAGGCAAGAGTCATTTGTCAGCCCATCTGTGCTATAAATAATTTTCTCAACTTCATTATTGAATTTTGAGTAGTATCTTTGTATCCTCTTATTTTTTGGCCATAATTAGTCTAATTTTTTAGGTATTCAGATTTACATATTTTTATTTTGTTATTGCTTCTGAGTGTTACATCATGTTTCAAAAGGGCTTTTGAAGAATAGGATTACATTTAAAAAGATTAACTAATTTATTTGTTTAGTGCTTTTATAATTTTATTTTTACCTTTAAATCTTTGATTCATTGCAAATTTACTGTAGTCTAAGAAATGAAATAAAGAAAAAAAAAGAAATGAAGTAAGGATCTAGCTTTATTTTTTTCCCCCAGAGGTTGTGTTTTACCAATACCATTTATTGAATAATCCATCTTCCCTTCAGTAGTTTGAAGCATTATACTTCTCCTAAAGTTTCATGTTTGTGTGTGCCTGTGTGCCTCTGTGTGTGTGTATGTGTATGTATGTGTGTGTGTGTGTGTGTGTGTGTGTGTGTGTGTGTGTGTATTTGAGTTGGCTCCTTTGGAACTCTCCATTTTGTTTCATCAATCTGTCAGTCTACTATTACACTAATAATAAGCAATCTTAATTATTGTATATTTGTAATACTTTAAAATTTCTCTTATGTCCAGCTACCCTATCCCAACACTATCTTTATCCAGAAATTTCTATTTTATTATTCCTTGTGAAGTTAAACATCTTTGTCATATTTAAAAATAAAAGTACCATAATCTATGTAGGTTATTTAAAGTGAGAATCCATTCAGTTTATAAATCCAGTGGGAATATCTTAATATTAAATAGGACTTAACTTTTGCGACGATTATCAACAGGATATTTTCTTCCATTAGATTTTTTGTCATTATTGTTTTTTTATGAGAAAGCTTTTAGTTTATGTACATTAATTTTATAGCCTGATGCCTTTCTTAAGTATAATGTTGCTAACATTTTCCAGTTGATTTTTGTGTTTTAGTTATATTGTTTGCAAATTATAGTCATGTCTCTTTCCTTTCAGTCTTTATGCTGTTATTCCAATGTTTGTAGCTTTTATTTCTTTTTCTCGTCTCATTTCACTGGAGGAATTTTTCCAGAAAGTGCCATTTTACTTTCAACTTTCTTGAGTGACGTTGTTCTAAATGAGCTTTCTGTGTAAATATATAGTTGGCTTTATTTTTAATCCATTTTGAAATTCTTATTTATTTAAATAACTGACTGCTCAGTAAGCAGTTATTGTTAGGAGAAAAATGTTTGATCTTAATTTTGCCAGTTTACTTTGTTATAATTTTTGTTTCCAATCCTTCCTTTGTTTTCAGGTTTTTGTTTTATGACGTTTATCTTTGTTATTTATACTTAGTGATCTTCAAAAATTTAATTTATACAGTATGTGATTTCTTTTTAATCAGGTAGTTGTTACTAAATGTGAGGGTATTAGTATACTTTGAAAGGGGTTAGAATATGCCACCCCAAAATATGCCACTTTTGGCATAGGATTATTGTGAGCTAAAGCCAACTGAGAAACAGCAGGTATAGGGGAACCCTTGCCTTTCCCCATTTTTGCCTAAAAAGCAGGGCATAAATTTTCCTTTGTAAAGGTGAAATGAACATCCATTTGGAAAGGTGACTCGCCCCCGTTTTTCCTATACCAAGAAGATGAGAACAGTTCTTGTCACAGGACAGGACTTGAGTCTGGATAGTAAAAAACCTCACTAAACAGCCCTTGTCTCTCATACACTTCCGTCGTCATCCCACAATTTGCCACCTTGAGGAGCCCACCCCCACCTTTCTTTTGTTTCGTCACTTCTCCACAATTTATTGCCTTTTGTTAAAATGATTTATAAGCCCCCAGGTCAAATCAACTCTGGGTTTTCACTGCTTTTCTGTGAATCCCCTGTGCATTTTAAAGACCTCAAAAAAGAATTGGATGCCTTTTTCTCCTGTTAATATGTCTTCTGTCAGTTTAATTTGTAGTGCCCAGGTCAAGAACATAAAAGAATAGAGAAAAAGTTTTAACTGGCCCACCACTTCCATTTCCTTTTTCCTTGATTTCCCTCTTATATTTTTAAATTTTATTTGCAACCTTAAAAGATAATTTTCAGAATGAAGGTAAAATTATGTTTTTTATACAGATTTAAGAATGAACATGTGTTAACAGATTTAATTTACTCATACGTGGGAACCAAATAATAGGTTCAGAGGAAGTGAAAACAGCACCGATTTATGTGGGGTAAAGAAATTTGAATGACTTGCAAATGGAAGCAAAGCTAGTTTTCCACAGGGGGCAGGAAGTCAATTTAAAAACTATCTGTCAGCTCAGAATTTACATATCACTTAACTGTAATTTACAGAGAGTTTCAAAATAGCTGAAAGCCAGTAACCGAACTAGAACTCATTAACCCAGAAGAGTATGTTTTGTAAAATGCATGATTTCCATTGAAACACTAAATTTTTTTCTCTGACTACTTTTACACAGGAAATGTTTATGACATTTCTTTTATATTTTACTGTGTAATTTCAGGAGCTGTTTAGCCTTCATTCTCTATATCAAGGGTTAAGGAAATTTTTCTTTAAAGGGCCAGATAGCAAATATTTTAGGTTATGTGGGACACATATATACATATTCTGTGTTTTATTATTTTAATTTTCTTCTACAATCCTTTACAAATTAAAAACCATTACTCGCTTGTGGGTTGTACAGAAACTGGCTGTGGGTCGTATTTTGCTGACCTCCGCTCTGCTCAATGCAAATGGTTAGAAGTTTGAACCAGTCTTCTCATATCACCAATTTATAATTGTTGAGATCTTTGTTGTGATAAATCTCTTGGCTGACTGGTATTCATTATCAAGTATGATAAGCACAAACACCTATTTCCTGAGAAAGCTCATTAGTACAATGTAGTTATTTTCCATTAGTTTCTGCATGTTCCTCAGTGCTTTTATGTGGATCAGTGGCACACCAAGGGCAGGGCAGTGGGAGTGACGTACCCTGGGTACGTGCTATGCAGAGTTGCACTGTCTGCAGAAAGCTTTAAAATAATAATGAAGTTGAATAAAAGTTGGTCTGTCCAAGTTAATTTCAAGAGTAGACTTCTGCTTCCGTTCATGATATTCATGATATTCAGTAGCAAAAATTGCATTTATCCTCCTCCTTGAAAAAAGAAAAAATACTAGACAAATTGTATGAAACTGTGGCAGTGAAGACCAGTGATCCCTGAGAGATGGGAACAAAACGCCCCGCTTCACTTGACGAAAGTGACCAGACCATGGTGCAGTTAAGTGGAACCTGTGCAGAGCTTGGCCCTATCACTGAGGGGAAGTGGCAGAGCTGGGAGTCTGGGGAAGCTAAGGGAGCTAGAGTTCACAGGGCAGAATACTGATGAAGAAGAAATTGCTGCCCAGGGAGAGGACTGCAGGGGCTCCTCTGCAAAGATTGAGTTGAATACTGACTGGTCAGTGCACGCATGTGAGAAAAATATCCAAAGTATGGTTGGAGGGAACAGTGCCCAAATGTCACATCCAGTGTTGAATAGTACTTATTTCCAGCAGCTAGAGTGGAAAACCTCCTAATTCTATAGGTATTGGTTAGTGTATCAAAAAAGGGTCTCACCTTCTTGATGGGTTAAAAAAAAATTAAACCTAGACTAAATACAACCCATTTCTTCCTAACAAAACTTAAAACCAAGACCTGAATGGATCATTTTCCAAATAACCATATCCCAGAAAAAAAAAAAAAACCCTCAAGAATATTTGTGGATATACAAAAATATCCAGCAACCAAGAACCAGATTCATAGTATCTGGCATTCAATTAGAAATTTCCAAGCATACAAAAAGAACCAGGAGAAAAAGCAGAAAGAGGAGGAAAAAAAACAAAAACCAAAAACCACTCAGAACTCACTCTGAATTGACACAAATGGTAGAATTAGTGCACAAGTATATCAAAATAGTTGTTTGACTGTGTTCCCTATGTTTGAGATGCTGGAGGAGAGATTGAAAGTATGAGGTAGAGACATGGAAGTCATTAAAAAAAAGATCCACATTAAACTTCTAGACATAAGCAATGTAATGTTTGAGATGAAAATGCACTAGATGGATTTAACTGCACCTTAGATAGTTGACAAATAAAGATGAATGAAATTGAAGACATACCAATAGAGACATACCAATAGAGACTCACCAAAATGAAACACAGAGAAAAAAGACTGGGGGGAAAAAACCTCTGAAGGTGCATCAGTAAGCCAAGAAATAACTTCAGTGGCCAAATATATGTGTAATGACATCAATCACTGGCAAAAATAGCCAGAGTCAACTTTTTCAGAAATTAACAAAACGAAATAAACCAAAGAAAGGCTTGTAGCAATCATAAAAGCACTTAATCAAGGAAAGCAACTGAATCTAGGTAAGAACAGCAAGCTTTGTGGTGTTTTAAGGTTCTCTCTTACCCTCCTCCCCCAAACTCCCTTGAAAACTACCACCCTGGCAGCCACTGGAGGGCGTGTATGACATTGGAGCTCTCTTGAAACCCCATTTCCACAGAATTGTCATTATTTGACCTGTCCAGTGATCCTCTGGAGGATGCTACTTATGAAGATTGTCTTGATTTGACCTGATTCAGGGCTCTTGGAATGCAAACAGTTGTTTTTCTTTTTTTTTAAAGCTGGGGTGAGGGAGGGTTGGGTGTGGAGGGTCCCGGAAGGAGGAGTGTTTGTTACAGACAAAGTTTGTTAAGCATCCCTGGGCCTGACGTGGTCGATTTGATAGGAACAAACAATAGAGTAACCAAAAAGGAATACCTGGGGAATAAGTTGCTCATAGGGGGCTTTGAAAAAGCTGTGACATAATTCTGGGAGTCTAGAAGCCTGTGCAAATCTGCTCGGGAAATACCTGTGACAGCCATCTGCTCTTACCTCTGGCTGACCTTGAGGCTCTGTGTAAGCTGGAAATGAAGGCTAAGGCAGAGCTGTCTGCTGCCTGGTGGATGTTGAAGATGTGTTGCAAAACCTGGGAGACTTACTCGTTTCAGGTGGCTAAAAAATCTTGTCTAAACTGTTAAGTCTCTACTAAGCTAACCAAACACAGAACACAAAGAATACATTGACCTTTCAGAATTAGTTCAGAAAAGCTCCTAACTACTGCCACCACAAATAGTAGCAAGAAATATATGTGTAAGTGGATTTCAAAAATGAAGTGGGGAAGGAAAAAATATTTTAAAAAATAATGCTGACAATTAGTTACCAAGCGTTTTATTCTTCTAAAACACATGTGTCGTAAATATAATATTACATTTTATGTGTTTGAACTATATGTAAATTGTATCAAAAGCACTCTTCGGTAACTTTTTTTTCACAATTTAAACATTTTGAGATTTGTCTTCATTGATGCATGAAGCCCACTTAGTCCATGTAGTTAGTTAGTGTTTTCCATTGTGTGACTCTTCCAGAATTTATTCATTTTCTAGCTCTGGACATTGAGATTGTTTAGTTTATCACTATCACAAGCAGTGCTGCAGCGTACATCCTTGTACATATCTACATATGCATAGGAGCAAATGTTTCTCCATGCTGGCTTTCTCTGTGTGGACTGGCCATGTTTTAAGAATTGTATCCTTAACTTTAGATCCGAAAGTAATCTGTTGCCAGGTTACTTTTCAGAGGGCTATACTGACTCTTCCACCATTCACCAGTTCCCGTTCTTCCACCTTCTTCCCAGTACTTGGACTGTCCGATGGATTTAAACTGGAATTCATTGTATTAATTTGTATTTTTCTGATTACTAGTAAAGTGGGACACCTTATGTGTTTGTTATCTGTTCAGTTTTCTTTTTCTGTGAGTTTTGTGCTTATATCTTCCCCCATTATTCTGTTTATTTGATTTTTATTAACTGTTTTAATGGTCCTTAAAATATGTATTGAATACCAATTTATCAGTATCTTTTCCCAGTTTATAACTTCTAATTTTATTTCGTGTATGGTATCTCATAGTATAGGAGTTTTGAATTTTAGTGTAGTCTTTTTTAAAAAAAATTTTTAATGTTTATTTTTGAGAGAGAGACAGAGAGTCAGAGTGTGAGCAGGGGAGGGACAGGGAGAGAGGGAGACACAGAATTCAAAGCAGGCTCCAGGCTCTGAGTTGTCAGCACAGGGACCAGCATGGGGCTTGAACCCACAAACTACAAGATCATGACCTGAGCCAAAGTTGGATGCTTAACCACCCAGGCGTGCTGAATTTTAGCGTAGTCTTAATTACTGATATGCTATGTCTTCCTTTTCTGTCATTTTTAGAAGTCTTTCTCATGTCATTATTATCTTCTTTTGTATTTTCATCTAAAAGTTTTAGGGGCACCTGGGTGGTTAAACGTCTGACTCTTGATTTCGTCTCAGGTCATGATCTCATGGTTTGTGAGTTTGAATCCCCTGCTTGAGATTCTCTCTCTACCCCTCACCCTCGTCCGTATACATGTGTGTGCACGCACGCTCACTCTCTCTCTCAAAATAAATAAATAAACTTTAAAAAAAGTTTCAGAAATTTGCTTTTCAGTTTATGTCTTTAATCCACTTGGGATTTTTGGAATTTATTTTACACATGATATTAGGTAGGGATAGAATTTAATGTATTTATTTTTCTTTGGTTTTCTTTTCTTTTTCATGTAACCAAATGCTTTCCCCAACTCTTTTCTTCAAATAATGTTTTTAAAATTTAGAATAGGTAAGGGTCTTGTCTTTTACCAACTTATTACTGAAATGATATGTAGCCTATGTTTGCTATTTTAAGGCTGTGCTATGTGTTCCTAGTGGTTTGGTTTTAAAAATTAAATAAGGCTTAATTTTCCTTGCAGACAATTTAGAAGAGATGTAGATTTGCAGGAAACTTGCAAAGATAGTACAAAGAGTTTCTCTGTGCCTCATACCTAGTTCTCAGATTGTTAACATCTTAGTGTGGTTTTAAAGTATACTAAGGGACAGGTTGTCCCACACAGTCTAGACCGTATCTTTCCACAGTAGAAACATTACAAAGGTTCACGTTATGGTTCTTATCTTTTTAAAAGACGGGATACATATTTTAAAGGTGGTTCAATTAAGAACAGGGTGATTGTGTCATAAATATGGACACAAATATAAATAAATGTTTTCAAATATAATATTAAATATCTCTTACACTGTGTGTGAAACAGGTTTGCAGTAATGTTCCTCAGGTTGCATTCCACAGAACCACCTAGATTATTTTGTACTAACACAGTAGGAGGTCGGGAGGGGAGGGGGAGAAGAGGAGGGTATGGGAATTTGGACATCTGGGGATCATGGAAAGCTCCAGACTGTAACGAAGTTTAGAAGTTTAGAGATTGCTGGATGTATTCTCCGCTTTCTACTTTCAGAACCGGTATGGATCTGTTGATGGGGAGTCAGGCTCAAGAATACTCGTGCTCAATATTTGTAAATATTCCTTTAAGTGGAAGCCTATTGGGTTGGTTGGTTGGTTTTGGTATGTAGTTTCTAAGTTTAAAGTTTAAAAGAGTTTTGGTATAGCAAGAAATAGGTTTCTTGGTTCTAGCAGAACTCGATCCTGTATAAGCCTGGGTGCCTCCTGGTAGAGAACTTTGGGGTCAGTGAATCCAAACTGTGATATTTGGCATTTATTTCTTTCTGTCACTTTGCTTCCAATAATCATCTACATTTTGGCTAAGTAAGTTTGAAACCTAATATAATCATATGGCGTGTGTGAGTTTTTTGGGGGGAGGTGGTTGTAGAATCTCTTTCTACCGTTTGATACTGTACCTGAAATGATTTCTTCATGAACTATATTTGAGATATTACAAATGGCAGAAATAAAGATTAAGAATCCCAGACACGCTATTCCTCTATGTTACAATTACTTTCTTTTTGTACTGGCCTTGATTCTGTTTTATCTAAGAAGGGGTAACCTCATATTAGGTTATCTTTAATTAATTAGTGAAAAAGGAACTTAACAATAAACCAATAACAACAACAACAACAACAACAACAATGATATTAAAAACTAATAGGAGTTAACCTTAAGTGTGTAAGCCCATTTGAGACAATAAAGAGTTCTATACTAGAATTCAGAAAAATTTAGTCTTATAAAGATCAGTTATGGTATCCTTAATGCCTTAAATGCTTTTCTCAGATTAGGCTTTTCTCATCATTGTACATGTATATGAACAGGTACTTCATTTTCTTATCGTTGGAGATCTGCAGATTAGTTTGCAGAGAGCTAGAAGATGCTTATTCTAGGTTATAATTGGTTGCATGTTAGAATTCCATAGATGGGCGGGATCTGTTGCCTAGAATCCGACATTTCCAAAGGGTTCAAATCCAGGGAAATGGAGAAGGTTCCTGATCTTAGCAGTAATTCTCAATTGCATGCATTTGGAAATTAGCGAAAGACCTAGGGCATCGTATTGTAATAGAAGGCTTTCAGGAAACTACTAGGATGTATAGAATCATTTGGTAAAAACGGAAAATTTGGGGAAGAATTTTAGTCATCTTGGTAGGTGGTGGTTTGTTTCATCCTGTTGTCTTCTTTTTGCCAAAAGGATATTTAAATTATTTTGAACACTTAGAGCTGTACACTTTGTTGATATAAGAAGTCGATTGAGTATCACCAAGAGACTTTCATTGAAGTTCTAAACACTAGAATGGGAAGTAAAGGTTTATCCTACCCCTAGTTCTGCTGCACTAGGCCAAGCATTTCTTTTGCTTAGCTTTACTCTTTTCTACTGTACGTCATTAATAAAAAATATATACTAGTATTTGGATACTCAAGAAGCAGTATATAATACTTGAACTTCAGTTCAAGAGTCATGAAAAGAACATCAAGGAAAATAGTGAACATAACTTACAATGTAGTGGACACTTTAGACAAGAAGTCAGTAAAATTCATGAAAATGGTATTTCAGTTCAGAAAAAAGAGTTTAGAATACAGGAGGGCCAAAAGCGTAAAGCTGATCCACTGTAAGGTTGAGCAAATTATTGTCATTCTGCTCTGTGGAGCCACCTAATACCCTTATTGGAATTGTGCTGAAATATGAATCTGCCTTGTGTAACATTTCTTCACCCTTTAAGACATAGAAGTGAACACATTTCAGATGTGCATGCATAGCATCCAGGTGTTTACTTTTATCTCATTGAGAAACTGGTGATGTGTCTGGATTTCTCTTTTTCTAATCAAGTATGCTCTCAATGTTTATTTAAAGATAAATATTTTGCTTTTTGAATTGTAGCATTAATCATAGCTCATTAGAAATTCTAGTCTTCTTCCTCTAATTTTATTTTAAACTACAAGTGAAATAAAATAAATTTCCTTTATTCATAGTGCTATTGAATCCCTAATATATGCCATGTCTTTGCTAGATCGTGGGCTGTAATGCTTAAGGGATTCATAGATTCATGGGAAAAGTAAAACATAATGAAATATTTATAGTAAAGGGAGAGGTGGTCTCATATATTTATGTTTCGCATGGAATACCATTCTTTAGGATGGCTATAAGTGTGCTGTAAAAAAATGTCCAAACAAGTTTAGCTGATTTTGAGCTTTGTAGTTTTGACGCTGTTGTTATTGTCATTGTTGTTTTGTAATCTCAGGTCTGATTTGCAGCTTTAATCGATAATACTCACTTGGAATGTAGCATTTAATTTTTTCCCGGCGTATGAAGCAGGAAGTCCCTTTTTTAGGTAACAACTATGGACGTGTCCTGGGACATTGTTAAGGCCACCAGGCTGTAATATCGAGAAGACTAGAACTTGAGTGGAGGAAGCTCCTGTTCCTAACTTCAACTATGTCAGTCAGGAAAGTTCACAAGTGAAGTCAGGTCTACATTGAATCTTAAAGTTTAAGTTGTTCGTAAGATGGATGAGAGGACCATGAAAGGGAATTCTGGTCACTTTAAGTAGTTTGAGATCTTGAGATTGTTGGAGATATTGATAGAGCATATGTCAGGAAGAGGATGAGATGTGAGAATATTAAAAAAATCTTATAAGATCTGTTATATAGTTGGAACTCTATCTGGTGGCTTATAAGAAGCTATTGGGGGGATCTTTAAGCAGAACAGGGATCGGATGAAATCCATGTTTTCAAAGAGTATTGTAGTGACAGTGTGAGGTGATTAGAGTGCTGGCTGAGTGGTATTGAGAATTGATATGTAACAGTCAATGAAATTTATCAACAAAAAGGGCATTTGTCTCTGTAAGAGAGCGAAGAAACTGAAGCTGTCTAAGGGGATGGAATACACTAGACCTAATCCTCTGATTTCTACTTTAAAGGAGACTTGAATGGATGGTGATGCCCTTACAAGAGACTCCATTTTTTTAAGAGCATGGTATTCTGTATTATATGCTTTCTAACTGTAAATTTCAGAAGTCTCACTAAAGTTTGTATGTACTCAGAAAACACTGTTTAAGGAACCTTAAAGATCAAAGAGGAGGAACGACACCCTTGATTACCTGTGTTCTTGAACCTACTATTTTTTTTTTTTTGGAGGTTTAGAATTTGAGGAGCCTACTGAAGAGTATTTCACTTCTGTGATAAATTCTGAACCACTTGAGAGATAGCCTGATAAAAGTATAGCTGTAGCGATCAGAGTGTCCCCCGTTCAAGACTGGATATGAGGGTGCTATTTAGGTTGGTAGGAACAGTGGCCTTCCTGAAGTTTGAACTCCGAAATTAGACTTAGTCACTTAGTCCCTGCTGGGATGGAAAACAGCAGGTGTCTCCACCCAAGAGAATTTTTGAAGTGACGGCACTGAGGAGAAGACCAGAATGTGTGCTCTCTGTAGCCGCCTCCTCCCAAAGAGAGGAGCAGACTTACACAGGCTTAGTTTCTCACCCTAAAGTATGAGCTGGAGAAGTAGACCATTCTTACCTGGAGTGGTGTCAAGTGAGTAAGGGGGCCTAGAGGCGTACGTTCATTGATGTCCCTTCCATAATGTCCCATAATTGAACTGTAGGATGCTCCTTTCAAATAGCAGATTTATTGTAGGTATAGTTTTGGGCCTAAAAAAGTCAACTTAAGATAACACAAGTGGAAGAGCCGATCTTCTGAGTTACCAGCTGGCACTGTTTATAATCAGGAATGCTAACGTATTGCTTTGTAAATAGAAAATTAAGTGAATTTCCTCGTTTCCCTTTTTTTGTGCAGTAAGCCAAAGTATGAAACTATGAAAGATAATAAAGTTCATAATCCAGCTGCCTTAATACAACTATCACTTTTACATATTTTCTCTTCACATGCCTTTCAGCGCATGCAATTGAAATGTGAAGAATACCTGTATCCTCCAAATTGGAATTATTTTCTGAGGGAGGGCTCACGTTGGTTCATGTGAAAAGACTTAACTTTGCTACCTGTCTTTTGTGTAGAGAACCATTCTGAAGGAATACAAGGGAGTGTCGGGAATACTCTGTACCTCATCTGGAAATTGTTGTTCCAGCATCAGCTTTGGTTCACTATGACTTGGATGGGCTTGTCTGAAACTAAAATAAGAGACAAGACCAGACATGGCGAATACATGTCTTTTGTCCTTCTCCTAATCTGATCAGTTAGCAGTGACTGCACTGAAGACGTCTGGAAGATGATGGATTTAGCCAGCATTACCTACCTGCTTCATCCATCATAGGAAGGAGGAGGGGGAGTGGTTTGTGTGGAGTTTATTTGCATCTGGATTTTGGCAGTTGCCAAGATCCTACCTGGTTGTACAATTCTGTGATTGTGTACTTTAGAAGCTAATTTTTCTTCTTAGGGAAACTAATTTCTATTTTTACTGAGTTTTAAGTAAAGTTGTATGTTTCAGACTGATGCGTATGTCATACCTACCTATAGCTGTAGTTCAGGGGACCAATCCTGATTTCATAATGACAAAATCATTCCACGTAAACACACACACACACACACACACACACACACACACACAAAGGCATTGTGAGCTAAGCCCAGAAAACTTCAACAGAGGCATAGTATTAGTTTTTTGCTGAGCATAAGTGTGATTTTTCCAAACCCTCAACCAAATGTCTGAAAGAAGAGAATATGCAGTTGACTTTTCTATAGCATGTTCTTAGAATTAAAACTAGTGTATTCTTGTAACTAACTTCTCTCAAATAGGGATTTGGATCTAGATGTTTATTATTTTTTTTGAGGATCAAGTCTTTCGTAGTGTTTTAGTATTTAAGGTCAAAACTCACAAATATTTTTTTGGTCAGTGATACCTTAACTGTAAAACCATTTTTTTCCTACACTGCTTGGCACATATATGCTTATTACATTAAAAAAAAACCCAAACATGATTTTTATTTTGCATTTAAGATTTATAAAACACAAGGTCTTTTTGTTCTTTAGTGTTATCATTGCAAGCATCAGTTATTGATATATAAATTAACACTGAAAGTGGTGTTAAAATACATTTAAAATAAATATAAAGCCAGACAAACTTTCTTTTACAACACTGTATTGAAAGACATGCTCGTTGATCATTCAAGATTTGGTAATGAGTGTTTTTAAAATAACATGTATTATTTTTCATTTATTTATCAAAGCTCTATATTTTAATAAAAAGCCTGAAAAATGTAGAGAAAATAAAATAACATAGTCCTAGTTCTCAGAAATTATTATGTCTGTCTCTATACACATAATGGGAATCATTCATATTCTGTGTGTATGTATACACATGTGGTTTTATACTCTTTACATACGACACATTTGAACATGTTTTGTGTAATTAAATAATATTATGGAGCATGATTGTTATGGCACATCTGAGAATCAGTGAGTTCCATCGAATGGATATACCATTATTTATTCATCCTTCTTTTGGACGTTTAGATTGCTTTTTTTAAAAGAAATTTTTATGTTTATTTATTTTTGAGAGAGAAAGACAGAGCATGAGCATGGGAGGGGTTAGAGAGAGAGGAGACAGAATCGGAAGTATGCTCCAGGCTCTGAGCTGTCAGCACAGAGCCTGATGCGGGGCTCGAACTCACAAACCGTGAGATGCCCTAAGTCGAAGTCGAATGCTCAACCGACTGAGCCATCCAGGCGCCCCTAGACGTTTAGATTGCTTTTAATTGTTTTCCTTTTTAAAATAATACTGTGATTAATGTTTTACATAAATATTTCTGTGCATCTATGATTTTATTAGATTAAATCCTTGGCATTTATTAGGTCAATTGATACTAAAGTTTTCAAGATTTTTAACCTTTTGCTCTCCAGAAAGTTATGCCCGTTTACTTTTTCCACAGTATGTTAGATTGATTAGGTTGATAGTCTGTCGCATTGCCTGGTTTTGATTCCCTGTAGATGAATAATGACTTAACGTAATTTGTATTTCTTTAGTTACTATTAAGTTTGAACCCCCCCGCTGCCATTTATTGGCCTTTGTAGTTGTGATGGTGGTGGTGGTGTGTGTGGTGTGTGGGGTGTGTATTCTACATAGGGGTGCTTCTTTTATACTTTCATGTTTTTAATAATGCTTCCTCTACTTTTTCTCTAAAATGAAGTTTTAATTCAGCAGACCTGGGCTTGGATTTCAGTTGTCACATATGTATTTTCCATGTGTCTTTGGGCAAACTGTCATTTATGAGCTTGAAGTCCACTGATCTGCAAAGTAGAAACATTATTGGATTGAAATGAGACACTCAGAAGAGTCACTCAGTGGTAGCTACCGTTATCCTCTTCTGTCTTACCTCCTTCTTATCACCTACATGTCATTTTCTTTTTAAGTATTTTCGAATGAAATTGAAGGAAAGGCCCACCTAAGTCTGCTGTTTGCTTATAAACAGAGTGCATAGGTTCTCCTCATGGTTCATGTAATGGTGACTGTTGAAATCTTCTTAATTCTTTGATAGCAGGCTCATTGATAGACATGTATGATATACATACAGTGAGAGAGCCAGCAACGGAACAGCATGCATTTTGTTTCTTCGAAAGTGAAAGGGAGAAGCACAAACCTTATCAGTTCATTCTCTAATACAACTTTTGGCTTCATCAGGTTGATTCACGAGAGGCAAACAGCAGTTTGAGTATATCAAATTTAGGACACTTGACATACACATTTATCTTCCTGGGGCCAGCGTGTCAGGTGGAGATGATGTGGGGACAGCTTTCGGCAGCCTTGAGTTCTAACACACTGGATGGTTTGCGTTTTCTTGGCTTGGGAGAAGACAGGCAGCAGCAGATGCGGCCTCTCAGGGATAGACCAGTGTGGCCAGAAGGCAGAAATGTGAAAGTGAAAATATAGTACAAAAAAAGAAAATTACAGACAAATTTCATATAAACATTGAAGAAAATATACTAAATAAAATATTAGCAAACTCATTAATCCCCAGTGAACTAAATTAACTCTCAACATAAGATCCAGGACTCCCCGCTCCATCCATCAGCTAGCATGGTTATAGAACATTACTCCCGGGACCCCAACACTACTCATAAAGACCTCAGATGTTACTTAGCAACCTCCAACACAATCCCGTTATTCCCTCTGCTCCGCAACCAGACCATCATCCCTACAGTGACCTGAGTTCTTGGCTACTCATTCCCCCGCCCCCCGATAGCTCCCGCCTAAACCTTTTCATCACCCTGTGACCTCCCAGCAGGAGTCCCCAAGATACTCCATTACCCTCGGGATTCCCACTCTATTCTCGATCCACTCCACACTGACTGGAGTCCCACAGACTCATTATTCCCCCCATCCCCCAACATGAGCATGCCAAATCCCCGTCACCCCTCTACCCCCCTAGTACCCTCCACTGACTCCCAGGATCTGCCCTACTGATCCTCAACATTCTATCCCCGTGTCTGCTACCCAGGTTTCATTCCTAACCCCACCACCACCTCTTTCTGAGCCCCCCCAGATTCAGCAAATCTGCCGCAGTTGTGGGACATTAGGGCCTTAACTGACCCCTTATCATTCAGAGACAGATGCTACACTCAGGGCTACAAAGGAAGCAAACCCGTTTAATATATTTACATATCTAAATCCACATACTTTAACCACCTGCCGCCTCTCATTTCAACTAGAGAACTCAATATTAGATATTATTATATCTCTCAAATGATGCGTTTTCATAACCAATAAAGCCAATTACCCTTGACTACCCTATTCCTACCAATAAACTTTTTATATTAGCATTTTGGAATGCATTAAAAAAGTGTCAGTTCTATCAAATGACTTCTTTTGTCAGTCACACTAAACTGACCAAAAAGGGAGCATTATAAAACTTCTTACCAGGAGCGAGCTGGCCTTTAGAAAAGGAGGGTAGTGATCTTTTCTAGTATTATCTACAATAAGATATACAATTAATTTTAATAATAAATATTCATTCTTCCATAATACTTGATCTCTGACATAAGTAATCATGAAGATCATTTCATTACATCGCCTCTTCTAGAATGTAGCCTTGCAAATGATAGTGCTAATAACTGGGTGTCGTAACAGGTTTATTCAGCTGATGCATGGCCACTAAAAAACATCCCAAACTGTGCATATATGAAGTTTTGTTTATTTTGTCATTGTCTTATTTTAAAGCTTTTTATGATTGGGACCCTCTTTGCCTTTTGAAGGTCACTTCTCTTTGCTCCAGAGCAGTTCTGATTTAACATATAATTCGTATATAGATTGTTGACATTACAAAAGACATTGTGGTGTTAACAGTAAATGATATTGATTCTGATAAAAGTTTCACAGTGTATGCATACCTCAAAACATCATCTCAAATAGATGCAATCTTTATTTTGTTGATTATATCTCAGTAGAGCTGGAAAAAAACCAAAAAAACAAAAACCCAAACTAGTTGGTTATAAAAAGATGAATAAGACTATACCACCTTCAAGGAGTTTATTTGAATAGAAAATGTGGTCACAGATACATACAATGTATAACAGAATGTGATACATTCTATAGGAGAGACCCAAAAAGAATGAAAGAAAGCTTTGCAAGCATATAACAAGATAGTAACTTAACAATTTTTGCATGATAAGATGAGTAAAAGGAAGTAGTGCAGGTAAAGTCTGGCCACATAGGCTGGAGTCAGGTTTTGGAGAATTTTGATGTCCTTCTAAAATATTTGCACTTTATTGAAGGAGTGGAGGACTTTGGGAAGCAGAACAAATGTAAAATCACTTATAAATTCGCCCTCTCTTTCTGTTCCCCACCCCAAACCTTTGTCCCAGTTCTGTTCCCAACCCATGGTGACATTAGAATCATACTTGAGGAATGGTATCTCAAGTTGTAGGAGAACAGAATGCAATAAATACATTACAGGGTAATTCATTATTAAGGATCTAAGCAGTCATGGAATAGGAAGGAATGAGAACAAGAATCCTTTAAAAAATAGAATCAACAAGAGATTTTGCCTAATTTCAAGTGGGTGTGGGGGTAGGGGAGAGGAAGAGGAAGATATGTTAATGACCAGCGCCGTTTCAAGCCCCCCTGACCAAAAGAATCCAGCTGTCATCAAGTGGGCGATAGCTTGCAGGAAGTGGAGAATGGAGGACACTACAGTTTTGCTTTGGGGCACTTGGAGTGTGAGTTGCTGTGAAGGCATCAGATTGGTCCAGGAGTGTGGACTGTCGATATGGAATCAGGGCCCGGGTAGCAGCTATTCCTCTTTTCTGTCTACAGGGCATTCACCTCTTTTTGACAAAATACTGCTTAAATTTGCTGGCCTCTTTTTCTGTATAGACAGTTCTGAGGTTGTGGAGACAATTGATTTAACAACCATAGTGGTTATTAATGCAGTATATACAAAGCCATCATTTCTATTATAATATAGATGAGGTCAAAGTTAGTGTGATTCAAGGCTTGGTGACCTCCAGATTTGACCATTAATCCTATGGTAATGGAAGTGATGGCGGCTTTCACCTCAAACACACGAGGATGACAGCACTGCCCCTCACATTTGACAAAGATTGCTGATTGCCTTGTTTCCTGTCACTCCCGTCCTTTACATTTTGTCTATAAGGAAAGCATAAAGATAGATACCATTTATAGGTTTAGTGCATGTTGACATTTTCAACATCGATCTAGAATTGGTCAATTCCATTTGCCTTCATTTCTTGGAGAAGTCTAAATACAATGAACAGTTTGTTTATAAGAAAGCAATGTCTTTCCTGCTTTGTGAGGTAACAGGATTCATTTCAACATTGGATCACAGGTGCCCAGAATGTAGTAAAGTTCCTTTTGCATCTAGTCTTAGGTTTACAGGCTCAGCCTTGTACCATATCATCAGTGTCCTTGTGTATATATGCATTCCCTAACAATTGGTTGTTTGTACTCCAGTTTTATTTCATTTTTTTCACTTCTTCCACCATGTGATGTCTGGCCCCAGATTGCAGAATGTAAATATTAAGCATATTTTACTCATGACCTTTATCAAAGTTAAGAATTTCAGTTGGCCCTGTAGGTCTCAGATGGTGCTAGAACAGTTGGTGCTAGTAGCTAAAACAGTTTTTTAGCTCTGTCAGCATTTGAACCTGTTTGAGATTTTAGAAAACTGTACCACCTTTGTTTTTTTAATCATTTGACCCCCCAGTAGATGGTGATAGACCCAAGCATGGATTCTCTCTTCCAGAGACCAGCATACTCTTTAAATGTAGGATTTAGAATAGGCCTTTACCTTGCATGATCTGTTTGGCAAAGGTAGGTCTTTTATTGCTGTTCTTACTCATGTGCCTCTGGTGTCTTGGATGACCTTGGAAGAGGAACTTCAGTTCCCGTTCCTTCTGAGACTGACGAAGCCTCTGTTGTTTTTGCTTCCCCATCCCTCTGCAAAGGCAGTGTGCCCATATTCCTGCCTTCCTTCTGTTGTAAGATCCGCCAGCCATACCAGTCATGGCACTTCGGGGAACGTCTTTGTGCCTCCAGGGTCTCACCTCCCACTAAGTCCCCAAAAAGGGGTGAAGAGAGAGCTTCTAGCTCATCTCTCTCCTTCCAGCTCTGGCTGCCATTAATCCTTTTCATAAACTCCCATGCCCTTTCAAGGGTGGAGTGTGTGGATGGTATTCACACATCTGACCATGGGTTACAAAGCTCTCCATACTCTTGTCCCATCTCTTACCAAGCATTTGCCACTCCAGCTTGGCCATATCCAATTACATCCTGTCCTACAGTTCTGTTCTCTTACTGCTACCTTGTACCTGATATTCTTTCTGCCATAATGCCTTCTGTTCCCCCTTCCTCCCCATTTGTCATTTGCTAACTGCAGCTGGCTGAAGTGTGTGCTTTCAGGCTTTCTCTGGAATTCTTTATGCTTGCCTCTCTTCTGCTCTCTCCCAGGCAGGTGTAGATGTCTGTGCCCTGTGCTCCCACAGTATCGGCTTCATCTTTCTGTTACACTCTTAGGCTGCTTACAGTCACAGGTCTGAGACGAAGAAGATATTTCCAGTACTGACCACGGTACCAACCACTGAGGTGGTACTCGGTAAGAATTTGAAGTAAGACTCAGTGTCTCAAAGGAAAATAAAGGTGAAGGGTAATTGTTTCTGCATTTGTTGTCATTATTCACAAGCTCAGTAGTTTGAGAAGTTTGTATTACCTGTTTTGACTTTCAGAATAGAATGTGAATTATATTCTGTATCTCGATTCCACTTTTTAAAATTATTTTTTAAGTGTACTTTTTCTTTGATCTCTGAATCATTACCATTTTAGGTCAAGACATGGTACACACACTGTGTGTAGGTGTGTTTATTTGAAACTAAAAGTTTTAAACGATAATGCACGCTCTACTTGTGATGAACACTGATGTTTTCTCTTCTTTCTTTTTATCTTTTCTCAATGCTGTTCATGACCCATTAGGTTGATTTCACAATCTCTACAGGTCACAGCACTTTGGAAGCCATATTTTGCTCTGTGATGAAGACTTGAGGTGTTTGATGTATCAGTCAGGGTTCAATGAGAGAAATTCAACCAGTAGGAGATATATATTAAAAGATTTGTTACACGGAATTGACTTATGTGAATAAAAGGGTTGATCTGCAAGTCTGAAATCTGTAGGGCGGGCTGTCAAGATGGGATGGAGGGCAGAACTCTGCCCCAGGCTGAAGCCACTGTCTGTAGGCAGAATTGCATTCTTAGAATGCCTTCATTTCTACTCTTCAGGCCTTTTGACTGATTGAATCAGGCCCATCCAGATTAATCTCCCCAATTTAAAGTCAATGATTTGGAACTTTAATCACATCTACAAAATACCTTACTGTGATATGTAGAGTAGTGTTTGATTAAATAAATGGGGGCTGTAGCCTAGTCAACTTGACACATCAAAGACCATCACATTTGGTGTGAGGAGTCTGGTCTTCAACCCATTTTATCCAAGGAGTACAAATCAATTTTTGTACACCACCACTAGGATGCGTTACATCACATTCCTTTCCTTTGCTACACTAAAGTAAACTTTTTTTGAGATTTCTCACCTACTTGTTTGTCTGATAAGTCAGCCTCCTCAGTGTTTTTGAAATTTCTTCCATCCCCTAGGTAAACACAGTTTCTGGGAGTCATATAGAGACCTGTGTGTTGGGAGCCAGACTTTTAGTTTAAATTGGAGATATTTAAAATTTTTTGTTAATGTTTATTTTTGAGAGAGAGAGAGAGAAAGAGTGAGAGAGAGAGAGAGAGACAGAGCACAAGTGGGGGAGGGCCAGAAAGGAGACACAGACAGAGTCCAAAGCAGGCTCCAGGCTCCAAGCTGTCAGCACAGAGCCCGACGTGGGGATCGAACTCACAAAACAGCTAGATAATGACCTGAGCTGAAGTCAGACGCTTAACTGACTGAGCCACCCAGGCGCCCCTTAAATTGGAGATATTTAACCCATACTCTTACTTCTAATGATCTCCTGGAAGATCATTAGAAGTTCCTTAAAAGGCCTCTTTACTCTGTCTCTAGACAAAATCTTGGGCCTGGGGTGCTCTTCCCAAGGTTCCCAAATCCTTTGGGCTTAGTGCTTAGTTCTCATGATACCCCATAGCCCTTTTTGCAGAGGTGCAGTCACCCTTGGGGGCTTCACATGGGGGTTGTCAATTTCTATACTTGGGGAACTTCTATACCCTAGGAAAGCCTTGCTTCCCTAACCTGCCTCAAGAGAAGCCTTCACACCCCTTTTGGTGTAGCCAACCTCTTCCTTTTCTCCCCTTTAACCTCACCACCCACACATACTCTAGTATTCCACTCCATCGACTGTCCTATTTAGACAGTTCAGAATAATCTCCTTCCATGGGCCTTGAGAAACAGAGCTGGCACTGGTAGGGGAAGAAGCGAATACCAACTGCTAAGACAAATGCTAGAACAGATCCTGACTTGCTAACTCGTTTTGTTGCTTCCATACAAGAGTGTTAACTTCTATGAATGAGAAGTCAGCTATTTATGTTAGGAGATGACCCCATCTCCCCCCCAAAAGGGTGCCACTTGGTGCTAATTAGTTCAGTTTTTCTGTGATGAAGACACTTGTCCAGTGGGAACTGGACCAAGGCTACCCAATTTATGTCATACTGGCCACCAGTTGTCAGTTTTTAAAACATATGTCTCCAATTGAAACTAAGTCTGGCTGAGCTGAAAGAGAACATTGCTAATTTCTCATGGATATGTTTAATTGTTTATAATAATTTGGAAAATACTGTGAAAAACATGAACATCAGTGGAATCACCGAGTTTTCTGTTAAGCTGTCGACTAGAAAAACACACTAATTTGGGCTTCATTGTCTTAGAGTTTGTCCAGATTTAGAATGAGCTAAATTTATATTTATTTATGGCAGAATTTCTTCCTGATTACTTTAATGGCATAAACTGTTTTTGCAAGGAGATATTAAAACTTTTCAAGTACTTAAACAGTACATGTTTGCAGATAAATGATACTAATTATAATTCAGTTCTGTTTTCAAAATGGAGAAATACGGAACTTTCTAGTCTTTTTATTTCATTTCTAATTTGAGTATATGTAGCCTTAATAAAACTCTACCTATTTTGAAATATTTTGTTAAAGGTCTTCATATATATAGCTTTATCTCTCCAAAGAGTCAACCATAGCTATTCTAAATTCAAAGAGTTGACATCCTCCATATTTGGTTGTTTATTATCTCTAAGTAAGAAGTTTTTGGTGCCACTGATGATACAGAAATGTGTATTTGATTTTACCATGGGGTTTATACTCATTTGATGAATATGTCTAGGGATGTGAAAATCTACAACACTACAAGAGATGTAAAAAAAACATTATCAATATATGATTATCTTTATCAGATGTCAAAAGACTAGTTTCGGAGCCAGAGAGTTATCTGTAGTAAGGGCTTTGTGATGGTTAATTTTATGTGTCAACTTGGCTGGGTCACAGTGCCCCGATATTTGGGTCAAACGTTATATTAGATGTCTCTGCGAGGGTGTTTTTGAATGAGATTAATGGCTCAATTATTGTGTGTGTTGAGTAAAGCAAATTGCTCTCTCCGATGTGAATGGGCTTCGTCCAACCAGTTGAAGGCCTGAAGAGTAAGAGACTGAGTTCCTCTGAAGCAAAGGTACTTTTGCCAGTGAGCTGCCTTCAAACTTGAACTACAGCATCAACTTTACCCTGGGTCTCCAGCCTGCTGGCTTACCCTGAAGATTTTGGACTTGTGAGCCTCTATAATTGGGTGAGCCAATTCCTTGTAATAAATCTAGTTTAATACAAATACAGATATTCTAATATATTATACTATGTGTCACACACACACACACAAACACACATAGATATACACACATCCTGTTGGTTCTGTTTGCCTAGAGAACCGTGACAAATATAGCGTTCTTTGTGTCGCCTTTTGAGCTAGCCTGCTCTGTACTTCTCATTGTGTAGAGTATGCTTGTTTTTTCACTTCTTGTTCTTTAGTTATCCATGAAAACACTAGGCTTACATTTAGTGAAATACATCTTTTGTTCTTATAGACTTTGTCTTCGGTAATTATCCTTATGTATACCACGAATATTGTTCTCTGAGCTTCAGATTTCTTATGTAAAAATATGAAAAGTACAGACTCTCTTTACTCTTTCCTGCCTGATTTACTGGATCAGTTTGTACAAGGGCTAAAGATAATTTGTGTTAAGTTTTATACCGTCTGTAGTTTACTTGGAATTACTTCAGCATATGCATCACAATATTTATGGGTATAACTTTGTTTTAGGAGCCTTTAGTTAGCAGTCCAGGTATATTGATCACAAGTCCTCACTCTAGGATAAGTTAGTATTTGACGTTTATTTATTTTTGAGAGACAGAGAGAAGCTGAGCATGAGTGGAGGAGGGGCAGAGAGAGAGGGAGACAGAATCCTAAGCAGGCTCCAGGCTCTGAGCTGGCAGTACAGAGCCCCAAGCAGGGCTTGAACTCATGGACCGTGAGATCATGACCTGAGCTGAAGTCCGAGGCTTACCCGACTGAGCCACTCAGGTTCCTCAAGAATAAGTTAGTATTTGAAAGACCTTAAATAGAAGTCGACAATCCAGAATTGGGTACTTTAAATCTACACAAGAATCCATCGATCAATCAATTGATTAATTAATTAATGTTATTTATTAATGTTAAGAATGTTAAAATTAGTGAAATAAATGATGTTGAAAATATATGGATTGGCCTTAGAAATATTTTGTGTTAATGGACTTTGAATTGGGCAAGGCAAGCAAGCTAGCACCTTTTGGAGTAATACCTACGTCCAGGACTCATGTGGCTCCGTTTTCTGATATGTAGGATTCTGTTGAGTGGTCCTAATAGAAGGTTAGATACATCCTACTGTAGAGTATTTGTCACAACTGCTTTCAGTACACCTTCATGCAGGTTACTTGTCAGAGAAATTTAAGAAGAGAAACCTGGGACTTTACCGAGTGTACAAGATAGAACTCTTGGTCTGTTTTTTCACCTTCCTGGTCGTTAATGTATTTGTGTGCGGCAGAAAGCCGTCACCTGTTTAGAATCTTTGGAGACTACCCGTGTTTCCCCCAAATACCTGATAATTGCGAACTCCAGTTTGGCTTGCCTCAGTTTGCAACACAAACCTAATATACTCACTGCCACGTACCAGGCAGTCAAGAAACAAGAATTCTCACTGTCATAAGTCAGTGAACTGCCTTCTGCGGGAAGAAGAGGAAAGCTGAGGTTGTATATTGCTCAAAAGCCATCAGGATGCTCCTTTCTGTAGATGGTTTGTCACCAAATTTGTCTTCAAAACTTTTAAGATACGGATTCTCTGCTTCATGCTTTCTTTTAGCTTCTATTTAGGGTCACTTTAGCAGAGGTGCTGAAATCATGTGAAGGTGAGTTCGAGTGCTGCTGAGGAAGCTGGTGGCGAGTGGGGCTTGGTTGTGGAAGCCTGTGAATGCTTGGCTGATTCTCGGGAGCGCACTGTGCCAAGCCCTCATCTGAGACGCAGTGTGCTAGAACCTGGAACGTTTTCCATCTTTGATGTGTCAGGAAGATGCAGCGGAACCCAGACAGCAGGTGGAACTGAGACCTTGTGGAAACATCGTGGGAGATTCCTTCCAGTCAATATTTACATAAGATTCTGAATTTATTTTGACCTGCATTGATTAAAGAAAATGTGTCATAAGGATGTAAAGGAAATTTTTTTCTTATTGTTCAAAAACTGTTGCTGTTGTTTTGAAAAAGTGCTGTAGTTCAAACCACCAGAAATGTGAAAAAGAATGAGCTTAGTTAAAATCTTACGATAAGCTAATTTTAACTTTATTTGTTTTTTATAGCCTTGGGTTCCTGGGTCAGAAATGTCATTGCTAACTCTATTTGTGAACTTGTTACCCCTAAAAGCCTGTGCCTGCTGCAAAGCAAGATATAGGGTCTTGTTTTGTTTCCTTTGATGAAGGAACAGAATATCACTTGTTGGCTCTGAAACAAGAAGGAAGACTTAAACATCCTTTTGTTTGCTTTTCTCAGTGAAATAACACAGGAACAATATGAAGGTGACTGAACTAAATATATATAGTGATGAACTATATATATATACATATACATATATTAATATATGTATATATATTTATATTTATACATATACATATATATGTATATGTATATATATATTTATATTTATATAGGTGATGTTGAACATTAGGGCCCAGGGCGCTGTTAGCCTTTAGAGTTTTTGGCATTCTAGTAATATCATAATTGGGTATTATCCATGTTTTTGCAAAGCAGTTACGGTAATATAAATAGAAATGATAGAACCATTGTTAAGAATATTGAAAGAATCAAGATCATATTGATGAAACGGGAAGTTATTTACCTAAGTCAACATCCCTTTTATCTCTGAGGTTTTTCCTGGCTTTGTACACATTTGCGAACAAAGCCAGGCAAGTGATGAGCCTGTGTAGGGGTAGCCCGTTGTTCTGGACATAGGGATTTGGGCAGACCAATCTATATAATAATATCAAAATAGTTATGCAGATTTTGGTTTCAGGGACATTAAGCGTCATTGTGGATGAAATATTCAAAACTTGGGTTTAAACAAGAGTAGGAGATGAGTGTGGGAATCTGGGGAAGTAGTAGTATCTCTTACGTTGCCCTGGGCAGGCTCTCCCTCCTCCACACTGGACTAAGCATGATTACACGGATTATCTCATTTCATTTCCACAATAACTTTATGGGATAGGTATACTTATAATAACAGTCATTTTGTAAATAAGGAAACTGAGACAAGAGCTACATGGCTAGAGAATTTAGGAAGTCTTCAAATTAGATTAAAAGTGGGCTCATACCCATTGGAACTATATATTGTAGATAAAGATAGGAGCATGGGTGTAGATAAATAGACATATGTACAGTGTGCTTTTTTGTTTTAATAACATGTATTTCAGAGCCTTGCATGTCAACAGATCTTTCTAGTCATTGCATGACGTTACATATTCATATAGATCATAATTCAGTAAGACATTTTCTTTATCAGTGGACGTTTTGGCAATTTCCAACTTTGGGCTATTACAGATAGTGCTGTATTGAACTCACTGCATGAACATCTTTGTACACATTTGCAAGTATCTCTCTAAATACATAGATGTAGCATTATAAGGTCAAAGGCATTTACATTTAAAATCTCGATAGTTGGTCTCAAATTATGTTTTTTTCCTCCCTGCTTTTCCAAGAGTATTCTTTTCCCTATAATGTCACCAACAGTAGATGTGACAGTTCTTTTTTTAAACCATTCATTTGGGCAAATTCCTGGTATTTCCTTGTTGTACTTGACATTTGCTTAATTTTTAGTGAAGCTGAATGACTTTACATCATTTATTGAGCATTAATGTTTTTTTGTTGAATTCTAATTAAATTTTCTCTACTTACACATGCAATTGTTTCAGGTGGTAAAGCTCTTTGTATATTATACATATTCATATTTCATCTTGATATTTGGCAATTTTTTCTCCTAATATTTGACTTTACTTATAATTTCATTATGGCATATTTGTAGTCTAGAAATTTTTAGCATTGAATTTTAATCAAATAGTTTATTCGTTTATTTTAAGATTTTTAGAACCTGTGGCTTCGTAGCGTCATCCTAAGAGGATCTAGCCAATTAAACATTGTCCATATTTTCTTTAGCCCTTTTATAGTTTATAATTTTTTTGTTCTTAACAACTTTAAATTCTACTTTTGTTATTGATATGAGATAGGATTTTTATCAGATAGATATTTCATTCTTTCCCTACTACTTATTGAATAGATCATCCTAACTAATTTGAATAGAAAAGTAGAGGAGTACAACAGAATGGAATACAAAAATAGATTTACCTTGGGGCCAAAACTGCATTGCCTTAATAAATGAAGTTTTATTGTGTTTGATATCTCATAGAGTCTGTCTCCATCCTGTTCTTCTTTTCAAGCAGCGTGTTAGTTTTTCATGAAAAATGTGAGTAGAATTTTAATTTTGACTGCCCTGTCTTCATAAATTAAATTGGGACAAACTAACCCTTACAGTAATTTAGGGGTGTAGATGCCTTTACAATATTAAGAATTGTATCCAGGATATAGTATGGCATTATATATATTTAGGGCTTTTTGTATTTTTCAGTTAAATTTTATGGAGAAGGATATCATTGCGCATTTATAATTAGTAATTCCTGGGTATTTGATAGTTTCTGATCTTTGTTATATTTTCTAAATTATTGAGGTGTTTTTGTGTGCGTAGTTTTTATTATGTTACTTTACTGAACTCTTTTTAGTCCTAATCATGTTTATATTAAATCTTTTGGATTCTTCAAGGAAATGATAGCTTAATCAGCACGTAATGAATTCTGGCTTTTCTTTTTCAGTTTAGAGGTTTTTCCTATATACCCACATACTTTACCACTCTATGAGCAAGTTGAAGATGAAAAGTATCTTACGTTATTTTTTTTCTACAGAATGAAATGGTGATATAGTCATCTGATTGCCGGATGCCTCAAAAGTTATTTACAATACCATTTTCCAATATGGAGTCATACAGTTATTTGTTTTATTTATTCCAGGCTACCCCCAAATGATCTTTATAAACCAGCTTAATTGAGGAAGAACACTTGACAGCAGAATATTTTGGGATCCTAAGAAAAGTCAAGAAGGTGTTAATTTATTTGAAACAGTCCTCCCATACTTATATTTTACACACACACACACACACACATTTATTTATTAACTTAATTACTATGTGGTAGCAAAATTGAGCCATGTTTCCAAATGGATATCATTTAAATCCAGGTTCTGCAATCATATATATATTCTTGGACGACCTTGCAGATTTTGACAAGTAGCGAACACTAATGGAATAATTTCCAGTCACATCTGTCAGTAGTTTCCGGGACATGTAAATTCCAGATTCAGCTAACTTTCTGTGTGTTGTTAAAGTTTGCTTCCGTAGGCATGTTCCCATGTAGTCCACTAAGCTCTCTGTTTTTTTTTTTTTAATACAGATATAGATAGGGATTACTTTGTATAGGATCTTGTATTTGAAGTAAACATTCAGTGTCTTCTACCACTCAACTGTATGAATCCTTGTTTATTCTTTAAGACTCAACTCAAATATTTTACCCTTCATGGATTCTTCCCTTTCTCAGGCAAACGAGAAAGGTTACTTTGCATAGTCTTCTGTTACATCATTTACACATTATTTTGTAGCTGTTTAGTTCTTCTGTGTTCCCACTGAGCTGTGAGTTGCCTGAGACTGTGCCTTCTCCAGTGTCCAGCACAATGTTTGGCACAGAGATGGCCCTCCGTAAAGTTCTGTTGGATGCGTAAATGTGAATAAGTGATTACCAAAACTTACAAGGGAAGTGAAAGATCAAAAGGGCTGTCTAAGAGAATGTTATCAATCTGACAACTTAAGAAAAATATTGGCTCTGTGGAAGGGGCAGAGGAAGCATATTTTATGAAAAGATTAATAAAAAAGGTACAAACCCTATACTCTGGAAATAAGCATTTTGATGCAGTGATGATTATTATGGTGGAGAAATGTGGTAGAGACCAAATGAGTGGCATGAGGCCATGAAACCAAGTTGCAAGTCAGGAAGAAAAACAGTATTATAAAAATATTCTAAGTGACATGATTTTGATAAATTTATACCATAGGAACCACACTACATCTGCTTCCATATATGCATGTATTTCTGGTTTATAGGTTACCATATATAGCATACAAGCCTTGCCAGTTTCCTTATAACATGAATGTAAAACACACCTGGACTAGCAGGGCCAGCTTTCTAGGTGACAGACTTGATTTCTTTCATCTCTGACCTTCTGTTCTGCTTTCTTTTTTATTATGGCTTTTTATGTCTATTGATAAAAAAACCATTTTTCCTAGATTTTAAGATTTTGGGTACGTTACAGAGTTTTTTCAGGCATAGTTTAGATACTTAATAATTATTAAAATTAATTGAAAATTTCACTTTTTGTAATACATATTAATTGGACTTGATGAATGTACATTTCTGTCTTTTAGATATTCCTCAGTGAATTAAGTGAAGGATAGTATACCTATTTCCAGTTAGTTTTCAAATAGAACAAATAAGGACAATCAAGTTTCTTATGGCTACATCTGAAGACCACATTTAGTAATCTTTCAAATCATTTAGGTCAGAAAGAAAGAGCTGGCAATATCCTAGTTCTCTGCACCTCTCGAGCAATATTTTTATAGTCATTTCATTGAAAGGCTCAATGAGAATCTAATTTGGATCTACATCAAGTAAAAGAAGAGATGAAAATGAGAGCTTACAGCTCAGCACAGTTGTAGAATAGAAGTCGGTTTCAGTGATTCTGTGATTGAAATATAATTATAGTAGTGACATACCACAACATCGGGGCTTGTGTAGGTCATGGCATGAAACGGGTTCAGTGTGGGTGTTTGCTTGGGTAGCTTCAGGGTACTTCACCATGGTTTCTTCAGGAACCAGCGAAGCTTTGCAGCGAATGCGGTATACTCTGATTCTATAAAAGGCAACGAATTTTGCTATTCAGATAATACATTCTGTGGCTACCATTGTCTCCCAAATTATTAAAGGTGGTAGAATGACGTACATTTTAAAATGTAGGTTATTTTTATTCTGAGTCGATTTTCCTTTTCTTAACATCTCATTGTACAAAACTTTTAACTTACCTGTTTTTCAGTACCTAGCAGGGTTTAAAAAAATTAAGAATGCTGTCTTTTCTGGATCATCATCTTCTTGTGACCTCTTACTACAGGTTTTCAGCACATACTCCAATGAAGACTATGACAGGAGAAATGATGAAGTGGACCCCGTGGCTGCTTCTGCTGAGTATGAACTTGAAAAGCGTGTAGAAAAGCTGGAACTTTTCCCAGTGGAACTAGAGAAAGGTAGATGAGCTCTACAATGTTTGTAATATCATTATATTGCTATTTTAATAATACAGAAATGCCTTTATTTTCCCCAAATGTAGTAGCCCCTTTCCCTCCATGGGTTGGATAAAGTTTTAATTCTCCTGGAAGATTTAATTTATTTATTAAATTTCAAAAGTAGTTGATATGAGCTCTGTATAGATGGTAGACTGAAAGACTCTCTTCCCTCCCACTCCCAGCAGAAAGCCATCTGCTTTAGTTGGCTGGAATGGTGACCAGGTGTCGGAGGTGTGGGTGGGGCCTCATGTTTGGCTGGTACCCCTGCAAAGGTGAGAGTCCAGAGGAAGTGGGGAGATGTGAGAGCTTGGGGCAGGTGGTTGTTTTGTTTTTGTTTTTGAGTTCTTGGTGGAGGGAGAGTGGTCATGGTCGGACTCTGAATGTGGTAGATGGGAGGGTGCTGGGCCTTTAGATTATTGATTTTGGAATGAAGGCAGTGGAATCTTCTTATTTCTGAGGGGAGAAGAATAAGAGAGAGCAGGGAGAGTGGGAGCCGACGGGCTTCCTCTCGATTTGATTTCTCCTCTTGGAATCCCAGCTTGCCTGTGGCAGGAAGTGAGGAGCCATGGGCCCAGAGACTGCCATGTTTATCCTCATGTAAGATGGGCTCCCAGGAATGGAGGGGGACCCAGTGAACAGGGAGATATCACATCTCAAGAGAGCCTTGGGGAAAAAAGTAGAACAAACATATGACAGCTTGAATAACAAAAAGAAGGAAACGAAAAACCAAATGAGGATATCAAGTATGGCTTAAAAAAGACATTCTTAAGCAAATCAACAACAAAAACGATTTTTTTCTTTAGTTTATTTATTTATTTTGAGAGAGAGAGCAAGCAGAGGAGGGGGAGAGAGGGAGAGAGGGAGAGAGAGAATCCCAAGCAAGTTCTGCACTTCAGCGCAGAGCCTGATGCGGGGCTCAAACCCACAAATTGTGAGATCATGACCTGAGCCAAAATCAGGAGTCAGCTGCTTAACCTACTGAGCCACCCAGGCACGCACAAAAACGATTTTAAAATTTAAAATTTCAGTAGAGGAATTGAAGAGGAAAAGATGGTATTGTTGAGACTCAAACTGGTAGCCTAGAAGGTCAAGTGTAAGAAATAAACCAAACTAATTCTTAAAACAATAGAGCAAAGGTCCATGAGAAATCATAAAGGTGACCCAACATGTAAATTGTAGGTGACAGAAGGGGAATAGACTGTATGTAGAGGATGAGAG
Source organism: Cryptoprocta ferox (assembly GCA_028646485.1). Lineage (NCBI taxonomy): Eukaryota > Metazoa > Chordata > Mammalia > Carnivora > Eupleridae > Cryptoprocta > Cryptoprocta ferox. The sequence continues at coordinate 21,470,161 of CM053559.1, read as the reverse complement.
ACGTATTAGACAGAGCATGGAAGAAATTTTCCTGAGCTCAAAAAGACCTGAGCCTCGTATTTAGAAGGGCCTAGCCAATTGATAAGCAGTGAGAGGACTTAAAAATACATCTCACACTTAGGCGTGGCTAAATGCTCATCTTCAAAAATTTTATAAATTACCACACTACAATCAAAGCAAATGAAGAAGTAAAGGTGCTTGCAAAAGAAAATTGTTAGACTAGCATCAGATGTCTCATTTGTAACACTGGGAATGGGAGGCAACAGGATTTCACACATCCAAACCCGAGAGCATTTGCCTATCCTGATGAAAGAAAGAGTTGCTGATATCTAAGGATTTAAAGAACATGTCACCTACTTCCTTCCCAATTAGCAGGAAGGAAAAGAAACAAGGTGCAACTTGTTCTAAACAGCAACGGTCAGGGGAAAAGAGTTGAAACCTGTAACTATTAGGCATCAAATTACTTGGATTAAAAAAATGTAAAGAATACCCATCACTGCACTAAACATGACTGGCTAATTGTTCCCATTAAGAGACACTGTCATTTGAAGTTAATAAGGATGTAAGAGTGATACTTAGGTTTTTCATTCATTTACAAATGTAAAAACCATTCCTAGCTTATGGCCCGTACAAAAACAGCTGGATTTGGCTGTGGGCCATTGTATTGCTTATAATATAGCAAAAATGAGAATAATCCAGATATTCATTAATGATGGAAAAGGGTAAAATGAAGGAGCCTCAGTTCCATGCGGCAGTGTGTATGATTCTTACAAACATGAAATTGAAGTGGGGAAAAAGCAAATCACAGAAGTATCCATTCAGTGTAATTCCATTTATTTAAATGTCAGAGCCAGGAAAAATTAAACAGTGTATTATTTAGAGATACATAAATAAGTGGTTTTAAAAAGCAGTCTTTAATAAAAGGAGGGAGTGAGGGGGCGCCTGGGTGGCTCAGTTGGTTAAGTGTCCAACTCCTGATTTTGGTTCAGGTCATGATCCCTGGGTCGTGAGATCGAGCCCTGTGTCGGGTTCCATGCCTGAGCATGGAGCCTGCTTGAGATTCTCTCTCTCCCCCTTTGCTTCTCTCCCCCACTCACTCTCTTTCTCTAAAATAAAATAAATAAAAATATAAAAATAAAAAAGGAGGGAATGATTGACCCAGTATTTAGGGTAATGGTTACCGAGGGAAGAGTTATGGTATGAGGGAGGGGTGCATTGTGGGCTTGTCGGGTGTTGGTAATGTTCTCTGTCTTTGTTAGTACATAGATGTTTGGTTTATTTTCTTCCTTAAACACAATGTTTTGTAGATAAATGTTTTCATAAACTCTTGTTTGTGTTTTTCATAATAAAAGTTAAACCAGAAAAATTAAGCTAGAAGAGAACCAAATGAAGTACAATTATTTTTAATTTTTTGAGGAGCCTCCATACTGTTTCCCGAGGTGACCGCACCAATTTACATTCCCAGCAACAGCGCACAAGTGTTCCCTTTACGCTGCATCCTTGCCAACACCTGTTATGTCTGGTTTTATGGATGATAGCCATTCTAACATTCTATCTAGAAATAAGGTGATTTCTCATCGTGGTCTTGATTTGCATTTCCCTCCTAATTAGTGATGAGCACCTTTTGATGTACCTGGTGGCCATTCGTATATCTTCTTTGGAAAAGTGTCTATTCACTTCTTCTCCCTCTTTTTTCTTTTTTTTAATGTTTTTATTTTATTTTTGAGAGAGAGAGAAAGATGGAGCAGGAGTGGGAGAGGGGCAGAGAGAGAGAGGGAAATACAGAATTCAAAGCAGGCGCTAGGCTCTGAGCTGTCAGCACAGAGCCCCATGTGGGACTCGAACTCACAAACTGTGAGGTCATGACCTGGGCCAAAGTTGGGTGCTCTACTGACTGAGCCACCCAGGTGCGCCTTCTTCTACCTCTTTTTAACTGGATTTGGTTTTTTTGCTATTAAGTTGCATGAGTTGTCTATATATCTTGGATATTAACCGCTTATCAAATATTTTCCCCCATTCTGTAGGCTGTCTTTCATTCTGTGAATGGATTCCTATGCTGTGCAGAAGCTTTTTAGTTTGAAGTAGTCTCACTTCCTTACTTTTGCTTTTGGTATCAAATCCAAAAAGTCATTGCCAAGACTAATGTTAAGGAAGTTTCCTGCTATCTTTTCTTCTAGGAGTTTTATGGTTTCAAGTCTTACATGTAAGTCTTTAATCCATCTGTGAGTTGATTTTTGCATACAATGTAAGATAGCAGCCCATTCTTCTATATGTGGCTGCGCACTTACTGGACTGGCTATCCTTTCCCCACAGTATGTTCTTGGCCTCTTTGTCATATATTAACTGACCAAATATGCATAGATTTATTTCAGGGCTCTCCATGCTATTCCATGGGTCTCTGTGTCTGTTTTTATGGCAGTACCATACTGTTTTGATTGCTATTGCTTTGAAATGTAGTGATTCATTTCGGTTCAAGTCATGATCTCATGGTTGTGAGACTGAGCCCATGTTGGGCTCTGCCCTGAGTGTGGAGCCTGCTTGAGGTTCTGTCTCTCTGTCTTTCCTCTGCTTGTGCTCTCTCTCTCTCTCTCTCTCACTCTCAAAAAAAAGAGAAAACCAATAAAATAATTGTTCTTCTTCCTCAAGTTTTCTTTAGCTATTTGCGACTTTTTGTGGTGCCATGCAAATTTTATAATTGTTCTATTTCTGTGAAAAATATCACTGGAATTTTGATAGAGATTGCGTTGAATTTATAGATTGCTTGGGGTAGAATGGACATTTTAACAATATTAATTCTTTGAATCCTTGACTGTGGACAATCTTTCCATTTATTTGGTGTCTTCAGTTTCTTTCATCAATGTCTTATAGCTTTCAGTATCTAGGTCTTTCACCTCCTTGGTTAAGTTTATTTCTAAGTATTTTAGTCTTTTTAATGCAATTGTAAATGGAATTGTTTTCTTAATTGTTCCTTCTGGTAGTTCATTGTTACTGTATAAATACCTAAATATGATAGAAACTATAGACCATAATACCGACAGAGAATTTTACTTTTAAATTGAGGAGACTCTTAAAAAATAAATAAATTGAGGAAACACAAAATATATTTCAGTTAAAACTGGAAGTCTGATTTGGAATGCTCTTTAAATGTAGTAGTTAGTACAAACAATAGAAAACAAAAGATGACAAGTAACCTTTTGCTTATGTATATTATATGATATATATTATATTTATATATGTGTGAAAACTAAATATAATGAAAAGCCAAACTGATTCTGATTTTAACATATTAAAATTGATAAGGTTATATGTAAGAGGAGGTCAGGTGCCACATACATATAAGGAAATTAATAATTTTTATATTTACATTAAGAACTTAAATATGAAAATGGGAACATTTCCTTTACAATAGCACAAAAACAACAAAGTGCTTATTAATCACTAAGAAAAACAGTATTTATCTGTTGAAAATCCATCTTTTTGAAAGATATAATATGTAAGCCAATAGGAGGATATACCATATTCTTGGATTTTGGAAAAGACTCAGTATGGGAAAGTCTCTCCTATTCTGCATCTCTGATACCTATAAATTAATATATAAATGTAATGCAGTTCAAATGGAACATCATCAGAGTTGGATTGGGACAGAGGATTGTGTAATGTAATACCAAATTTTATATGGAAAAATTTTATATGGAAAAAATGCGTGAAAGGTTTTCATTTCTTAAATATCTGACTATAATGTAAAGCCTCTATAATCACAACAAATTGTACTCATATGGCAATCGATCAGTGGAACAAAATAGAAAATCCAGAGAAAGATGTTAGTATGCATGAGAATTTAATACGTGGTACGTATGATATGCTAATATACCATTGAGGCCTGCGCAGGTCCCAACCTGTCTGTGGTTTGGGGTTGCTATCTGCCTCATAAAGCAGAGTAGAGGGTTTGTCATCTGAGAAGACAAAGTTGTCTTCTCTGAAAAAGCCTCCTACATAGTTGGCTTTGGCTTTGGCCTCTTCCAAGAATAGGGAAGCAGGGATTGAGGCCTTATGAGTCTGGGTTTTCAATTAAGGTAAAGAGAAAAGACAGTGCTTATAACTAGAAAGTCCAGAGTTGGGTATAGTTACCTCTAGGACTCATTATTGTTAACCCAGCCTGGGCTTCATGGCATGATAGAAGTGGATTTCTTAACGATGAAATAGGGGTGCCTGGGTGGCTCCATTGGTTAAGCATCCAACTCTTGATTTCAGTTTAAGTCATGGTCTCATGGTTGTGAGACTGAGCCCATGTTGGGCTCTGCCCTGAGCATGGAGCCTGCTTGAGATTCTGTCTCTCCCTCTCTTCTCCCTCTGCTTGTGCTCTCTCTCTCTCTCTCTCTCTCTCTCTCTCTCAAAAAAAAAAAAGAGAGAAAACCAATAAAATAATATTACAGTTAAAAAAAGAGAGAATAGGGTGTTTTACAAATGGTTCTGGCATAACTGAGCATCTGTGTGGAAGAATATAACGTTGGGCACCTTCATTTTCTTTGTATAAAAAATAACTCTGTGGATTAGATAATTAGATATTAAAAATAAAGTAATAAGGATTTTGACAAAAAACTTACAAGATTGCGTATATCATGTAGGCATGTGGATGGAAAGGCTTAACTGAAAGAGGGACCAATCAATCATCCAAAATTTTTAAGTTTTTAAAGGCAATATTGTCAAACAGAGGAAATAGATAAGCAATGAGTTCGAGGGGGGACATCTTCATTATAGATGCCACGGAGTTAATATGTATCATATGCTAAGAATCTTTGCAAATTATCAGAAAAGAAAGATACAAAAACTCAGTAGAAAAATTCGCAGTTTAGCTAAAAGGACATCTAATGACCCATTTCCCTACGACTACAAGCTGAAATCTCATGAGCAATGAGCAGAATGCTAAGCCAACATGAGCTTCTTCCCTGAGAAAAAAAATAAGCTCTGGGCTCCAGAGTATGGTGCCAGTGTCTTCCATGGAAACACAGCCTCACAGTCTTTTCCATCTTTTCCTGGCTGCTTTGCCTGCTTACTCAGTGCTCTGCCTGTCCCTACGCAGAGGAAGACCGCGTGACTGCTGGGTTCTTGACAGTCACGAGAATCAGCGGCCTTCAAGAATGTGGCTCTGGACTTGATCTATGCTTGACACATCTCCCCGAGAGCTTTACAGAGATGAAATCAGTCATCTGGTCGCTGTGGGTTGATTGTATTCTTCCTTTAATTGTCTTTGAGTTATCATCTTGTCTTTCAGGTAGTCTGCACTGGAACTGAGGACGGCTCAAGCTATTATCGCTTTTCCTACAATTGGGTTTTCAGCTCTGCAAATCTGAGTAATTTTCCAGTGACAGCAACCAGGGCTGCTAAGGCAGGAAGAAAGATAATTTTACTGAAGCCTGAGTTCAGGCAGGGAAAATGCACTTGAAAACTAAGAAATAATTTTCATGCAGGATATTTGCAGAAGAAACTACTTAATAGTGTGATGGCACAGAGAATCTACATTTGAAAGGAGATCTTTGAATGTACTGAGTATAGGAAAGTTGCACTTACAGCTCAACACTGGCTTGACATGTGATAATTCACAATGAAAAGAAACTCCTATAAACATAATGAATGTGAACAAGAATTTGGCTAAATGCTTAATATGTACCAGCTTTCATATATGAGAGGAACCTGATGGCATTATTTAATGTGAATGAGTCTGCAGTGATCGACTCTTAAACACAAGAGCAGACGCTCCGGGGAGAAAATCTTGCATGTGTGTAAACACTGTGAGAAGACTTTTGGTCACCATTCAGCCCCTCAGCAACACAAACAAACTCACACTCTAGCAAACCCCATGAGTATGATGGATGTGGGTAAGAATCCAGCTGTGCAGCTCACCTTTGTACACACAGGAGAATTCCTGTGGGGGAGAAGAAACTTTGTCCATGTGACCAGTGAGGAAGGGCCTGTAGTACGGATCTAAGTTTCCCTTTTGTGAGAAAATTCATTCTGGAGAGAGCCCGTAAAGTGTAATGAATGTAGGAAAATTTTTGACAAGATGTATAGATATTCTGGATGAATAGGAGTATCTATACCAGAGACACAGTGAGAATGAAATCAGTATGGGAAATCACGTGTGGGCAAACATTCTTAACGTCAGGGCTGAAGGAACATCTCCAGTGATTACTTGTGCACTAGTCACCGCTGAAGTTCTCACCCTGGGGATGTACCTGTGCCTCTAATCAATGTGGAAGTACCTTTATCTGGGGGTCACATCAAAGAGTTCCTCCAGGGAGAACTCTATGAAGCTTTCTTTAGCACATAACTGAGTAAACAAGCCACACTTTTGCTGAGTGACATGTTTTTAAACATATGTAGAATAAAGATGTAGGATTACGAATTGTACTTAGAAACACTTAAAGCAGAAGTCGGTATCCATAGTAATAACCAGTGAGATGAACATTATTGAAAAAATTACTAGTTAAGAATACTTAATGTATGAAATATTTTGCTAAAAAGTCTTTTGAAAGCATCAAGCATTCTGTTGACAGGGTGAGCCAGTTTTCCTTTAACAATCCATTGCTGTTGATTGATTGGCTAGCGTTGATTTTTTTTTACACAACTAATACAACATGGTTACAAAGACTTTGAGCCTATCAGAAAGTAACTTTGAATGTTAACCCAAAGATGTGGAATGTGAAATAGCGTGTCTTTTATTTCATTGATGTTAAAATGTGTATGTTCATGGGAAAGACAAATGGAAATATAGATCAACACGTTATTGTAAGTGAATTTAAAATATATTTGTCCGTGTTGTCACAAGGCGAGGAACATGGAAACAAAAGTGAATGCCTGTCAGTAGAGAAGTGGTTGGATAAGTTATGATGCTATCCCACCAGGAAATATTATACAATCATTAGAAGTGAGTTAAGGCTGTGTAAGTTGATATCCATGAGGTATCCTTGAATTAGAGGATTAAGCTGCAGAGGAAACTTGGTATAAGGCGGTCTTACTTGTATAAAGCAAGTAGGAAGGAAAAATAAGCCATTTCATATACACACATATACATATCTATGTATCTATACTTCTATTTATGTGTATATACATATATATTGTAGCTGTTGATACTTTTATATGCTTGTATAGTAAGACCAAGGAGAGTCATGAAAGGCACATGCCACCTGATTAACATGAATGGGGATATGAAACAAATAAAAGGTAAAAGACCACATAAGCGAAGGGGAAATTTTAGATATACTATGATTGGGGTGCCTGGGTGGCTCAGTCGGTTAAGCATCCGACTTCAGCTCAGGTCATGATCTCACAGTTCATGGGTTCGAGCCCCGCACTGGGCTCTGTGCTGACAGGTAGCTCAGAGCCTGGAGCCTGTCTTCGGATTCTGTGATTCCCTCTCTCTCTGACCCTCCCCTGCTTATTCTGTCTCTCTCTCTCTCTCTCAAAAATAAATAATAAACAAAAATTTAAAAAGATTTAGATATACCATGATCACACTTATTTAAAATAGTATGTGTTTTGGTATGTGTGCTTTTGTATTTAAAATATTATTTAGAGAGGCTGTGTTTTAAGGCAGATTGATTACTCAGTAATCCAATTACTACTTTTTCTTGGGGTGACAATGAATAGCCATCTGAAGTAATAAAATGAGATTAAACCCACAGGCCTTTTGGAGAGTCTTATTTGACATCTTTTCTCCCCAGCAGTAGAAAAAAATATTCTGTCAAGGCAAGCATGTCCTATATAGTTCATAAAGAACAAAATTAAAAGCAACATAATACGTCTCACCAGCTAACTTATGTATAAAACTTAAGTTGTATTTTTTTCCCCTTTCTCATAGATGAGGATGGACTTGGCATAAGCATTATTGGAATGGGTGTCGGAGCAGATGCTGGACTTGAAAAGCTGGGAATATTTGTCAAGACAGTAACAGAAGGTGGTGCTGCCCAGAGGGATGGCAGGTAAGTGAACTAGTATCGTTAATAGCTAAAATCTTCTAAGAAACTTTTTTGGGAGTTTCTTTCGATGGCTTTCTTCTTCTGATTTGTTAGTACAGAACTTTGGAGTGTGTCTCAGAAAAGGAAAATGTTAAGGCACTTGAATTACATTATGATTTGTAGGCAAAATGCCTGCTTTCTTTAATGTATGTTAAATAATAGGTGGGTGGATCTATTATATATATCTCTCTCCCTTTGATATGTATTCATTCATCTCTCTCTATCTAGTGGGAAGTGGGCAGAAACCTGGGTGTATATTGTTAAAGGATATGTACTGTGGAGATCAGCATTTAGTTTCATTTCAGAAATATCAAAACAAATGGCAATATTTCCGGCACTTTTGAGAATGACTGAGATAGAAGGGAAAATAGGAACCCCAATTCTGCGATGATGGTAATTCTGGAGCTAACGTTTCTCAAAATGTATTCTGTCTAAAAACAGGTTCTTGATTGCCAAGTAAACTTGTGGAATTAAAATCTCTCAGAGAGGAATCTGAGAGCCTTTACTTAAATACCCACTTTGGGTAATGTGGATGCATGCCAGCACATCAGGTGATTGTTGTTTTATGTCTTAGCTTTCATCATCTCACTCAAGCTACAAGTATCTCTAAAGATTTTGATTAAATCCTCACACTAGTCTCCTGCTGCATCAGGTTGGGACTGAAGCAGAGGTTGGCAATAGAAATAAAAGTAGATCCAAAAATATGAGTGCCAAATTCAAAGAAATGTTATCTTATTTTTTTAGGAGCACTGGGATAACTGGCTTTGATTTTTTTTTCAAGGTTTAAGCATACATCACTTAACCATCTTGTCAAAAAATGATAAAGCATGTTGAAAATCATTTACAAATCTCTGGTGAGACCCATGGTAGCACTATTTCTTTCCTAATCCTAAAAACACATTGATGTACACAGATATTTTCCAAGGGGAACTAAATTGATTCATATAAATAGAAACCCACACCAGTATCATCTCTTTTTCTGTAAGGTTAGGGACCGTGTCTCTCAGTAGCCTTATTTGTATTCCCATAACACTGGAACAGAGAAGGTCTGAAATGAATCTTTTGAGTGAATGTTCAGTTGATTGAATATGTATCACACTTAAAACAAAGAAAGTGGGATATTAATATTTTGTGTTAAAAAGTAATTTGTTAACACTTCCCTCTTTTTTTTAAATTTATTTTTAAAATTTACATCCAAGTTAGTTAGCATATAGTGCAGCAATGATTTCAGGAGTAGATTCCTTAATGCCCCTTACCCATTTAGCTCATCCTCCCTCCCACAACTCCTCCAGCAACCCTCTGTTTGTTCTCCATATTTAAGAGTCTCTTATATTTTGTCCGCCTCCCTGTTTTTATATTATTTTTGCTTCCCTTCCCTTATGTTCATCTGTTCTGTGTCTTAAAGTCCGCATATGAGTGAAGTCATATGATATTTGTCTTTCTCTGACTAATTTTTGCTTAGCATAATGTCCTCTAGTTCCATCCATGTAGCTGCAAATGGCAAGATTTCATTCTTTTTGATTGCCGAGTAATAATACTCCATTGTATATATATACACCACATCTTCTTTATCCATTCATCCATCGATGGACATTTGGGCTCTATCCATATTTTGGCTATTGTCAATAGTGCTGCTATAAACATTGGGATGCATGTTCCCCTTCGAAACAGCATACCTGTATCCCTTGGATAAATACCTAGTAGTGCAATTGCTGGGTCAAAGGGTAGTTCTTTTCTTAATTTTTTGAGGAGCCTCCATACCATACTCCAGAGTGGCTGCACCAGTTTGCATGGCCACCAGCAGTGCAAAAGAGATCCTTTCTCCGCATCCTCACCAACATCTGTTGTTGCCTGAGTTGTTAATGATAGCCATTCTGACAGGTTTGGGGTGGTAATCTCATTGTAGTTTTGATTTATATTTCCCTGATGATGAGTGATATTGAGCATTCTTTTTTGTGTTGGTTGGCCATCTGGATGTCTTCTTTGGAGAAGTGTCTATTCATGACTTTTGCCCAATTCGGCACTGGGTTATTTGTTTTTTGGGTGTTGAGTTTGATAGATTCTTTATAGATTTTGGATACTGACCCTTTATCTGATATGTCATTTGCAAATATCTTCTCCCATTCCGTCAGTTGCCTTTTAGTTTTGCTGATTGTTTCCTTCACTGTGCAGAAGCTTTTTATTTTGATGAGGTCCTAGTAGTTCATTTTTGCTTTTGTTTCCCTTGCCTCCAGAGACGTGTTGAGTGAGAAGTTGCTGCGGCCAAGGTCAAAGAGGTTTTTGCCTGCTTTCTTCTCTAGGATTTTGATGGCTTCCTGTCTTACATTTAGGTCTTTCATCCATTTAACACTTCCCCTTTTCAAGTAGTTAAGGAAATAACCCCTTTACCCTTTGAAAGAATTATATGATGGTAGTAGCAAATATTTCCCATTATTAATGAAGAAGCTTTCTTCCAAGTGAGCTAAAAATTGTTTGCAAGATCTGTACCTTTTCTCTTCAAGTTTCACCAAAACTTTAAAAGCTATTCTAAAATCACTCTTATTGTTAGCATTCACACAATAAGAAATTATTATGAACCATCTCTCCTAAATAGGCCACAGAGCCAAACCAAAATATAAATTGACTAAAAACCAAAAAGGTAGAGGGGCGCCTGGGTGGCTCAGTCAGTTAAGCATACTCTTGGTTTCAGCTCAGGTCATGATCTCAGGGTTTGTGAGTTCAAGCTGCATCAGGCTCTGCACTGGAGGTGGGGAACTTGCTTGCGATTCTCTTGTCTCCCTCTCTCTCTGTGCGCCCCCCCCCCCAGCTCACTCTCTGTCTTTCAAGATAAATAAACATTTAAAAAAAAAAAACATAGAAAATTTTGCATTCAGCACTTAGTCAATTGCCGTTGTTCTAAACTCAGATCTATTTGTTTTTCCATCACTCACTTTTAAAATTAGGTTTGTTTTTTCTTAACCTGTATACTGATTTCTTGTCCTACATAGTTTCAGTATTTACACTAGTGTATTTCCTCCGTCCTTTTAAATGGGTGTTTACCTAGTACAGTAATCTGGCTGTTGTTACAACAGATGCTTATTAAATGCATCAGTGAATATTTTAAGAAAGGCAACTTAATGAAATGAGCAGAATCTTTGGGATCATGTGACCGGGAGTCTTAATTCTATCCCTTCTACTTACCAGCAATGAGATATTCAACAAATTACTTAATTTTCATGTTATCTACATTGCACGGTTGTTGTAAGCATTAAATATGTTTATGTAAATTAAAACCTTCCACAGTGCTCTTTGCATATGGAACTGCTCTTGAATGAAGTAGGAATAGGAATTGAAATTTATTGAAAAATAGTTATTATGGGAAGTCTTATGAAAAACTATAGAAAGATGTGTAAAATATGCACAGAATTGTAAAGTTTTAGAGTTCAGAGGAACTTTAGAGATCTTTAAATTCATACCATTCATTTTATATGTGTATAAAAATTGAGGAGATGTATATAGTCTCATTACTAGACCTGTGGCAGTGTTCACAACTTTTTACTTATATTATTATTCCCACCATTACTGGTGTGCTCATTTGCACAATATTTAAGTATTCCTTGTTTTTTTAAATTTATCAGTATAAAAAATTTACAAAGGAACAGTTTGTTGCTGCATCCAGTTAATAATTTTTTAAAAAGTTATGTATACTTATGGATATAGAAAAATATTAAGGACTTAACAAAACACTGTGATGCCAAAACAAGTATGATGCCATTCTTGTGTGGATATGTTTTCTATTTATTCATCCAACCCAACCTCTCTTTCTCTCTCTTTTTCTTTCTCTCACAAAAGGTAGAATTAATACATACCAAAGTGTTAAATGGTTCTAGTCTGTGTGAGTTTTTTAAAAAATTTCAGCTAATATGGAATATTTAATTTTTCTATAGAGAATTTGTAATTTTTGTATATATTTTTAAATATTTTCTTTTTTTAACGTTTGTTTATTTTTGAGAGAGAGAGACAGAGCATGAGTGCAAGGAGGACAGAGAGAGAGGGAGACACAGAATCCAAAGCAGGCTCCAGGCTCTGAGCTGTCAGCACTGAGCCCGACACGGGGCTTGAACTCAGGTGCCTCTGTATATATGTTTTAAACTACAATTAAACATAATAAAGTTATCACCATGTGACATCAGGAAAGTTGTTCTTCAGACCCCAGTTATGGACAAAATTAAAGTTCTGGATTAGATGTTCTAATCTAATTATAAAATTCCTTTTAGCTTTACAAAGATAAAAAGTCTTTTTTTTAACCTTTTTGCTTGCTTTAGTTTCTTAACTCTATTTAAGAAAATGATTTCAATTTAATCTCAATTTTGTCATATTTCCTTCAAGAGATGTTAATTAAACAGACTTACAGACTTAACATAGAGAATTCTTTTCTCCGTCCTCCCTACTTATTGCCCCCACACAAGAAACCATTTCTGTTGTGATTGCTTTTCCCCTCCTAACCATCTCATAAACTCACCATATTTTGCGCACTTTAAAAAATTTGCTGTGGATATTTATCTCGTGTATCACCCAGAAAGTAGTTAAAAGATTTTGAATCTTCCTTACTTTTTGATACTATCTGTGTTCTGCATTTGAAATTTCTCTCGTCAAGCTTTTCATGCCTATCTGTACCTTTTCATATGATGCCTGAAACACAGGGGGTGGTCAATAAATATTTGTTGGATGAGTGAATACTTGTGTGTTAATCACTTTCAAAACATTTACTTAGGCCTAACATTTTGCTCCCCTCCCTTCTTTTGCTTTTCTCTCCCCCTTTGTCTTTTTTGTGCTAGACTGCCTCTTGCAGAGTTACTTGCAGTGTAGCAAAATGACATGACATGATAGCCATCTCCACCATCTGTTTTAGTTTTGAAGTTTCAGTAAAATAATATTAATAATAAATATTAGTAATATGTGATATTCATTAAGGTTAATTTTAGTACACTGAAATTCATACTTAGTAAAAATAGTATTGTGAATAAAACCATTAGGTTTTGTTGCCATAAATTTTGTGGTTGTCACACAGGACACTAATTATTTCTCCAGTCCTCTTTCATGATGAACCTATAAAGCAAAATCATCTTTATAACAACCCAGTGAAAAATGCTGACAGTAGCATAAGTCATGTGGTTAATAACTGACAAAAGGTAGTAATAATGCTGTGCTAAGGAAGCAAATTAAAAATGCACTTGGGATCTGCTTTGTTTCTGGCTCCTATGTTCGTTTCTCAGGCGTTTGCATATTATCATTCTAGGACACCGTCCTGTTCAGTTTTATTTTTTTTGAAAAAGTTATCAAATGTGAAATGAAGGTGCTATATGTAGTTTACCTTCATTCAAACCTTTCAGCGTTTTCAAACCATTTTAATTGTTTTTGACCAGCTTTAGGGTAGCACCAACACGTAAAACAGACGAAGAGTTTTATTCTTCTTAGCTTTCCCTGCAGCAGAACCCATCTGTGCCCCTGAGGGGCCCTCCAGCCTGGACATCCTGACTGAAAACTGCTGTTTTAATTTTGTCCATCTGTCATAATTCCTTAGCCGATGGTTTTCTCTTGGTGCACACACTCTTGTGTCACTCTTCTCGTCCAATATTTTGCTTGTTCGCCCCTTAGAGAGTTGGGACATTACTGCTTTCATACGGATGTATTTTCACATACATTTACAACTTCAGTCTCTGGCATTTAGGGGAAAACTCGTTGACCAGAGTTCATTAATGTTGCTCCAGCTGGTCTCTCTTTCATTCAGCATTGATTGCTGTGTTTACATAAGCCCTTGAGGTAGAATTTTTGTTTTTGTTTGCCCTTCCCAGATCTATCATGTCAACAGATAACCATCTAGTAACATTAAACAAACCCTGCCATTGTCCAACTTCTTTATTTTTGTTAGCCTTACCCCCACTGGTTCTGGGTTTTAGGTTCAGAGTGGAGGGATATCGGAAACAAGACTGAGGTTGAAGAGCAGGAGTTGTACACTGTTGTTGATTAGCGCATGGAAACGATTACAAACTAGCCACGTACGTTCCCCTAAACTCCATTCCAGTAGGCAGTGTTTCCAGGGAAAAACAGGCTATTTCCTCTGCTATTCTGGAAAATTTTTGGAAAGCCCAGTTATCTGTATTTTTTGTGCTCTGGGGTGGTCTGATTCAGAGAGCTATCCATTTAATTTTTACCACCAGGACTCATCCCTTGTCTTTTTTGTGCTTCTAATTATGAACCAAGATTTGAGAGATTATCAGTGTTACTATGCTGTGAGGAAAACCCTTTTCTCTACCATAAAAGCCACTTATGTATTAAATACCCTTCTGGCTTTTGATCTAGTGGGTTGTAGGGTCAGCCTATGGTGGCAGTAAATCTGAATTGCTAACTTTTTTTTTTCAGCCAATAATTATTCCCCTCATCCCCTGTCCAGACTTCTTTACCTCTCCTCCTTCTTCTGCTCATTTTTAGTTTCTTGGGCTTGTCTCTCGCTTAATCACCACAGACTCTACCCCTATAAAAAGGTAAATTAAAATGTATCTCAAAATATCAAACTCAATAGAACTTCCCTCTCTCCCTCTCTTTTTAAAATTAAAGGTAGTTTTTATTTCCTTCGTGGTTTTTTAATTGTGTATCAGATTTTCATTTTTTTTCTTTAATGAATGTATCACTTTTGGATGAGGAGTTTTTAAAATAGATATTTTTTTTAATGAAAATAATAATCAAAATAGTACTGAGCTCTCTTCATCCCCTTAACGCTGCCTGTATTGAGGCAGGCAAGAAGAATTATGTAGGATCAGGAACCTGCATTTTAATCTTGTAAGGCCTCTTCCTCACACTGGTGTGACTGCAGAGGGCAAATCTGTGCCAAAGATCTGTTGTCACTGTCACTGATGCGCGGAGTGCTTTATAGATAGCTCGGGTCACTTCTGCCTTCTCAGAGACCATTTAAGAAATTTTTTCTTTGTGTATAGAATTTTAGGTTAACAGGTTTTTGTTTTGTTTTGTTGTATCTTTTAATACTTATCCTAGACTTTTTTTTTTTTTTCTGATTTGAGGCACCTGAGTACATGAACAAAAGTACATGTACACTGATGAATTAAGAAAATGAGGGGCGCCTGGGTGGCTCAGTTGGTTAAGTGTCCGACTTCAGCTCAGGTCATGATCTCGTGGTTCGTGGGTTTGGGCCCCGCATCAGGTTCCGTGCTGACAGCTCAGAGCCTGGAGCCTGTTTCAGATTCTGTGTCTCCCCCTCTCTCTGCCCCTCCGTTGTTTGCACTCTGTCTCTCTCTGTCTCAAAAATAAATAAACATTAAAAATTTTTTTTTAAATGAGCAAGTGCTATAAATATTGTTTTATTTTCTGCTTATTTAAGTTAGTTGTATTTTGACAAGCATTGTAAAATTTCCATTGACAAACAGAAGCTCAAAACTATGTGTATTAATTCCCCCTGTCCTTTACATTCTTTAAAACAAATGCCTTTTTTGGCTTTCAGCTATAGATTACAGATCGTCGAGTCCAGAACCTTGAGTTATTTTATGGTTTTGCACATATGTGTCTTTAATAAAGAGCATGGACTATAATGCCTTCAGTCTAAAGGAAAACTTTTTACACTATTTCCACAGTCACTATAAAATGGTGTCATCAGTTGTCAAATTAGCATTTTCTAATTTTAGAAAACACTTTTAAGTTTTAATGTGGTAATGTTCATGGTTGAAAATTTAGAAAACACAAAAAAGTATAAAGGAGAAAATAAAAATTTCATGTAATCCCACCATCTAGAGTTGACCACTAGTAAAAGTCTGCCAGTGAATTTCCTTCCAGATTTTTTTCTGTGCATATTCTGTCTTTGTTTCCTTACTTAACAAAATTAGGATTGAGATACTGTTTGTTGAGTACTTACTATATGTCAGGCAGTCTGCTATGCTCGTTATATTTTATAACTTATTTATTATTGCTGATAGCTTTGATTAAATACATATCATTATTATTATTTCTGTTGTATATATAAGGAAATTATGACTTTTCTTATATAGTCACAGCAAGTAAGTGGCAAAGCCTGGCTATATATCTAGCTTATCTGACTTTAGAGCCTATACTGAAATAATACATTATGTTATTATTTATCATTAAACACTTTTGTACAACAGACTTTGTGTATCATGCTATTGTATTATATATGGAAAACATTTACATGTTGTACTAGCGTGTTGTTTCAAGGTGTGATCAGGTTAGCATTTTTATATAAAAATCATGGTGAATATCTCTGATTATTTCTTTGAAAGTACTTCCTTAGAGTGGAATTACTGTGTCAAGGTGCATTACTTTTTTTTTTTTTTTTTACTTTTTTTTTAAATGCTTATTCATTTTTGAGAGAGAGACAGAGAGACAGAGAGACAGAGACAGACATAGCACAAGCAGGGGAGGGGCAAGGAGAGACGGAGACACAGAATCTGAAGCAGGCTCCAGGCTCCACACTGTCGGCGCAGAGCCCGACACGGGGCTCGAACTCACGAACCGTGAGATCATGACCTGAGCTGAAGTTGGATGCTTAACCGACTGAGCCACCCAGGCGCCCCAAGGTGCATTACATTTTAAATGCTTTAGAAACATGCTTCTAAGCTGCTCTTCAGAAAGGTTGTTCAGTTTGTACCCCCTTAGCAGTGTTAAGAGTAGTCTACTGCACTGAATCAAGACTGAATATCGTGTTATAAAATCTTTAATAAATCGATAAGCGAGGTATTATTATAAATTTTTAATTTCTTGTTTTTGAGCCTCTTAAGATGTTTACTGGACACATATTTCTTTTTTTTCTGTAAATTATTTCCCATTTGCTTTTTCCCTGTTACATTTTTTATAATCATGCTATCTGTTCTTTCAGTGCTAATCGTAACAAATATGGCAGGTGGTGCATACCACCTGCCTTCACTTCTTAACTGCATGGAACTTTCTACTCTCCCCAATTTTATAACAAAAATGATCAAGTCCAGTAAACAGAATTAAAGAGTAACTCTAAACTTAAACACAGTAAAATTCTGTGTTTAGTTTATACCCTTAATTTTCTGTCCAGTGTATTGCTTTGAAAATTATTTACCTGGTTTTTGAGACATCCAGTAACCTTTTCTTAGACCTAATCTTCTTAAATTTTTCAGTGTAATATCATAATCACTTATTTCTAATGAGATTCATGCCCCCTTCCTTCGTTTTGTTTTTTGTTGGGGTGTGTGTGTGTGTGTGTGTGTGTGTGAGAGAGAGAGAGAGACAGAGAGACAGAGAGACAGAGACAGAGAGAGAAAGAGAGAGAGACAGACAGACAGCTATATAGATTCTTTTCAATTTATTTTTCATCCTGTATTATAATACTCCCAAATTAGCTTCTTGAACTCATTTTTGTATTCAGTCGGTGAACTGATTTTTTTCCCATGACTCTATAGAAATTACTCTCAAATTCATACCCCAATCTCGGTGGATGTAGAACTTATTCATTACATCACTTGTATCGTATCTTCATCTCAAACTTAACATAAATTGAATTCCTCTTTTCCTTTTTTTTTCTTCCTTTCCCTTGATAGGAACAATCTGTTTTTTCTGTGTTGACCCTATTTTTCATTACTTTAGATGTAAAACTTTCTAGTCATCCTTTATTCTTTTATTTATTTTACCTGTATAATATCTTATTATATTGTTTATTTCTTTCTGTGGAATGTTCCTCAAATTCTTCTATTGTGTTCATTCTTTGTGCCACATCTCCGGGCCAGGATTTTCTCTTATTATGTCATAGTTTCTCTGGGCCTTGTTTGAGCTGATCTTTCCCAGTTTATTCTTACCTTGTCCCAAGATTATTCTTTCTACAATTATCACTTTGTGTAGCCTTTGTGAACAATAATGTGTAGTTGCTCTCTTATTTTTTTGCCAATCAGAGCCCAAGGTCTTGTTGACATTGAATACCAATGTTATTTAAGTGCATATTCAATTCTCTGCTTCAATCAGGAAGATTACATTATTGTCTGCACTGATGTCCTTCCCTAACCTTCTTGCACATCTTAGTCAAAATAATAATTACTAAAACTATAATGTATTAAGGCCATATAATATATCAATTACTCTGCTAACCCTTTCACATACATTTTTGCTAATCATTACAATCAGTATGGTAGTTATAGTGGACCTTCTTCATCTAAACTAAGAATTAATTCTTTTTAGGATTTCACAGTTGAAGAAACCTAAGGTTTCATAGAAAATGGGATTAAGAAAACTGTGGGCTGAGGTAAATGAATAAAAGCATTTTATAATGAATAAATGAATAAGTAAACCTTTGCTAAAATTAAGCAATCAAAATGTATTATGAAGAGACTGTCAATTACACATTTTAAAGTTTTGCTATAAAAAAAATAAAGTTTTGCTGTGATAGGAGCAGTACCATTCATTTACATTTAACATTTTGCATGCTGTATACTTTTAAATAAGATACCTTTTTCTAACCGCCATCTAGTATTCGGAAAATGTTTGTGAATTTGTTTTACCCTGTTGGTGGTGATATGAGTTTAAATGGTGATATGCATTTAATTTTCCACCCCCCCCAGTTTATCACCTTGTTTTCCAAGTAATCATTGCTTTTCCAGTTTTGCAGATTGGCGATTGTTTGCCATGAAGGCCTGAGAGCTATATAGCTCGAGTCTTCAGTCTCCTTCTTTCATTCTTCACTTCCACTGTGCTTGCAGGATGGGTAGGTGGGTGGGTGGGTCTGCATTTACTTCTCCTCAGGTTTCTTTCTCTCTATCCGGGACCACTTGGTAGAAACTTTCACTCCTAGCCTGCCATCTGCTTTCTAGCTCTTTCCTTTTTCTATCTTTCAGTAGTTCCTTTTTCTATTTCTCTACATCCCACAAATTTAAAAAAATATTCCTAAAACAACATACAGAGGGGGAAAGAGCATAGGGGACTTTTAGATTATCAGTAAGTGAAAGCTTTAGGATTGAAATTTTGGTCTGAGCAGCTCTGGGACCCAGATTCTTTTCTTACTTCCACACTTCCTTTTATACTCTTCACCCTTCCCCAAGTCATATTTTTCTCAACATTTCGTTACCTTTTACTTTAGTGTTAAACTTCAGTGTTCCGTTCACTGAAACCATTTAATGGTTGAGCCCAGCTGAATTCTTGGCCTCTGTACACTTGAATGTAATGGTCTGTAGTGCATCCATTTATGTTTGTTTGTCATCATATCCTGTGTCTTGAGTGTGTTTCCCTAGAGTCATGGTTAAACCATCCAGAGCAGGGACCACATGCAACATGCTGGTACTAGACTCAAGCCCGTGTATGAATGGATTGATTCCACTTCTGGGATTCAGTCTTTTTTGGGCAAATTTCCTTATGACTTTAGTTTTTAATGTTTGTTCTGTTATTTTTCCTAAAGACAATTTCCGGTGATCTCTAGTTTTTGTGAGGGTCACATCTCCATTTCTCTTTGTTTGCTTATTTTGATAGCATTGTATATGGTGGGTACCTTTCTTGGCTTATTTGCAAAAACACCATGCCTTCATTGTGAACTCATCTATTCTCAGTTTTTTTCTTTGCTCTGGTTCCACTTGACCCTCACCTCACAAAGTCAATAGCCCTCTCCTCTTCATATCAATCTATTTTGTTTATACCTTTCTTAACATGCTTTACTGTACTATTTTGTGTAGTTTAGTATACTCCATGTCTCCAGTCCCTGAAGCATACACACATACCCCTGTACTGGCATAAACGTGTGTGTGTGTGTGTGTGTGTGTGTGTGTGTGTGTGTGTGTGAGAGAGAGAGAGAGAGAGAGAGATATTCTCAGACAGGAACCATCCTTCAATCAGATTTGTATCCAATTACTCTCATTGTTCTTGGAATACGGTCAAGATTGACCCACTTTTGCTAAATTACTGCCTGAATGATCAATCAAATCAATGAAGCAAGCATATTATTTTCTCTACTTATATTTTTCTAGCACTTAGGCTATCTTCCTTCTGATTGGACTACTTAGAAATATCCCTTTAATTGTATTTGTTTCATTGCATTTTATCTAAATTATTCTGTACAAGGATGTGTATTTGCAGAAATTTCTTTGACCTTGCTTGTACTTCCTTTATTCTTGTCCTTTCAGATAATCATCACCCTAATTTTCTTTCACTTGTGATTACTCTGTCTATTGATGATGTAAAAACCTGTATTTTGCTTCTCCTTTTATTCCCCCCCCCCAGTAGATGCCAGTCCTGTACATAATTAGCTTTAAAAGAGAACCTGTTTTAAAATGTCTTCTATTTAATACTCCTTTTACGTATCTTGAAACTTTTGTCTTTTCTTAAAATATGCTTCTTTTCAAATGCTCTCGCCTAATTAGAGTCACGTTATCATCTTTTCATTTTATAAAAATATAACAATCATTTTCCCTTTGAGAATTTGAGCTTTTTAGATTTCCTTGTTGTTTTTTTTTTTTTTTTTCTGGCAAGCCAACTGTGTTCACCTTTCAGGTTCTATAATTCAACTTTAATATGATTTTTCAGAATACAAAGTATACTTTAAATATTTGAAATAGCAATAATTGCACCTGGGATACACCTCACTGGCTCCTATACTGCCACTGCGCAGAGCTACTTTAAATATTTGAAAGAAAACAAATTTTCTTCCCGCCTTCATCTTCCTTAGATCCTGGTGAATCAGGCTCTTGAACTGCCATGAAAGGTTCTCGGAGAGCGGCCGTACTTGCACAGCCGTAGTCACTGGTCACTCCGAAACAACCGAGGAACTCATCGTCAAAGCATGTGTGGAGCTATCGCTTCCATAGCATTGCACTTTATTTTATGTAAAGGGTAAGAAAAAATAATGGCACAGTTTTCACCATTAGTTTAGAATCAACTTAGAAGACAGAGTCTCCATCCCCAACACATCCCTACACAAGATAACTTTTCTAAAACAACACAGGACGGTGTTAAATTGTATTACACAAATTATGTACACACGTGCACAGCGATAGAAAGTTAAAAACAATGATACATTAAGTAACATTTAATCAGGAAGGATGTTTTCTAGAAAACTATTTAAATAACAAATGGCCAAGAGAAGATGTTGTCACAGAAAAGGGAATGGCAGGCGTCTGGGTGGCTCAGTCGGTTAAGCTTCCAGCTTTGGCTCAGATCATGACCTCACAGTCGTGAGTTTGAGCCCCATGTCAGGCTCTGTACTGACACCTCAGAGCGTGGAACCTGCTTCAGATTCTGTTTCTCCCTCTCTCTGGGACTCTCCCCCGCTCTCACTCTGTCTTTCTCTCTCTCTCAAAAATAAATGAACATTAAATAAATTTAAAAAAAAGAAAAGGGAATGGCATAAACAGAATGATGGGAAGGGAGCCAGTAAGCAGAACATTTGCCTCTTTTGAGTCTTATCAACAGCAGTGTATAAAAAATGTTATCCTAAAAATGGACATTTAACTTTTGTTCTATCCAGAAAATAAAACTACATGTAACAGGAGTTCTTTCTTTTCCTTTATTCTCCAAAAATGGTTTAATAAGATTAGCAATACATAATTATTGCTCCAGGCTCAAATGTAAGACCCAAGAAGTTTGCAATTTTTCTGCTCAGGGAGATCTTATACATCAAGAAATATTAAACAATTATCTGATAACATGTAACATTAGGTGAAGGTATAAAACATATGGTGTAGGAGAGGTTCAAAGGGTAGAAAATACCGTTAGGCTCGAGTAAACAGATTAATGCTCAAAGAGAAGTTAATATTTGAGCTGGGCCTTAAGAAGAAAGCTTTTGAGAGGGCAGAGAAGGGATATATGGGCAAATGTGTAAAAGACACAAAGGCAGGAATGTGTACAGTCTTCTCAAGATATGGCTTGCCTTACAGTTATTTATGTAAGGATGTTGTTGGATAAAAATGAAAATGTAGCTGAGTTGATACTAGTTGTTGGTAATATGATACTAAGGTAAGGCAAATAAATGGAGATGTAACAATTTTTATAACAGTATTCTCAGTATTGTTAAGATGTCACATGTCCTCATATTCATCTGTAGATTCAAAGAAATCTCAATTAAAATACCAGCAGGAATTTTTTTTTTTAAGAAATTGATTAGCTGTTTCCAAAATGCATGGGAAAGGCAAGGGACCTAGAATAAAAGTTCTGAAAAAGAGTGAAGTTAGAGACTGACTTTACCTGATTTTACAAGATTGGTTATACAGCCTCAGTATCCAAGACTATGTAATATTGGTATAAAGTAGAAATATTTAATATTTAATAAATATATAAAAATAGTAATACATGGACTAGAATAGAAAGTAAGAAATAGATGGAAACATATAGGGGCACCTGGGTGGCCCAGTTCGTTGAGCGTCTGACTCTTGATTTCACCTCAGGTCATGACCTCACAGTTTGTGAGTTCGAGCCCCACATTGGGTTTTGTGCCGACTGTGCAGAGCCTGCCTGGGATTCTCTCTCTCCCTCTATCTCTGCCCCTTCCCTGCTAGCTCGCTCTCTCTCGCTCTCTCTCTCAAAATAAATAACATTTAAAAAATTAGAAAAAAAGGATTGAGACATATAGAGTCAGTTGACTTTCAACATAAGTGCCATGATAATTCAGTGCTAAAATGTACAATATTTTTCAATAAATAGCAGTACAAGAATTAGATATCCATGTGGAGGGAAAAAAAACTGAGCCACAAATGTTATTACCATGCCATAATTAATTAAGTTTGATTAATTAAAGTTAATCATAGGTCTAGACCTAAGAGTTTAAACAATGAAACCTGAAAAGAATGCATAGGTGAAAATCTTTGTATGGTCGCATTAAACAGGTCACAAAGCATGGACCATCGAAGAAAAAACTGACACATTGAATTTCATTAAAATCACAACTTTGGTACTTAGGCACAGTTTCAAAATGAAAAGAGAAAGCATAGACAAGGAGAATATATTTGCAAAACATATATACAAGGACTTGTATCCAGAATGTGAAGAGCATTTACAACTCAGTAACAACAACCCAATTTTAAAAATATGGACAAAAGATTTTTTGATAGCCATTTCACAGAGGAGGATTATATGAATGACCAATAGCATATGAAAATATGTTCAACATCGTTAGTCACTGGTGAATGCAAATTAAAACTGCATTGAGATACCACTGCACACCTGTTAGGATGGCTAAAGAACACTGACAATATAAAATACTGGCAAGGATGTTGAGAAATGGAACACTTGTACATGACCAGTGGGAATGTAAAATTTTACTGCCACTTAGGACAATAGTTTGGCAGTTCTTTTAACGTTAAGCAGATATTTAACCTTTAAAGTCAGCAGTTAAACTCTTTGGTATTTTCCAAGAGAAATGAAAGCATATATTTATGTAAAAAGTTGTGTGTGAATGGCAACGTTAGTCCCAATAGACAAAATCAGGAAACAGCTCAAATGTCTATCCTGTGCTTTACTCCATGTCTTCTAAACAAGAATCTTGGAGGAGGTGCAACTCCAGGAATCTGTAATTTTCCACGTTCCTCCATTTTATTCTGTTGCAGTCAGGCAGGTTGGGAGCTGGTGCTCTAGACTATCCGGTCCAGTATGGTAGGGCCACTACTATCTCATACTGTACTTTTGTGCAAATTTGAAAGATTATGCCACCTAATGGGTGCATGGCTTGACAGCCAGAATAAAGGCTGAATTTCATTTCTTCTAATTCCTTAGGTGGGAGCCCTAGGTCAGTTTTATGTGTACCATACATAACGGAAAATATGAAACAAATAACACAAAGCCATGACTCACAACCTCATTATGAGTAAAGTTAATCTGGCAGAGTGTTTAAGGTAGGTGAGTCTGGAGTTGGCTAAAGGACTTTATTGTTTTTGTTTTCGTGTTTTTGTTTTTGTTTTTTTTCTCTAAGACAACTCTATAATGTTACCACAACAATACTTCCTTAGACCTAGAGGAAAAGTAGAAAGAGGCTATATTGAAGGATAGTTAAGTTGGTTAAGTAGCTTCGAGCAAACCCAATGTTCTCCCTACTTTGTGGAAGGAAGAGAAGGAATGAAAGTAGGGGAGATGGTTGTGGATTCATCCGTCTTTCCACTTCAGGGAAGTAGAGAATAAGGTAGAGAGAACTAAAGAGGGGTGTGATTTTCTCAATTCCTGAGAAGAATGATGAGCAAAAGGAGAAAGTGATCCTGGACCTGCTCTATGGGAGAAAAGAGTTATGGACTCAACCACATGGATCAAATGGGAAAAAGGGAGATACATGCTGCACACTAGAATTTTTAATTCACTGTAATACCTAGTCTATTAATTAATATTTAATAAACCTACCCTCTAGCACAGCAGCCAACCAAAGACTGTTAAACGTGAACACTGTTCCTGTTTCTTATGCATACAGTAATCCAGTCTTGTGCATGGTGAAGTGGGGAAGGGGTAGAGGCAGATGGGGGACAGAGTGATGAAAGTTTAAATGTCAAGAAGGATAATGTGGGATAAAAATGTCAGAATTAGTTTAAGACCCAATGCTGAAGAAACTTGATAGCTACACTAAGTGATTTAGAAATACATTTTATTGGAATGATGAAGCTGGCTGGTAGTGCTTTGGGTAAAGTTGTACTTTAAGATTAATTTATAACATTTGTATTGAGATGTAATTCACATATCATCACTTACTTGATTGTAGAATTCAGTCCTTTCCAGAATATTCAAGATATGTGTACCCATTACCTCAATTAATTGTAGCACATTTTAACCATTCCAGAAAGAAACCCCATATCTATTAACAATCACTTTCCTTTTCCCACAGCTCCCTCCCTTACCCCCACTTTAGGCACTGATCTACTTTCTGTCTGTAGATATTGGACTTTTCTGGACATTCCATATAAATGGAATCCTACAATACGTAGTTTTGTGACTGGCTTTTTTTCACTAGCATAATGTTTTCCAGGTTCATCCATGCTGTGTCATGTGTCACATTTAATTCCTTTATATTTCCAAATAATATTCTATTGAATGGATATACCACATTTTGTTTATTCTGACATCAGTTGATGGATATTTGGGTTGTTTCTACTTTTCGGCCATTATGAATAATACTGCTTTGAACATTCATGTGCAGATATTTTGTGGACATGTTTTCACTTTTCTTTGGTATGTACCTAGGAGGGGGATTTCTGGGTCATTTGGTAACTCTAGGTTTAACCTTCTGCGGAACTGCTGGACGGTTTTCTAAAGCAGCTGTGTCATGTTATATTGCCTCTGATAACGGATGAGGGTTACAATTTTCGCACATCCTCATGAGCACGTGTTATTATCTGTATTGTGGTCATAACCATCTCTGAGTGGGGGTGTGAAGAGGTATCTTATTTTGGTTTTGATTTGCGTTTCCCTGATGGCTGTTGATGTTGAGCATCTTTTCCATGTGCTTATTGGCCATTTGGGCATCTTCTTTAGAGAAATGCCTCTTCAGATCCTTTGCCCGCTTTTTTTTTTTTTCCTCTTAAGGTATAATTGACGTATAACATTATATTAGTTTCAGGTGTATAACATAATGATTTGTATACATTGTGAAATGAACACCATAGTCAGTCTAGTGAACATCCTTCACTATACATAGTTGCAAATTCTTTTCTTTTTTCCTTGTGATGAGGACTTTTAAGATATACTCACATAACATCTTTCGAATATGCAATACAGTATTAGTAACGATAGACCCCATGCTGTAGGTTACATCCCCATGACTTGTTTATTTTGTAGCTGGAGGTTTGTACCTTTTGACCCCTTCATCTATTCCATCCACCCCCACCCTGCACCGCCCCCCCCCCCCACCTTCTGGCAACCACCAATCTGTTCTCTGCATATGTGAGTTTTGGTTTTGGTTTGTTTGTTTGGTTTTTAGATTCTACATATAAGTGTGATCATATGATATTTGTCTTTTCCTGACTTAGTTTTAAATTGGGTTGTTGTCTTTTTGTTATTGGGTTGTAACTATTCTTTATAATACTATAGATACAAGCCATATCAGATATATGATATATCTATGTTTTCTCACAATCTGAGTTATTGCAAATTAAAACAATGATGAGATACCACTACATGAATGGCCCAAATCCAAAACACGAACAACATCAAATGTTGGTGATGATGTGAAGTAAAAAGAGCTCTCATTCATAGTATTGTGCTGTTATCATTTCAAGCTTTTTACAAATTGCAGATGACTTAACTGTCTTCCTGATTTTAATCTTTCCCTTTTTCATTCTCTTCTCATTCTTTCCGCTAATGGAGGACCATAATAGCAGTTTTCAAATATATGAAGGGATATCATGAAAATAGGAATTGATTCACTCCATGGAACTCCAGTAGTAAAAGAACTATACTGTTTTCTTCTAAATTATATTATGAATAAGTCCTTCAAAACTGAATGCATTTCATAAAAAATTCAGCTAATTCTGTAGCTTCTTTTTGGCGTCAGATGGTAGAAACCTAAGCAAATAAAAGTCACTTCTTCAAACCTTCTTTAACTTGCTGTACACACTCAAGTTTTGTTCTTCATTATGCTCTCTCATATTTTAGAACAGGCTGATACTATAGGGCTAACCTGCTGTCCTTTCTTTCAAAAAAGCATTCTTCCCATTTCTTCACCTACACAATTATATTTTTTCTATCACTGTTGCTGCTCATATAGCTTCAATTATCCATACTACATTTAATTTACAGTTTACTTAACCAGCTTCTAGTTTACAACCTTTGTAGGTAGATAAGAACTTGATAGGGGCACCTGGGTGGCTCAGTCGTTTAAGCCTCCAACTTCGGCTCAGGTCATGATCTCATGGCTCTTGAGTTTAAGCCCTGCATCAGGCCCTGTGTGCTGATAGCTCAGAGCCTGGAGCCTGCTTCGGGTTCTGTGTCTCCCTCTCTCTCTGCCCCTCCCCTGCTCTCACTCTGTCTCTCTCTCCTTCAAAAATAAACAAACATTAAAACAATTTTAAAAAAAGAACTTGATAATAATTGCCTGTCATACACAAGCAATACCAGACTAGCAGCCATCATTTTCTGCAGCTACATGCTCTATTTTTATACCTTCTCGAAGTGCAAAGATAAACACATTCATTAATATGACGCAAAGCTCTGGTAAATTTATAACATTTTACTTTTTTTAAGTGTATTTATTTGAGAGAGAGGAGCAGAGAGAGAGGGGGAGAGACAAAGAATCCGAAGCAGGCTCCATGCTGTCAGCACAGAGCCCAACGTGGGGCTCAAACCCATGAACCATGAGATGATGACCTGAGCCAAAAACAGGAGTTGGACATTTAACCAACTGAGCCACTCAGGTGCCCTATAACATTTTAATAGAAGCAGAGTTGTATATATTAAAAGCTATGCTTTATGACCAAGGTTTTGGAGATAAGATTCCAAGAACCTTGGAAATCCTGTTTTAAGCTGATACTTTATAAAACATAATTACTATTGATATAAAAGTTTGTTAGAATTGTGATTCAGTTTAGTTAAACAATTTTT
The DNA here is from genome assembly GCA_028646485.1 of Cryptoprocta ferox. NCBI lineage: Eukaryota > Metazoa > Chordata > Mammalia > Carnivora > Eupleridae > Cryptoprocta > Cryptoprocta ferox. The sequence continues at coordinate 21,442,634 of CM053559.1, read as the reverse complement.
TTATGCTTTTGGAACTTAATGTAAGGATACTGTACATGGTGCATGGTGTATCCACATCAGAATATTAGGAAGTTCAGATTAACTAGTCTCTTTATTTGGAAAATACAAACCCACACCCATACATAATCATGGAGAAAACGTAGGTATGTATTTTAAACCAAAATTATTAAATTAATCTTATTTGTCTAAAGATTCACCTTTATTATGTGAACTGGACTCTCTATAAAAATATTTCTGAGCTTCTAGAAGAATCTCTAAGAAGGATTTTTTTCTTAAATGTCTAACACACTTAAAGTTTTCATTAGATACTAGCATAGAAGACTTATGAAAGTGCTTACTATTCTCTATGAACCAGATTATCATTCCTTTCACTTCCAAGACTTTATAATTTAATTTATTAACACCCTTCTATGTTGGGAACACATTGCACGCACACACAGTGAGAGATAACAGCTTTTCTCAATTACAGCAACACAGAGAATTTGTAGCTTCTGTTCTGCAACCTCAGGAACAGGTTTAAGTAATCAAAGAAACATAAAAACTCATCAGTCAGGATTTCAAAAGGCTATTTTCCTTTCTGATATTCATGAAATTTTATATGAAATAGTTTAAGCCCACAAATAGTCAAAAAAGAAATTAAAGGAGAGCAACTCAATTCTTGATCATCTCGTACGAAAGATAATAGAGCCCCCGGATCCTGATAACTGTCTCAAAAGGTCCGTTTATAAACTTACACTCCTACTCATTACTGCTACCAGTGGGGAATTATTTATTGTTGTTGCTGCCTAGTGCAAACTAGATCCAGAACCAAAATGGCCAAACCCAGAAAAAAATTCAAAAGTACTATGTTAGGAAAAAACCCTGTTAACAAACATAGCGCGCTATTGGTGCTTTAGAATCACTCTGGAGGCCAAGCAGATAAATGCCTGGGCTTAACCAGCCCGTGAGTGCATGTCTGTGATGACGGTTGAATTGGCTTTGTGAATCCACTCCAGCATCTTGGTGGAACTTCCAAAGCTATTATAGGTTAATATTCAGAGAGTTAAAAAATGACTTTCATATGTATAAAATGAACATGTATTAGACTTTACTTAACTCACTAATTAATGAGAGAACCAGTGAGATGGTAAGTGTGATTCAAGGGACATTTTAGAAGTACATAGTTCAATCCAGATGGCCAACAAACACATGAAACGATGCTCAGCATCACTCATCATCAGGGAAATACAAATCAAAACCACACTGAGATACCACCTCACGCCAGTCAGAGTGGCTAAAATGAACAACTCAAGAGACCATAGATGCTGGC
>CM053559.1:21426463-21440825 GCA_028646485.1 Cryptoprocta ferox | reverse complement strand
TCTTCCTGTTTGAATTTTGGGAGTGCATGTGTGTTTAGGAATGTGTCCATTTCTTCTAGATTGTCCAGTTTGTTTGCATATAATTTTTCATAGTAATCTCTGATGATTGTTTGTATTTCTGAGGGGTCTACTTTCATATTTTAAAGGCATACATTTTATTTCCCCATTCACTTTGCACAAATTTTGATACTGAAATGGGACCTTTGGCCCCGTTTGTTTCCCCAGATTATTTAACTCAGGGCCTTGAATATAAGGAATTGAGTTGAATATTAGGAAAAAGTCTTTTCTCAATTTTAATTTATTAAATATAATATTTGAATTTTCTGAATATATTTTAGGTGGTAGTTCTTCATAAAGTATTAATACAAAAATAGGATCCAAATCTAGATCTGTATTTTCAATGAACTTCTTTAAACTGAGAATTTAAAATATGTATGGTCTTGTATTTCTTATTCATTGGTGACTTTGCTATCACATTTAGTGGTTCCTAAAATCTATTTTCAATAAAGGATATCTACAAAATTAGTCAATTTAGTTTGAGTTTTTCCTAATTACTAGGCACAGATCTGGGAGGAATGTGTGGAAGCCGTGGGTCTAAAGATCCACGTAGGAGAAAGACGGGAAGCTAGAGGTGATGAGAAAAACAAAACTGAGATTTGAATGGTGATTATTTCTTAAGTATTGGAGGTCAACATTTTTACTTATTTCCTTGAAATGTGTATGAAATTGGTGTCAGCATTTGGATATGACTCAGAATCACACAGTGAAGTTCTGTGACTTCATCCCCACTTACAGAGAATCATTTTCTATCTGACCTCAGTCTACTTTATTCTATTAAAGTAAAAATTACAATACCTGAGTTTATGAACTAATACAACTAACAAAGACCCCATTAATATGACATTTTTAACTCTCTAGAGAAATTACAAGTATTCTAATGTTATAACTTTCAAGGGTATATATACGTTTTTCAACTCTACAGCATTCATATGAGTTAAAGCATATACTAGGCCATGGTTACCAAGTGGTTCTGGTAAATGATTATTATTTCCTTCATTTTACTGATATCACTTCAAACCAAGCACTCACTGTAAGTACTGTGTTGATATCGTGTAATTATGTAATTGATTAGGAAAGGACCCACAGGATTCAAGTAGTTTATACTCAGAAATGATGCAACGCGGGAACAGCAGGAGAAAGATGAACGTTAGCCAGGTGGGCATGGAAGACTCAGACTCATCGTTCTACTGGCCCTCAAAGGACTTGTTGGTCTCCAGATTCTAAACCACCACAGGCATGGACATGAATCATCTTGGTATCAAGAAGTGCAAAGTCTATGTATGGTAGGGATTTCTCACTGGTCATTGACCACCCCTAGACTCTACCAAATCCAGGTAGATGTTATAAATCCAATTATTATTACCAAACAGTTTTGACAAGTTAGTCTGTCTTGCCTTGAAACTATTCATGGACCCATATTTGCAAAGCATCATTTGTCCCTGGATAGTACATTTCCCAGCTCTGACCAAGGTTCATACCATGCTGTAAGCAGTTATGAAGATGAGTACTTCATCAGTCCAGGTGGTCTCATGCTATATAATACATATTACATGACACATTTACTGCTCTCCTTTTGACTTTAGGTTCTTACTATTTAGCATGTTTCTATGGTATGTTTATTCCTTAAAATTTTTTTTTATTTGAGCATATTTATTATATATTTCAATTTTACCTGGTGAAAACTTAAAGAGAAAATGTTAAGTTATTTAAAAACGTATAATCTTTTGGGTGGTTGATAGAATGTAACTTGCCAAATGTAATACAGTTAAAAAGTTAGAAAAAAGTTCTACTCTTATTATCTGATCCTGCATTATGTGAAAAATAATTTAAATAGTAGAGATTAAGATCATTTGAATCAGCAGGTTTATCCACTTACTCGCAATTCATTTTTATATCAGAACTTACTAAATGATACTTTTCTTGGAGATCCTTAAAAGAGCCTTATGTCTGTTGGTCCGTGTAAAGTTATGGGGAAAATACTTTTTTTTTTAATTTTTTTTTAATGTTTTTATTTATTTTTGAGAGAGAGAGAGACAGCATGAGCAGGGGAGGGTCAGAGAGAGAGGGAGGCACAGAATCTGAAGACAGGCTCCAGGCTCTGAGCTAGCTGTCAGCACAGAGCCCGATGCGGGGCTCGAACATATGAACCGCGAGATGATGACCTGTGCCGAAGTCGGACGCTTAACCGACTGAGCCACCCAGGCGCCCCAAATACTTTTAAATTTGAAATTATAAAGTCATTAGAAAAATAATAATTAGTTTGAAAGACATAAAAATACTGGTTGTATACTCTTGGAAAGAAACTGGGAATCTAGATATTAGGAGACTAATTCAAAATTATACAAACTACCTTCCATTTATTTTTGGATATTTTTTATATGGAGATATATATATATATACACACATATATATATTTGGATAGTTTTGATATTTGGATATTTTGGACATGTATGTGTATATATACATGTTGTACATGTATGTATATATACATGTTGTGCATATATATGTTGTTATTTTGGACATGTATGTATATATACATATTTTGTACATGTACATATATATGTGTGTGTGTACATATATATATACACATGTTGTTTTGCCACAGATGTCCCAAATGTAGACATTTGACTCAATCTCTTATGTTACATCTCTGTGGATAGGAAGAAAAATGTATTTGAATTATAGTAAAGCTAGAGGATAGGTAAAATCATACAGCTAAATCTGTTATAAACTCTTACGTATTATTGAGTGTATTCATTGATATTTCTCTATGCACTTAGTACTAGGAATAATTGTCTTTATCTAGTAACTGCCTTTTTTCACATGAAGCCAGACCTCATGGATTCAGATTCTGGCTTAACTACTTAGATATATGAGTTTATGGAAGTATTTAAATCTCCCTGTGCTGTAGTTTCTTCACCTATGTGATGAGTTTAAATGAGTTAATACATGTAATGAATGCCTACAAAAAGTTGGAATTCAGTGAAATATTAGGGATTATTATTTTCTTCTGAAACTCTGATCTCTTCTTAGATGTTCATGTAGATTGCTGGAAAGCTGAGAGTCAATTTTATAGCCATTTCTAACAAAGGCACAGGGCCTTACAGTCTGCAGAGGAGACCATTATTAGCAGTTTCTCTGTAATTCTTTGGAAGTACCAATATAAATTGTTTCGTCATTTCTTGATTTTTCAGTTTTAGATGAAAATTTAATAATTGCTTGTTATGAAACTTTCACCTATCAGGGTTTGTTTCTTTTTTCAGTTAAAAACTTTTGCAAGAGTTTATAACATTTGCTTTCTAATGCATAGCTATAATTGTTGTGGGTAGTTTTTCTATAAGTTCATTCAAAAAATTAAAACCAATAGGCAGCATTTATAATGTTATAGTTATGAAAATATTATTCAGTTTAGAACCAAGTAGGATGACTGAATTGATAGAAAATGAAATGTAATTTTATGTCATTCAATCTGTCACTGTAAGGGAGGCTTTCCCAGGCATAAAGGTTCTAATGGAACCTGACTTGACTTGTTTCTAGCTTTCTTGTTTTCCTCTGGGTCATACGTAGCTGCCAGGGGGCTTCCATGTCTGAAAATGGATTACTTTGCCCTTACATATGGCTAGGTACAGTATTTGCGGTTCAAAATCCTTTTCTTTCAGTATTATGAAGACATTTTCTTTTTTCTTTTAATGTCTACAATTGGTAAAGAGAAATTTAGTGTTAAAGAGAACTTTAGTGTTTAGTAAATTGGAGTTGTGGTCCTTGATGGTTTTCTGTTTTGGATTTTTCTCCCCTCTTAATTTGATTTTTGAAATTTTTATCAGGCTGTAACTAGATCTGTGTTTGTTTGTTTGTTTTGTGCTTGGAACTCAATCTGAACACTTGAATTTGGGAAATTTTCTATTATTATTTTCTTTCTTTATTTTTCATTGTCTTGGTCTTCTCTTCTCAGACTAGTATTAAATGGGGATTAGATATCTTGGGTGTATCATCTAGCATCTTCTTTCTCTCATCTCCATCTGTTTACATTTTTGTTAATATATTCTAAGAGTTTTCTCAATTTTATCTTCCACATTACCAATTTATTTGTAAGCCATGGCCTTTTTTAGCTGTTCTGACCCATTCTCTGTTTCCTTTTTCTACTTAAAGTTTGTCCTCTCTTATCCAGCCTTGAGAATTATTCACCTTCCTACTTGAGATCTTCATGTGGCTTTCAGATATAATTAAATTTCATGTGGCACATCAAATGTAATCTGTTCAAATTATTATCCTTTGTACCATTCTCTGTCTCCTCCAAAAAAAAAAAATCATATGATCTTTACTTGGCTGATTCCATCTTATTAGGTCTCAGTTCAAAAATCACTTTTTCAGTAAATAAATTCTTCCTGTATTATGCTATTTATGTTGCCCAAGTCAGTGTCTATCACATTGCCATGTCTTCTACATAGCATTCGTCAAATGATCCTCTGATGATCCTCTTTTCCTATTATTGCCTCTCTTGTTCAGTCCTCCACCACATTATCTCCTGACTAGCCTTGATGAGTAGAGTATGAAAGAAGTAGTGATGTGTGACTTCTGAGGGTACACCATAAAAGGCATGTGGCTTTCTGCCTTGGTTTTCTGGATCATCAGCTCTGGAGAAATCCAGCTACCATTTCAGACAGGCTTCTGGAGAAGTTCACACAAGGAAGAACTTAGGCCTGCTAACAGCCAGCACCAAGTTGTCAGCCCTGTGAGGGGAGCCACCTTGGAAGGAGATCCCCCAGCCTCAGTAAAGCCTTTAAGTGACTGCAGCCCCAGTCAACATTTGACTGAACTTAGTGAGAAGCTCCAAGCAGAACTGCCCAGTCAAGTGTCCCCTGAATTCTTGACTCAGAGAAACTATGAAAAATAAACTGTCTGTAAATTTTGAGATAATTTATGTCAGAGAAGATACAAGTTAGAACAAAAGGGAGGACATCATTATAGACCTTACATATATTTTAAGGATTAGCCAATATTAAGAGGAACTTTATGCTGATAACTACAACTTAGAATAAATGGTTAAGTTTCTTCGAAGACAATACTGTCACAAAGTAGCAAAGTTCACTCAAGAAAAAATAGTGCATGCATGGGTGTGATTGTACACATGAAGATGAATTCAGAGTTAAAGCTTTCCAGCAAAGAAAATTCCAGTTCCAGTTTGTTGCATTGGTGAATCTTACCAAACATTAGAGGGAGAAATAACACAAATTCTATACAAATTCTTCCAGAATATAGAAGAGGGGACATTTAAAATAAAAATCATTACATGCTAATATTTTTCGTGAATGTAGATACAAAAGTCCTTAATAAAATTTTAACAGATTAAAGTCAGGAATATATAAAAAGGATAATACATTATGGCTAAGAGACACTTTTTTTTGGAATCATGCTTGATTTAATGTTTCAAATTCAACCTATGGAATTTTCCATACTGATTGAAAAATGGAAAATAATCATATGTTCATTTTATTAGATGTAGATCACAGAAAACTCTCAGGAAACTTGAAATATAAGGGAATTTCCTCATTGTAATAAAGAGCATTTAAGTGAAATCTGTAATTAATATCATACTTAATCATGGGAGACCAAATGCTTTCTTTTAGTATAAGGGCAATGTAAGGGTGTCCACTTTTACCACTTCTATTCAGTATTGTTCTATGGGCCATAGCTAGGTCAGTGAGGCAATAATAAGAAATAGAAAACATCTTCGACTGAAAAAGAAGTAAAACCCTTTATCCACAGACAACATGGTCATCTCTTTAGAAAATCCCAAGGAATCTATGAAGGATGCTACTAATAAGTGAGTCAAACAAGATTACAGGGATAGGCTGATGTACACAAATCAGTTCTGTTCTGTATACTAGCAACAACAAAAAATTGAAAATGCAGATTAAAAACAACTTCTGTGGGGTGCCTGGGTGGCTCAGTTGGTTAAACTTCTGACTCTTGGTGTCAGCTCAGGTCATTATCTCATGATTTTGTGAGTTTGAGCCCCACGTGGGGCTCTGCACTGACAGTGCTCTGTACTGTCAGTGCAGAGCCTGCTTGGGATTCTCTCTCGCTCCTTCTCTGCTCCTACCACAGTCACACTGTCTCTGTCTCTCTCAAAATAAATAACTAAACTTAAAAAAATAACTTTTATTAGAGCATCAAAAACATGAAATATTTAATACCTGACACGATACGACGACTTTAGCAAAATATTTCTGAGACAAAATAAAGACAACCTGAATAAATGAACCAGTAGACCATGTTCATGGATCAGAATACTCAGGGTTTTTGAAATTCCAGTGTTTGCCAAATCTGCATACTAATCACAATCTCAGTGAAAATCTCCATAATTTTTTGTAGAAATTAATATTTTTAACAAAGAACAAGTTGGAGAACTTTCACTGCCTTAAAGCTTCACTAATCACAGCAGTCTCGTGTAGGCATAAGGATGGAAATACAGATTAACGGAACAGAAAAGAGAGTTCCAAAATACACATGCATGGATACGAATAATTGATTTTTGACAAATGCACCAAAGTAATTCAATGGGGGAAATTAATAGTCTTTTCAACAAATGGTGCTGGGACAATTGAATAACCACATTTATAAAAAACAAAAGTGCTTGATCTTTGCTCCACAGTATATACAAAAATTAATTCAAGGTCATAGATCTAAGTGCAACAGCTAAAACTATAAAATTTCTAGACAACAGGCAAAATTCTTTATGACCTTGGGTTAATCAAATATCTTTTAAGACACAAAAGCAAGAAATATAAAATAAAGACATGATAAATTAAACCACATCAAAATTTAAAACATTAGTTCAAAAAATACCGTTAAGAAAATGAAAACGCAAGCTAAAGACAATATTTGCAAAAACAATTATCTGATAAAGGACTCTTATTTGAAAGATATGAAGAACTCTTAGAATTCAATAAGAAGATATATAACCCTATTAAAAATGTGCAAATCAATTAAAGAGACACTTTACCGAGGAAGATCTACAGTTAAGCACATGAAATACTGCTCAACATCATTAATCATTGGGGAAATGCAAATGAAATCCACAATGAGGTGCTACTACACACCCACTAGTATGGCTGAAATTTAAAAGACTGATAATACTATGCATTGACAAGGATGTGGAGCAGATTTAACATTCATTCATTGCCAGCAGGAGTACAAAATAGCACAGCCACTTTGCAGAACAGTTTGGCAGGTTCTTATAAAGCTAAGTATGTACTTACCATACCAGCCAGCAATTCTATTCTTAGCTATGTCTTCAAGAGCAATAAAAACCTATATCTACCCAACGACTCATACTTACATATTCATAGGAGCTTTGTTCATAAAAGCTAGAAACAACTCAAGTGTCCTTTAACTGATAAAGGATATACAAATTGTATTGTATCCTATGTAATGAAGTACTTCTTAGCAATACAAAGAAGCAAGTTACCAATGTATTCAACATAATATTTTACTGGGAAAACTATTACATTGACCAAAAGAAGGCAGACAGAAAAACTTTTGTAGTGAAAATTGCAAGCATTTAAGAGGGAATAATTTTGAGGCAATGAGAATGTGCTATACTGTGGTTATTGTATTTGTGATACAGCTGTATGTATATATTTGTGAAAACTCATTATACAATATAAATTTGGTGAATTTTATTATATATAAATTTGACCTCAGTAAAACTGATTTTTTTAAACGTATGCTAACAGTTCTGATTAACTTAAAAAGCACCATGCTAACTACTTATGTTGATGGTGAGGGTGATTTAGAAAGGAGGACAGTGTCTACTTAGGAAAGGCAGATATAGTCAAACTGAATTTCCTCAGCAATATGTATGTGTTACTGTGCTATATACTTTTATGTAAAAAAACTTTTTATTATTAATTTCTTACCAGAAAAAAAAGTCTATATTAAATTCTTGTCTGGACCCTTTTCCTTATTCAGACATGGATTTGAAATAGAATTTTAAGAGCTCTTTTTTTGGGTCTACAGCTTTAAGTAGAACCTTTCCAATCTTGTGTACCGTTATGTAAATGACTTTAGTGTACCTATTGTTGTAAAACGTATTGCCTCAAAATTTTGTGACTTGAAACAACAAATATTTTACCTCATAGTTTCTGTAATCTACTCCCCAGCTTTTTCCTGAGAGCTTCCCTACAGGGATGCCTCACAACATGGAGACTAAATTTCCCAGAGCAAGTGATCCAATACAGCACCCAAGATGGAATCTGTCATCTTTTTATAACTTAATATCCAAAGTGATAATCCATTAGTTTTGTATTTTGTTTGATAAAGGTAAGTTAACAAGTCCTTCTTACACTCAAGGGGAGAGAATTACACAAGACATGAACATCAGGAGCCAGAGATCACTTGGGTCCATCGTGGAGGCTGCCTGTTATGTAGTGATCAATAACTGATTGGACAGATGGATGGACACACAGACTGATTAATGTTATACCACAATAAAATGTATTTGTTTAATGTTGTATACCCTATCTTAAGAAGAACCCTGAAGAATTTGAGATTATTTAGTAAAGACTGACCAGGATAGTGAGAGGTCTAAACATTGTTTCCTTCCATATATAAAAATTAAAGATCCTGCCAACTTTTGCCTAAAACAGAAAATTTTGAGAAGACATAGTAACAATTGCAAAGCATTTGAAAGAGCAAACTCTGGAAAAAGACTTAGGTATTCTTTTTACTCCAGACAACCATCCTAGTACTGGAGGACAGGAGTTATAGGAAAATGATGTTACAGGAGAGAGACTATGCTTCAGTATGAGAAATTTCTAATAAATTGTGTATTTGCTTTTCAGGGCCATTTCCATTAAACTTTAAATGCTTTAGATGCTTTCTTCCAGGTACTACTATATGATCAATAACTATGCATTCATCATGCTTTATCCCTAACATATGGGTTTTTTTCGGGGGGTTTTTTGAGGTTTTTTTTAATGTTTATTTTATTTTTGAGAGAGAGACAGAGACAGAGCACGAGCAGGGTAGGGGCAGAGAGAGAGACACACACACACAGAATCTGAAGCAGGCTCCAGGCTCTGAGCTGTCAGTACAGAGCCCAACGTGGGGCATGAACCCACGAACCATGAGATCATGATCTGAGCCGAAGTCGGACGCTTAACCGCCTGAGCCACCCAGGTGCCCCTAGCATATGTTTTTAATGACTTTTTGACACTGAGCCATACAACACTTCTGGAGGTGAGGATTTTGGAGGAATTGTAGTTACACATAAAATAAAATAAATTAATCTGAAGGTCTTAAATATTGCCCTGTCCGTTTTGGAAGAGATCAGAACATTCAAAAGAAAAACATAAATGAATGATGAGATTTTAAAATAAATATGCGCTTGTTTATTTTGTATTCATACCTGGACATGTAATTTCTTTTTTATTTTTTTATTTTAGAGAGAGAAAGAGCAGGAAGAAGGACAGAAAGAAAGAATTTTTTTTAATGTTTTTGTTTTTTTATTTTTGGGAGAGAAAGAGAGAGACAGAGAGACAGAGCATGAGTGGGGGAGGGGCAGAGAGAGAAGGAAGCACAGAATCCAAAGCAGGTTTCAGGCTCTGAGCCGTCAGCACAGAGCAGGATGTGAGGCTGATGAGCCATGAGATCATGACGTGAGCCCAAGTCGGATCTTAACTGGCTGAGCAAGCCTCTGAGGCGTCCCCGAGAAAGAATCTTAAGCAGGCTCCATGCTCAGCACAGAGCCTGAAACAGGACTTGATCCCATGATCCTGGGATCACTACCTGAGCTGAAATCAAGAGTTGACTCTCAACCGACTAAGCCACTCAGGTGCCCTCTCCGCCCCCCTTTTTTTTTTACTGTTATTTGTTTATTTTTTTTATATTGTGAAAGTAAGGCATACTTGCCCAAAAAAAACAGCAGTACTGAGTATGTAAAGGTAAAAGTCTACTGTTTTCCTTGCCCAAGACCACCTCCCCACCTACACATACACACACACTCTCACACACGGATCCAATTCCCCAAAGAAACCACTATTAACAGTTTGGTGTATGCCATTCCAGATATTTCCTATACATGTACATTCTTACATGTGGGATTATAATATCCATATTGCTTTGCAATTTTGTTCTGTTAGATAAAGCTAAAAACTAAATTCTTTTATCATTCAACTCCTAGTTTTAGATTTATCATTTAGATAAAATAATCATTACCTTTCTGCTTTAAAAAGGTAAGCAGGGGAACCTGGGTGGCTCAGTGAGTTAAGTGTCAGACTCAGGTCATGATCTCACGATTCGTGGGTTCGAGCCCTGTATGGGGCTCTGTGCTGACAGCTCAGAGCCTGGAGCCTGCTTCAGATTCTGTGTCTCCCTCTCTTTGCTTCTCCCCCACTCATTGCTCTGTATCTGTCTCTCAAAAATAAATAAACATTAAAAAACTTTAAAAAATAATAAAAAATAAAAAGTAAGCAAATTTAGTGCACTTACATTTCTAGCTACTTTCCTATTCTTTCTGCCTTTCCTTTTTTGCTATATAATTTCTTATAACATTTACATCCTATTCTAGGACCAATATTCCCTGAATTGTTTACCTTAGTTTGTATGTATGTATATAATTATTTATTTATTTTTATATATGTTATTTATTTTTATATAAGTTAACATGTGGTGTAGTAGTATTGGTTTCAGGAGTAGAATTTAGTGACTTGTCACTTACATGTAACACCCAGTGCTGATCCCAAAATGTGCCCTCCTTAATGCCCATCACCTATTTAGCCCATCCTCCCACTCCTCTCCCCTCCCCTCAATCAACCCTCAGTTGGTTCCATATATGTAAGAGTCTCTTATGGTTTGCCTCCCTCTCTATTTGTATCTTATTTTATTTTTCTTTCCCTTCCCCTATGTTCATCTGTTTTGTTTTTTAAATTCCACATATGAGTAAAATCACTGGTATTTGTCTTTCTCTGATTGACTTATTTCACTTAGCATATTACACTTTAGTTCCATTCACATTGTTGCAAATGGCAAGATTTCATTCTTTTGATGACTGAGTGGTATTCCATTGTGTGTATATACCTCATCTTCTTTGTTTGTCAGTCAGTGGACATTTGGGCTCTTTCTATAGTTTGGCTATTGTTGATAATGCTGCTTTAAACATTGTGGTTCATCTGCCCCTTTGAATCAGCATTTTCTATCCTTTAGATAAATACCTAGTAGTCCAATGGGTAATTTCTAAGTATGAAAATTAAGCAGAATTTTTACTTCATTGGTATATCTGAGATTTTCATTTGAAATGCATTAAATCTTGAAATGTTTTTGCTTCATTCATATCATTTTAATAAGAGGTTTTTGTTGCCATTACAGCACAAAGGGAAATTGAGAGTTTCACTCTTTCTCAGAGTCTTGATTTTATAATTGTGCATAACAGAGTGTCATTTGTAATGGAGGGCAGTGAGGGCATCACCATGTTCATGGGAATTCTCAGTCCTTGTAGATTTTGTGTTTACATTACTCCCTTACAGTCAGACAAGAGGAGCAGCCACTATGGATTTGGGACCATGGATAGTATAACTTTTAAATTATATATATGGGTGTGTATATAAATATAACATATTTATCATAAATCTACATCTGTAATATAATATATTATAAATATGTGTATATAAATATACACATGTAAATATATTGTCAACAACGACTGGTGATGGAAAGAAGATTAGAAACAGTGGAGATTTCAGGGCACCTGGGTGGCTCAGTTGGTTGAACGTCCAACTTTGGCTTAGGTCATGGTCTCACAGTTTGTTAAAGAATTCAACTGCTTTTGAAAGTCAACTACTATATTGAAATATAGTGGTAGAAAAAAGTTTTTATAATTAGAACTTGAGTTAGATAGAAATTCATTGCAAGGAAGTAATGCTTGCACTTAAGTTTAACTATTTCAGATCTAGATATTTAAACTCTAGGTTTTTTTAAAATATAATTTATTGTCAGGTTAGCTAACATACATTGCATACAGTGTGCTCTTGGCTTTAGGGGTAAATTCCTATGATTCATCGCTTACATACAACACCCAGTGCTCATTCCAACAAGTGCCTTCCTCAATGCCCATCACCCATTTTCCCCTCTCCCCATCCCCCCATCAACCCTCAGTTTGTTCTCTGTATTTAAGAGTCTCTTATGGTTTGCCTCCCTCTCTGTTTGAAACTATCTTTTCCCCTTCTCTTACCCCATGGTGTTCTGTTAAGTTTCTCGAGCTCCGCATATGAGTGAAAACATACGTAGGAGTCCTGATTCGTAGGGGCACATGACCCCAATGTTTATAGTAGTGCTTTCAACAATAGCCAAATTATGGAAAGAGCCCAAACGTCCATCAACTGGTGAATGGATAAAGAAGATGTGGTTTATATATACAATGGAATACTACTTGGCAATGAGAAAGAATGGAATCCTGCCATTTGCAGCACCATGGATAGAACTGGAGGGTATTGTGCTAAGTGAAGTAAGTCAGTCAAGGCTTTTTTTTTTTTTTTAATTTTTTTTCATGTTTATTTATTTTTGAGAGAGAGAGACAGAGCATGAGTGGCGCAGGAGCAGAGAGAGAGGGAGACATAGAAACCAAAGCAGGCTCCAGGCTCTGAGCTGTCAAAACAGAGCCTGACGCCGGGCTCGAACCCATGAACTGTGAGATCATAACCTGAGCCGAAGTCCAGCGCTTAACTGACTGAACCACCCAAGCACCCCTGAGAAAGGTCTAGCTTTTAAAAGCAAACATTTTCCTAGATGAATTAAAAATTTTTTAAGTTAAATAGTATTATTATATTAATCCAAATCCCAGTATAGAAAGGAAAAATATGAACGAGTATCCAAATACAAAAAGAGTCAAAACCTTGTTTTGTAGGACTTTTGCCTCTAGATAACAGCAAATCTTAGTGAAAGTAATTAAATCAAGTGTGCTTTAAAAGCTATCAAGTTTAGAATAAGGCCATAAAATGTGATCAAACAGAAAAAAATGAGACCTTTCCTACAAAAATGCTTAAAAGTACCATGTGTCTTGTGATCCAAGACTCTAGTATATTGAGAAAGATGTTATGTTTCTATTTTTCTTATTTTTAAAATACATCTTTTAGGTTTTTGGTTTTGTGTACTATAAATATTTGTTAAAAATCTTAATGAAAGAATTGATTACATAAAACCTAATAACTATATCCTATTATGGGTTTTCATTTTACAGACTTGCTTCATTCTATATTAACAGTTTTTAAGTTTTGACATCATTTTAGTGCCATTTTTGACTAGTATATCACTTTTATTAGAATAACATGTCTGAACAATAAGGCACTCATAACTCATCATTTTCCACCATAACCTCTCACATCATTTACACTGAACATGTAGGATCTTTATGATTTCAGTTCAGCAAATTGTAAATGCAATTTTATAGTTGTTTATTTTTTGTTTGACAGCTCACCAGAGAATTCAATAAACTAATCAAGTGAAACCTGTTTAATCTCGTCATCTAAACTCTAATGGACAGTGCATGGACATGGCTTGGTCTGATAATAGATGAAAACAAAAGGGAAACTTGATTTATCTGTCTTTACCTCTTGTATCTCAGCCTGGGGAGGAGTGGGGGAAGTTCTTACTAGAATAATTCACATCAAAGCAAGATGATTGTTTGAAACACTAGAAAAAAGCCATGCTGAACACGTAAATTCTAATTCTGTATTTTAGTTTTAGCCTTTATTTGACGATTATAACCTTAGAAAATACCCAGTTTTTAATTTAAATATCCAATACAGTTTGGCTTCTGTTACCTCATCCTTTATAGCTAAAAATAAAAAGATCACACCATTCTTTGTTGAAGCCAAGTAAACAAATTTAGAAAGTAACAAGAAAAAATATTAATTTTCTTTAAAGATCTTGAAGGATGATTTGAGTACATGCATGTCATTTCAATTGGAGATGATGTCTAAAACAGAAACCATAATTGTGCACAAAATCAGTTGATTTGGTCACATGTTTAGAGGGACTGATTGTTGCTGACTTTATTAAGTCTTCTATTTTTAAAGACCCAAGGGATACAGAAGTGCTGATGCATAGGGGCACTTGTACCCCAATGTTCGTAGCGGCACTTTCAACAATAGCCAAATCATGGAAAGAGCCTAAATGTCCATCAACGGATGAATGGATTAGGAAGATGTGGTTCATCTATACAATGGAATACTACATGGCCATGAGAAAGAATAAAATCTGGCCATTTGTAGCAAAGTGGATGGACCTCGAGGGTGTCATGCTT
>CM053559.1:21000232-21426363 GCA_028646485.1 Cryptoprocta ferox | reverse complement strand
AAAAAAAAAAAAACAGGCTACCTTGGTGATGTGTCTGCTTAAATCAATCATATTTATGAATATAGATATAAAAATTCTAAAAAAAAAAAAGACTTAAAAAATTCAATTTAAAGTGAGCATATAATATATACTTTTATATTTCGATGGTAACTGAAATTAAGTTTCTCAGAACACACTTTAGTGCAAATGTTTTATCTTTTTACTGTGGTTGACTCTCAAACACCTACTCTGTTTTCAAATCTAGTGTGATTCAAATAAGAGGTAATTGGGACAGTGTGCACAGGTAGTACTTTTAAAGGTGTTCAACTCTATCTAGCTATTAATACACTATCCAGGTAAAAACAACAGTAAACATTTGTTAAATACTCTCTAGGCAACAGGTCCTTAGTTAAGCTTTTTATATGTATTGCATAATATTTAAGTTATTATATTTATTTTATTACAGTATGGAAACTAAGGATTAGAAATGTTAACACATTCAAGGTCACAGAGCCAGTAGTACTGTCATGTTTATGGCTTAGTGAATTTGTCCTATCAAAGCCTTTTCCCCTTTTACAGACACTTTTAACCCCTAAATTATACTATCACAGCATATCCATAGTGCAAATTCATAATTGAAATAATAACCTTACTTTACATTTTGCATCTTCTGCCCAATTCTACATGTGCTAGATTGTGCACACACTGATACAGGAGTCCATATTTATAAAGACACCTTAGAAATGGACCAAACATGTAAGAACATATAGAAAGGTAATTTGAATGTTACACATTTTCCAAGTGTGAGATTTTATCACTTTCCTCAGAATAATAATAGTGTCTAAAGTCCTTTCGTGTCTATATCATATTTTTTACAAAAGTTTATTTATTGGAGCAGTCTGGGTGGCTCAGTTTGTTAAGTGACCAACTTTGACTCAGGTCACGATCTCGTGGTTTGTGGGTTCAAGCCCCGCATCTGGCTCTGTGCTGACAGTTCAGAGCCTAAGCTTACTTTGGACTCCGTGTCTCCCTCTCTTTCTGCCCCTCCCCTGCTTGTGCTCTGTCTCTTTCAAAAATAAGTAAGACATTAAAGAAATTTTTTAAATTAAAAAACGTAAAAGTTTATTTTTTGAGAGAGAGAGGGGGTGGGGAGGGGCAGAGAGCAAAGAAGAGAGAGAATCCCAAGCAGGCTCCACGCTGTCAGCAGGGACCTCCATGCAGGGCTCTAACTCACAGAACATGAGATCATGACCTGAGCCAAAACCAAGAGTTGGACGCTTAACCCACTGAGCCACCCAAATACCCCATACCACCTTTTATTCTCTTATTGCTCTTTTAGACACATGGAGTAGATACCAGTTACAACACGAGGAAAAAAGGCATGGAATTGAGTTTAGTTCCACATTTGGGTGCTTTCCCTCTGAACCATACTTATCAGGATGACATTCTACTACTGCACATATGAATTACAAATTATACTAGATTATAAGGTTTTAAAGATGTATGTAGCTAAGTGCTATAACGCTACTCCAAATAGCTGCCTGAATGAAGACATGTGTACTTTAATATAGCACTTCAAAAAGTATATTTCATGAGATGGATTATCTATTTTATATACAGTTACAAATCACTTCTATTCTGTCAGACTGTAAAGTTATTTTGAATGCAGACTAATATTGGGAAAATAGTGAATAATGTTAAATTTTAGGAGCAAATTCAGAAAGCCATGCTGTGATTTGAGCAACTATGCCTTCATGATTTAAAGTGCTGGTTTCTTATGTCATGTGGAACAATTCTTATTTCCTCTGAAACTTTGATTATACATATATTTAGTTTGTTGTTGTTGTTTCTGTGTTTTTGTTTTTTGGGTGTTTTTTGTTTTTTTGTGGGTTTTTTTTTTGTTTTTAGTTTTAGCATCACAAATAATTCTGGTTTGGAATTAGAGATCGTGTTTTGAGGACAGGAAAAAGCTTGTACATTGTACTGGAGCTTTGATTTATTATATAATTTATTATATATGATATACTCTAATATTATGACTTGGGCTTTAAAAATAATTTCTTGCTTTAAAATGTCTCACAAAATCTTAAGACTCCTTCATTCACCTCTAGAACCATCAGCACTAGTTCCACCTCTTTGGCAAGTGAACCAAATCTTACTTATTTCTCTCCCTGAATTGTGTTCAGAGTAATTTTAAACACTTGCCTTATAGAGGAAATAAACTTCTCCATTCTTAGGGAACACTGTTCAACTGAAAGATCCGACAATGTAATTCTCAAATGAGTTTAAAGAGTTGATGGCTTAAATGAATGTGAATTCTTCTTTACCTTTTACTTTGAGCTTGGCTACTATTTCCCATTAATAGCATTTTGTACTACATTAATTGCTTCTTTCAAGCTCCTGTCAGCTTTCTGGTAGGTAAGTTATGCTCCCTCAAACCCCACTCTCGTAGGCATTTGAAGAAACATAAAGGGTCAATCTAGGTTTTCCTAAATCTATCATTCTAGGATATGAGTTTATTAATTGCTTTATGTTTATATCTCATTTCTGACTTTTAACCAAAACTATAATGAATTCAAGATAGTCATTAGGTCTAGATCCATTGGGCATATTAAAGACTTTATGTATCTTCCATCATAGAAACTGAATATCTTCAAAATAAATAAATAAACAAATAAATAGGAAAAAAAGAAACAAAAATGTCTTCATAGCGGATATGATCTTATATATAGAAAAATTCTAAGGAATATATAAAAACTTATGATTAATAAGTGAGTTTAGCAGAGTCACAAAATACAAGGCCAATATTCAAAAATCAATTGTATCTCTGTATTCTAGAAACAGACAATCAGAAACAAATTTAAAAATCAGTACCACTTACAATAACTTGAAAAAACATAAATAGAGGTAAATTTAACAACCTATAGCTACAGCCTTACACTGAGCACTGTAGTGTATTACTGAAAGAAAGTAAAGAAAATCTAAATAAATGCAGAGATGCACCATCTTCATGGATCAGCTCAATATTACAATGTCAGTTTTCCACAAATGGATATATAGATTCAAAGCAATCCCAAATCAAACATCGGTGGGCTTTTAAAAGAAATTGATAAGCTGACTCTAAAATTTATATTAAAATGCAGAAAACTTGGGAGTAGTCAAAATAGTTTTGAAAAAGATACACAGAGTTGGAAAATTCATACCACCTAGTTTCAGTAATCGAGGCAGTGTGGTATTGGCACAAGGGTAAATGTATCAATAGAATAGATTGGAAAAGTCCAAAAATCAGCCCACAAGTATATAGTCAATTGATTTTCAACAAATGTGGTGAAATAATTCAATGGAAGTATTGAATAGTCTTTTCAACAAATGGTGTTGAAACAGCTGGTTATCTATTTGGGAAATAATGAACCTCCACCTTAATCAAATATCATGCATGGAAATTATTTTGAAAGATAATATAGATCTAAGATAAAATCAAAACATTAAAACTTCTATTAACACTTCTAGAAGAAAAAATAGCAAAAATCTTAGCTATCTTAAATGAGGCAAAGATTTCTTAGGAAACAAAAGGCACAAATCTTTTAAAAAATGATAAATTGGACTTCCTTAAAAGACACAGTTAAGAAAATTAAGAGGTAAACCACAGATTGGGAGAAGATAATAAATCAGAAAGATAGATATACATGCATTATTTGTATGTGTGTATGTATCTATGTGTATTTGTTGAAGTATACATAGTTGAGGATATGCATCCAGAATATATAAAGAACCATTACAGCTGAAGAGTAAAAAGCCAGACAATCCAGTTTTTTTTTTTAATTGGCAAAAGATTTGAAAAGGTATTTCACTGGAAAAGATATATGAATGGTCAATAAGCACATGAAAAGATACTTGGTCATCAAAGCATTGGGAATTAAAACCATTGTAAGTTACAAGGTATAAGGTTAAAAGACAAAACTAAGTGTTGATGAGGATGTAAAGCAACTAATTTTCATGCATTGCTAGTAGGCATATAAAATGTTGCCACCGCTTTGAAAACAAATTTAGCTATTTCTTTAAAAGTTGAACATATACTACCATACAACATTAATTCCACTATTAGTTGTTTGTCTAAGGAAAATGAAAATTCATGTCCCCACAAAGGTTTTCACACAAATGTTTATAGTAACTTTGCTTATAATATCCCAAATGCAACTCAAATATCCATCCATAGAAGAATAGATAAGCCAAATGTAATACATCTGGTACAAGGAAATACTATTCAGTAATAAAAAGGAATGAATTACTGAAACTTCAAACAGCATGGATAAGTCTCCAAAACATTATGGTGAGCCAAAGAAGTGAGACATTCTGTGATTCCATTTTTATGAAACTATAGAAAAAACAAACCTAATATGGGCCCAGGGTAAGGATGATTTACTAGAAAAGGAAATGGTATATGTTAGGCTGATGGAAATTTTCTATATCTTTATTGATGTGGTGATTACAGTTTTATACATTTGCCAGACTTACCAAATTGTACATTTAAAATAGACATATTTTGTTATGAGTAAATTCTACCTGAATAAGGATGGAAATTATAGAATTTACAAATTCTACTTATAGTTGATCCCCAAGGAAAAAAACTCAAATGATAAATGAACACCGAGCATAATTTCAGAATCCTGTTTGAAACTACATAAAAATACTACTATAAAGACAATTAGTAACCTCTAAATATAAACATTTTGACTTTCAGTGCATTTGTACAGAGAATGGTGGTGTATTTCATTTAAACATGAAAGATCGACTATGGCAATCTATTCTAATCAGAGGAAAGCCTCAGTTCTAAGTGTAGAAACAAGATTAAACAAAGAGACACATCCAAAATAATGAAATTAAATGATATATAGAAACTAAATCATGTGTACTACTCATATATTTTCAGAAAAATAGAACCATATATTAGTGTGAAAAGATGTAAAGAAATGAATATTAATTTGTTGAGCCAGACACATAGTATTGATGAAGATGTACTATAATTAACTGTAGCTAACAATAACCAAATGACTTCTTTTTACTTTATACTTTTTCTTACAGTAATTAATATGAACAGATATTTCCCTTTGTCCCTGTATTTCTTGATACCACGCCCTTCCTCATAACACCTCTTTCTCCAAAAGTGAATTTTCAGATTCATCACCTCTCCTTATTTTAGTTTTTCTTTTCTTTCCCCTTCTTTTTTGTATCTCCAAAGTTATAGTAATTTAGCAAAAGTCAGTGCCCCTCTTCACTTACCCACCTAAGGCACGCTATTCCTCAGAACGTTTTTGAAGCAGTTTTTGCATTGTAAAGAGGACAGTATTGTGGAAATGATTCTCAAGCTCAATTGTACAGGAAATTATGAGTTTGCGTCTACTTTGTAGGGCATCAAAAGTGTGTGAAGTACTATAGAATGGACTACATCTCTTTTTTCTTCTCCCAAAGTAAATTTTTTTTTAATCATCCTTTACTTTTTCCCTTTCTTTTCCTTTGAGCTGTGTCTGCAGTAACCTGTTCAGTTGCTCAGTGAACATTCCCTTCCACCCAGGCAAACCATTTACAGTGTGTATGTGATACTATTTTCTTGAGGCTTGATGGACCATGATGAGCTGTCAAGCTTAGTTACTTTTCTTAGGGCTCCTTTCTGCCCGAGAGTCTAACTGTCTTAGTCTCCTTTCACCTTCCTACAGATTTGTTATCGGGCGAGAAAAGCCAGGACAAGTGAGTGAGGTTGCCCAGTTGATAAGCCAGACACTGGAACAAGAGAGGCGCCAGAGAGAGCTGCTGGAACAGCACTACGCACAGTACGACGCGGACGATGATGAGGTAAGTGGTGCTCGCAAACGTCCCTCCTACCTTTCTTCCCACGGCGTTCCTACTTTACGAAACTTTGCCGTGAAAAAGTAGGGTAGGTTCTTTGCAGTTTCTCAAGGAGAACATGTGTATATTCAACCCCACAGAAAAGAAATATTACTTACGATTGTTATTAACTGATGAATCAAGTATTGGTATCCTATTTACAGCATGAAGACTTTGGAATCAAAGAAGTCATCTTTGAGCTATTAAAAGAAATTCACTGAAACAAGCAGAGTAAAAATACCAAAACTCGAATGGTAGCTGTTGTTGAATTTGGTGATGTTCTGTCTCTGTTTTATTTCTTTTTATTTCCCCCCAATTTTCTAGAGTAAGTTTGTAATGCTTTTTGAAAAAAAAATGAGTAAACATTTTGATTGAAGAAAGACACACACATACATACACAAACATACCCAGGAAAGTACTAAAAAATGCTGAGTGTTTTCAGGTTTCTTTTTTTTCCGGGAGAAGAAAGTTCCTTGGAACTGCTCACTGTGATTTGTGCTAACATAATGCAGAACAAAGCCTTTCCAGCAGCACATATTCCTTAGAGTAGATACATATTGGAATAATTTTGCATCCTGCTCTCTGTAGAAGATCAAGTAAATGAATAGAAGCTAACCCCCAAGTGAAAATGGCTCTCTGGAAACCTTGTGCGTTATAATGCAATACAGATGCTGGTCTAGTTCTCATGTAAATGCCAAATGTACATTGATATAATGGACAACACGCTTTATTATAAACATGTTTAAACATGCATGTGTTTCATATTGGCATGTCAAAAAAATCCACCAATAATTGAATCATGGTATTTCATACTCCATAAACATAGTAAATATTCAGGTAAAACATATTATTTATAAACCAGCTGATGTAAGGACGGTGCAACTTCTTATGTTCAACTCTGCTCATCTGAATATATTCTTTTTCCAGAGCTTTTATTTTGGTTTCTAGCCAGGACATAGTGAAGATTAATAAGCAGACATTGAAATATTTTTATGTAATTTTAGTCTGGAATGTTTTAACCCAAATATATATTAGTTTTTTATATGATTGCAGCTTAATGAGAATGTATTCTCCATTTATCACAGTAGAAGAGTAAAAGTGGTGCATCTTTTGATCAAAGAATAAACATTACAAGTCTCCATGTGAATGAATTAGTCTCTTAGAATCTTATATAGTTGATTTAAATTTTCACTTACAGAGTGCATTTGAAATGGCAAGTATTTTTTTTATTCTGAGATATTACATATGAAAACGTTATCTTGGATTTAGAAATTAAAAAGTGAGAAAAAAAGCAATTTCCTCAAATATTTAAATTTTCATCTTACCTAGTTGTCTTCAGTTCTCTGTGCTAGTGTTTTGTGTTTTGTCAGAGACACTGATTTGGTTTGGCTACAGGCCTATTTTAGGATTGTAGAACCATTCTCTGCAGATTTGGTTTTTACTTGCTCACTCTGCTAGAAAGAATTTGGAGGCGAGGTTCAGGGCAGTTCGGATGACATCAAGTGGGGGAAGATGAGGAAGCCAGGCTCCTCAGACTGTGGGCCTCAGTATCTTTGGCTCTAATAAATTGGGCTAAAATTCTGAATTCTTTCTAGTTTTTAATAGTCCATGAATCTGTGAAATAAAACATCGAGTCTAAAAAGGAAAGAGGTAAAATAAGATAGTTCTTTAAGGCTCTCCTAGTGAAAATTTTAGATCATGTGCTACATACTACATTCTTCTAGTTATTTTGAGAAATTGATTTCATTCAGCCCCAAAAGTTTTCAACTCAGACCCTAAAGCTGTTTGTTTGATGCTAGATTTTCTCTAATTTGAGTAAATGCAAAATGAGTATTTGTTACTCAACTTTTACACTTAAGGGCACATCATAAAGATTTTTTTGTTTGCCTATTTTTTTTTTAAAGAAAACAAAGTTGCTTGTCACTTGAGCAGGTATTTTTCAGGACTAAGAAGGAAAATAAATATTCAGTGCCTGGTACTTTGCAAGGTGCATTTTCCTGAATGATTTCATATAATCTTTACAGCACACGGAAGAGACTTTTTTTCCTAAAAATGAAGCAAACGAGGCTTTTTCTAGTCATACAGCCAGTAGTTGGCAGATTTAGGATGGGAATAGAGTCTTCCTGTCTCCAAAGTTGGGACTCTTTACAACACTTCGCTGTTTTTGAATGGAGTAGGCTGATGGGTCTGTCTTTGTTCAGGCACACACAGAGAAACTGGGGAACAAGAGATGTTAGGAAGAGGATTCCTGTTTTGAGTGATGGAGTTTCTTGTAATACTTAGGTTATGTGATTCTTTATTCTGTATTTCTAATAGTAGGGAATCAAGTACTTGGAGAATTAATCTTATTCTAGGTAGATAATCCATAAGTATCCTATGAAGATAGGACTTAAAGGGACGAATAATTGAGTATACGATTTTGTTTTTTAAATTAGAGTTTAGCTCTAGGTGAAACTTTTTCTTCTGTCTTCAAGTTGTAGAAATAGAAATCAGATGCTTGCTACTATGTTATTCCAAGTAACCTTCACTTTACTGGAAAGGTCAAGGAGTCTTTTTCTTTGTCTTTTTCTCATGCTCCTCTCTGACTTATAATTCTCTCTTTCTTGTGTGTTGCCAAAACATGCTCAGTTAAAACCAACTGTTAATTTTCTGTGCATAGGGGAAATGAAGCTGTACAAATAATGAAAATCCACTCTTGCATAAATACTTTATCTACTTGATTTAAATTAAATTTTTTTTACTAATACTACCAAATAGTGTTAAATCAATTTGAGTGGTATGTCTCTATTTTTTATTTACTCTCTTCCTCTTTGTTAATGAAAAGTAAAATGGCCAAGAGACATAATGAAGGTGAGAAGAACCAATATTGGTTATCCAATGGGTAAATGGTCCTTGAATAACTGAGTTAATTTTATATGTAATTGAACAATGTATTGATTTACACATTGTTGTTAATCCTGAATTGTGTAATCAATCACTTGGCTTCTCACTTTTGTTATCATTTATGGAATCATCTTGTGATTTCAAAGTTAGAATCATTTTTATTTCACAGTATCCCCTGTGACATTCCCTGGGCCAGCCAGGAAAACTTCTAATTAAATGCAGAACAACCAAGTTCATCCAACTAATTTCCAGAGCCAGTGCTTAGATCAGCATTGTCTGCTGAAGGATAGATAGCTTCTGGTTTGGGTCAAATCATCCAAGGTTGATTCTTACTTGGAACTTGTCACATTGACAGAGGGGAGTTGCTTGCTTGAATTGCCTATGGGGAAAACATTGCAACGTGAGAAATATATCCTGAAATTGTAAAAGTACAGTAGTTCTCTATCAAAACCATATTTAGGATTAAGAATACCTTATCATGTATTGTGTGTGCTTGCATATAGCTGTTTTAATGCTTTAGGAAACATTAAATGTTTCCTAAAGCATTTAGGAAATGCTTTAGGAAATTATAAGTGGTAATTCAGTAGATTTCATAATTTATAGATAATTCCCAAATTTTACTTAAATTTCTACTCTTTCTGGTTTTTTTCCAAATATTTAAACCAGAAAAGTTTAAAATAAGCAGTCAAATCAATTTTAATCTACATTCCTGTTTCTGTTTACTCTGTGTTAAACATTGTGATTTAAAAAAAAAAAAAAAAGTTAAAAGGGCCCTGCCCAAAGCCTGAAGAATAAAGGGCAGAATCCTGTAAAGAAGAGGAAGATTAAATCTGAATAACTGAAACATTTAAAACATAGATCTGAGTATATCTGTAATTAGCAATTGCATTTCTGGATAATAGAATTATTATTCATTTCTTTTTCTTTCTTTCTTTTTTAAACAATCTGGAAGGTAACGATGGAGGATTTCAGTAAGCCCCTCACACAGTCAGCACTATCCCACGAAATTCTGGGGGTATGGTAAATTTTTCAACTAGATTTTAATTTTCAATAACAAACTTAATCTCCTGTCATACTCCACAGTTATCAATGTCTTGCTTTTTAATGGTGGGATGATGTAATTTTGGTATATGTTTTGTGTAACATGGGTCATAGGTATAAATTATAGGTAGATGTTTCTATCAAAGATCATTATGCAGTGTGAAATACAATTGGGCTCAGACTAGAAATGAAGTATGAACTGGTGCTGTACCACATTTTTGAATTAGGAAATACATATGGTCGTTCACATTAAAATAAACTATTTTACCTGCACTTTGAAATTATATGATTTTTTAAAAATATATTCTTAAAATATTGTATTTATTACATTTGAAAGTCTTAGATTATAGGTATTATTTCAAAGTCTCTTCTGGCAGTAGTTTATAACAAGGTTAATCATCACTCTAGAAACTGAGGCTCCTTCTCTTAAAACCTAATTTAATTTCACTTCCGTAATTTCTTTTCATTACTGGAATTAATATTATTATAACTCTAACATGAGAACGGTAGTTTAGTTTTTAGAATCTTTTAAAGTACTGAATACTGTTTAGAGCAGCTACCTACATGGATATTGCTTGTGTTAACATGTAATAATTAGAGACGGAAATATAATGGAAGCTATGGTTTGCGTAAGTGTTGAATGGTTTACAAGAATACAGTTTTTAGGTGAAAAGCATTACAGGGATAACATTAAATTTGACTCCTGCTGTTTGCTGTTCCTGGTTGGAAACAGCTTGTGTTGTGTGAATAAGAGATCGCAATTACTATGGATGGCCTTTAAATAATGTGGATTGACTTTATACTGTTCTTAATGTTGAGAACCTGTGGGGTGGGGGACATTCTCTCAGTTCTCAAACATGTGTGTTATAGCAGGCACCGGAACTTCAGTGTTTTTTCTATCCTTTATCATTAGACTACTCTCCTTAATGGGGAAAAAGCCTTCTTTAATTTTTGTTGTCAACCATTTTAGAACACTGTGGCTGAATTGCAAGGAGTGTCTGGCAACTGCAATAACAATAACAACTATTTCCTTAAGGTTTGTTTTTTGGGTGGAAAATAATGCTTATCTGTACTTTTCTGCTTCGTGCGTGAAATTAAAAATTTTGTGTGTCTTATTAACTAGCTCTGTGCTCAGAGGAACTTCTTTAGAGCCGTTTTGCACGTTGAATAATAGTTGGAAAAATTATCATTTGAAAATAGTATTTAATTCTGAAATATAGCACTTATTACAGGTGCAGATTCTGCAAGTTGGACTCACTCACTAACGTTTGTTTAACCGTGGATGTTTTTAACCCTTAACACTTTAAATATTTTGTAATTCATATTAAAGGGGAAGAAAAAGATACGCAAGGACAAGGCTGTATGATGTTTATAGGATACAGTGTACACATTGTTTTTAATTCCAGTGTTGTTGTTTTAGAAAATAATCTTTGGATACAAAGTTTTTAATTTTTCAAAAAAACTAAATGCAGAGTATCTTTAAATTATAGAAGTACTTATTTGCATGATTTCCATGATGGACATAGCAAAGTGTCTAAAGACCTATTACACTTTACCTAATAAAACAATTCTCACTATCTTTAGGTGCTAGTAACAGAAATGGAGGAGCTTAAAAATGGAAGTCAAGTATGTTTAAAATGGAGATTGGATTATGGTGATAAGAGGAGCCTGAAGAATAGGAGAAATATAAAACGTTTTTAACAATTTGTGTATAGCCTCCAATTTGGATCTTTAAAATCGTTAAATTTAATTACATCCTTTAGTTTGTGATCCCAAAATCTACAATAGTGGTCATTTTCCTTGAAACCTAGAATCATAAGATGCTTGGAAAACGTTTAGATGAAAATTATATCCATGCTTGATCTAGCCTAAGCAGTGTATAGGTACACACACACACACACACACACACACACACAATCTCTTGGAGTTAGACATCCTCCTTCCTATACTTGAAAGATCCTCCTTAGAAATATATTCTTTGTATGTGAAAACATTATTATTTATAATATTGAGCACAGACAGGAAGATGGGTCATGTCAAGGGAAGATAGAGATTAAAATAGAAACTTTGCCTAAATAATGTCATCTTTTATAGCTTATTTTCTTTATTTTATCATAATGCGAGTGATTTGAATATTTTCATGTTATCTTCCTTCCAGCTACCACATTGTGATGATACTTATTCATGAGTGAGTTACAAAATACTAAACAAATTCTATCAAATTTTCTATGCCATTAAATTCCTCTGAGAGTGTAGACATACATCCTAGAAATCATGCTAGAACAATTCTGTAGTACAGTGATGAACCACAGGCTTTGCAGTGTTAAAGAGATATCACAGAAATAAACACAAAGGACAGGATTTTTCCAACTTTAAAAACATTTTTAATTTGAATATAATTTTATACCAAAAAGGTGCCTCTTATACTAAAAAGGCACCACGGGAGATGGGCCTTATCAGCCTTACTGTCCAGTGAGCCCGAGGGATTCTGTGGCTTTCCTATGCTTCTGCTCCTTCTCTATTCTCTTCCTGGAATGCCATTCCCTGCACCCATTCTTGGTCGCCCTTGGTATGCCCTGTAATCCTGTTCACTTTTCAGGGCTCAGTTAAGGTCTCATGTGTCTTCTCTGCAAAGTCTTCTTAGACTTTCTCAGCTGGGTTGGGACCCTTTTCTGTATGAGTCAGTAGTCCTGGACATCTCTCTCTCTCTCTCTCTCTCTCTCTCTCTCTATCATTATTTACCCATAAATATTCCCCACTAGTTTGTAATCTCTTCAATGACAGGTTTCAATAACTGTTTGATTTTTAATACATACCAGCATGAGTCTAGCACTGGGCACATTAGAGGAAGCCAAGAAATTGAACTGAATTGAATCACTCAAAGGATATTAAGATAAAAATTGGAGAACAGAGTTAAATGAGGAGAATAAAATTTAATTAGGAACATAATCTGAGATAGTGAGGGAAGACTGGCATAGTGTACATGGGTAAAAGGATTGTCAAACCTGGCAAGACTAGAGCTTGGAGATAGGGACTAAGGAACAATCTGTACTTGTCCTTTGGTATTTTGGATTTAATACCTTTCTGCAGGCTTTTACTTCCACATTTTAATTCTTTTAAAAGAACATGAATTTGCAGGAAGACCCTGTCTCTATCACACTGCACCAAAATTCTTTGCATGTAAAACGAGGAAAAAAATGAATATACATACTTTTTCCTTGAAAACTTTTGGACTTTAGAAATAGGAATTTGGTGACTCACATTGACATGACTCCTTTTTATTCATAACTGAATAAACATACAATAGAAACAATAAATGAAATGGCCCAAGTGATGTCAAGATCCATACTGCATGGATAGCAATTTTCTCTTCTCTTGCCCAATAGCCATCAGTCATAGAAATATATTTTCATCAGCAGTAAGAACTAAATGGTGACACTGAATATCAGTGTTCTAAAGCAGCTTTATTATGGAAGTTTAGCAGGTCTGATAAGTACTTCCATTTATTTTAATCTGATACTGATGCTTGTAAGGATAGTGGTAAAACCTCTTAATGGATTTCTGGAATTCCAGTTCTTAAAAGGATGTTTAAAAATTATTTTATTGACATAAAATTGACAGAGTAAAATGTGTGGATCTTAAGTGTATAATTTGATTTTTTTATCATTATATATTCATATATTAAAGTCATATATTAAAGTCAATGTTAATGAGGGATAATTTATATACAATAAAATGCACCAATTTTAAATGTATTTATGTAGGTAGTCAGTTTCATGAATAACCACCACCACAGTCAAGATACAGAACATTTTCATTACCTCAAATAATTTCCTTATAGAACTTTGCAGTTACTCTCAGCCCAAACCAACCATCTATCTGCTTTCTAACACTGCAGATAAATTTTGTCAATTCTAGAATGTCATTTGAACAGAACCGTAAAGTACATACTTTTTAATATCTGGCTTCTTTCACCTTCGTAATGTTATGTTTATCCTAAGTGTTCTGCATATTATGATGAGACTGTAATTGATATTGCTTTGAGTTACCAGGGCCCACCTAAAGTGGGATGTCTAATTGGAGAAGCTTGAGTCCCATGGGCTGCACTACTTTGTAAGATGAACATAAATCTAAACTTCCACTGTGTGAGAAATTGCCTTGTTAAACCTTGGTGCTGCGTAAAAGGGAAGAAAAAATTTTTCCTGAGACATTTTGATCACAGCAACCTGAATTTATGCTACCTTTAAGAGAAAAAAAAAGCATACCCTTTATTGAGGCATTCATCTTCAATCAACGCCTAAATGTAAAAGTTTAAAAAAAATGAGCTTACAATTTCAAAGTACAAATCACCATGAGTAACCGCAGAAGAGGGTGGATGCAGTGAGGAAGTGAGTGGAAAAGGGAGAAAAGAGAAAGGAAAGAAAGATAAGACCTCAGTTATCTTATCAGTTATACCAAACTGGAACTAATATCTCTAGTCCTGTATAACTTCTTCCAGAGGACAAAAATGAAAGTAGTACAACTCTGATACTAGGAATGTAGTAAAACCTTGAGAGTGTGAGATGTATTAGGTAATGAGGTATAACGTTGGTACCAAACCAAATAATGAATGATAAAGAAGACTTATAGGTCCATCCTATTCATAAAACAATGCAAAAAAACAAAACAAAACAAAACAAAAAGCCTAAATAAGATGTTAACAAATCATATCCAAGAACATTTAAAATAGATATTATGATGACATTGAGTTTAGTCAGTAATGCAAGTATGGTTTCATATTTGAAAATCAGTCACTACCTGCGTTTGATATCATACTAGAAGGCAAGAAAAGTAAAAGAAATATATTGGAAAAGAAGAAATAAAACTTTTTTTTTATGTTTTATATATTTTTTGAGAGAGAATGTGAGTGGGGGAGGGGCAGAGAGAGAGGGAAACAGAGAATCCCAAGTAGGCTCCGTGCTGCCAGTGCAGAGCCCAATGTTTGGCTCAAACCCACGAAGCCACGAGATCATGACCTGAGCTGAAACCAAGTCTGACTGTTAACCCACTGAGCCAACCCATGTGCCCCAAGAAATAAAATTATTATTATTGCAAGTGATGTGATTATCTATTTGGAAAAACCTCAAATACACCTATAGATCCATTACTAGAAATATTACAAGATTTTAGCAAACTTGCTGGGCATATAATTAATAGAAAATATAGCATGTATTTCAATGTGTCTACAGAGAGAAAATACAACTTATAAATTATTAATTACTTTGGGAAAAGACAAGACCTTGCCTAACAAAACATAGGTAAGACCATCATGGAAAGAATTTTATTGAAATATATTAAAGAAAACTTATATGAAAGGAAATAGAAGTCTTGTTCATGGATTAGAAGACTCAGTAGTTTAATTGAGTCAGTTGTCTCTAAGTTGATTTATACATTCAATGCAATGCCAGTAAAAAGAATTGTAAAGAATTTAAAAATAGAATTTTGGTAAGCTCTTGCTGAAATCCATAGGAAAGAACAATTCACCAGAAAAAAAATAACATTTTTTTTTAGAAGAGAGATATTTATTACTAAGCTGTAGAAATTTAGTCCCTGGAGCAAAAGAAGGAACAAGTTGGTCAAGGAGTCCGGAAGCAGTCCCTCACATATATGAAAATTGGATTAGTCATGCAGATCACACTCCGTGTGGTTGCAATCCCCATCTCAGTCTGTATCCAAAAATTCACTCCAGGTGGATCAACTATTTAGATGCAAAAAGAAAAATTAGAAGACACCATAGAAGACTATCTTTATGACTTCAATGTAAGACATTTTTCTACATGAAACACCTAAGAAAGAAAAACTATAAAGGAAAGGATTGAGAAAATTGACTACATTAAAATTAAAAACTTCTGTTCATCAGCAGAATACCTTTATGTAAACAAAAAGGCAGACCAGAAGCTGGGAGAAAATATTTGAAAAAGAGCAAACTGATAGTCACATAAAAAGTACTTCTGTGAGCCAATAAGAAAAGAATACCATTCCTTTCTTTTTGTTGTTTAATGTATATTTTTTGAGACAGAGAGACAGAGGATGAGCAGGGGAGGGGCAGAGAGAGAGGGAGACACAGAATCCAAAGCAGACTCCAGGCTCTGAGCTGTCAGCACAGAGCTCGACGCAGGGCTCGAACCCACAGGCCATGAGTTCGACCTGAGGTCATGACCTGAGCTGAAGTCAGACGCTCAAGTCAGACGCTCAACTGACCGAGCCACCCAGGCGCCCCAAGAATACCATTGGCTTTAATGGTCATGTCATAGAAGAAGGAACCTCAGTGGCCAGGCATATTAGCAATCAGGATGTGAAGATTAAAAACCAAAATGAAATACCATTTGCTATCTACTGAATTGATTTAAATGGGATATTTTAAGTTTTGCTGAGGATGTGGAGTTAAAGGAACTTTTATTCTCTGCACACAGGAATATTGATCGGCCCATCCACCTTGAGAAACAACCTGACATTATGTAGCAAAGTTGACTCAACAATTATATTTTCTACCAAACACTTAGTAAAAGTCTTATATACATGAGTTGTAAGAACTGTTCTAATATTTTTCTTGTAAGAGGAAGAAAAATTGGACACAAGTGACATCTCTACCACCAAGAGAATGGGCAAAAGTACTGTGGCGTGTTCTTACAGTGGAATGATGTACAGAAGTTGTTTCAGCAATGCCATGACAACTGGTAGAATGTCAGGAACATACCATTTAAATAAGAAAGGCACACAAGAATACAATAGGATTCCATTATATGAAGTTTAGACCCATTAAAAACAAATGATGCATTGTTTTGCTATACATAAATATGATAAAAATAAAGAAAAACCAAGAATGATGGTATTCAGCAGAATTACTTTGAAGGGCAAGCAACTAAACTAGGAGCAAGAGAGCACACACAGAGGACTGCACCATGCGGTGGTACTCCTCCTTTTGTTGTACTAGGTTGTTCATTGGTAGTGGTTTTATTATTATTCATATGCCACCTGTATGTTCTATAAGTAGTTCTTCTGTCAGCTCAATATTTAATGAAAAAATTAAAATCTGTCATGTACAGTTTTTTCATTAGCAGTTACATGGATATAAAGTGACTCCGACCTCCTTCCTGCTCCCCAGCACTTACAAAATGACTCTAAGATTTTGTCTCAAACTTGCCTCAATGTGACATTCTCATGGCACTTCTTTTAAATTCTTTTAAATTTCCCCACCCAGCCTCAGACCTAGTGAAACCGAATATGCATTGTAGCAGGCCTCGGATTATGGGAGATTGAGGGAAGGGGTTAGCGGCGATCAGCGCTGGGGTTGTCCAGCCTAAAGATGCCAGGAAAACTGACCTTTGGGTCCTGGCGTTGCAGAGACTTTGTCAGAAAGAATTGCTGCTGCGAACCACCAGATAGCCATGAGGAAAGAAGTAGACTTATTCTCTCTCAAAGGAAATTGTAAAGTTGAGATTGTATTTATCATTAATCCACAGCCATTTAAGTGATGTTGTATTGATTTACCTTTTCATTTCTATAACTCCTGGTTCTATCTGATGATCTGTTAGCATTTTTGCAATTACGTGAGTCGCTTTGTATATGCACACACCATATTTTCCAAGATTCAACTTGTGTAATTTTAGAATTATTAAAATAACTGTATAACATGTGCCGCTTTGGTCCCTGTAGTTGTTCTCTTCTGCAGATTATAAACTCGGGGAAATACAAATCTCTCTGTCCCTTTCCACAGTGCTGCTGGCATCAGAATAAGCTTCCTTGTTTCCTTGGCAAGTAAAATGAAACACAAGGAAGGCTGCCAATCTGAAATTGCAGTGTGACATTTGAATTACAGAGGTCTGCTTTGGTCTGTTGACTGTTTAGTTCTGGATCTCAGTGGGAAAAATAAGGATCTTTAGTTCCCTCCTCATATAGAATATATTTATCAGGGACTTAAAGACAGTGGCATTTATATATTAGTGAGTAGGTAGCGTTTGTTAGGAGGAATATTGAGTCATGGAAAAATATAGCTTACACTCCCAAGAAGTTCACTATTTTGTTTTGGAAACAATAAATATATATGGTAAAGAATTTAAAGCACTTTCAAGGCAACCTGTCCAAATAACCATAGTGTAAAAGAATCGTCACAATGAAGGATATGTGAAATAAAAGTATGAATTTAGGATTTTTAAAAAATTTTTATTTCCAAGAAGTTTTTTGTTGTTTTGGTTTGTTTTCTGTAACCTAGAAGTTGGGTCAATATTTGATATGTTCAAGAAATAAAAAGACCAGTTTACTTGAAGGCAGAGTATATGGAAACATTAAAAACAAATGATGCATTGTTTTGCTATACATAAATATGATAAAAATAAAGAAAATACTAGGTGGACCGTCTTTGAAAAGGTAAATTGAACAATATTTTAGGGACTTTAAAAATCAGCTGAATTTCTAGACTTTTTCCCCCATTAATAATTGGGAATAATTGGGTAACAATTCTCCATGAGACTTTCACACTTCTGAGGCACTTACTGCCCTTTGTTCCGGACTATCCAGTGTTTGTGTAGCAAACAGTCTTGAAAGGTACGGACAGTCTTCTCCCCTGGAGCAAGGGTGGTAACGTTGCCTGTTATAAAAGATGCAGGTTCCCTAATCTCAGGGTTCCTCTCCACACACGCCTGCTTGTGCAGATATCATCCGGCCTTCTTCTCAGCACTCTTTGGAAATTGGGGTTTGAGGAATCAGCACAAAAATATGATAGTCTGTGTCAGCTAGTACAAAGACCCATTCATTCTGGGTTAGAGGAATGTTCTGACCTTGCTCAGACCACAGTCATAGAGAAACACGCTGACACCTAGCTTGAAAGGAAGGGATTTTCAATTTTCACACTCAGGAGCCTGGGAGATCCTTAGAGCTTAGTCACTAGTTCAGTGTGGAGGTAATGGAGCAAGGCATATTATGCTAATTAAGGAGAAATAGCAACAGTTAGACTGCCTTTTGACTCAACCCCTCCTGCAGTTTATTATGCCAGCTTTAGACATTCAGACGGTAAAAGGTCTCAAAGTATTTTGCGTTGCGTCTTAGGAACTATAAAGTTGCTAAGTTGCTATAAAGGAATATCAGTATTGGCCCTGTCAGGGAGAGATCTTTGAGACAGACAAAATCCTGTGGGAAACCATCCATGAGTATTTGGATCCTAACTGGTATGGTGCTGATGAAAGTAACCCGCTGGAGAATGAGAAAGTGTCCCACAACAATGTGGCTAAATTCTTACAGTCAGCCTCATCGCGTTGGAAAACTTCCCCATTCCTTATGTTCTAGCCAAACCAAACTTAGGATTGGACCCCAGGTTGAGATAGCCTCCATAACAGTTCCTGCTAAGCTGTGACTGCTGGGTCAAAGACTCCCCAAAGCTAACTGGGTTGTATCAGTAATGATAGATAGTGTTTTATATAGCGCTTTGGGTGGTAGACATTGGAAGGTTGGTTAAACTTCCACGAGTAATCACCACACTGCTCAAAACTGAAAGTAAGTGTGCTTTATTAGTGGCACAGAGCTGCCCTCTGCCTCCATGCCCCTTGATGCCTCCCCTCTCTAACGTGAACTCAGCTGCTATAAAGAGGAAGGTGACAAGGGGTCAGGCTAAGATCTCTTTTGTCCTCCAGAGAGACTAAATGCTATATGAAACCCTTGAGTATGCTGGGGAACTTTGGGAGGAGAGGCACTCAACTTCATGGTTCTGTGGATACTGGCTCACCCATCATGGCCTCACCCATATCATGAGAAAGGATGACCAAATTCAACTGATGTGGTTTGGACAGGGTTCACAGTGGGAAGGGAAGCAAAATGGCCTTGTGGATGGAACCCTTTGGGCAGATGCAGCATAATATTGTTATGACTTCCACTGCTACACGTATAATGGAACTGATGTGTTGTACATACACCTGCCCTTCTTTGTCCCGCCAGTGCCAGTGGTGATTCTCCATTCAGGG
Source organism: Cryptoprocta ferox (assembly GCA_028646485.1). Classification (NCBI taxonomy): domain Eukaryota; kingdom Metazoa; phylum Chordata; class Mammalia; order Carnivora; family Eupleridae; genus Cryptoprocta; species Cryptoprocta ferox. The sequence continues at coordinate 21,406,585 of CM053559.1, read as the reverse complement.
ACTGCCGCATGTAGAACACTAATAGTAGCACATGTAGGTCACTCTCCCTGTTTTCTCCCAGATGGTCCAACAGGAACAATATAGAATCCCAGACAAAGAAGGAGCAATCACAGCTTATTTAAACATGTAATGGCTGCCAGACCACTCAGCCATTTCCCAATATAACAACACTGCATGTCTGATGCAGCAACCAAAAAAAGAAGGGAAAAAAAGGCAGCTATTAACCTTCTAAGCTCTTGTGGGAACTGAAACTGCATGTCAGACCTATGGAGGCCTTGTGACCCTCTGGTCTAATATTTTCAGTTTGAAATAGGTCAGCTTGAATTCCTGACCAATAAGGTCAGAAAGGCCCAACAAACCTTGCTTGTCAAATGGAAATGATAGATTCAAGAAAGCTACCAACCTGGCCCAGCAGCATCTTAGATTTACATGAACAAGTAGCAGCTTTCCACTTTGTAGAAACAAGGCCTCTAGCTCAGTGAGGCCTTCAGTTCCTAGAGGCTTCTTGAAATGCCTGGGCTTGGTTCACTAAGGGTTCAGCTAAGCTGTCCCAAGCTGTCTACCAGGCTTTCCACTCTGAGCACTAGCTATGCAGACCCCAAAATGGACCTGGTCACTTTGCTCAATGGGCAAAACCCAAGGACATTCTTATAGGTCTGCCCCATATTTCCCTTGATGAATCTTGTTATCTTTTTTGACTGACTCTTGAGCTGTTGTCAATGACCTGATTAGTCTGTCACTTGGAAAATTACAGACTAACAGGTCAGGTTTGGGATGGCAAATCACGGAAATGAATTGTGGCCATTGATCAAACTCTCTGAGTTGCTCACATAGCTTCACCACAAGGGTGGTCATAAGAGGCCTTACATATTTAAAGAAACACTCTCATTATATCATGTAGCCCTTAGATGATTCTAGAGATCCTTCTAAAATGAGACTGCTCTTGGTTACTCAGTGTTGGTTTCCTGAGTGATAGCTGACTTATTTTTTATTTGCATCGTGCAGGCAATTTTTCTTAGGGTTAGACTCATTTAATTAGATAAGGTGGTACAAAATTTCTTCCTGACTTTAGGTGATGTGATCAGGGACACCACCTCAGTCCTGGATGGCATTCAGATCAATCTCAACTTGCTGGCCAGGGATGTTATAGATGATAGAATCTTAGACTTTCTCCTTCTTCTTCTTCTTCTTCTTCTTCTTCTTCTTCTTCTTCTTCTTCTTTTTAACATTTATTTATTTTTGAGAGACAGAAGAGACAGATCATGAGCAGGGGAGTGGCAGAGAGAGAGGGACAAACAGAATCGGAAGCAGGCTCCAGTCTCTGAGCTGTCAGCACAGAGCCCGACACGGGGCTCAAACCCACGAACTGTGAGATCATTACCTGAGCCGAAGTCAGATGCTCAGCCAACTGAGCCACTCAGGCGCCCCCTAGACTTTCTTCTTGTGGGCCAATACCAAGTTTGTGCAGTCACTGATACATCCTGCTATATCTGGACTAGTACCTTAGGCCAAGTGAAATAAATAAAGAAGCTTAAGAATAAAGCCACCTGAGTTTCTAAGGTAGACACCACGCCGATGGTTTATAGGACTTATTTAGCCAGTAGGGTCTGAAAGCCTGGGGAAGATGGTTGATCTCAGTTACTGTACATTGGACTCATTCTGCTGTTTGAAGTTCATTTAATAGTAGTGTTAATTATATGAAACAGACTGAATGGATTTAGTCCCAGCCATTTTGGGTCACACTGACCAGTGTAGCTGAAAGAGAATCATACTAACGAGAAAATTTATCAGAAGCCAAGATGTTATAGAAATAAGGGTAGATATCATTGGGAGACAATTCCCCTATGGGTCTCTGACTACTCTGTGTGTCTTGTGAGCAGAGGCACTGATAACCTTTCTTTCAGATTACCTTTTTAATGATGTTTGTATAGTGAACAGCCTTGGAAAATAAGAGTATTTCTCTTAAGGGCACATGAAAGACTTGCTTATCACACATTGTAAAAAAAATATGTGTTCCCTAAGTTCAGAATTCTTCTTTTAGGGGTTATATTTCATTTTTTTCAATAAATGTAATTATAGTTGGAAACTTAATTATTTTGGGGCACCTGGGTGGCCCGGTCTGTTAAGCATCCAACTCCGGCTCAGGTCATGATCTCACGGTTTACAAGTTCAAGCCCCACATCGGGCTCTGAGCTGACAGCCTGGAGCTTGCTTCAGATTCTATGTGTGTGTCTCTCTCTCTGCCCCTCCCCTGCTCACACTCTGTCACTGTCTCTGTCACTCTCTCAAAAATAAATAAACAATAAAAAAACTTAATTATTTTAAGAGAATTTCTTCCAAGAAAGAAAGAAAAAATATTTGGTGTCTGAATACTCATCAACAAATTCAATGAGCAAAGTCATTGAAGTGGGGAACATTATAGAGTTTGAGATAGATAGAATAAGGATATTCCTAGAAAGAAACACTTGAGAAACTGTGGTTGAAAACTGCCTTGATAATGGAATATTATAAATTGTAGTACATGTACCTGCTATTCCTCAGCCCTCTTTTGTTTTTAATTGAAGTGTGTTGACACACAATGTTACATTAGCTTCAGGTGTACAACACAGTGATTTGACAAGTTTATACATATTGCTGTGCTCACCACAAGTGTAGCTACCATCTGCCACTATACAATGCTATTACAGTACCATTGACTATATTCCTTATGTTGTTCCTTTCATCCCTGTGACTGATTCATTCCATAACTGGAAACCTGTATTTCCTACTTCCCTGTAACCTATTTTGCCCATCTCCCTGCCTCCCTCCCCTTTGGCAACCGTCATTTTGTTATTGGTATTTATGGGTCTGTTTCTGCTTATTGTTTGTTTATTAGTTTTATTTCTTACATTCCACATATAAGTGAAATCATATGGTATTTGTCTTTCTCTGACTGATTTCACTTGGCATGACACCCTTTCGGTCCATTCATGTTGTCACAAATGGCAAGATCTCATTCTTTTTAATGAATGAGTGATATTTCTACATATATATATAATTATATATATATATATATATATATACGTACACACATATACATACCACATCTTCTTTATCCATTCATCTATCAGTGGACACTTGGGTTGCTCCCATCTCTTGACTATTATAAATTATGCTGCAGTAAACATAGGGGTGCATGTATCATTTTGAATTAGTGTTTTTGTATTTTTTGGGTAAATACCCAATAGTGGAATTTTTATTTTTAATTTTTTGAGGAACCTCCATACCTAAGTTCTGAATTCTTAACAAAAGATTTTAGTTCCACCCTCTGCTTCATTTTTAGACCGTGTTCTCCTGGAATTATCCTGGGTTTGACCTTTGGAAACTATTTCTTATTTTTAGAATCAAGATGTTCAAAACCATCAAAGTCTTAATTCCTTTCGGTTAATGGTCCTCTCAATTTCTCTCTTTGGTCACATTTTACTATAAGCAGCAAGAAGAAATCAAGCAGCACCTTCAACACTTGTTTGGAAATCTACTTAGCTAGATCACTCCGTTCACTAGGGACATTTCTTACTTTCTCCTTGTAGAAGGTGATAATGTTGCTAAGCTTTCTGCCACTACACACGAACCCCTCCCCCTATCCCGCCAGATTTCCACATACAGTGTGTTCCAGGCAATTTAAACACTCTTCACAGCCTTCCTTCACTGCCTGTTTCCAAAGCCACTTTCTCATTTTTCTGCATTTGTTATAGCAGTACCCCCTTTCTGTTGCTGTATAGCAACTTACCACCAAAACTCAGCAACTTAAAATAGGAAATATTTATTTATTACAGTATCTTTGGGTCCATTTAACTGAATGCCTCTGACTCAAGATCTTTCCCATGCAAAGAAGGTGTCGGCCAGAGCCGCAGTCCTTTTCATGCCCCACTGGGGGAAGATCTGCTTCCAGGCCCACTTGCAGTTGTTGGCAGAACACAGAAGATGCACTTCCAAACTCCCTCAAGTGACCACTGGCACACCTTGGGTCCTTGCTAGCTGCTGGCCAGAAACCTCAGTTCCCTATGACGTAGGCGTCTCCATAGAGCCACTCTCAACCTGGCAGCTCATTTCTCAAGAGCAAGAGGATGAAAGAGACACAAGTCGTAGTCTTTTCATAAACCACTCTCAAAACGGACATCCCATCACTTTTGTTGTATTCTGAATTTTAGGAGAGAGTCACGAGGTCCAGCCCACATTCAAGGGAGAATGGGTTATAGAAGAGCATGATTACCCAGGAACAAGGATCCTTAGGGATCATTGTCGAGCCAGCCATAGTGGAAAATAGAGTCCCCGCTTTTCAGGAGTATACTTTCTAAAAGAAAGGAGGAAGGAAAAAATAAAACTAAAGAAGGCATTAAAATACTGTAAAATCAAATGCTAATTTATAAACTGTCTACCACAATTGCTAGGAAAATTTTAAGAAGGGAAAAGATGAGGTTGAATTGTTACCAGAAAATTTATAGGCAAATCTTAAATTTATCTAGTCAGAATTATAGGAAAAATAATTTGTCAGCAAATTATCTGAGGAGCTGAGTGCTTGAGAGTGGGGAACATGGAAGGCCATAGCCATAACTTAGATATAGATGTTAGATGTTTCTTGCTTAAGAAACATTCTGGATGGTAGAATGAAGTGAAATATCAGAAAACATTCTGAGAACAAAGACTGACAAGAAAATTTTGAATGACTTGAGAAGTGAGAGGAGTAGTGAATATGTATTTTGGGCCAGGCATCATGGTGGATGTTTTACATACTTTATTTCTTTGAATCCTCTCTATATCCTATGAGATTGGTGTCTTTTGGGCCATTTTATGGAAGAGATGAGCCCAAAAGATAGAAGCTAAATGATTTTCTGGCTACTGTGCAACTGTGAAATTGTTATTTCTTTTTTGGGGCCCTGGTCTCACCAACCCCAGAGGCCATGCTTTTTTTGCTGTCATTGTCCTGGAGAAGCCAGGGATGGTGAAAATGATCATAGTCATAAAGTCCTAGCAAATTCTTGGCACTATGTTTAATACTTTGAAGGTATCACTACTGGAAATTCTCCCAATAACCTTATGAAGAAGATACTGTTATTCCCATTAAATTGATGAGCAAAGAGACCAAGTGGCCTAACATTACAAAACTAGGACACACAGAAGTCAACGGACAGAAAATGGAAAGAGAGATGCCTTTGCAGAGAAGGAGATACTTTTGCTGAAAGCCATCTGGATGGCTGGCACAGATTTAGGAATTTTAAACATTAAAGTGTTAGTTTGAGGTCTTTCTTCTCCAGAGAAGAAGCAACTCTCTTCTATTCTCTAGCAGAACTGAGTCTGAAAATATATATAACCAAATTCAGATCCAGTAAACAAATTCCAACAGAAACTGCATAATCAAGGCTATTTTTATGATTAGCACCATTTAGTTTCCTGGAATTTACCAGAGCAAACATTGCTAGAGCAAAATTACTGCTGATGGTTGAACCTGACAACAAGAGAAAATCCCCAAAAGGGTCATTTAGGCCTGAGCTGCAGCTGTGCTCCACCATATTTCTTACTTGAAAGCTGAGAATTAACAGGAAAATCAGGGCTCTGCTGTGCTGTGCAGATGCGGCTAAAACTGTATTAATTTATTCAGCAAACATTTGTTTAGTGCCTACTATATGCCAAGCGGTGTGCTAGCCGCACTGGGATTACGAGAATAAATCATACCTGGCGCTCTCAAGGAGCTTACAGTTGAAAGCGGATAATAGGAGGAGGCAGATACTAAAAAGGCCAAGTTTTATGAGTGATGCAAGGATATAGTAGAAGCATAAAGGAGTGGATTAGAAGAGTCTTAAAGCAACAGCTTCATAGGATGAGCGAGGTAGCTGGGTCTTCGTCTTGGATCACTGGGGCCGGAGGGGGGACGTATAAGTGAGCAGAACAGAGGCCTGGAAGTTTTCTTGGTCTTGGGTAGGAGCTGATGCCTCCTCTGAAACTGGGAATAAGAGAAGAGGAGCAGGTTCAGGGGAAAAGAAAGCTTTATTTCAAAAATGGCCAATTTGCTTATAAAAGATTAATGTGACACGGTAGCAGGGTCTTCCGGGATATTATATTTATGAGACCAAAACATAGCAAATGTCTGCTTATAAGATGCAGACTTGGAGAAGCTTTAGTATATGTTGGTCTTGTAGGATTAACACCACACCTGGCAGCTATTGCTTGTTTGGGGCACCTACCATGTGCCACACCTTGTACTGAACACCATCTAACTTAACCTCCCAACAGCCTTGTTACACTAAGATGTTTTTATCCTCACTTTATAGATGGGGAAATTGAAACTTTATCTGGAAGCTAATATTACTAGCATCATAGAGCCAAGATTTGAATCCAGGCCTAAGTGACTTCAGAGTCAAGATTGTTTAGTTGGTCTCCACTTAAACCAACTCACCAATGTAACAGATCATGCCCCTTCCTTCTGTAAAACCTAAAATGAGGTCTACAGCTCTCCTGAGTGTTCAAAGCTCGAGAATGTCTATGTGCTTTTGCTCCCACCAGTCAAAACTTAGATACTTACTAAGAGGCAGAACCTGTCAGCTAGCTGTCCTTATTACTGTTTTAATAAAAGAAGTGCTCTGATGTGATATGACTATAATGGAAGTTGTCTATGAATATGAGATGAAATGCTTTGGGAAGAGACAATAAAGATGGGTAGCTCGAGAAAACCAGATGTGAGAAGGAAACATAAAAGAGACAGAACATAAACATCTGAGGAATTTTGCATTCATTTTGCTTTGGAAGTTATCTTTTCCATCCATTTCAAGACCCTGCAGTAATTCTATAGATTGTATGCTATCGTTCTGGTTTATGTAAGAAAGAGTTCATGAAACATCAGTCAGCAGACCCATAAGCCAAACCCTTCGAAGGAGACTTCTGTGCACCTGTGTGGGGTGAGCATGTTATGAGAGAAAAGAAGAGGACAAGAGGTGTGGAGCTCACTAGAGACAGGTACAAGTTTTCAAAGTGAATTGGATGAAAATGTTCAGAGATATGGAAGGTGAATCTCAACACAACAGGATTATGCACCAGCATTTTTGGTTGGGGAAATACGAAAGGAACGCATTCCCATTTTTTTTATCCTATAAAGCTTTACTTTATCTGTAGACTGAAAGCAGCATAGTATAGAAGAAAGAGCATGGGCTTCGAAATGTGTTAGGTGTAGCGTCAGCAACATAAAAAAATTGTCTATCATTGGGTATAGCCTTGAGTTTCATTTCCTCTAATTACAGTGACATAGTAATACCTATATCATATAGTTTTTAAGGAATGTAGTTTTGTGCACTCAGTAAGTTACAAAATAATTTTTATTCATTTTTTTGTGCCTTTGGGAGGGTGACAAGGTATAAGAATCAGGGGCACCTGGGTGGCTCAGTTGGTTAAGCATCCAACTCTTGGTTTTGGCTCAGGTCATGATCTCACTGTTCTTGAGTGAGACCCACATTGGGCTCTATGCTGACAGTGCAGAGCCTGCTTGGAATTCTCTCTCTCTCCCTCTCTCTGTCCCTCCCCTGTTCATGCTCTCTCTCTTACTCTTGCAAAATAAAAAAAAAATACACTTACAAAAAAGAAAGTATAAGATATGAATAAAGAAGGCAGATAAGGATTTGTGAAAAGGAACCCTTACTGTCTCTGTCAGTTCTTGCACTTCTTTTAAAGTGGATTTTCAAGTTGGGACAAAGGACTTTCAGGAGTCTCTGTTTACTTGAAAGATGTTGAATCTGGCCAGAAATAAGGAGGAGATGGATACCAATGGAAATACTTTGTTGTGGCTTTTTTTTTTTTTTTGATGCAGTATTTTCCATCTTCCTCTGTAAATGGCAGATTCAATCCAATCTAATTTTGAGGTTTATGAAATTCTACTAACCTATCATTCCATGTAATTTATTTTCAGATTAACTGTAAAAGTAATATCCATTTTCAGTAAAGATCAAAGAATCAGAACACATTATTCTTAGTCTTGTTAACTTTTAGAAGATTATGAGGTTCTGTAGTAAATGCATCCTTTATTATAAAGCCTATTTATGTTGGGAATGGTAAATGATCATCAAGAGAGAATGCCAAGATATTTTTTTAAGTTCTTATTTAAATTCCAGTTAGATTATATAGAGTGTACACCCAAGTGTGCCCCTTAAATCCCCATCACCTATTTAACCCATCCTCCTACCCACCTCCCCTCTGGTGACCATCAGTTTGTTCTCTGTAGTTAAGAGTCTATTTGGGGGCACTTGGGTGACTCAGTCGGTTAAGCGTCCAACTTCGGCTCAGGCCATAATCTCACGGTTCGTGGGTTCAAGCCCCACGTCAAGCTCTGTGCTGACACCTAGCTCAGAGCCTGGAGCCTGTCTTCGGATTCTGTGTCTCCCTCTCTCTCTGACCCTCCCCCGCTCACGCTGTGTGTCTCTCTCTCTCTCAAAAATAAATAAAAACATTAAAAATTTAAAAAAAAGTGTCGATTTCTTGGTTGGCCTTTCTCTCTCTCTCTCCTTTTTTTTTTCTTTGTTTCTCCCTTCGCTCATGTTTTGTTTTGTTAAATTCCATATGGCATGATAGTTTTATACACCCTATCCAGAGCCTCTAATAAGTAATAGACACTAAAAAACCTATCTTGACCCTAGGATGCTTATAAGACTAATTCGAAAGAGAAAATATTAGTAAATGGAAAGATGGAATGAAAGATAAAAACAATTTCAGCAGGGGCGCCTGGGTGGCTCAGTTGGTTAAGCATCCGACTTCAACTCAGGTCATGATCACACAGTTCGTGAGTTCGAGCCCCACGTTGAGCTCTGTTTTGACAGCTCAGAACCTGGAGCCTGCTTCAGATTCTGTGTCTCCCTCTCTCTCTTTCTCTCTGCCCCTCTCCCACTTGTGCTCTACCTCTCTCTCTGTCAAAAATAAATGTTAAAAAAATTTTTTTAGTTAAAAAAATTGTTTTATTTAAAAAAAGAATTAGCAGAATAGCAGATAATTTGGATATTGAGGAGAGGAGATTGGCAAAGTAAAAAAAATGAGTCAAGAGGAAGAATTCTCTTAATAACTTACATTTATGAAGATAATTTTGATAACTAAAATGGATGACAAAGCCAGAACTATACTTAGAGATAAGAATTACATATCTTATATATACCCTAATCCTGTTATTCAGTGTAAGAAGTCTTAAAAAAATAAATATGACAGACTACTGCCTTCTTAACAAATGATTTCACAGGGTTGTTGTTTTTTTCTTTTATATTATTGAAAACCTCTTTAGGAGGTTATAGGTATTATCAAGCAAATGCAGTTGGCATTCTTGGATATATTCTTTTAAAACTATTCATTGAGATCCTATTATATGTCAGGCCCCATTCTAGGCACATATATATATTCTTTGCCTTACATGTAGTAAAGAAGTATCTATTTTCAGGCTGGCAAAGGGAAATCAAATTGTTCATTTCAACTTTATGTTTGTAATATGCCACATTGTCATCAGACTTTAAATTTAGCTTAAGATTTTATTGAATCATTCAGGAAATCCATCAAATTGATGACATAGAGGTGAATTTTATATACCTGGTTTAGGCCTTTATTTTTTTCTTAATATTTATTTTATTTTTGAGAGAGAGAGAGAGAGAGAGAGTGTGTGTGTGTGTGTGCGCGCATGCACAAGGGAGGGGCGGGGGGGGGATGGAGGATCTGAAGTGGGCTCTGCACTGATAGCAGTGACCCCGCCCCTGGGCTTGAACTCATGAGCCATGAGATCATGAGATCATGACCTGAGCTGAAGTCAGATGCTCAATGGACTGAGCCACCCAGGCCACCGGTTTAGGCTTTTATAATAAAGGTATGGCTTTGCTGCTAGTTGTAATTAGGTTTTAAAACAAGCACCCAGTCTTAATGTCTCTAAACCAAAACTTTCAGCAAGGTGTCAAGACTGTGTACTTACCAGCCTTACTACACTTCTATTAATCAACATTACTGGGATATGCAAAGTACCTATTGGTTCTAAAAACATATATAAATAGAAGGTAAGTTAATTTACAGAATATCACAAAAAAGTCATACCAAATCTGGAATTAGGGTCCTTTTAAGATTTATAGGATTAAGGGGCGCCTGGGTTGCTTAGTTGGTTGAGGGTCCAACTTCAGCTCAGGTTGTGATCTCGTGGCTTGTGAGTTCGAGCCCTGCATCGGGCTCTTTGCTGACAGCTGAAAGCCTGGAGCCTGCTTCAGACTCTGTCTCCCTCTCTCTCTGCTCCTCCTTGACTCTTGCTCTGTCTCTCAGTCTCTCAAAAATAAATAAACGTTTAAAAATTTTAAAAAAAATGTATAGGATGTAATCATTCCAGTAAGTGGAAGGTACCTGGAATCATCAGCCCCCACTGCTCAGCCACCTTCTCCTGCCAGTGCCAGAGACACTTGGAATGGTGTTTATGATTTACACACTTTCAGACTGGTTTCTAAAGAGTCCTGGGGTTCTGAGTACTGAGGCACTATTTCATACTGAGATACACTGAGTTTACTTCGCAATGCAAATGCCACCGAAGTTGAGGTTGTCATAGCCTCCATATGGAGAAGTAGTGACTGAAGGTAGCTGAGGCACTTTGTTCATCCTAGTGAATGGCCCTCAGATTCCTTAATGGGAATCCTACCTACTTCTGGGCCCCCCAATTTAAAACAAGTGTGGAGGGGCACCTGGGTGGCTCAGTCAGTTAAGCCTCTGACTCTTGATATCGGCCCAATCATGATCTCATGATTGGTGGGATTGAGCCCTGGGTGGGGCTCTGCACTGACAGTAGGGCACTGCTTAGGATTCCCTCTCTTTCTGCTGCTCCTTCTCCCTCCCTCCCTCCCTCCCTTCCTCTCTCTCTCTCTCTCTCTCCCTGCCCCCAATATAAAAAAATAAACATTAAAAAAAATAAAAACAAGTGCGGAGGACTAGGAGAGAAGTCGAGTATAGGCACCAAGACAAGTACAGAGAATGAGACCTGTGAGGAAGCCAGAGTTATTTTACTTGAAAAGGAGAAGTCAGAATGGCAATTTAATAATGGTCTTTCAGACATTAGGAATTATTACACGGAGGTTAATGACCAGAGTTTCTTCACGTGCAAAACAGTAAAAGAAATAGAATTTCAGTTTAGCAAGAAGAATATAGTAAAGATCCAAAAGAAAAAACAGCAATCAGATGCTTAGCCTATTTAATCAAAGGAATAGATCACTCCACACACTTTATGAAAGTGTTTTTACAGGCAATATGAATTCCTGTCTGTTTCATGTATTAAATATAATACTACCTGAAAGAACAGGGGCAAATTAAATGAACTTTGTTTTTTGACCCTGTGACTCAGTGATTTGTCTTTAAATTATATCATAAGGTATAGATTTCAAACAATTATTTTGAATTAGACTTTCATAGCCTGGTGCTGCCAGGAGAGAAGCTACTCTCTAATGATGTTAAGGGAGTTACTGGTGTGGAGCAACATTTATTCCAGGGGTCATGAACTCACGCACCTACAGGGATCTGCGGGTACCATGGAGTGAAGCTTACAGCATGGAACAGTACAGAGCAGTAAAAGTTGTGGTGTATTTGAAGGTGTGGGACTCTTCCAAAGGGGGCAGCCACTGCTGACTGGCCAGTTGTTTTCCTGTCGCAACATGCCCATTTTGCCAGATTTTTGCCTTTCTCCAGAAAACCTGGAAATCTAGAATCTCATGTGAATCTTTTATTTAGCATTGACAAAATACTAAGATTCATCAGAATACTGTGCAGGCAAAGCAGTACACGTCTGTGGGCTGTAAGTTAGAAACCTCTGGCTTCCTTTCGGTCACTCCCCAGCCAGCACATTTGTTAGCAAAACAAACAAAACAGAGCTGATTGAACTCCAAAGCTTAGGAGAATTCATCTACTAAACCTCTGTAAGGCTTAATTAAGGTCCTTTTCAGCTCTGTGAATCTTTTGATCCTCTCTTCCTTCTTCCCTGTTCTCCGTGATGGGGGACTTATCCACATAGTGGTGGGAATTTAAAGGAACTACTTACTTCCTTAGCAATAGAATTTTATTTTGTAAAACCATCAATGTTTAGACTGAAAATAACTTTTGTTGCTATACTAAAGATGCCACTGCTGCTATTACATTTTTAGGAATGCACTTATGTATGGAAAGACATGTCACTTCGTATCTTTGAACTAACATTTGTTTCTAACATTGGCTGCATGAGGCATGCTTGACTTAAAAGCCTATTTACACTTCACCATTTGGTGACATATTTTATTTCCCTTTTAGAAAATATTTTCAAATAACCCACTTCCACCTGGGGTATTGACAGCTGGATTTCTGAAATCCCCTTCCTTTCAGACAGGAGAATATGCCACAGATGAAGAGGAGGATGAGGTAGGACCTGTTCTTCCTGGCAGCGACATGGCCATTGAAGTCTTTGAGCTGCCTGAGAATGAGGACATGTTTTCCCCATCAGACCTGGACACAAGCAAGCTCAGTCACAAGTTTAAAGAGGTAAGCTGCTGATCCGCAAACCATTTTTTATACATGTCCATTTCATTATTAAGTTTATTTTGTTTGAAAAAAGTATTCAAAATCCGTTTTCAAAAGAAAACCTTTTGATAACAGGTTGTCTTGAATCTCATTGAATTTCAAGGTAAAATTTAAGTAGATCTCATTCCAGAGTCCTTAATTTTTAAATGCTTATTATGTGTCGTAGCGATAGCTTTCAGCTTGTCTGTTCCATATTTTCAAGCTGTAGCTTAAATGTCTGGTTTTCATGATAAGTACAGTTACATTTTTTCAGTTTTATAGAATTTGGGGGACCTGATGATAAGCTTTCCTCTAAGGAAGTGATTTCTAAGAAAGTTTTTTTTTCTTTTCTTAAAATAGACACGGTCCCAAAAGGAATCAGACAACATCCCTAAGGAGTTTAATTGAAGAAATTAAAGTTTAATGAATGGACCTTGAACAGAATTAATAGAACTCCCCAGGGACGGTGAGGTGCACAGGGACTGGCAATAGCAGGAAGTTGTTGTTCCAACTTCCTCCCAAAAGAAGGTTTTAATGGGTAAAGAGGAAAAGAGATTCCTTTTTTTTTTTTTTTTTTTCTGAAGAAAGGCCATCTTTATAAGATGAAGCCACTGCTAAAAATTACACCCTGGGGGTAAGGGTGGCAGATACACCCTCAGCCCCTTCTTTCCTCCTGCAGTTGCTTCCTATTGGCCAAACCCAGGCAGGAGTCAGCAGACGTCAGCCTCCTGAGGCAGGAACTGTCAGAAAAGGGCCAAAAATGGATCCCGAGAGGGCAAATGCAGATAACCACATAAATTCGTCCAAATTAACTACTCGGAACCCCAACATGTAAAACAGACCATGATGAATGGGTCCCCAAGCAGTTTATTCTTCATTATTTTAGGGAACCTCCTCCATCATTGAAGGCATGGATGTCATTATTTACAGCCTCCCCACAATAACCCGGAAGCACTGAGGCTTGAAAACCATGGTTCTGTGGTTTCAAGCCTGTTAGGGACTTGACCATTTGGAAGAAACAGTTCTATACATGAAAAACAATGTTGATAATTGCAAGTTTATAATTTCTAATTTTATTTCTAATTTCTTTCATTTATAATTTCTCATGTTTTTAAATATAATTTCTGATGTATCATCTAAATAGGTCAGTTTTATATGTTCTGATGTTATACCTACCATGTCTAATATATTGACTTTCCTTTTTAATTCCTTATGATAAATTTATACTTGTGAGACAAGTAACAAAGTGAATGTACTTTTAAAATGTAAATTTTGGGGGCGCTTGGGTGGCTCAGTCGGTTAAGCATCAGACTTCGACTCAGGTCATGATCTCACGGTTGCCCCACATCAGGCTCTGTGCTGACAGCTCGGAACTTGGAGCCCGCATCAGATTCAGTGTCTCTCTCTCTCTCTCTGCCCTCCCTCCCCTCATGCTCTGTCTCCCTCTCAAAAATAAAAAAAATTAAACATTAAAAACTTTTTTTATTTAAAAAAATTTTAATATTTATTTATTTTTGAGAGACAGAGAGACAGAGCATGAGCAGGGGAAGGGCAGAGAGAGAAGGAGACACAGAATCTGAAGCAGGCTCCAGGCTCTGAGCTGTCAGCACAGAGCCTGACCCGGGGCTCGAACTCACGAACTGCAAGATCATGACCTGAGCTGAAGTTGGCGGCTTAACTGACTGAGCCACCCAGGCGCCCCTAAAAAAATATTTTTTTAAATAAAAATAAAGTGTACATTTTTTGTTTTAAAAAAAGCCCTTAAGTTTATTGTAGAATTTTGGAAAATGCACATTTGTATAAACACCAAAAAAATTATTCATGATCCCAATTTTGTGGTATTTATGATTATACAGTATATACTGTATTAAATTCCTACTCTTGATACTTATAATTGCATTATTAGGATTTTCCCATGTCATCAAATATTCATCCATAAATGATGTTTACTCAACTATATGGATCTCCAATTGATCTACTTAATTTCTGCCTTTAACATTTCCTTTGTTTGGGTTTAAAAATATTATTATTAAAAGTTATACTGCAGTAAGTATTTGTGTACTTATCCTTAGGATAATTTCTCACAGTGGAATTATTCGATCAAAGAATATCAGTATTTTGGGGACTCATGGTACTTAATACCAAGTTGCCACCAGAATGGCTTTTCTCGGTGACATAGAAATTTATTTATGCCACCCGGGGTGTTGAGAGTGCACATTTCTCTTCCACCTATTATTATTTGTCAGGTTGAACCATTTCCATTTGTACAGTACACATAGTCCTTGAGGCAAAATATATGGGTTTTCCAGATGATTTATGACTGTTCCTAGTTCTAAATCAGATACAAACATCTTGGTGGCAAATGAAGTGCACTATTCTATAATGATCACAAAACTGCCTTACAGTAGGAGTAGCAATGCCTATCTTAGGGCCAGGTCTTATAAAGGCTTTCTAAGTTAACTGATATCTTCAAGCCACAGAGCAATGCAGAAAAAGAAAGTTCTGCTGGAAGTGGCTGCATGGGAGGAAGAGGTAATCTAGGGACCGGTTTCTCTGCAGTTCCGATTTGGCCCAAGAATACAGGTTATCTAGAAGTGTAGATGGACCACTTGTTCTTTAAAAAAAAACTTCTTGACTAACTCTCAATCCAGCTTTGAGGCAGTGAAATCAAGGTAGTATATCTGGGCAAAAGCCAGTAATATAGTTTACCCATGTTGCCAGTTGAGTACGGCCCTCCTCTTTGGTAGATAATTGAGCTGAAAATTGCGTCCATATTCTTTAATGGAGGCTAAATAGTACAAAAAGCAGAAAGAGGATCTGGAAGGTTATATCCCCCATTTTCTGAATTAAGCCAAGAAGTCAATGCTCTGTACACATTGTTTGAGGTGTGTACACCATTGTGCAGACAACTGCATGATCTAGACCTAGGGGTTGGCAAACTATGACCTATTGGCCAAGTCTAACCCTTGTGTTGTAAATAAAGTTTTGTTCAACACTGCCATGGACATCTGTTTATTTACTGTTTGTTGCTGCTTTCATGTATAATAGACAAGTTAGGTAGTTGTGCAGAGACCATGTGCATGGCCTGCAAATCCTAAATTATTTGCTATCTGGCTTTGTACAGAAAATGATCGCTGATCTTAGTGTAGGCCACTGCATAATCTGGACCCATTCTATGTAACAGAGATGATTTATTTTTACCCTGAGTAATCCAAATCTGTAGTTTTCTTTTAATTTTGGTTCTTAAGAATTGGAGGTTTGTCCTCTCCTCAAGATTAAGCAAATACCACATTGTTTCACTTCTAATTCTTGTATTCTTTTTTGTTATATATTTAACAGATTAACATATTCATTTCTTCAGGAGATGGCCACTGGATGTCAGCCATCTGGCATTCCATCCCAGCCTTTGTATCTTGTACACTGCCACTACCACAAGTTTAAATTTCTTTATGTGATTAACATAAATGGCCAGATATTTACAGCACTAGATATTTTTCCCAAGATTATGTACAAATGAGGTGGAGGTGGAGAGTCGTGTGTATTGGAGTCTGTACAAAGTCTTCTATTACAGAGAGTTCTCTCAATTACATTACATCAAACAGAAGCACATCTGTACTCTTTGAGCAAAAGGTGTTAGACTGACATGATCTCAATCAGTCCTACTTTTGGCCAAATTCCTATCTTCCTACCAGCCTCTACACTCCTGTTTCTGCTCACTCTTGTAGGTTTTCAGATATTTCTTCACATATAGTTAGTGGTTCAATATTTGGTGAATCAATGGAATAAAGCATATACTGAAAGTCGTTGTATAATTCAAGACAGGTACCTAATTTAATTTCTCCAAGTAGTTGACAAGATAGCTGGCACTTTTATTAAACACTCATTTACGCATTTACACCTGGAAGTCAAGCATTATTATCTACAGAATTGGTGCCTTTACACTCTGAACTGCTTTTGGCCTTATAATCCGTTCTGTTTTCTCATTATTTGGTACAATGCTGTTAGAATATATATTGAATATTGATGGAGTAAATCAGATTCATCTAACTCTTCAAAATTCCAGTAGTGTTCAGCCTATTCAAGAAAACATTTGAATCACTTTATTAATTTCCTTGGAAAAACTTCTTTGCATTTTTATTGTAATTACATT
Organism: Cryptoprocta ferox; assembly: GCA_028646485.1. Classification (NCBI taxonomy): domain Eukaryota; kingdom Metazoa; phylum Chordata; class Mammalia; order Carnivora; family Eupleridae; genus Cryptoprocta; species Cryptoprocta ferox. The sequence continues at coordinate 21,389,892 of CM053559.1, read as the reverse complement.
AAACTACTAAATTAACTTGCAGAGAGCTGGCATTTTTATCACAATGACTCTTTTAATCCAAGTTTATGTAATGTATCTGTTTAATTCAAGTCTTTTTTTCCTGACCCTCTTTAACATTTTATCGTCCCCTCTATTAGTTACACAAGCTATGAGTAACAGAAGATCTTAACTAGAGTGGATTAATCAAAAGCTGCCACAAAGGTTCTCTCTTAGCTTCAGTATAAGTTAAGAAGTTTTCTTGATTTTTCTATTTTCAGAAATGACTTTTATAAGAGAGACTTAATGACTTGCATAAAACAGAAATTTCTGTTCCCTGAAGGTTTGTTATTATTCAGCTATAAAACCATCTGTGCCTTTGTGGAGGAAGATTTTAAAAACCTTTTATAATAGCCATTACTCTTTTCAAGTTTTCAAGTTTTTCTTAGGCCAGTTTTGGTAGTTTGCATTTCTCAAGAATTTTATATATTTCCTCTAGGCATTCATGTTTTCTAAAATTTTTTATCATATACTTTTTAAGTACTGAAATCTTTACTACCTATAACTACTTATTTCTGTTTTATCCTTTTTTATTTGAATTTTTTTTGTTGTTTTATGTAGAATTTTTGTCTATCTTGTTAGCCTTTACATTCCTAATTTTTTAATTAAAAATACTTATTTTGTTATTTCCTACCAATATCTTATTTTTGCCCTTCTTTCTTGTTTTGGTATGGATCAATTGCAGTCAGTACATCTAGTTTTGATAACTCTTGAATTCTAACAAATATATTTAAAGCTATGCTTTTTCTAAATATTCATTTTTAGTTACATGTTCCAGTTTTTTTTACATTTAGAATCCCATTGTCATTTAGATGTGATTTCTCTTTAATACTTTAATATTAAAGAGGGTTTTCCTCTTGAATACAAGAATGATTCAGTGGTATATTTTACTTTCCAGACATATGTAGCTTTATTTTGTTCTAGGTTCTAATTTTATCACATTTCTGGTCAGAAAACATATTCCATATGATAGCTACTTAGAATTCTCAAGACTTCTTTTGTAGCTTAATTCATAAACTGTTTGTTTAAATAGTCCTCATGTATGCAAAAAACACATATTCTGTGCTTGGGTATGAAATGTATATGCTTTTCATGTATGTAAATATTATTAATAGTAGAAATATACATTTCTTCTCTGTAACATGGCTTAGAGTTGTCTGCTCGATCTACAAATTCTGAAAAGCACATGTTAAAATCACAAACTACAGTTATTTTTCCTTCCTATAATTCTATCCATTGTGGTTTCATATATTTTAAATCTTTGGTATTAGCTGCATGTATGTTTAGGATTGTTGCAACTTTTTGATTTATTGTAACATCTGTTTTGTCCCTTATGATGCATTTGACCCCAAATTTTATTTGTCTGATAGTAAAAAAATTAAACACTGCCTTTCTCTTGCATCATATTTGCTTCATAGCATCTATTTATTCCATCTTTGTTTTAGCCATTTCATAGCCTTTTGTTCAAATGTGTTTCCTTTAGCCAACCTATTCTTAAATGTTACTCTTAACATTACTCTGGGAGTCTTTGTCAGTTAATTCATGAGTTTAACCCATTTGCATTTACTTTAATCACTTTAATATTATAGCTTAGAGCTGTCACCTTATTTTATATTTTACAGTTTTCATACGTTCTTCTTGTTTCTTTTTTATCTTTTACCTACCTGCTCTTGGACATATATCAAATTTTTTTCTGTTACTTAAAAGTTATGCATTTTCATTCTGTTCTAGAGATTACACATGAGTAGTTTTGACTCAGTCATAGGCTATTTTCCCCTAGTAACATAGAACGTAGATCAATAGCTATGTCTACCATTTAACAAAATAATAGCCATAGCATACTCTCATCTGCCTTTCCTTCCCTCTTCAGTTTTTTGGTGTTTTGAGGAGTTTTAGTTAGATATGTTTATAGACATGCCTTTTACAAAGTAATTTGTTCCAGCTCACTTACACTTCTTCTAACTCTAGTGGGGTTTCAGTGCTATCCTGATGTGAATTCACCATCATCCTGGTGCTACTACTTTACCACACAGCACCAGAGGTTAAGTTAGTGGCCAGGATGTCTAAACTTCAGGAGAATGGAATAAAATGTCCTGGATTTATTTGCAGATGCACATTTACCCAGGTCATATATATAAGATTAAAGATTAATTAGATTACCTGTCTCCCATCCCTGGTTACAAACACTGTCCTGCTTCATACTCATTTTTTCCAGACACATATGGAAACACCTGTGTTCTGCTTCTTAAGAGTTTCATACAAGTTTTTTTGTTAACTGATGAATGAGACACTGATGCCTATCAAGGCTCCTTCCCCCCCCCCCCCCATTTTTGGCTTCTCCAAAGTTGCCTCCAGGACATGAAGCAAATAGCTTTTGGTAGTGTGTGGTGTTGCACTACCCTGGCCATTTGCCCCTACCTAATTCAGTCATTTTACCTTTATTTTTTTATTCATTCCATCATTCTGTTATCCTTTGAAATGTTTGATTTCTCTTATTCTAACTTCTGGCAATAAATGCTGAATTTGCTCTAATACTTTATTGTTTAAACATGAAAGCACTTAAAACTATGAATCCCTCTTTGTTAGTTAAGTCTTGGCAACGTCTTTCAGCGTCAGTGTGCATTCTTCTTGTTGCCGTCATTTTGCAAATAGTCTATATTTTTTATTTGTATTGTTTTTATTTTCTCTTTTATTTGAATAATTGAGGAAACAGTTTTTAATTTGTAACTTTTTATTATTAATCTATTGTCTTGTTACATTGTGATTAGATAATATTGTCTACAAGTTTTGCTTTTTAAAAAGTGGTGCTTTTATTATAGATTAATATGAGTATTTGTGACAAAAGTAATATTAATGTGTTTTCTACCTTCTGTATCCTTATCATTTTTCCTATTTACCTAGTAAATTGAGACCCATATAGTAACACTACACCTCATTATGTCTTGTGCTCAATAGCGTTGATTATTTATGTTAATGTTATGTTGAAAGCACATAAAATATGAGTCAAAGATTTTTTTGTATTTAAATATTCTTTGTTTGATGTTACTAATTTTGCTACTTTTGTAGTTGCTGGATAAACACACTTTTATATACATATGTACTTTCTTTTATAATGTAAATTTAATTGAAGTACTTTGTTTTATTGTAAATTTTGAAAATATTATCTTGGAGTCTGCTCTTTTAATAACAAACTTTAGCAACTTAATTGTTATAATTATCAAAGTTTAATTTATCTCATCTCATTTTATACTTTATGCTTCCTTTATGTTTATTGATTTTTAGGAAGGATTATCTTCGAGTTTTAAAAAACTATTCCCTATTTCTATGATTTTCAAAATTAAGAAGAAAACAATACCAGTTGAGTGTTCCAAAACAATATCATTTTAATGTTTTTGATACAATATTGGTTTCTAAGACAAGATTGTTATTGAAATATAATTGTCACACTTTTAAAAAAATTTTTAATGTTTATTATTTTGAGAGAGAGAGAGAGCACACGCACATGAGCGAGCGGGGGGAGGGGCAGAGAGAGAGAGGGAGATACAGAATCTGAAGCAGGCTCCAGGCTCTGAGCTGTCAGCACAGAACCTGATGCGGGGCTCGAACTCACGAACTGCAAGATCATGACCTGAGCCAAAGTCGGCTGCTTAACTGACTGAGCCACCCAGGCTCCCCTAATTGTCACATTTTTAAAACTTAATATTTTCAATTAGCTTTATAATGATATGTACAACAAATAGTTACACTCGTAGCTTACTTGGTTTCAACTCTTAGTCCCTTTAGATCAGAATTTCTCATTTCTCGGACTATATCCTTAAGTAATTTATTAAGTATTTATGCAGGTATAGCTTTCATGAGCTTCCCATACTGAGAATGGAAAAAAATCTAATTGTCATGACGTAGAAATGATAATTAGTTGGGTTTAATATTTTTGCTTTACAACATTTTTTCCTGACAATGTTGTAGGGCAGGCTTCACTATTTTGAGTTAGGATTGCATATTGTAAAGGAAAAATGTAACACCAATCTGGCATTTGGATGCTTGTATTATTTTAGTCTTGTACTTTAAATTTTTGTCATAATTTCTTAGAAGTAAGCCTCTTTTCATTGATTTTTTTTTTCTTTCAGTCTGCTTTTCTTGTTTTAGGTTTGTGTTCTGGTTTGGTTTTAATTGTTATTTTCTTTAGTTCTGTCATTTTGTCTCTATTGCTGTTTCTTTTCTGGAAACACTTTGTCTTCTATATTAATTACCTTGTTCATATTTTCTTTTCTTTTTTTTTTCTGTCTGAAGTTGTTCTCAAATATGTCCTCTCATATCAATGATTCAATTTTCTATAGCATTAAATATGCTTTTTACTTTAAATTCAGTTATGCATTTTAACACCTCTAACATGACTTAATTCTCTTATTATACTTTTGGTTTCCTTTTCCTTACTCTCCATCCATTCGTCATGCTTTTTCACTTTCTCTTCAACCCAATGTTCCAGAGAGTTACCTTAAAGTATTTTTACTTATGGGATACATCATTCTTCCAGTTTACTTACTTATTTGAGTTTTCAAGTTGATACTCTCTTGACCTGCACTTGAAATATTTAGTAATAGTCTTGAGTTTGCCTTTTTCTCCTGTATTTATCTGGAAATGAGACAAAAGCCTTTTTATATAGTCAGCAGCCATTTACTTCTTTAAATTAGGCATCCAGGGGTGCCTGGGTGGTTCACTTGGTTAAGCATCTCTGACTCTTGGTTTCAGCTCAGGTTATGATCTCACAGTTTCTGGGTTCAGGCCCCACATCGGGCTCCTTGCTGACAGTGCAGAGCCTGCTTGGGATTCTCTCTCCCTCTCTCTCTGCCCCTCCCCTGCTGGCTCGTGTAGGCTCACATGCTCTCTCTCTCAAAGTAAATAAACTAAAAAAAATTATGTCTCATTTCTAGACCCACATCAAGAGGACATATCTGTGTGCCTAGTGCCTAGTTTCTGGTCTGGCTGCTATTTTCTGGCGGTCTGTCATCTAGTGTAGTTCTCTGAGGTTAGGGGAGTTATTTCCAAATCTTGCCGTTCAGTTTTCTAAGTTAAAAGAAAAATAGATTATTCCCTGTTCTCAAAATGCTTACTTGACCACTTCTATCGATACCGCTCCACTTTGGTAGCAAAGTATGCAGTGAGCCACTCTTCAGCCACCTTCCTGCATTCTTTTCCTACTCTAGTTGTTGCTTTCTGAATGGATGTGGAATGCTGAGAGAGTTGGCAAACCTGGTTTGAGGACGATTCCTGGGAAAGACAGTAGAGGTTGCCCAACTTTCTCATTGGATGGCCTTGGGATATCCAGCAGTCAGTGAGGATGGGACAAACCGTCTTCCTCTCTTTGGACTGAAGATCGGATAAGTTTTTCTAAATTCAACTTTGTGACTCTTTCATATTCTAGTACCAGATATTTTTAGGCTTAGTGTCCATTTGAAGTTGTGAGTTTTTCTTTTCTTTAATGTGATTTCTCTGGAAATCTAGTAGGAAGAAAGAAGAGGCTGAATCAGAAACTGCTGATCAGGAGACATTTAAACTGGTTGTCCTTTGTTTCCCTTCACATTCCTCCTCAGGAGTCACGGGAGTCTTGAGGGAAAAAAATGGAGTCTAAGTATTGCACTATTTTACTTTACTTAAGGCACAGAGAATGTATGAAAAATAATCTAGAGAAAGTTGTAAGTGCATTAGATAATATAAAGTTATCTTTATGGAACTTTCCATTAACATGTAGAGAAACTATAAAATACTTTATATAAAATAGTTTACTTAGCAGCCAACAGATATTTATTTAAAAAGAAACTGTAATTACATGCTTTCACCAACATCCATTTTCACCTACATCATTAATGACTAGTTTATGAATACCTAGTTGGAGAATGACCTTGTTGGAGTAGCTCACCCTATACTACATATGCTGCAATTAGTGTTATCATTCAGATGATTATTATACTGTTCAATCACCCAACCTCAGCTAATTTTGCAACAACTATTCCCTGAGAAAAACACTTGATAACATAAAGAATATGGCATCGCCCTGTTGTAATAGCACCCAAGTATGGGCAAAAACAGCTCTCATTACTTCTTTTGTGGAGCCTACCCTGTCATAGGTAAGACAGACTTCAATCAAACAATTACAAAGATAATTCTAAAAGTTTTGATTCCAGTGCTGAAACCACACTTACAAACTTCTGTGCAAATATCACTTATTATTTCACCCTTGTAAAGTAAGAACAGAGAATGTTGCTCTCGTCTGATTGTAAAATCTCTAGCACTAGAGAGCTCTTAAAATCTTTGCTGCAAATATAATATTTTGTGCTTTTTAAAGAAAAATGTTTTCCATTCTTATACAGGATAAGTAAAGAAAGTATAGAAGTTTAGTCTTACCATTTCTATTTCTACATAAGGATGTTTCTATTTCTAGCATAGTTACATTCAAATTATATTCAGTGATAGGGTTCATGTTCTGTATTCATCTTTTTGAAAGAAAGAAACAAAATATACACAGCAGGTACACCTGCAGAATGTTATATAAGAGCTACTGTTCTCCTTAGGATGCATATATTTACTTGTGCTGCAACCCAGGGTGACTTCCATGGCATTCATGTTAAAAGATGACAGAAGAGATGAGATTGCAGAAGACACTGATCTGCAATCCTTCACCTTTTCTTTTTTTTATTTATATCCTCTCTTCCCAAGTGTTTTCTCCAAACCTAGATTCTCCAAAGCCCCAGAATTCCAACAGGTGTTTCAGGCTGGGTTTCTGTTAGGCAGCCATGTTGACTTCCTGCCCCTACAGTCAGCCTGACCAGTCTCAGGCGGTGATGGGCGAAGCCCTGGACCTGTCCTTTGAAAAGGTTATTAAACACATGGAGAGAGAACTGCTCTAGAATAAGAAAACACCACCTTCCACCGACTGTGCTGCTCTTGTCAAGTGACTTCATCTCTTTGAAAACCAGTTTTCTCTTCCTCTTTCCGTGAAATGGAGGTATCTCGGTCTCATCCTGCCCATTTGCCAAAGTGAGGGATAAGACAAACAGGCCAAAGCCTGAGGTCATCTGACACAGCTATGGGAATAAAAGATTAATCAGGCCATCTTGGAGCAGGTTTCCTGTGATGTTTCTCTCAGGGTGACCTGGGAACTTCTCTCAGGAGGTAGTGTTTATTAGTCTCTCTACAGTGTTTTGAAGGTAGATTCTGTATCATGTTCTTGTATCCTCAGTGACTAGCCCAGCACATAGTCTTATTAAGCAAATGCTAGTTGAATAATGAGAGGGCTGTTTCTTCCTAAGTTCCATGAATAATCACAGCAGCTGATTGAGCACCATTTTGCATTTCCTGTCCGAACACTCAGAGACTGCCAGCAGTGATCTGTGGTTTCCAGCTGGAGTAGTTACTTTCTCAACTGGGAGGTCACAATGATGACATAAGCCTCAGAGTTTTTGTGAGGACTAAATGGAAAATGTATCCCAAAGCTGATTAGGTACATGGTGAAAAAGGAAAGAGAAGTAGGCAGAGTCAGGCCTGAGATATTTCCCACTCTAGCACCTGCTTCCCCTGGGAACTTGAAGAACCCATGTAACTTCTCTGAGCCTCCAAGCCTCTGACCCCATCTGAACAATGGAGGTGGACAGTGCCTGTCCTGCTTCCCTCACAGACTCATTTGCAATGATAAAACAGATAAAGGGTCCCACAAATGGAAGAAATTTAGTGGAACAAACCATGGACTAAAATGTACAAAGCCTGGCCTTGACACTTATCGCTCCACAACTTGTGCTATTGACCACTGTTTCTTCCTATATAAAAGTGAAAGTTCGATTAGTTTATTCTTCATGCTTTTCCTGCTAATAGAGATGGACTTGTAGACATTCTCTTAACACACATACAGGCTTAAAATAATCACATGTCTATAATCTTGGGCCTTGTGAATACTAGGAAAACGTTGCACTAAAAGTTTTGTCCATATTCTGAATGATGTCTGAATTTACAGACTTCATTCCACATTCCTGTATCTAAAGACTTTGACTGTACTTAGTAACGGTCCAAGCTTTAATCCGTGTTCTCACTTTATTGCTAACGAGTTGTACTTTCTTCTGTTACCCGTTTTGGTGAGACGGAAGAGTGGGATAGCTGGAGATCAGTCTGGCTGTTTCACTGTTTTACCTGGGTTTGTCCTGCACATCAGTGGATTAATCTAGTCTATGCCTTCATAGGAATAAAAATGCTCACTTGAGACAAGAATTTCTAGACTCTGCAACCATGACAGCCATCTCTAGGCTCTTCATTTCGTAAATGTCACACCTGTAGTATTTGCAAGGACCTTGGACTTCTTCCCATCTAGCCTTGGGAAAATGAAAAATGTTCATTTTTCATATGGGAAGCGAGGCCCCAGAGAAGCAGTTTACTAGCGGTCACAACAATCTGAACAAAGAAAATCCAGAGTCCCAACACGCTGCGTGCCATGTAGTCGGTTACCCTCCAGGGAAGGGAGTTAGCCCCTGAGAAAGTAAAATCTGGCCCTTCCCCGTGGTTGCTGTGTTTGTCGTAAATTCTGCCCTTGTGATTTCTTGCTACTCTTCAAATCGAACTAGAGGTATTGGTTTTATTTCAGGTGTGACATTTTACAGCTTTTAGCACTTTTAACTAAGACGTGGTATTGGGGTAATTTTAAAAAAATTGAATTCTTAAAGTCACTCTTGTCTTAGTCTTGGCTCACTGCAGAGGGCTTATTCTATGCTAGCCACTGTGCCAAAAGCTTTGCATGGGTTATCTCATTTAATCTTCCAATAAAGAAGGTTATAACCTGTGAGGAACTGCATTTTACACCTGAAGAAAATGAAGGTAAGAGAGGTTCGGTGATTTTCCAGCGTCATGTACCTAGCTCATGGTAGGCCTGAGATGAATCCTAGCAGTCTAACTTAACTACTCTTCCCGCTTGGCCACGGTAGAAAGATCAAGGAGCTGTTCTTCTTGTCACTAACAATTGCAGATCCTTCAGAATCACCTAGGCATATGGATTTGCTGGATGCCCGAGTGGAGTGTGTTCACACTGAAGTATAAGATCTCCATGGAAAAGAATTCCTGATAGCATGCGGCACGTCTAATATCTAAGTATTTTGCTACTTCTAGTGTTTAGTTTATCTTGGTGGGGGAGATTAGCTCTAATATTTATTAGAAGCGGAAAGAGTTATCCTCATAGCGTAGCAGCTCTTCCGTAAATGCCTACTGAATAAATCCTTATTTTCTCAGGAAAATGGCACTGGATCAGGAACCAGAAGATACAGGTTCTTACCTGTGGTTTTAACAGCAGTTCACTATAACAGCTAAGCCACGTCAGTTTGTATCTACACCCCTTAGCTTTCCACATCTTAAAGGGAGTTCAGAAATGTAAGGATCAGTGATTCTCCAGTGCCATGTTCACTGTAGGGCTCATAGCTGGAGTATCCACTTGAGCATTTGAGCATGTCAGGCTGGGTTCCTGGCACTGTCAGGTCCTGAGAGATTCATCCAGGCTAGGCTTTGGGTGAGCTCAGACCTCATCAGCAAGGTGGAAGGGAGTTGCCATGAATTTGGAACAGCACTTGCCAGGCACATTGTTGCTTTGAGCAGCTCCTGAATGTAGATAGGTTGAGCGTTGTCCCACTAGGTCTGTGGGGAGAGACTTGAGGAAGCCCCAAACAGGCAGTTTGGACAAGAGCACAGGAGTGTCCAGATCAAGAGATCTGATCTCCCCAGGATGGAGAGCAGTGACAGAGCTGTAGCAGTGTAGACCACAGGGCCTTAAATATAACAGCAGACCCGAGGAGGGGGCATCCCTCTCCATCCTTCCCATTGTCCTACTAGCTAGGTGAAAACCTAGGAAATGCAGGTTCCAGACCAAAGAGAGCTGAGGTTTATGAGGTGTCGTGACCTCCAAGGTGCACATTTCTATCCCTCCGTCAACCTACTCACTTTTTCTGGCAATAAAACCTTAGACTTATTTGATTATGGTAATATTAGACATTTACAGCCCTTCTGGCACAATTCTAAATCTAAAATGCTCAGAAAACTGTTTGTTTAAAATAATTTTGTGGCAAGTTTAACTCACTTGGTGACGAACCTGGGCAAAACAGATAGGATGCTATTGTATACCACACTTACTGGGAAATACCTGTGTTTGGTGGCAAAAATATTCGTATATTTGATCCCAAGTGCCTCCACAGACCAAGTTGTGAGCAATATGCAATTTATGGAAAATGCAGCTTACTGCCTTTTTGAAACGGAAAATTCTGAATCCCAAAAGCATCTGGCCTCGAGGATTTCAGAGAAAAGACTTTCAACCCATAAATTGTTTTTTTGTAAATTTTGGTGCATTTCTTCATTCCTTAAAGAAATAAATATTTCGTTTGTTCTTCTCTCCCTTACAGAGAAAACAAAGTGGGGGGAGGGGAGAAGCAAAACAGATGTAAATGGTGGTTCTCATGCTGATAAACTGTAGCCGAAGCTCTTTGGGGTGTAGGTTCCTCAACAGGAATCGGTTTTTGGAGTACTGGAATCCGGATTTCTACCTTTCCTGAAATTTAAAAAAAGAAAAAAATCACCGATGTCGCTGTGGAACTGCGGCACCCTCGTCTTCCGCTTCGCAGCTGCCAGAGCAGTGTAGGAGCTGCTTGGCCCTCTGTGCGTGTGACTCTCAGAACCGTAGCGCCATCTTTCTTCCAGATTTGGAATCGGGATCTTCTTCACCCGGCCTCGGGCCGACTAGTGCCATCCACAAGACTCTGCACCGAGACAATTCCTTGACCCTCAGATCGTAAAAGAAGAGCTGCAAAGGGAGCTAGAAAATGTGTTTTCTTTTCTTTGGTCCCGGAGCAGTTAAATTCGTAACCTAATCTGTTAGGGAATGTGGGCCATAAACCCAGTGTTTCATTAGTTTGCACCTAGTGAGTCATTTTACACACTAGACATTTTAATTTACAACCTGCTGCATTGCAGCGCTTTTCTAGGCCTTCTGCTGTGTGATAAGGTATTCTCCTAGCCACTGAGGCTTTAAAAATATAGATACACTTTCTTAGTTCAGATTTTTTTCTTTCTTTTCAATTTTCAGTTGCAAATCAAACATGCAGTTACAGAAGCAGAGATTCAAAAATTGAAGACCAAGGTAAGCACCATTAAATGGTGTTTGAATTGTGCTTTGTAAACTTTGGATGCTATGACTACATTCAACCCTGGGACTAAAGGATTTGTTCCTGTGCATTTGAAAGAGTACAAATGTGAGAGGTTCATTTCCACTGTTAGATATGTAGACAAACCCACCAGTGAGAACAGCTACCCGGAGGGGGCAAACGCCACCATACTCCCTCAGTGAAAAGAGCACGGTATTTTAAAAATACATATTTACATATTTGCACAGATGTGGCCGGTTCCCTCTGAGATTTCCTCAAAAATAAAATATTGTTAAAGGTTCTAGCATCCGAATTACGTTTTGACCACTAATTATACTGTTATTACCCAAGCTATTAGGTTGTATCTCTCCTTATTTATTTTATTTTAAGTAGGTTTAATCATTTATTTATTTTAACTTATTCATCAGAAACAATGTATTTTAATGTAACACATTCTTTTTCATGGAAAAATATTCCAGTTTCTATTAATTAAATATTATGGAACTTAATACAACATGTGAATAATTGACTTGAGGTGCCAGATGCTCCTGGAAATTTTTAGACAAGCTTAGTTTGCATTATTTAAATTTGTGGAAAAAAAACAGGGCTTGATAAAAGGGAGTATGTATTCTTAGTGTATATATGACATAATACTAGATTCAAAAGGGCATGTTTAGTTGGTGAATTGTAAGGTACTTGTAAATTACTAGAATTGTGTCTAATTTAATCAAATATGTCATCTCAAAGATTTAAAAATGTTTTTGAATTACTTTTAAAATAATATTCCTTATTGTTTTTATGGTCTTTTAAAAATTAAGACATAATTTCTCCCTCATCACTAATAATCTGTTTTCCTGTTCACGCTGAACACTTACTTTGTTTTTTCCATGTGTTTTAAATGGAGATGAATTAGCAGGGCTATTTTGGTTAAATGGTATTCTCAGCTAATAACTCTGTAGCTCTTTAGTCAAAACATGTTTCTACATCATTCATGGTGCCAGCCAAGTTCTGTGAATAATCATTTTTAAATTAGTAGTGGCTGATAAATAAACAACTTGAATACAAAATATTGCTTAATAAAAGATGCGGTAAAAACCTAGTCCTATTTTAAATTGCTTTTGTTTCTTAGCACAGAATGGAAGAACAGATTTTTTAAAAATTGTTGGTTATAATGAGGGAGAAAGATTTCCCCTGTGGATTGTAAGCACTTTAACAAGCTTATATGTTAGACCAAACACATTTAATTTAGAAAATCCTATAAATAAGAATTTTGTATTTTGTTCTTTCTTATATTGGCATGTAATATTTATAGTAGCTTATCTTACTATGACTCTTTATATCCATGTTGATAATTGAATTCCTAATTTTGAAATTTTTTAAAATTTTTTGACTTTGTAATCTGTTTTATCAATGCATTTAGTTTAAAATATACATTTATATATATATTTGCAAATATATATATATATATTTGCTGAGTGTGATATGGTTTGGGGATGTCTTAGATTTTGAAAATTGTTGGTTGATAATAACTGCATCCTTTGAACTTGAAAGGAAGCATGTGAAATAGATGAAGCACTAGTTTAAAGGTCAGTTATTGTGAATAAATGACCTTTGACCCCTCACCTAAAGGATCAGTCTTGAATTTCTGTAGAAATAAGGGGGTTGGACTAGTATTCTATCTATTCCTAAGAGTCCCTGGAAACAGAAACACAGGAACCTGCCTTTCTGTTCCATCAGAGGGATTTAAAATAGCTCAGCAATAATTTATATTTTTACTTACATTATCTTTTATACTTTCATGCAAATTGTAGCTCATAAGGTTCTGAAATTCAGAACACTGTCAGCAAAATAATGAGCTACAGGCTGTGTTCATGTCAATTGAAATAAAGGATGTAATCATATTATTAAAAGGAATAAAAACAAAGTAAAAACAATGAACGTTTATCAGATTATGGCCAAGAGCATGCTGTTGTGTTACATCACAGTTCTGTCTTACAGGCAATATACTGGAGTCTTAGAGAACTTCTGTTGGTTGCTCAAGGTTTAAAGGCCAACAGTAATGGCAGAGCTGGGGTTCAAGTCTAAACAGATGACGTCAGAGACACCCTCCCCCACCCTTAACTCTTAGGCCAAACTGTACTTCTGCCCTCTCTCCTCTCAGTGTGCCTCTCCCCCTTTCATGTTTTTAGTTAATTTTTTTACATCTAATGATATGAAGACAAAAACTCTAAAAGAAAGTACACGGAAGATCATCAGAATCAAACTCTAAAACATTATTTGTTTACTGTTCATAGAATTTCAAACCACGTGGTATGATGGAAAGATGATGGGAGTTGAAATCAAGTCCAGGTTTTATTATTTATCAGATGTGTGACCTTGGACAAAGCATTTCACTTTTCAAGTCTTCCATTTTATAATCTCTGAAACACTGCAAATAAGACTTGCTCTTCTCATCTCAAGGTGCTAGATGATTAAGTATATGTGACAGAAGAACTTAATTTAAAACATACTATAAAGACATGAAGGATTTTTGCTCTAGAATACCCACATTATCCTTATCTTGACATTTGCTTTCTCCAGCTACAAGCAGCAGAAAATGAGAAAGTGAGGTGGGAACTAGAAAAAACCCAACTCCAACAGAATATAGAAGAGAATAAAGAGAGAATGTTGAAGCTGGAGAGCTACTGGATTGAGGCTCAGACGTTATGCCACACGGTGAACGAGCACCTCAAAGAGACTCAAAGTCAATATCAGGCCTTGGAGAAGAAATACAACAAGGCAAAGAAATTGATCAAGGATTTTCAACAAAAGTAAGCAGCTTCTGATAACTAAAGAAGAGTTGTGTGCATCTAAAGAAGGCTTATATCCAGTAATTTTGTAACATTTTGTAGAATAGAAAAGATAATCTTGGTGATCCCTTTAAGAAGCATAGTTAGAAAGCATAGTTTTGGAAATTACTTCTATGGTTTTTTTGTGTGAGATTATATTTTGTTTATTTTACAATTTTTTGGCAGTCCGTTATCTCCTGATTTCTTTTTGATAGTTAATCATTCCTAGTAACTGTGAAAACATTTAAATCTCTCTCCTTTTCGAAACAACTCTGTCACTAGGAAGCAAGAAGCCCAGTTGAAGTCCCGCAGAACCAACACACATGCAGAGCAGCAATTGGGGCCTTGATGAGGCTGCTTCTATCTCTGTTCTTAGAATCAGTAACTGCAGAATTTTCCCACTTCAGATGGTGTCAATATTGACTAGCAAGACCCCCTGCCCTGCCATTTCTTTTCCTCAGCTGTCTAGACAATCACAGGGGCCTCAGTTCACTGCAGCAGGAGAGTCTCAGCTCCAGGCTCTGCTTTTGCATTTCAGCAGCTCTTTCCAAACTCATGCTGCTTTGCTTCCCTCTGTTGGATTTTGGTGTAATTTCAGGGAGATTTTCACTGGATTTTTTTTATCAGTTTACTTCCAGCCCAGTTAGAACAACAAAAAGCAGTGCCGGCACTCTTCCTCGTGCCAAGCCTTAGAAGCTAAGTGTATATGTAAGATTCATAATATCTCCGTCATTTCCTATCACAAAAAGAATGTTTTTAATATTTAAAGGAGATTGCTATAAAATGTTTATTGTTAAAAAGGGGGAAATTACTCTTTGTGATCATAAATTCGGTACATCGCTATTTTAACTCTTCTTGCCAAAAATATCAGACCTAATTTTATTTCATGAAACAACTTTATAATAAACATTGCTAAATTGTATTCCAGGCTCTCCAAATGGAGATATGTTTTCCCTCTCCCCATATTATCCTCAGGTGTGTAAGTGACAGCTCCCCCCTGCCACCTCACATCGCTTCTGACCCACCCAGCCCTTTGCCACTGTCATTCACAGAAGGCAAATTATAATTATCTTTTGTAAACTCTTACCATCCAGTTCCACCAGTTTACTAAGTATATGACTTTGTAAATGTGGCATTATAACTACGTGACATGTAATTATCTCTACTAAATTACCCAAGGTGGGTCATTAGTTTAGTAGCTTCTCTCCTCTGCATCTGTCTGGGTGTTCTAGAATCAGGAGTTACAAATGAAAATCACAGTAAGCAGATTCAAAGCATTTTTCTTTACTTTGAGATGCATTAAAATGTTTTATTTGCTTTCATTACTAGATTTTTTTTCTGTGATTGAGTTTTGTTTATTTCAGTAGCTGTCCAGTTATTTACCCACTGTGCAGTTTATTGCTTCAAATAAGAATGTTCACATGTTTCCTCATTTGCGGAGTATCTGGTGCAATCAGATCTTTTATTTTCTTCTTAAGAGAACTTGATTTCCTCAAAAGACAGGAAGCAGAAAGAAAGAAAATAGAAGATTTGGAAAAAGCTCATCTTGTGGAAGTTCAAGGTCTGCAAGTACGGGTGAGTTATGTGCTCGAAACTACTAAGGAATAGGATGGTTTTGCTTAGTACTTGGAGAGGAGTTCTGGCTTAGAGTTTCATGGATGGATTTTTTTTCCTTAGATTAGAGACTTGGAAGCTGAGGTGTTCAGACTACTGAAGCAAAATGGGACACAAGTTAACAATAACAACAACATCTTTGAGAGAAGAACATCTCTTGGTGAAGTCTCTAAAGGAGATACCATGGAGAACTTGGATGTCAAGCAGACATCTTGTCAAGATGGCCTAAGTCAAGGTTTGTTTATCCTACCACAAAAATTGTCTTTAATGATTGTAAAATTTGGCTTTATATTCTTCTTTTTCTTTCCCAGAGATTTAAAAGTTGAAAAATCTTTCCTGCCATGGAAAAGAAAAAAAGGTTTCTGGAAATAAGAACCTATCATTTCTTTCTTGTTTTATCAAAAATCAATGATTCGATGTAAGGAAATAACAAAATTGAAACTTAAGGCAAGCCAAGTGTTTTTAAGCCATCATCATATTGATAGACTTAATAAACTACCTTAAAAAAATAAACTAACTTAAAATGATAGTTCACCCCATCTAGGGCAAAGCTGTGCTATTTCTGTATTAATAAGTAAGGCTTACGATTTTTAAGTTATTAGAATGAAGATCTTTTCCCTAACATCAGAAGGCTGATTACCTACTTCTAGCACTTGGAATTCATTGAATTACGAAGTTCTGTATAGTTTTATGCTTTTACCTTGATGTCCTGTATATACTTCCCAGTCTTTCCTATCAAAGACTAAATAATATCAAAATGGCTGGAAACATTTTCTCTTGTAAATGTTTGTCTTGTTTTATGTACCTGCCACACATCAGTCACTTACTTTCTTGCACAAACACACATCCATACATAGACTGTGTGTATATGAATGTGAATGAGTGTTTTAATATCTATGGTATATTTATAAATTAGAAAATGCATAAGAATTTATAAAGATAAATACACAGGAGGATATAAAACCTTTGGTTTCATCTTTTAAAGTTTGTACCTAGTGATCCTTGGAAAGGCAAACATAAAAGAGTACTGTGAATGAGCGTTGTCATGATAGGACAGACAGCTTACAGGCAGTGATTTGACATGCAGTAAACACTGTCACTAACGAGCTATTTACTTCTTTGATGAGCTTTCTCACATATTAAAATGTCTCCAACGAGACTTTCCTGATACACAAGTGCTTATATCATATCATTAACTTTTAGAACTAAACTCGTAGCCATTAAAAAAGGAAAAATATTGGAAATCTGCCTTCATAAGAGAGATCTATAAATTTGAGACCATTTGCTGCATTTATATCCTTTTGCCAGGCTTTCTCTTAATAAAATATAATGTGCACACAATGTGTCTCAGGCAGCTTTGAGAGAAGTATTTGGCACCAGCATTACCACTAGCTGAAGCTCTGTGTGTCTTCAGGAAGGTCATTCAGCATCTCTGGATTGGCTTTACTCTGTATGATATAAAAATAGTAACACGTCTCTTTTCTCCACACTGGTAAGCGTTTTGAGGTTATATGACTTAGTCTCTGAGGTGAATAAAAGCAAATTTATTAGAGCTTCTATAGGATTATAATTTTTATATCTGGAACTCTATAAGATTGATTTTTAAAGACAAATATCAGAAAAAAATTCGTTTCTTTTTACCTTTTTGAATATTTTAATTTCTTAAAATTAATTGTAGTTTGTAGTAAATATGTATTTCTGCTGTGGTCTGCACAAAGTATGATCAATAACCAGTAGCTTTCCAATGTTGAACTGATTTCTGTTTATTTCTTTTCAGTTCAGAAATCTGTATCTTGTCAAACATATAATTAATGGTATTTATTAAATTATGTGACTACAGAAGATCAAAAAACAATACTATTAACATGCCGATTTGGATCAAAACCTTATATTTCTTCTGAACCCTTTTCCTATTCTACACCCTCCATTTTGCCACATAATTATCAGTTTCCCTAGCAACACTGTCGGTTCACAGTGAGATGCAGAGACTACTAATTCTTACTGAAACCAATCCATGCTTGTGCGGTCGAGGTAGAATCAGTCATCTTAGACATTAGCAGCATACATATCAAGCGGCGCTCTTCCAGTTTTGCTGCCGAGGACAGTCAGTGATAAATCTCCTTGAATTTCAATTGCTTGATCACATAAACTAAAATGGCTTGGTCAGTAGCTAGATAGGAATGCTCTGGAAAGCACTTTTCTAAATTGATCCTTTGCATCTGTTGCTAGGGAACACTGAAGACCTAGAGGTTTAGAAAAGGAGGTAAACTGCGGACCTAACACAGGCCGTTTGACATTTCAGGACCCGCCCCTCTCCCCCGCCACACACACACCTTTTCTGCAACAAGATAGGTACAGCAGTTGCCTTCAGTTCTGCTGGTTTCTGCCCCTAAGTACAGGGCCCTTTCTCCCCACTTCCTGTGGACTGTCCAGTTCTGACTTGCTTTCTGAGCACTGGAGTGTTTTATTGATAGGGTGTGTGGTTTAGCGTATTTTTAGGCCTTGAGGTAGCTCAGTGAAGGGAAAGAATTATCAATTAAAGTCAATGAAAAATTATGTTAGAATAAAATAGTGACAGAAAGAGAAAAGGAGAGAGTGAAGGAGGCAGAAAGGGAGGAGGAGGAAAGGAAAAACACATAAGCAGCCATTTCTTCACGGGGACTCATGTTCTTCCAGGAATGGGCTTCCCAAATGAGGAGGGATTAATTATGTGACTCTCAATATTGAATTATTGTAAGTTTGTAATGATAAAATCATTTTCAGACCATGCAGAAATTCGCCACAGTTACAGTTCTGTTTGAGCACCATTTGTGTGCTTCTCTCTATAAGCCAAGCCTATTCAAGTATCTCATTAAAATTTTGATAGTTTATATACACAAATCCATTACTTAATATGCTCTAATATATTTTTCTTATCATAATACATAAAATAAATAGAATAGTTTTTTCACCAAGAGCCATGATAAATCCTTATTAAGGATTAGTACTTAATTATTAATAGTTATTAATTAACGTTTATTATTAAATAAACACGTTATTTTTCTTGTGTTCTGAGACATGAAAAGTCATTATCTTGCTCTCCTACCTTGTTTCATGTTTGTCATTTCTTTTTCTTTTTTTTAAGTTTAAGAGGTGGGGGAGGCAGAGAGTGAGGGAGAGAGAGAGAGAGAAAGAGAGAGAGAATCCCAAGCAGGCTCCTCACCATCAGCGCAGAGCCAGATGCGGGGCTCGAACTCATGACCCGTGAGATCATGACCTGAGCTGAAATCATGATTCGGATGCTTAACCAATTGAGCCACCCAGGCGCCCCTCGTATTTGTCATTTCTTAGTGCCTCAGTAGTGCTGGTCTGTGTAAGAGTTCTTTATCGTGTATCCAAAGGCCCTAAGTGACTAGAAATGTCTGTAACTGTACAAGTTTTTAAGTCAGCATTAGAATAAGAGCAGAGAACAGGCATGTTAGAGAGATCTTGGTAGAAAAGGGTTGTAGTCTTAGTTTGATTAGATTCCCTGGAAAACTCACATTAACAACATGCACTTCCTGCACTTTAGAAATTCCAGGATCCTTGGGGCGCCTGGGTGGCTCAGTCAGTTAAGCGTCTGACTTCGGCTCAGGTCATGATCTCACAGTTCGTGGGTTCGAGCCCCACATCGGGCTCTGTGCTGACAGCTCAGAGCCTAGAGCCTGCTTCGGATTCTGTGTCTCCCTCTCTCTATGCCCCTCCCCTGCTCATGCTGTGTGTGTCTCTCTCTCAAAAATAAATAAAAAACGTTAAAAAATTTAAAAAAAAAGAAATTCCAGGATCCTTAAGATGATACTGTTTTCATCTTCAACTATTTCAAAGGCTCTTTTGTGAAAGTTTCTGCGTATTCCATGGAGATAATGAAAGAAAAACTTTGATAAAAGTTACATATGAAGGCAGATTATGATTATCCTTCTTTGAGAGGTTAAAAGTAAGTTTGATACCTTTAAAAAGTATTTTGAACATTGAAGAGGAAAGATGGCTCCGAGGTAGAAAGGACAGTGTTTGTCCCTGCTAACTATATAACAAGGCATGTAATTTGTAGGATAAAGGATGGGGAAGATGAAGTATTTGGTATAAGACAAATACATACAATATACATTTTAAGAAATGAGAGGGAGTTTGAAGAAGAGGGAAAAAATGAATAAAATTAGAATAATTTTTTTCTGATTCATAGACTTTATGTTAAAGATTGAGACCTGATGTTAAAGGTATGCTACAGGGTATTCTTGGAGTAAAAGTAGGCTTTGAATACCTGAAGAAGAATTCATACTTGTTTCTGTAAGCACCATGACCCAATGATACTTTGGAGGCATAACAGGGACTGGGTCACTTGTAGGTTTGTAAAGGTAGTTCAAGTATCCCTGTGAAGTTTGGGTATTACTACCAAATGCTTCTTTCTCCTACCCACTTAGCCATTGGGCCACTAGAGAACACTGAATATTATCTTCCCTAAAATGTAAACAAGGAGGATTATATAAGACATTTTATTTTTAGTTCCTTTAATTACTTACCATTCCTTATCTCTAACAAGAACTACACCAGAAGTCCTTTTCTTCCATGTGAAGAAAAGGACTGAAGGTGCAATATGGCAGATCGTAAGAAAGTCTAGACTTTCAGCACAGATTGTATCTGGAATTAATTACTCAAATCTGGGTGTCTTTAAAAAAAAAGAATATTTCTCAGCTACTTTCCAGGTAATTTAAGTATATCCTGGAAAAAGGAGCATAAGGATATGAAAATAATACCTTCTCACTTCTTCTCCTTTCCTTTACACTTTTTCCACAAAATGTTTTGATTGTTGCAATAAAGTTCTAGATTTCCTAAAAGTAGATCCCTAAGATGGTAGTCTGCACCTGAATTACGGACCCAGAATGCTTGGTCTGAATCCCAGGCCTTGTGGCCATGTCAGTGGAACTCAGAGCCTGCTTAGATATTCAGGCCAGCCAATTCTCTGATTATTAGGCCCCACCTACATATATTTGCTTATTGTGGAACAAGTTGTTAGCTTATTGGTTTGCGTAGAATCTGATTTCTCTGAATTAAATCACTTCTTTGAAATTTACTGCGATTTAAATAAAGTCGTTATCAGGAAGAGAAGGTAACCAGATACCATTAAGAGTATCTACCCTTTTTACCCTAGTGTTTTTGTCCTTATACCTCATTCATTCATATACTGTGTAGAAGTAACTTGGAGAGACACTTTTATGTGGCAGGATTGGATAAATTGATAGTGACAAGATAAGAAAGAACAATAAGGATGAGGACAGAGTGGAACCAGAAATAATACTGCAAGTACATATACCATGCTTATAGTATTTCTGAGGCAATGCTTATAGTATTTCTGAGGCAAAACCTTTGATCTGGCTCTCAGCTTTCTAGTTGCCAGAAGGAAAGGGGAAAACCTTTGTTCATTACATCATTCACAGTATTCATAAGAAAAAAACCAAATCATCTGCTTAAGAGAAGTATAATTATTGGCACAAATAATGCATGATTTGGAGCAATTAGTATTAATAACATCCTTACAGTAAACCTACTGATGATGTTGTTATGACATTTTCTCACAGTGGCCTTCACCTTTAGACTACTGGCATCACACAAATATATAATATAGTGTTCAGTAAAAGTAATTTAAATTATTGAAGGGAGGATGAATAAGACATGACAGACTCAGCTGTTAATCTGTTTTGGTGCTCAAGTGCTCTTTCATATATATCAGACAAATTTAGTAACCATGTTTAAAACTTCTAAAATGTATTACTGAGAGAGAATGTGTTAAAAAAATCTCACCCTATAATTATTTTGGTTTCTTCTTTTCGTTTTGTTAGTTTTTGCTTTATATGTTTGAGGTGATATTATTAGGTACATACACTTCAGAATTGTCATATCTTCTCGGTAGATTGACCTTTGATCATCAGAGAATGTCTCTATTTTTGGTAATTGACTTTAATATCTACTTTGATATTTAAAAGCTATATCAGCTGTCATTTGGTTAGTGTTTATGGTGTATCATTTTACTGTAAACTTCTATGTCTTTTGTAAACAGCTTACAGTTCATTTTTTATTACAATTTCTCAATCTCTTTATATTTTCCCAATTCTTTATTTTTAAGATGCATTTAGAGAGTTATTTATTTACTTATAATTTGAGTTTAAATCCAAGCTCTTACTATTACTAATCTATCAAAAACATCTTTGTTATTTTTATCTGCTTTCTTGCTTTCTTTTGGGTTAATCAAGTGGGGATATTTTTTTCTAATTTGCTCTTTCCTCTATTAACTTTTCTTTTTGTGCATACCTACAGAGTTTAGAATATTTACAGAAGAACATGTACTGAATATTCATTAATATTTTTCCCATTCAACTGGTTCTTACTTTTAATCCTCAGACTTTATTGGCATGATTAAAAACATTCTCTTAAATGATGACAGAATTTATAAACATGAAAGAATATTGGTGACTTTACCTTATAACTAGTATTTTAAATTTGAATATTTGATATTTGCCAGCTGTATTGCTAGTGCTTCCTTATTTTATTAAAAACAATCCATTTATTGGTTCCATGTGAAGTCATAACAATTACTTTTTAAGGGAATGTGTCCCTACTGCAACTGGATATAGAAAAAAGTCTTTCATAACACCTGAAACTAGTATAACACTGTATGTTAATTATACTAGAATTTAAAAAAAAAAAAGTCTTCTTCAATTGGAGTGTGATCCACAAGTGGAGAGGGAGAGGGAGACACAGAATCTGAAGCAGGCTCCTGGCTCTGAGCTGTCAGCCCAGAGCCTGACACGAGGCTCGAACTCACAAACCGCAAGATCATAACCTGAGCCGGTTAGAATCCGATGTGTAATAAGTTAGATGCTTAACTGACTGAGGCACCCAGGCACCCCAGCAAGTTGTTTCTAAAATGCGTATGGAAGAACAGCCTGGCGCAGAATAATCAGGATGTACTTGAGGAAGGACAATGTGAGGGAGCTTGTTCTTGCCAATGCTGAGATTCCTTATAAAGTAAACGTGATTAAGATAGTGGTGTAGTCTCAGTAATTGACAATAGACCAGTGCAACAGAGTAGAGTCCAGAAACAGACTGACCCATTCATGACAATTTGCCACTAATACAGAACTGACACTGCAGATTGGTGGGGAAAGGATGGACTAATAAATGGTGCTGGGAATATCGACCATTCGTATGGAAAAAAATACAATTGGATCCAACCTCCTATCATTCATGAAATAGATTCCAAAATGGATTAAAGCCTCAAATATGAAAGGCAGTGTTTCAAACTTTTTGAAGAAAATGTAGGAGAATGTTTATATGATTTAAGGCACAAAATTCCAAATCATAAGAAGAGTTTATTAATTTGACCACACTTATATGAAGAAAACCTGATCACTGAAAGACACTATAGTATCTTTATAAAGAACATGGAAAGAGATGCCAGAAAATGAGAGAAGATATTTGTAGCCCATTTAACTAAGAAAAAATATTGTTATCCAGCATATACTGAGAAATCACAAAAATCATAGGAAAACACAACTAACATAAAATAAAAATGGACAAACATGTAAGCAATCAATTTACAGAAAAGGAAAACTAGACTTTGGTAAGCATTCAATCTCATTAGTAAAAATAAAATGATTTGCAAATATAAAATTTCACAATAATATGAATTGCTAAAGCAATTTGGTATTATCCAGAAAAAATGGAAGATACGCAAAGGCTATGGCCCACTAAGTATACCTCTACATGTATATACACTTCCAGAAGTTCTTGCAATGTGTACCAAAAGACATGTTCAGAAATGCATAGCAGGGGTGCCTGGGTGGCTCAGTCAGTGAAATACTTTTGTGAAATAACTAGGAGAAAAAACAGGGGCTACGACTAGAAATGAGGCATAGAGAGGGCTTCAAAAATACTAATTTTATTTTTTAGGCTTGATGGTAGGAAACATGCGTGTCTTTTTCCTTCTTTTTCTACTTGATTTACATATATGGTATAATTTTTGTACAAATAAAATATTTTAAATTAGAAATTTTTAACTAGCATAACTGAAAGACAAGAATGAGGAAAACCACAAGAGAGTTTTGGGGGCTTATAAAACTTAAGATTTAATAAGGGGAACAAAGCCAACACCAAGCAGACATTTACAACAATAAGGAGGTTCCTAAGGTCACTGGACTCCTCCAGGAAATCCTTTTATGCTGAGTCTGTAATCACGTATTGCCTTTGTCCTTTTTGCCTTTCCCTGAGCCCTCAATGTTAGTGGCTCTTTTCAAATACCTGTGGATATGAATCTGGGCTAGACCCCTGCCACCACATTTGATTTAGTTCCTAACGGAGTCCGAGAGTACATTAAGCATTCACTTTTAGCATTGGAACCCAGAATTTTAAAATAAGGTTAAAGGCATGATTAAAGCCAGAATTCATTAAATGGAAAGTCATTAAAAGGAAAGTGAATGCTTGCACTACATTATCAGGAGTGTCTTATACAAGAGCATTAGATACAGAGCAATGAGGTAATTATTCCATGCTGTCACATTGTTTAGTTCTAAATTGGAGCAGGAGAGAATTCTGGAGTGGATTCAAGCTTGTTTTTATCATGCATACAGATATAATTTCTTGGTAAACTTTCATCATTTTCATTTTTCCTGAACAAATCATTTTCAGCAACTTTTAATCCCCAATAAATAATTTTGACCATGAAATATTATTGAATTGCACTAATTAAAGAGTGAACATTCCCGGTAAATCACTATGGAAAATTTTAATGAACAAGCCAAATGAATGAGAAATCAATACTTATTGATTGTTTTCTGGCATATCATTAGAGCCAAAATCTGTTCTCTTAATCAAAAAGCAAAGCACCTAAATTGCCTGTCTCTTTTTTTGCAAGTTTTGCAT
The DNA here is from genome assembly GCA_028646485.1 of Cryptoprocta ferox. Taxonomy (NCBI): domain Eukaryota; kingdom Metazoa; phylum Chordata; class Mammalia; order Carnivora; family Eupleridae; genus Cryptoprocta; species Cryptoprocta ferox. Next base: position 21,365,324 of record CM053559.1, on the reverse strand, counting down.
CTGTCTTTGTGTAAGTCATTAAGACTTTTGTTACCAAATCAACGAGGCATTCAGGAGGTATTCAGTTGCAAAATGACAACTCTCCTTGGTTCCTATTTCTCACTACCTCCCTATAAGTTCACAGAAGTCACCAGACCCTTCAGTCTACTGAGGTATGCATGCGTACTAGAAGATATCTGAAGTTGTTTTGGTAGAAAACAAGTTATTTTTTCAGAAAGAGCTTAAGCTTATCCATTGTAGGGAAAATGGGCTGCTTTATATTTTATTTTAACTTTTAAATTTTGCTTAGAATCAAACTATAGGGTAGATTATGATCTTCTGGAAGTAAAGACAGTTTTGTTTTGTTTTTTAATTTTTTTTAATGTGTATCCATTTTTTTTTTTTGAGAGAGAATGAGCGGGGAGGTAGGGAGGTATAGACACACACACACACACACACACACACACACACACACACACAGAGTCCGAAGCAGGCTCCAGGCCCTAAGCTGTTAGCACAGAGCCCGATGCGGGGTTCAGACTCATGAACCGTGAGATCATGACCTGAGCCAAAGTCGGGCGCTTAACCGACTGAGCCATCCAGGTGCCCTATGACAATTTTAACTCAAATGTGAGATATAGCACCTTTTCAAGGAAACTTTACAAGATAACTGTATCCCAAAGTGTTTCTTACATTTTATAGACAATGCTCTGGTACACTGTGAAATTCTAATTACATAGACTGGGAGATACTGTACAGTTATGCTGAAGTAAAATTAACTGTGAAAGAACAGGCTGGGAGATCCAGAGGGGAAGATACAAAAGAAGATGCTGTAAGAGGGGTTTGTGTATACAGTGCATGCTGGTGGACTCCTGTAGATGGTTCAGGGCGGCCCACAGATTTCCCTTACGCTATCTACCAGCCAAGAGGGAGACATGCTCCATCATGGTGTCACAGCATCTTTAAAATGAAAACGAAACAATGAACAGCTATTTCTGGAATTAGGACCAGAAGATTATCTTGCATGTATGGTTCTGAACAATGTCCAACCATATTGTTTCAGTAGTTATAAAATCCTTAGGGTTTTTTCTGCTAATGCAGGACACTAATATCAAGTTAGGACTGAATTCCAGTGGACATGAAATAATGTTCTATCTCAATACTGTACACTAATTATGTCTGAGAACGTACAGGAAATGCCACATATGAGGAAGCTTAAGCAACATTAGAATGTAGGTATGTGGAAAACTCTATTGCCTGTGAGTTTTGTGATGACAGTAATGGCCTTATGACCATCCAAAAAGTCATTTGGATATTTATTTTGGTTTTATAATAAATGTTTGATTTATTCAAGCTACATTATCAAAAATCTAGTTCTTTAAGTTTTTAAATTTGGTTTGCAAATCACTGTTAAAGGATCTTTGAATAATATTGAGTTCCTGTTTACCAACTTATCTAATTAAACACCTATAAACATTTTAAATTGCATTTATAAATTCGTTATGTTTGATTTCCTTTTTAACTACTATTCTCAGTGACTGACAGTCTTTGCAAGTACTTAAATTCTCGTGCATCTATTACATTATGCTTACAAGTAGTGCCACCTTTGAGTTTTCTTAAACCTTCTAATGCTGTATGTAATTAAGTCTTCCCGTAGTTGAAAGATACTTTCCCATTAAGGAAGCCAACTACTGTCATTTCAAGTAATTGAGGTTATTTCCTACCAAAGGAACCAAAGATCTGAGTTCTTACACTAATCAAGAAAACTATTATATCACTATATATAATGGGGGGTGTGCCTGGGTTTACTAAGTGTATCCAGAGATTTTTGACTGAGAAAACTGATTACATTTTTGTAGGCAAGCCTGTGAGAACACAGAAGCTTGTTTATTGTTGCCATGTCAAAGATGCTATAATTTCAAGAAGACATTTATGTGTCCCACCTTCTAGATCCTCTTTATGTACATGACCTCATGGTTCTACTCACAGAAATCTGCATTTCCCAGCCAGTTTGCCCATTTGATTAAATTTTACTATTCCTCGAATTTTAGGACTTTTCTATCAGATTCTAAAGGTGTTTGACAGTGAAGGAATCCTAAGATATTTAATGCCTTTCCCTGTTATCTAAATATAAATTCTGGATCCTTTCATATTCTCGGAATCAATGACTCTTACAAGAGTTGCAGATGATATTTGATGGGATTTAAGATATCTCACATAATTGTTGGTGGTATTTTTTTGTTCCGTTTTGTTTCTCTGAATTGTAGCCACTATCTCTATGGGCAGTCTAATGGCATTCCTAAAGAGTAAGGGGCAACAGAATTTGGACTTCTCTGCCCTCTTGATAACAGGGAGGTAAGTTAACTATAAGCTAAAGAAGGTTTAAGTTGGCTATCAGACTGTACTGGAGAAGCATAACACTAAAACAGATAACCCAATATGTTTCAAAGGTCATAGAGATGACCTGTATAAAAAAAGTAATTCTTTAATATTTTTCGAATATTAGCAAATGAAATGTACAGTTTATACAACAGTAAACTTGGACCTACTTAATAAATTAAGAAACAGCAATAATCTTCTACTACTTGTTCTGAAACTGGAAGAAATCAGCTTCCTAAAATTTCAAAAGTAGTACTTGGGGTATAAAGTTTATTAGCTTTTAGGCAACTATAAGGAAAGCAACTAAATTAATAGAGTACAGGGTGAGAGTTGGCCACGGGTGGGTTCTTAAGTAGAGTGCTGTCATAAGAGGAATGAAGTTGGTCTTGTAACTTGGTCTCAAATTACCATATCCGATTCAATACATCTTCCCTGTGCAATACTAAAACAAAGTAGCAACTGGCAGCTAAGCTGCAGGGTTCTCATCAGGCCAAGTCATCTGGGGGTTAGTAAAGTAGCAAGGCAGGCAACAGTCTCCATAGATGTCACGAAAGACCAGCCTTCTGTCACGGGGCAGGCTGATAATCACACAGATTCAGACAAAGTTTCCTGGGCTAATAACAACATCTGGGAATACTGAGTCCTAAAAAAAAAATCTGAGCTCTCAGATTAGAATGGAATGAAGATGGGGTGCCTGGGTGGCTCAGTCGGTTAAGTGTCCAACTCTTGAATTTGGCTCAGGTCATGATCTCACCATTCAGAAGTTTGAGCCCCATATCGGGCTCTCTGTTGACAGCAAGAAGTCTGCTTGGGACTCTCTCCCCCCCCCCTGCCCCTACCCCACTTGTGTTCTTGCCCTCTCTCAAAATAAACAAATAAACTTTAAAAAAATTTGGGGCGCCTGGGTGGCTCAGTTGGTTAAGTATCCAACTTTGGCTCAGGTCATGATCTCACAGTTTGTGAGTTCAAGCCCTGCATCGGGCTCTGTGCTGACAGCTCAGAGCCTGGAACCTGCTTCAGATTCTGTCTCCCTCTCCCTCTGCCCCTCCCCTGCTCATGCTCTGTCTCTCTCTGTCTCAAAAATAAAAATAAAACATTAAAAAATTTTTAAAAAGCAAAAAAAATTAGAATGGATTTAATATGTCTGTAAAAACAATGTGCTTTTTTTTTTTACTGATTTTAAATGTATAAGTAATATATAAATGCAAAAAATACATATGATACAAAACATTTTAACATTTACAAATAAGATTAAATTACCTATTGACCAAGCTCTCCAAATCTAACACCTTCTTTGGAGGTAACCACCATTATCAGTATGAAGTGTGTTTTAACAGTTCTTTTTCTGTTAAATCATATGTATATATTTACCATTGGAAAGTCATTTTATGTCGCTCTGTTTAAAGTAGTTAACATGAATGTACATATTGTTCTACTACTTGCTTTAGTCATGTAGGAATATCTTGCTAGCCTTTCCACGCCAGTAAAATACATTTATTGAGTGCTTATGTAGCAGTCTCTCTTCCAAGCACTGGCGTATCTACTAATGCATCTAGTTCTCATAACAATGCAGTTATTATCGTTATGTTCTTATCATGCCCGTTTTGCACTTTGGGATTCTGAGGGACAGAGGTTAGGGAAATTGCCCAATTTGGTGTCAGAGAGCCACAGTTCTGGATTCTGTTCAAAGAAGACTAACTCCAAATCACTCTCATGGTAACTATTTCACAGCACCTGAGACACATAAACCTACCTCTGAATGCAGTATGGATCAACCCAAAACCCCATGGACCCATCTTTTACAACCTTGCAGTGACTGTGGATGATATGCAGATACTGTTCAAGTTTTAAAATGCCACCAAGTGTTTCTTGATGCTCAGCATTGTTGCTGAAAATAGCGTATGTGTGATAGTAGAAGGTAGCACTGTTTTGGAGGAGAAGAATGCACGTGAGAATGCAGAGCAGACCCATCATCGGGCTCCTCCGTTCCCCCCCTTCCCTTGCCATCTATATCTAATCTGTGGGCGGCATCCCATTTACGTCAAAAATAACGTCAATTGAGCGAAAAAACTGAATGACTCACAGCATTACTGTAGGGAACTGGTCGCTGTGTAATATAATATATAACATCCTAATTTCACAGAACATTTTTCATAACAGCTGCTAAAATCATAATCAAATCCATTAAATCCTTTCAAAGGATCCAATTCGAAGCAATATTGAAACTTGTCTTAAAATGCAGGTATATTGAGGTGGAGTCCCACCCACGCAAAACCACTCTATCATTAACTACTTCATATCTTTTCTGTATTTGTCTGTATTTGTCTGTATTTATTAATCCACTTGACTCTGCTCTTCATTTGTATTTCTAGCTGCATTTGAGTCAGTGATAGGCTTTTTTTTTTAAGAGACGAGAGGGTCTGAAAAGAGAATAGAGAGAAAAAGAGAGATGAAAAGGCAATTTTCCCTGCTTCTTATGGACAATAGAACAGGATAGAGTGGAGACAAGAGGTAGAGGAAGGACCCAGCGTCTTGGGATTATAAAAGCAGTGTTATGTTATTGATTAAGGTCTCTGTGGAGAGTGAAAAACAGTGAGAGAATACAGCCACCTAAGCCCTTGCATTCAGGAGCATATAACTTAGAAATGTTGAGCCAGTTGGATTTCTGTGGCCACAGTGCTGTCCACGGAACTGACAGCTAATTTTTTGATGTAAGAATTTTATTCCTTGGATATACATAAGGCCAAACAATATCCCTCAGGTTTTTTTTTTTCTTTCTTCGATATTATATACTTCTGGAAATTTGCAGAGTTAGCCCTTCACAGGTATTTTTGTTTGGAACATAAAGCAAGACTAAAACAAAGATTCGATGAAGGCAAAAGATTACGTGTGAAATTTATTTTCAGACTGGAGAGTGACCTTCTAGAAGGAGGAGAGGCTTCTGAGGACTGAGCTCTATCCAGTCTCTTCCACAGATTAACTGTGTGATGCAGTTACTAAACAAGTTAGTAGTCTTTGAATCTTGGGTTTCTGATCTGGGAAAGAAGGCTGGGCCAGAATCCCTATGTTTCGTTTGAGTTGTAATATTCTGGTTCTTATATGACATGGTAGCCAGAGATAGCTTCTAGTTCTCCAGCCACATAAGTCCTGTACACATTTTCCTTCTATTTCTCATACCTCCTCTAATACTTTTAAGGGGGATGTTACTCGTGGCATCTTTAGTAGTTGCTTCCTCAGGACAGCTTTCCTTCCAGCTTTCTGCTGGCATAAAAGCTGGTGAAGTGAAAGTTCTCCACTTCATTCCATTTTTTCTGGTTCAGCATGGAATATAAATTACTGATTTGTAATTCATGAATCACTGCTATAAAGTGACCCCAAGAACTTTGTTTTCAGGTCCTCAAAAATTAATTTGATGCAGGCGTTTGTTGGCCACTCGGATAATGGACGTAAGGCACTGTTTTTCCAGCTAACTTCATCTTTAACAGTTGTAATTCCATATGTGTGTCCAAACTAGTAGTTTGCACCTAGTCAGTGCTAGCTGATATTAGAGCAGATATTCCAGATTGCTATTTTGGGGTTGTCTGATACCAGTACCAGGCAAATTGCTGAATAGTAATGGAGCCCAGAAGCCCCAGAATAAATTCTCTACACTCTAAACCCTGCTGCTAAGTAGTTCTCACGTTCTCCTACTTTCTTTGTTCAGTACCCACCGGTGGGGCAGTACTGCAGTCCTGGATGGTGGGTGGTATGTTGGGTACTCCCGGGCCAGGGTTCTATTGCAGAGGGAGCCATTTTACAAAAGTAGAATGAGCTTCCTCCTTGGGTCTCCTTGACACTAAGTAACCAAAGCTATTATTAAACCAACCAGATAAGAAATCATCTGAGAAATAGTTTTTTCTTTAGCTTTCAACATGTCTTCCTTTTTATGCTACCTTAAACACATATGTGGGAGATTAATAATAATATTTCATACGTAGCCAATTGAAGAAATTAATTTCCTAGATTAGTCACATTTTATATGATTTTACAACCTGAAAACACTGAACATTAAAATCTTTTTCTAGTAACTTGTTTAACACTAACTGAATTTGGAGGGCACAGACTAGTAGCCTGGGAGTCAAAAAAAAACTAGAAAAACCTTAGCAGCTCATCAACTAGCCATGCAGAAGAGGGCAAGTTACTCAAGGTCTCTGAACTACAGGAGAGGATAAAACAAACACCCTTGGCTGCTCTGTCGCATAGGGCTGTTGTGAGGAACACATGAGCTGGTGTGTGTGACTGTGCTTTGTGTCACAGAAGGTACAGTCCAAATACGAGATAGATAAACTGTGAAATGTGCTTGTATGCCAGTATATCTAATTATATTACAGCTTTCATCTGGGTGGTGTTTCCAGGTTTTATATGTAAACAAGAGCTTGTAAGGTTGATTATCTTCCAATTATCACAACTAATGAACTCTTAATCCGCAGCTGCAAGTTTAGATGCTATTGACAAGAAGAAATTAAAGTGATCAAGGAGATTATTTTTTCTTCATTGACATGTAAACAATAAAGAGACTACTAATTAGAAAATAGCTGTCCTTTATGTATACCTGAATAATCTGACTTTTCTGAATATTCACTTTTCTTTCAAATACAGGAAACGAAAATTCAGAACCGTCTGTAAATATTGTCATTCAAGGGATGTATCTCCTAGGAAAAATAGGTTTAATATTATTTGTTAGAACCATATGCCAGATGCTAGATTCCATAAGTAAGAGAGGTATAACCTGAGATGCTTCCTTGTTTTGGTCTTATAATGTATTTAGAGCACATCTTCATACTAGTACTATGGAAAGGAATTGCCTTAGGTAATGCCACTGTAAGAAACTGTGTTATTCCATTAATACCAGTAGATATTAATTTTCTACAACTCAGTTATTTGCTTTATTTTTAATAATTTAAATCCTGAAGCACTTAATTGTTAATTCTGTGAACATTATGACTTCATTTAATGACTGCCACTCTAAAAAGATAAAATAGGATTGATGATCAAACTACATTATTTCTAAGGAGCAGTAACATTCCAAATAAATTCAACCAGAGAAGAGTTTTTCCTCATCCAATGCCTACATAGAGGGATGGATGGGTGACATTTCCTCGTCCTCTTTAGAATGATGACTTTGAGGGACAACTGGGTGGCTCAATGGTTGAGCGTCCTACTTCAACTCAGGTCATGATCTCGTAATTTGTGGGTTCGAGCCCCACGTTGGGCTCTGTGATGACAGCCTATTTCAGATTCTGTCTCCCTCCTCTCTCTCTGCCCCTCCCCCGCTCGTGCTTGCCTCTCTCTCTTTCAAAAATAAATAAATGTTAAAAAAGAAAATAAAAAAAAAAAAAAAAGAATGGTGCCTGAATTGGACTCCAGGCAGCAAGATTAGAGGTAGTGAGACTTTGGCCCACAGAGGACTATGCTGGCTCTTTGGATGTTAGATTTTTTTGGTTGCCTTGGTCGTCTTTGGTGTTGGTTTCTTCCATTATGCTTTGTACACTTCTCCAAAATCTCCCTGATTGATTTCTCACCTGTGGGGGTATCAGGCCGGCAGGGTTGTCACCTATTTTTTGCCTGATATTACTGATTACCTTGAGATTTTGTTATCAGTGTCTGTGGTCTCATTCTCAATCCTGTCCAAAGGTTCCTCTCACTGATCATTTTGCGATATTCTTTTCTTAGACTTGAATGAGGCAGTCCCCGAGACAGAGCGCCTGGATTCAAAAGCCCTGAAAACCCGAGCCCAGCTCTCTGTGAAGAACAGACGCCAGAGGCCCTCTAGGACAAGACTCTATGATAGTGTCAGTTCAACGGATGGGGAAGACAGTCTGGAGCGAAAGGTGAGCACCTTGGACCAATTTCTGACTTGCAGTCCTGAGCTGTATCCTTGTTCCTACAGCTTATCGAAGGTAATGATTTTTCTGCAACCAGATTCTCTGCCCTAAATGGACACAGCTGGAATAGTTCACTGCTTGCCTCCTAAATTCCTACTCAACTTGTTATATTGTTGTAATACAAATTCCGTCTGTAGTCATTCAATGAACTAACCCAAGGGCATTATCCATATTGTGATATTTTGTGAAAGTGCTTTTATATTCAGCTCTTGGTTTTACCTAGTGGGAAATAATGAATATACAAGTAATCATCTCTGTATGTCTGAGGGGTCTGTGTTAGCCACATGGTAATGTGGTGAATTGTTGTAAACTATGCAGTCTCATCTGTAAACCAACAAACAAACATTGGTTTTCAAGGGATTTACTAAAACAGTTTGGTCTGATTTCAAAGTAAGTATTCCATGGAGCTGATGCTCAGCGGCATAACCTCCTTTATAATCTCTTATACCAACAGCCTTCAAACAGTTTCTATAACCACATGCACATTACCAAATCACTTCCGCCCAAGGGTTTGAGAACTTCTCCAGAATCAGATTCTGGGGCTCCATCCCTCACCCCAGCGGCTGGCAGTGTGCCTTTCTCGCCTGACCACATAACTGAATTTCAAGGAGGCTCGCTGCACCCAGAAAAGGAGGCTTCCTCCTCTGCATGGGGAGACACTTCCCTCTCCTCTCCTTCAAAATCTGATCACGATACGGAAGAATCTCCTTGCCACCATCAAGCCACCATCAAGAAAATATCACAAGAAAAAGGTACTGTTGATTTTTTTGTTTTTGCTTTTGTTTTGTCTGACTTAACTAACACCTTGATTTGTGCAATGTAAGAATGGCTTTTTTTTCTCATAGTCATAAGTCCTTTGTCTTCTTACAGCTAATAATTCGTATTGCTGTTGTGGGATAAGAGCACATGGCTCTCCTATTTACTTACTCATTTATTTTTCCTGCCCAGTTAGCATTTTTATTTCTTCGGCTCTCCACAAGTTTACTATTGAAGGAACTTCTTCAGGAGGCCTACTAGAGATTTTGTAGAATAGCAGCCTGGAGTTTCAATAAACATTAACATACACTGGAAAAAATATATGTGTATATATTATGTACACATATATATATGAAGATGAAAGCAATATAGGTTTTAAGCCATTAATTGGTTTTTATTTAGAAGAACTATTCACAGTAATGATTTATGTTGCAAAAATTGTGACAGGAAAGCCGTCATGGAGGGAGGTTAATCAATTAAGTTTTAAAATCAGCTCCTAGAATTAACACCAAAATTTCATAGTCATGTCAATAGACTTTTGTCGTTTTAATTTATAGAAGTAATGAATTCTCATTAAACAAGTTAAATGAGGCAGAGATGTGTAAAGAATAGGTTCATTCTTTTCATACCATGTCTGATGTGTCTCTTTACAGTAGCCAAGTAAATTTGGTTATATTATCTTTCACATCAGAAATACACAGAAGTATATATTATGTGTGTGTGTGTGTGTGTGTGTGTGTGTGTGTGTAGATACAGAAACAAAAGTACTTTTTGGTATGTTTGTGTTTTGTTTTGTATGCTTTTGTTTACAAAAATGAATCCTGCAAGTCACATGACTCTGAAGTTTTGTTTTACACATAATAGTATTTTTGGGATATCCATCTAGTGCAACATACACAAATTTAAACGACAAGATGATTTTCTGTAGCGAGCCTATAATATAACTGAGGCAACCATTCTAATATTGAGGGACATGTAGGCTGTATTCTAGAAGGTTTCTTTTTGTATATTTACTTCTTTGCTTTCCACTGTAAAAAGAGTTACAACAAGCATCCATATATTCTTGTATACTGATGCTTTTATTTCTGTAGAGCACATTTTTAAAAGTTGAATTGGTAGTCAGAGTATATTGTACTCAGAGAAAAATGTATAGCTTTAAATTCCTTTATTATTAAAAATAAAGACTGAAAATAAATAAAATAAATATTCAAAATAATAGGAACAGAGCAACCAGAAAACAGAAAATAGAAAGGAGAAGGTAAAAGATGTAAGCAGAATTTAATTTTTATTGAAATGAAAAGCCTATTCTTAAGCCCCCACCCCCACAAAAATATAGTAAAAGTGTAAATTATTCCCGCTAAGGGTGAATAGCCCTTTGGAATGATACATTTAAAAAATATATAGACAAACAAAATAGCACTAGAAAAAAGAAAAGAGATACAGAGATTTAAAAAATTATTTTTTAAAGATAGTATGCGAACTCAGTACATTTAAAAATCTAGAGAGGGGCGCCTGGGTGGCTCAGTTGGTTGGGCATCCAACTTTAGCTCAGGTGGTGATCTCACAGTTTGTGGGTTCAAGCCCCACATTGGGCTCTGTGCTGACAGTTCACAGCTTGGAGCTGTTTTGGATTCTGTGTCTCCCTCGCTCTCTGCCCCATCCCCGCACATTCTCTCTCTCTCTCTCTCTCTCTCTCTCTCTCTCTCTCTCTCTCTCTCTCTCAAAAATAAGCATTAAAAATTTTTTTAAAGAAAAATCTAGAGAACATGGAGTTTCCTACAAAACTGGTCTACTCAAATTGGTCTAAGAAGAAAAGTTGTATAAACTAATAGTCACAGAAATATGAAATGTGTTTTTACAAAAGTTTTCATTTAGAAAGTCACCAGACCCAGATGGTTTTATATCTGAATTCTGCTTAAACTATAAAAAAAAAAAAATGGCTCTATTTTATGCTAGTAATTCCAGGTAGGGTGTTTCTCATTTATTTAAATAGCTAGAGTACTAAAAACTGGTAAAGACTGTGTGGAAAAAGGAAATCATAAGCATGTAGATTCAGTTTAAATATGATGCCGATCAATTGAATGCAGGAGTGCAAGTTAATTATATTCCATAATCAGGTAGCATTGATTCTGAAAATGTAAGGATATTTAAACATTAGGAAATCTAACAATGTAAATCATCATATCAACAAAGGAAAGGTAAAGTGTTATAGTATTAACAGACGTTGAGAAGAATTTGATGTAATTTGTCAGATATTTTCAGTAAAAACTTGTTAAAGTAAAAATGGAATTAGAAAAAATTTTCTGAATATGATTGGTTACTTACCAGTGATCAACCACTAAATAGTGAATCTTAAATCATTTGCACAAAAATTAGGAACAAAACATGAGTGCCAGCCATCATCACGATTTTCAAGTCTGTTTTTGAGAATTTCTAATTGCAGGAAGATAAGAACATCAAATAATCAGTATAAAATTGAAACAGAAAAAGCAAAAGTATCTTTATTTAAAAGTTATATGAATATTAATCTAGAAGATTAAGTGGTCAGATATAAAATAAATATATAAAATCAATACCTTCATGTGTGTAAGGTTGAAGTGTCTGCAACTTACTTTGAAATACATTTGAATATTAATGGATTAATGGATGACTAGAGGCTATATGTAGTAAATGGAAATTGGAGGATATAGGTGGTGGATATACATTTGTTCACTGTAAAAACTTTTTATCTTTTGAAAAAAATTGAGTAGCAGAAAGATATGTCATTTTTGTCTATACTGACCTAAAGATTTGATACAATATTTTGTGGAACTTAATAAGCTGATCCTAAATTTATAAGAAAGGAAAAAAGGCCAGAGTACCTGAGACTCTTGAAGAAGAACAAAGTGGAAATCCTGGCTTACCTGATACCTGCAATTATTAAAAAGCCACAGAATTAATTCTGCATATTATTTGTACAGAGGTTTATAAACAGATTCAAGAATAGAATAAAGAGCATAGAAGCATATTACATATACACACACACACATTTCATATATAGATGAACTTATTTTATGACAGCTGCATAAAAAAGGGTGGATCAGTGGAGAAAGAATAGAGTTTTTTTACAAGGTGTTCTGGGACAACTGGTTATCCATATTTTTAAAAATTCTATTAGACCCTCTACCTCCCCCCCATCTCATACCTTGCAAAAAAAATCCATTCGAGTTGGATTTAAGGTGGAAAATAAGTGGAAAATGCAAACTATAAAACTATTAAAGAGATTTTTTTAATGTTTATTTTTGTGAGAGAGAAAGAGAGAGAGAAAGAGAGAGCAGGGAGGGGCACAGAGAGAGGGAGACAAAGAATCCCAAAGACGATCTGCACTGCCAGCACTCGAACCCATGAACCATGAGGTCATGACCTGAGCTGAGATCAAGAGTCGGACTCATAGCAACTGAACCATGCAGATGCGCCCCAACTATAAAACTTTTTATAAGGCTGTATGGAATATTTTTGTGACTTCAGGGTAGGGAAAGATTTCTTAAACAAGACATAAAGAAAAAAAAAAGGAAAGATTAATAAAATCAGATGATAGTAAAATTAGGAACTTCTATTTCTCAAAGACACAACAAAGAACTCCACCAAATTGGAAAAGATATTTACTGCCTGTGTAACTAATGTAGAATTAGTATCCAGATTATATAAAGAACTTGTATAAATCACTAAGAAAGGCAAACAACACAGGAGAAAATATATAATGTCCTGAACAGGCACTTAAGAAAGGCAAACAACACAGGAGAAAATATATAATGTCCTGAACAGGCACTTCATAGAAAATGAAAACCAAAACCCAAAATATGTATGAAAGTTGTTCATTGGTAGTAGTAATCAGGAAAGTATGAGATAAACCAGATGAGATACCATTTTATACCTACCAGATTGCCATAAATATTAAAGTCTGATGTTACCAAACACTGGAAAATGTGAAAAACACCCAGAGACTAAATAGTGCCGGTGGGATGTAAATTGAGGCAAGCTCTTTGGAAACCATTCGGCATTTACCTAGTAAAGTTGAAAATGGGCATGCCCTATGATCCCGCCACGGTTTATATAGCCTACACTTGCTGACTAAGAATCATGTACGAGAGTATTCAGAGCAGTCCTACTGTGTGATAACAAAACCTGAGAACACCTGAAAACTGGTAAGTACTGGAATAATCACTACTAAGAAAAGTTAACTGAATTGTAGTGTATTCATATGATGAATCTGTGCGGCAAGGAAAATTTGAATAAACGACGCTGAAACATATAGCACGGGTGAATCTCTGGTACAAGACATTGAGAGGATAAACCAAATTACATAATACCTATGATTTTATTTATATAATGCTAAAAAATATTAGTGAATTACTTAGAGATACAAACAAAATGTTGAGGTTATAAGTGGGAATGACAAAGTCAGTTACTTAGCAGGGAATGTCCAGGAATTGAAGGACATACTTCATAAGTATAAACTGTGGTGAGGGTAGGGGGCGGGGATAAATAAAATGGGTATTTTTTTTTTATTGGTTTTTCTTTATACTCTACAACTATCTTATAAATATTCTTGGTTACAGTAGTCAATATGCATAATTAAAAAAACCCATATACAAAGTTAATTGAGAAACTTTAATACACAGGTACCTTCAAAGAATTTTTAAAAAGTCAAAAACAGGCAAAGGAAATAAACAGTCAGTTTGCTGGAGAAAATTCCCATTGCTTATAGGGAAAGGTGATCAGAGAAGTGCTCATTTAAATACCCATCGGGTTGCCAAAACTTTTAAAGAATTCCACCTTCCAGTGTCAGCAGTGGTGTGGGATACATTGCAGGTGTGATTGCACATCACCACATTTTTGAAAAGTGCATACTCATCTGTCTCTACCAAATCAAAAATTGTAATCTTTCTAAAAATACATTGTGAACATAGAAATACATTTGATTTGGGAGGCTCAATCTGTTTATAACTCTTGGAAAGCACCAGAGCTTTATTCATGATATTTTCCCCTTGGTTTCCTTTCCTGAACCTATTGATTGCTAGAATTATCTTCCACAGACAAGTCCTAAGCACAGCTCTTCTAGAAGTTTTGGGGTAAAAATTGAGTACTTAGAAAGTAAAAAAAAAACCAGTAGAGGCGAAAGAAAATATGTCAATCCTGCTAATTCATCATCAAAGGTAGTTCTCAAGTTGGTGGAGGACTTGCATGGTGATTTTGGCCTACTTTCTAAAGAACTGAAGACTTCAAAAACTCTCGTTAATTAACCTAATCTGTGGATTGTGTGGCACTTCTATGGATACACACTTGTGGCAATATCATCTCTTTAGAAAAATACACATAGACCTTCTTATGGACCCATAAGAAGACACAAGAGCAGACACATATATTTTGGAGCAATAGGTTAATACTTTGTGGTCTACTGTTTATCACACATAACGAGCCATCTGCAAGAAATTACATCATAGGGAGTGTGGATCACTCACACATGAAATATGACCCCTGAATTTTTTAAATGGCTAAATATTGTTTAGATTATTTCTCTTTTACTTCTAATTTATTATGATTCTTTGAAGTCAGCAGATATTTCCTTTCAAATGGGAGGAGTAGAACATGGATTTAGATGGTGCTCCCCAGTCCACTAGCAGTAATGTAGGATTAAATGTGAGAATTCCATCCTTTCCTGAATGCCTCCCTTGTCTGCTGCTCTCTCTTCTTTGGGATTAAGCTCTCAGCTGTAGTGAACAGGAAACAAGATGGGAGGCAGGTAGCTTCTTCTCCAGAGGCCAAGTACTTGGGCTTCCCCTTTTCAGCTTTCCTGGGCTGATGGTGCTTCGGAGTAACAGGGAAGAAGCAGTTCATTGAACTTTGATAAAGTAGTATCTTTATAGTCAGTTACTAGTACAATAACCACTGTTAGATACTATGCGCAGATAAAAGCAGTGCCTCACATTCTTTTGTTCCCCTGATAAAAAATCTCCAGCCTTCCGTGTTCATTGACATTAATCCATTCATTTATGTATTTGTTAAACAAATAGCTATTGAGCAGCTACTCTGTGTCAGGCATTGCGCTAAATTCTGCATATACAATAATTAACAAGATTCCATCTTTTCCCTTAAGGAGTTTGCAGACTAGAGATATAGATATAAATGTAGATATAGGTCTTACTGTTGGTTTGTGTTGTGACATATCCTATCTCTCACACCCCACACTCACCACCATCAGTGACTGGGAAGGCCCTATTCTCTCCTGCCTTCCCCTCTTGGGCTCTGTTATACCTGGAAAGATGTCAAAGAGACCATCAGTCACCTGACTCTCAGCCTATTACCAGTTGGTTCCTTGAAAGTCAAGGGTCTAGTCCTCACGTTTCTAAGTCCAGAAACTTAATAACACGTTCACATTTAATCAAGTTCAGAGTGACTGGTTCTTGCTGTTCTAGCTTAGAAAACACTGATTTCTAGACCAGAAAACTAATTTTCTGATTTACTTTGGGAGGTACAGCTGACATAATAACCAACATTATTCATACGTTCTGTTCTCTCTCCCATGGTTGGTAGGTTCATAAATCAGAAGGTTGCTCAGTGAGCATAAAATGAGAGTAAAGGTAACTGGATGTGTGTACGGAAAATGCTCATTAGACGGGGCTGACTGATGAATGGCCTGTCTCACCGCAGTGCCACTGTTAAGCATTTTGGTGTCCCTCCAGGACTCTCCCTCCCCACTTCCTGAGAAACAGACCTCAGTATCCTTAACATGGTATGACTTTGCAGGGGCTGGCACAGTGTGGATTATTAGAGTGGTACCTACCTTCGTTGTCCTCAAAATCCAATTTGAGGAATAACATTCTGTAAAATGTTTAAGTCCCTTGCAATATGAGACTAATCTATTTAGAACTAGACTTAACAGAGGTTAGGCATGGTTAACCCAGTTTCCCTCTGTGTGTGTGTGTGTGTGTTCACATGTGAGGTTCTTGCAACTCATTGGCTCATCAGAAAATGAACTAGAAAGAGGATCGGCAAGACCTCATGTCTACATTCTTGCGTAATTCCCTACTCCTGGGAAATTGTGTTCTTCTCCAAACCCAGATTAAATCTCACCTCCTTTAATGGACTCTTAGTATACTCTCCCCATTTCCAGGCACAGTGAGTTTCTCACTTCTCCCTGATCCCACAGAAATTTTCACACCGTTAATTTCTGCTTCTATCACTTTGTGTGTGATAAGTGGTCTAGTTGTCAAGGATGAGCCAGTTTTCTCATTCATCTTTTTCATCTTTGTGTTCTCGGTCCCCAGCAAAGAGTGTGGCATAGAATTGATGCTTCATAAGTTTCTTGAATAAATTAACAGGCATGCCTCTCCAGATAACCAATGCAGGTTATCAAACCAAATCTGGTCCCCACCTGTTTTTATAAATAAAGTCTTATTGGAACATAGCCATACTCACTTAGCTATATACTGTCTACTCTGATGCTACAATTAGCAGAGTTGAGCATTTGTAACAGGGACTGCATAGCCCAAAATCTAAAATATTTGCTACCTGGCCCTTTACAGAAAAAGCATACTGACCCCTGGTCTAGGCGTTTATGTCCTTCAATTCATCATTGCTGGATAAATTTAGTCTCTGGTTGCCATTTAGCTAGATTTTTTTAAAGTGATATGCCATTATTTTTGGTCTAGTAATTTACTACAAGGTAATTAAGTTACAGCTATATTTCACTACAGTCTCAAGGCTCACAACGTGCTGGTACTATTGAACAACTAATTGAAGTTGAGTTTTTTCTAAACTGTGTCAACACCACATTCACAAATCATCATTTTGTTGTCATATTTGAGGGACCTCAGTGGAAAATAGGATATAAAGAGTCTCATATAACTAGATGAATGATAAACATCTAACCCCACTTCAAGAGGAAGTATAAGATTATTTCCAGAGATTTGTAAAACGCATGATATAACAGTAGAAGGCATGAAAATATTTTCCTCATACTCATTCTCTGAGTAGAGGAGAATGAGACCAATAACATTTTGGTCTCTAAACTTCCATAGCAATGGGCTTTTGTTCAGATAAAGTTAAAAAGAGTAAAGTAAGCAGTGTCAGTTTTCTACTTGGGATTTCTAGAGATTATTACTCGAAGTTGATATAGGGCTATTAGCACATTGCCTGACACAAGAACATGCCTTCAAAAATGTTTGCTGAATTGGGGCGCCTGGGTGGTTCATTAGGTTAGGTGTCAACTCTTGTTTTCTGCTCAGGTCATGATCTCGTGGTTCGTGGGGCTCCATACTGACAGTGTAGAGCCTGCCTGGGATTCTCTCTATCTGCCCCCCTCCAAAATAAATAAAATAAACGTAAAAAAAATATTGGCTGAATTAATGTTCTGGCAAGTAGAATCTGGCTTTGCAAAATTTTTACAGGATTCGTTTATTATTTATAGAACGCATTAGGCATTATAGTAGAAACAGTAAATTTTATCATTGGTCAGAGGAGGGGTGAGGTTACATCTAGCTGAGATTGGTAAATAAGACTTGACAAAGAACAGACAATTAGAGTGACCATTGAAGGATTTGGGTGGGGTGAGGGGAAGGATGGGCAAGGCGGGCAGATAAGGCAAGGAAGTGGCATTAGCAGAGACAGGCACGCAGGAGACGGCTTGAAAGGAATGGGACTGCCCCCAGCCTGCCTGAAGCCGTTTGTTTATGCAGTGTAGATTATTGCAGCAAAATTGAACAGGAAGGTTAAGTCATTAGCTCTAGAATTTAAGTGCCTTAGATACCTCGCCATATTACTAGGCAACCGCAGACGTTTGAACAGGGGGATAAAAAGAAAAAGACATCAGGTGTGGGGAAGATGAGTCAGGAGACCCTGTGAGGGATAACCTCTAAAGAGGAGCAAAAAAGGCAGGAGAGAGGGCCCGTGCAAGAACCCCTGGAGTGGGAGTTGCGCAGACACGGGAAGGAAACGAGGAGGGCAAAGCTGATCACAGGGTTTCTAGCCTCAGAATATGGTCCTGTCATAACAGAAAATAAGGAGTCAGAACTATTATGGGGGGAGGACAATTAACTCATTTTTTTTCTTTAATAAAGAAGGTTGTGAGCTCAGGAGAGAAGCTGGGCTGGAGGAGCAGATTTGGGAGTCCCCAGAGGAAAGGAGGAGGTAGTCAGGAATCTTACTTCAGTGAGAGAAAGGAGAATGCAGCACAAGAGGAGAAAGGCCTTACTTAGCATGTAGCCACCAGGAGATCATTTACTGTCTTTAAAAATGAAGGGCAGGTTGCCAAAGCGTAAAGCAGCCACACCCAATCTGCAGGCTCAGACTTCTGATTGCTCTTGAAGGTAGCATTGGAGAGATTTCAAAAAGCCTAATGGAAATTTTACATAAAGCTAAATAAATAATCAAAAATGAGTTACTTTTTTTTTCTTTTCCTGCAACCCTATCAACCCAGTGTTGATTTTTATGTAGAATGAAAGTCCTAATATGCATTAAAGATGTATTTGATTGATTTAAAATAGGGAAGTGCATTATTACTTAATCTTGCCTCTTCAGCCTTGTGA
This sequence comes from Cryptoprocta ferox, assembly GCA_028646485.1. NCBI lineage: Eukaryota > Metazoa > Chordata > Mammalia > Carnivora > Eupleridae > Cryptoprocta > Cryptoprocta ferox. Next base: position 21,346,720 of record CM053559.1, on the reverse strand, counting down.
GAGCCTTCATTTAAGTGTTCCTTGGAACACAGTTTGGCAAATGTGTGAGATAATGATGTGAGGTTGCCTAGCAGCAGGCCCTGTAATGGGCAGAATCAGGCTTTTAGTCCCAAGATGCCCAAACAATTTCGACACTAATAGGTTACAGAGTGTTTCCATGTGTCTTGTCTCATCTGGTCCCCTCACCACTCGTTAACACATCTCCCCGCTATCTCTAATTCAGAAAATAATTAGCCAGTCTTCCTTTCAACATTGCACAGTTCTAGCCATTAAGAGTTGCCTTAGAATTGATCTGAAGGAATCTGGCACTTTTTTTTTTCCCCTTTGGCTTCTGTTAAGAAAATCGAAATCCTACTTTTTTAAAATGTTATCTCCATTAGCAAAATCACGTCAGAAGGCATTTATGCCATGTCCATGGATTTCCTTTATGTGGAAAGGAAAAAGCCACATCTGTGGCTATTTGATTCTCTCACCCAGGGTAATGATGCAAATATTCATAATAAATATTTGAGACTAGAAGTGGATTTTGATATGGACATATCTCTGACTCTTCTGTTTCATTAAGTACACTCCAAGGAATTACTATAATCTGAGGATCATTAACTAAAAATATGAAGAGCTTGTTGCGAAAAATCTTAAAGAGAGTTTGTAAACATCCTGTGCTTTAGAGCTTTGAACATAGACTCCTGAATAAGAACTGTGTGTGCACTTCATGTTTTGTGTATGTGTGTTAAGAAATTTCTCCTGAAATACAATTATAAGCAAAAATTAATTAGCAAGGTTAATTAAACACTTCTGTAGGAGCACTATTCTCTCTACACTCCATGCCATAAAATTGCTGGAATATTTTTAATATAGAGACAGACACCAACAGACAATTAGGAAGGAGTAGTTTCACACACCAATATGCATCAAATTTAAAACACCCCTTGTTAATCATCTCAGATGACTGGATATGCTGAAACTTAACACTGAACCACATCCTTTGCTAAATAGTTCCAGGTAGAGCCTTAAAAATTATCTACCATGTTCAAGGAGGAATAAGTGCCACCCGTAGAATCTAGCTCCTACATTTGACATTGAACACCATCTCCTCTGATTGGTTTTTGGCATCATTTTGAGTATTCCCATCCCCCAACAGCTGCTGCCCTTGAGAGCCAGCAATAACTCAAAGAAGCAAAGATCATTCAGCTCCAAACACTGAGGAAATTTTGGCATCTTCCACATCACAGGAGGCCAGCCAAGTTGTGCTCCAACCCAGCTTCTAAGAGAAGTCTTTCAAAGATATAAATGTTTTATAGCTGAGCCCCAACTTAAGAAGTCTTCCCCATGTTCTGCCCTCCTCAGTTCCAGAACTGGCCACAGGCCATTAGCAAGGGAGAGACCAGAAGGGAAAACTTTGACTCTCACTTTCTCCCTGAATCTCCCAGACTCTTAGGCCTGACTTTCTGTACTGGACTTGGTAGATATGGGGGACATGGGCTGGGTTCCTGTCAGAAGCACCAAAACCCAAAGGCAGGAAAGGCATGAAGGACAGAGCCCGGGCATTATTTCTTTTTAAGGTTTATTTATTTATTTTGAGAGCAGGGTGGGGGGCTCATGGGCACTCGTGTGCATGAGGTGGGGAGGGACAGAGACAGAGACAGAGGGAGAGAGAGAATCCCAAGCAGGCTCTGCACTGTCAGCATGGAGCCCAACGTGAGGCTCTGTCTCATGCACTGTGAGATCATGACCTGATCATGAGCCGAAATCAAGAGTCAGACACTTAACCGACCGAGCCACCCAGGCACCCCCAGAGCCTGGACATTTGAAACAGAGTTGGAGCCAGAGAAGGAACAAAAGGAAAGTCACGTCGGTCCCTGCTTTGAATGTAAAGAATTATGGGTGCCTGAGAGTGGCTCAGTGGCTTAAGCGTCTGACTTGATTTCAGCTCAGGTCATGATCCCAAGGTTCATGAGTTCAAGCCCCACATTGGGTTCTGTGCTTACAACACGGGGCCTGCTTGGGATTCTCTTTCTCCCTTTCTCTCTCTCTCTCTCAAAATAAATAAGCATTAAAAAAAATTATTTGATAGTGTTTATTCTTGCTTACTTTTGAAGCCAAAACTCTGTGATGAGTGTTGGGCCTCTGTCCAACAGGACCTCTCCTGGCTTTACTGAGTGTTCCTCAACATAGCTCTGTTTCCTCTGGCTTAAAAAAAAAAAAAAAAAAAAAAGGCATACATTATTTTATTTTATATTTTGGAATTGGGGTAAACTCTTTTTTTTTTTTTAAATTTTTTTTCTTTTTTTTGATTTTTTTTTTTTTTAAACTTTATAGTTTATTGTCAGGTTGGTTTCCGTATAACACCCAGTGCTCTTCCCCACTGACCTCCACCAAGACCATCACCCCGCTTTACCTTTTCCCCTTCCCCTTCCCCCCTCAGATTGTTTTCAGGATTCAAGAGTCTCTCCTGTTTTGTCTCCCTCCCTCTCCCTAACTCTTTTTCCTCCTTCCCCTCCCCATTGTCCTCTATTGGGTTTCTCCTGGGGTAAACTCTTTAGATTCAGAGATGGACTGACTTTTGACTCATAGCCTTACAAAAGAATAATAATTGGTCTTTTTCACATGTGTGTATATCCTAGATGGTGCCAAAGATCCCAGATCACTAAGGGCATCCAGTTCACTGGTGGTGCAAGGAGGAAAAATTAAGCGCAAGTTTGTGGATCTGGGGTAAGCCTTTCATGATGTAAAACACGAACCCTCTGTGAAAGAAGGATTCAGAGAGAAATATGTCAGCGCCCCCTTTCTGACTTTGTGCTGTCGTTGTAGGGCACCTTTGCGAAGGAATTCCAACAAGGGCAAGAAATGGAAGGAAAAAGAAAAAGAAGCCAATAGGTTTTCTCCAGGTAGCAGGTACGGGTGGGTGATCTACACTTTCCGGCCCCCTCCCATCGTTCACCAGAATCACTGGTCAGTCCGTATCTGTGAGCTGAGGCGATCCACCTAGAAGTGAGTTGAAAGAGAAGTTGCACAACCAGCTCATATTTTTCTTGCCGCAGTTATAGCCTACACTGGCCTTGGGACTATCCGCTGGCTTAACTCAAGAATTACAGTCACATGTGCAGCTTCAGTAAATGTTTATCTAACTACAGCATCAGTATATCTGTGTGATATGTCAGCTAGGCACATTGCAGGTTTTTTGCCTGGCTACCCTCAGTACTAGTCCTCTTTTTGTAAAGTCTGCAAAAGGGTAATTTTACTTTCAAGAACCTTGTTGGCTTTCAAGACTGTTCTGTCCACATGCATGTAAGAAGGACCCTCGTCTCGTGCTGAACTTGGCTGCTTAATTGATTTTTTCAGGCCCTGCCAACTGTGCTTATTGTTCAATAAAGACTTCCCTGTAGAGAAGTAAGCTTTATACCACATGCTGTCAAGTTTTCCCACTTTTATTCTGAGATCACATAATTTTAAGTTCAGATTTGTATCGGGAGACAATAAAGCATGGAGCTTGACTGCCTGGGTTTGGATCAGAGCTCTCCCAGTTACCACCTTTAAAATCTGGGACAAGTTATTTAACCCATTTGCCTCCACTTCCTTGTGTGAAGTAGGCTAAATAACAGTAGCTACCTAATGACGGTAGCGGAAGGATTAAATGAGTTTTCATACAAAGGATTTAAAATGGTACCTGGCACGTAGGTATTTAAAGCTAATAATAAAGATAAGGATTGTCTATAATTATTATTTGCAAGTTACAAAGCAGTTTTACACTTATCACTTTATTTGATCCTTATAATAAGATGGGGAGGGCAGATAATAAATACTACCATACTTTATTAAGAACTTCACCTTCAGGGGCGCCTGGGTGGCTCATTCGGTTGAACGTCCGGCTTCAGCTCAGGTCATGATCTCGCGGTTCGTGGGTTCGAGCCCCGCATCAGACTCTGTGCTGCCGGCTAGCTCAGAGCCTGGAGCCTGTCTTCAGATTCTGTGTCTCCCACTGTCTCTGACCCTCCCCTGCTCACGCTGTCTCTCTGTCTCTCAAAAATAAATAAAATATTTAAAAAAAAAAAGAAAAGAGAAAAGAACTTCACCTTCATAGCACTTAATTGATTTGGCCACAATTATGCAACAGGGCTTGTGCTTCCTGTCAAGATGTCTTTCCAATACAATGCCTCACCTCCAGTTCTTTATGGATCTAATGATGTGTAAATTTCTTTATGAAATTTGGGAATCATCTCATTAGCGTAGACTAAGGAAGAAACAGAATGTGACAATAAAAAAATCGTAAAATCATTTGGGGACCACTTAGCCGTTTTATACGTTGTCATCTGCTGTTTCTTCTTCTTTTTCTTTTTTCTGGCATACAACCTGGTGGGAAATTGTACCTTCTTCCTGGGATTATAGAACAATAGAGTGAGGGGTGAGAAGAGATAATTCCTAAGTTAATTATGTTAGTCCGTTGTTGTTTTGTTTTGTTTGTTTTGTTTTTTAATGTTGGACACTGGAAAAAAGATAGAAAGCTCTGTTTGCAATGAGGACACCGGACTCGGGAAAAATAAGTCGATGATAGAACGCAAAAGCAATTTAACTTTGTGTGGTTTCAGAGTGAGAAATATAAAACAGTCTACTCTGTGCCTTAAAATTAAGACTAGAAAACTATCAAATATACTCAGGATTAAATAAATAAATAAATAAATAAACTTTCAGAGAGGGAGAGGTGCCCAGATACACAACAGGAGACAAGCTGGGATACTTTTCTAATGGCAATTTTGGTCCTTGGACTTCTGAGACAGTCACTATCTGTCACCTCAAGGCTCCCCCCCCCAACAGGGATATAAGCAAGGCATCCAGCAGTGGGGAGAAGGTTTGACTCAATTTCATCAAAATGCCCAGAGGGTTTCACCCCCTTGTATAGGGTCCAGGTGAAAAGCAAGCAAATCTTGATTCTGTTGGTGAGTGCTCACCTTTCTCTGGGCAAACCACAGGGAGTCAGGGGTGGGCCATCACTACAGCTAATACCAGCTTTTGAGCCAGCAGCCAGCCAGCTCTTTGTTTTTAAAATATTAACTCTGGAGTCTTTCTGCTTCAGTGGTCACAAGTATTTACACACATACCAATGCTAAAAAATCGTTTTCAATTGGCATCACAAATGTATAATTATCTGTAATTACAGTAAAGTTTTGACAGGACTGACAGGAATTCATAGAATTGAAATCCTGGAAGAACAGGGGAAGAAGAGGGAGTTTTTCTGTGTCACAAAAAATGACTTTTTGAGCTGTCACAGTAATTGGTTAACGCTAATCAAATCTAATTAGACAGGCTGTGTTCTCCTGTAGAGATTGATGATGGGCCCAGAACCTTTTAAAACATATGGCAGGAAGCAGAGTTACTGCCCTGTAGGAGCTTAATGCAATTGAGCTGGTTTCACAGGGCCCCTGCAGGTAGGTGGCTGATAAGCCCCAGGAGCTGCAGGATCCCCTTCCAGCTGTGGAGGACTGGGAGCAGACTCATCACCTCCATGCAGCATCACAGAAAAATGAGGGAATGATTCATGGATTGAGTTACTAATCTTATCTCTTAGGCTTTTCATTAACAGGTTGTAAAAGTCTGAAGAGGTCATTCAATCAGTTATAGCCTGAGGCTGTCGGACTCCAAAGAGGCAAGACAGTGTGCTAAGTTTGCCCTTGATCTTAGTTTTTTCCTTCTTCAAGAGTTAAGAGTTTATTGTATTGCATAATGACTCAAGTACATGAGCAACATGAAACAAATAGATAAGGTTAAATAATTATAATAATGAATAAGCCCTTCCAGAAATGCGGCTTGGTTCTATCCTTTTCCCACATGTCCTCAGTGAACACGGCTTTAAATAGGCAGCAGAGCAGATAAGAGAAGCAGGAAGCATGTAGTTGTCAGAGCTTGTTCCCACCAAAGAGTAAAATAAAATACTATCCTAATTCTAGCGTAAGTAGCCACTGATGTCGGTGGAGTGCCTGCTTTGGAGCTCTGTGGGAGAAGCTTTCAGTTGAGTTGCTGAATGGGAAGCCCTGTGAGCTGTCATGTGTATGTTAGAACAAGGCTAGACAGTGGTGTATGGGTAATCGACAAGGAAGGGAATTCACGAAATGAATTTGCATTCACCTTAAAAGTATGAACTGTGGAAAATCACGGTGCCAGAATCCAAGTGTTCATTCATCCTCACTTTGCAAGGCTCTGAATTTCTTGGACCTTCGTTTCCCACCAAAAAATAACTAGGTGGATTCAAACCCTGTGGTCTCTAATCCCCGTCCATCGCTATCTGTGCTGTCCAATATGGTAGCCTCTAGTCAGATGTGGCCATTGAGCACTAGAAATGTAGCTAGTCTATACTGAAATGTGTTGTAGGGGAAAGTGCATGCAGGATCTCAAAGATTTAGTATGAAAAAAAAAGAACGTGAAATAGCTTATCAAAAATGCTATAATCCCGATTACATATTGAAATAATACTTTGAATACTTTGGGTTAAATAAAATATAAATTAATTTTACCTCTTTCTTATGTGACTCCCAGAAAAGTTTAATTTATATGTGTACTTCATATTATATTTCTGTTGGATAATGTTGATCTGTATGATCCTACGTAAAACGTCCTCTTTTTTAGTTCTAACTCGTCATTTCATTGGTCTGTAAATTAGCGTGTTTTCATGTTTGTTTATTCTTTCTTATTTTCTTAAATTGAAGTATCATCAATAGTATCATATTTGTTTTAGGTACAGTGTAATGATTCAGCCACAATTCTATACATTATTCAGTGCTTATCACAATAATGTGTACTCCTTTTTGTCTATTCTTTTTAAAATCTATACCTATTCCTCTGTGTTCTAAATATAATTTGTTTACACACAGAGGTACAAAAGATACCATAATATAATTTATTTTAAAGGCAAATTGGATAGGGAAAAAAAAGATAAAGCAAAAAGTAAGGTTGGTACTTAAAATGTAACATCTTCAGCAATACCTTCATAGTAAATATAACAATGGCCTTCAGTAAAAGCCAAGGGCATGATGTCAGACTAAAGAGCCTGGATTCTGTCGTGGCTGCCACTTAACGTCTTGGGCAAGTTCTTCAACCTGTCTGTGTCCGTTTCCTCATCCGTAAGATGGAAACGTTCATACCTCTTCAGGTCATCAAGAGGATTGAGAGTCACATTTAAGCACATTTTAAATCCTTAATAAATGTAAACAGTTATCATTACCATTTTTACTATTTAAAACAATTCTGATCAGAGGAATGTAAAACAAAGTATCCTCTCTATGTATTTTGCTGACCATCTTGTTCATCCATTGTTAATTTCAGTGATACCTTAAAGAATGAGTGGACTGGGGATTATAGCTAAAAAAACCCTTCATAAATACTTCCTTCAAAGAACTTTTAGGTAAATCAAGGCATTACAGTGAGTTTGAGATCATTCCCGTGACATGTACCTGGAGGGCAGCTCTGCCCTGTTGCTGAGGGAGGCCACAGCCTCTGCTCCTGAGCTGGAGTGGAAACACGCTCTTTCAGAAGAGTCGAGGAGTAGGACAAGCAAATGTGCCTGAAGAGAACAGCACCTCTCCTCTGCCTAACAGAGACACCCCTCAGAGGAGCCAACATTTCTCGTTAAAAAAAAAAAAAAAGATTTTAAAGGTGCACCTGAGTGGCTTGGTCAGTTAGGTGTCTGATTCTCGATTTCGGCTCAGGTCATGACCTCACAGTTCATGAGATTGAGATCTAGCCCCTCATTGGCACTGTCAGTGCAGGGCCTCGTTAGGATTTTCTCTCTCTCTCTGCCCCTCCCCTACTCGCATACCTGCTTTCTCTGTGTTAAAACAAATAAACAAACATTTTTAAAAATTTATTTTAAAGAACAGGAAACAAAAATGCTATTGTAAGTGGCCAGAGGAGAATGGCCATTAGAGAATGGCAAAATAATTTGAGCCTGGCAAGTTGGGTTTTTTTAAGTAATTTTATTTAATTTGTTTTTAAAGCTTATTCATTTACTATTTCTGACAGAGAGAGAGAGAGAATAAGCAGGGGAGAGGCAGAGAGAGAGAGGGAGACACAGAATCCGAAGCAGACTCCAGGCTCTGAGTTGTCAGCACAGAGCCCGATGCGGGGCTCGAACCCACAAACTCTTAACGGACTGAGCCACCCAGGTACCCCACGCCTGAGCATTTTAATGCTAGGTTTGTTGAAGAGTGGAAAAGTCTTGGGGAAATGTGATAGGACAAAAGGGTATGAACTAAAAGTAGTAAACGGTGGGGAGCTTAGCAAGTCCTATTCATTCGTTCATTCCTTCGGATTTCTCTAGGTGTCCCTCCATCTACAGAGATAAGGATGTTCCTTTCCTCCAGGTATAGGGAGGGCACCTCTCATGTAAGGGTCTTATCACCTGCTTCAGGGGCAGTGGGGGTGGTCCGAGTACCTGCCATTTCTCAGATTCCTTTACCTTCAAATATTTGCTCTGCCAAGTTACCATATTCTGTGGTAGCATGTCCAGAAACCCCATCACAAGTTAAGGCTAAACACTGCAGTGACTGTCTGAGACGGGCTATTGGTTATGGATCAGAGGTTTAGACCATAACTCAGGGTCTGGAAGCCCTGTCAGGTGGTTGGCCTGAGCTGCAGATGGACACCTGCTTGTCATAGCTGTTAACTGTCAGGGTCACCAAGTGCCCTTCAGAAGGAGCTGGCTTTAAACCTTCAGTCTCCTTGGTGGATGTTAGAACTTTACAGAGTTACTTGATCTGATTTGGGTAAGTGGAAGTCTGCAACCCTTCCTCTGATTGCCCCTAACTTTCTCAAATTAACCTCCATAACTACCTGCTCAAAGTCTATATGCTGCTTATACTTTTTATGGTCTGCCAGTTCCTGAACTCCTAATTTATCTTGATGACATTCAATTCTATTCTGAATACTTCATACACTTTGTATTTAATGTTAAGACAAACCAAAAAAAATTACTACAGAATGTTTACCTGGGCAACTTAACTTTGGGGTGCTGACCCCAGGATGAACTGATTTCAAGATGTATGTAATGAGGTTAGCTGCTCTATAGAGTTGTGAACTGTAAACCATCCAAAGCCTAGGAAACAATTCCTCCCCCTACCTCACACACACCCCACACACACCTCCATGGCAATTTAATATTACAGAGATTTAATTCAAAGCCATTCTTTTTCTCAGTTACTAACAATAAAGCAATCAGGGTTACATCCGTGGCTTGTAATTGCATTTTGACCCAAAATGATAGTGAGACATTAGTGTACAAGTTAAAAAAGAAGATGAATTACAGAACAGGTACCTGTTTTGACCCTTGGAAAACTATTTTTAGATCCAGTAAACATTCATTTCTACCAATCTTGATTTATCAAGGGGATTATTAAGGATGTATATGAAGCTTATGCTCCCTAGACCATAGCCAGCTCTCAGTGTCAAAAAAGTCAAAGGAGGGAGGGAGGGAAGAAAGGGAAGGAAGGAGAAAGAAGGGAAGGAAGAGTTGTATGTTATTCTTAACAGATTTCTCCACAAAGTAAAACAGACTCTGAGTGGTCAATAATGGCATGACTGTTTCCAGACTCTCTCTGCTCCTTTGGTAGGCCCAAGAATTCAGATTGTCCAGAGGGAAATTGGTATTTATTTTAGAAAGCACGTCTGGTAAGCTGATAGGTGTGTAACTATAAAGTAATGGAGAGTTTGCTTTTTTAAGTGAATGGACTCTAGCTCCAAGCAAACGGAAGCATGCTGAACAGGTTACTAGGAAACACACAGAGATGACATCAGTTCATGGGGTTTTAGAGTCAAGGCTACACAAAGAAATGAGGGGTACAGGATACAGCCCCAGCAGGGGCACAGCCAGTCCTCCTGGAGACCCGGAAAATCCTCTTCAGAGGATGCCAGGACCTGGTGGCTTGCAGCTGTGAGGACAGTGGTTGTTCCCTTAGCAGTAGGCTTTCTTTGCTTTCTGCGTGACTGTTCCTCCATTCCTTCCATCATCTTGCATAGAAAGCTGGAGAAGAAAGCCTCTGAATGTCACCCGAAGCTGAGCTCCATGATGTCATTCATCACACTCACTGTGGCCTCTGGACCTGTCTTCAGTGCTGCATGTGCAAGTCTTCATGGGATTATTAGTCTTGAATATCTTCCTGGCAGTGAGACTTTTATGAAAGTGTTTAATTAGATGTGGTCTTGGGATTTTGTTTAAAATGTTGCATGGTCAGAATTTGAACTGAAAGTCCTTTTCAAATAAGGCATTAGAAAGACAGCAGGTAGGCAATAATATTCTTATTTCCCGCCTATTAAAAAGAAAAATGGCGAAGGTGGTGGTGGTCCCAAAAGCACTGTTACAAAGGCATTTCACTGGGAGTAGGACAAGATGGCCATGCTGTCATTAATTATAGCCTATTTATAAACTTTAAAACAATACCCATATATTTAATCCCTACTGTGCCTTTTTGAATTATGAATGGAACTCTTAAAAAAAAAAAACTTCCATGTTACTTTGATTAATTGATTCAGAAGTTTGTAATGAAAGGGGGAGATAATCCTTAGGTCCAGTTTATCTCAAACATGTCCAGCTATAAGAATGTAGGACTGCAGAAAAAAAATATTTTTATGTTTCTGCACAGTTAGAGGTTTCTGAGCATTTTTACTGGACTCTGGGACCTAAGCTTCAAAGTCAAGCCTTAGAAACTAAATTATGACTAGATAGATAGTGAGAACTGCAGAGATTTACCTCGCCAGAGGTAAATTTTCAAGGAGCAGGAGGGGAAAGGGATGAGACCCAGCCTGGTGGAGACATTCCCAGGGTTGTTTGGTCTTATCTCCCCCTAAGACAATATATTACTTTCTGAAGGGTAAGAATCCAAGATCCTTCCCTAGTTGAATTTGTTTACATTAAGGAGATAAGATTTCTCTCCCTCTGCCAGAGGGGAGGTAAGAACAGCACTACTGTCCCTCTCCTATATAACCACCCAGATGGGCATTTTTTAGATTCCTTACCTACAGTGTAGACTCCAAGTATAGGATGACAACTGGTTTTCATTATGTCCAACTAGAAAGAAGAAATCAGGGCATGGGGAACCAGTGCAATAACTTTATGTAAGTAAATAGTAATCTATTCTGCTCCAGAAACCTCCTCTTTGCATCCAGGATAATATAAATAAATGTAGATATTATTAAAACCTCTAAGTGTCAGCTCAGACGTGTTAAAATGTAGATTCCAGGCGAACTCGTCCCTTCCTCTCTCCCACATTCTAATTCAGGAAGTCTCGGTGCCCATCAAACTGTATTTGGCAGCTGCCCCAGATGATTCTTACCAGACTTGTTTGGGAAACACTGCACTTGTCCATGACCCGGGAATAAAAATTGTTTCTTGCAGAATGCCAGCCTGCCTCTGCTAGGATGATGTCTCAGTTATTGTACCCCCTCTGCCCCATCTTTTAATAGTAAGTAAGTAGATTTAAGGATACAGAATTTTTTATAATTTAGACTTTAGGATGAAACTGAAGGTTGACCAACATCTCTCATTGGGCTTTCTCTCTTATCCATACAGTCCCTTTTATTGTTGTTGTTGTTGTTGTTGTTGTTGTTGTTGATTTTAAAGGAATTCCCCTTCATAATCTTCAGATATTCTGGAATCTTTAAATGACCAACTGTTTTACTCACCCAAAAACTATGATCTCAATATTCTACCAAAACTTCACTGACATCTCCATTCTCTGTAATCATTATTTTTATAATCCTTTTACATTTTTATATTGCTTTGCAGCTAACAAGATCCTTTTACATATATCGTCCCATTTGAGTCTCACAATAGTCTTTGGAAATAAACAGGGACTGTTGGGAGTGTTCTACTACTTATGTAAATTTGAAATTAACGTTGAGAAGACTGAAGTCCACTATATGTGTGGGTCGGGAGTTGTCTGGCTGTGGTGCGGAGGCACTTTGAACTGAAAAGGAATCTCTTTGTTGTATAATATCAACAGCTAACGAATAATAGACATTGTAGTAAATACCATTGGGGCTTATTGAGGGTTGACCTCTTCCAAGGTGCGCAGACACTATTGTCCATTCCTGCCTCAGCTCTCGGTAATTATTTTTCTCTAACCAAAAAATAAATGTAAATATGCAAGTACTTGCACTGTTAAGGATATCAGTCTTTAAACTGTGTTTCTCAAATGACTTCGAATCCTTTCAGTGTTAAACAATAGCCATAGACCTTTATACTTTTACAGTTTCCCAAGCACTTTCACACATACTATCTCATGTAATTCTTAATAACTACATAGGAAATACATAAAATATTCGCCTTTTACAGAGGAGGAAATAGAGGCTAACAGAAAGCCCAAGGCCATGTACAGAAGAGGTGGCAGATCCTGGACCTCCAAGTAGGGTGTTAAGACTTGTGGCCTGGTCTCCTCCTAGGAAAAGGCACTCAGATGGTGGTGAAAAACCAATCAGGGGTGTGTTCTGCTTCAAGTATCATAAACCCTGAAATTTCTGAATTATTTAAATACATAATTTTCCAAAGTCTCAGACTCTTGGCAGCATGAGTTCAGAGGAGGGAGGCCAGGAAAGAATGCCAGCTAAGAGCTAATGGCCCCAATGGTAAGGCACTGCTGCCTCACCCAAATAAGGGGACTGCTGCGATGGTTAACCTCATAGCATTTCTAGAAAGATGGTGCCTTTCCCTGACTTTAATTCATCCGCATCCATTTCTTAGGCAAATTTGATAAGAATTCACTATGGTAATAGCAATATGAAAATGTTGACCATGGGGCACCCAGGTGGTTTTGTTCGTTAAGCATCTGACTCTTGGTTTCGGTTCAGGTCATGAACTCATAGTTTGTGAGTTTGAGCCCCATGTGGGGCTCTGTGCAACTTGAAAAAAAAAGAAGAAAGAAAATGTTGACCATTGTTCTAGAAGCTATTTCAATTCAAACAAGATAGCTACTAAGTAATGTCCTAGTAAAAAATGCAAAATTTTTCCTCTGTTGTGTAGAACAATTTCTCAAACTCTTACTTCAAACTTTATTGAGAGTCCCATCAGAACTCAGTTCAACAAGTGTTACATCTGGCCTTTTTTTGTCTAACATGCCCATTTATTTCGTAATACAGGATCTTCAGAGGCAGGCTGGAACGCTGGAAACCGAAGCCCTCCCCCACAGCCCAGGCCACCACCCGCTCACCATGTATGCCCTTCTCGTGGTTTAATGAAAGCCGAAAAGGATCCTATTCCTTCAGAAACCTGCCTTCACCTACAAGTCCCCTTCAGCCTTCTCCTGAAACTCTAATTTCAGATAAAAAGGGGTCCAAGGTAGACAACACATGGATTTAAAAAGCAAACAAGAAACCCCAAATCCTTCCTTCTCTTCAGTCTTTGAAAAGCATTCTCAACTTGTGTGTTTACTCTGGACCCGAGAATTCAATGTGATAACACTGCAATAAACCGTGCATGGTATTTCTTGTGTGGGGAGAAAGAAAGCCTCAGTTAACCATCACCTTCTTTAATTCTGTTCCATTCTAGATTGTACGTTAATCTTTGATTTGCCTGTCTTTTCACATACTGCTGTTTAATCTCAGTTTGACAGTTAAGCCATGCTGGGAAAGATGCATTTGAGTCATGGACCAGTATGATAGATCTGTTTACCAAGTATTCCACTTTAAATTACATTACAAGACTATTTTTACTGCGTTCTTCAAGATTTACTGGAAAACAAATAAATTTGGGACTGAATATGTGTTCAATATATCTAAATGAAACTCTTTAAAACAAACCAATGCTGACATAGCACCCTTACTTATTTCTTCTTTTAAACCAAACTTCCATGTTGAAAAACTTATAATCTCATCACCAAAGTTCTTTAACTTTAGCAGAATTATAAAATATAAGGCATGGATGTTGTTTGTTTTGAAATGCATGGTGGTTATTTCCAGCATGACGCTGCAAACCTTATCTAACATTTTATTGAAACACATACGGTGGCTAACTTTCACATGTTTGGTCTCCTTTTATCTGTGTTTGCTTTTCCTTCTCAAACAGAAATGTGTGCTTAATGTTACTTGAATTTAACTCTTTTCTTGAGGTCAACAGCTCACAGGGTTTTGACGGGGTTTAAGGTTGTGTCGCTGTTGACAGTATCAAATAGTGATGTGTTGTGTTAAATGCTCTCCTGCGTAAATGTTCTACTAGCCTAGCTCCACGTTCTCGGATTTAGTCTGCATGTCTGAAGTTTTAGCAGACCTTGAGATTTGTTTGGAACTGATTTCTCCAGCCTCTGGCATGGTATTTATTTTTGACAACCGACTGAACCCAGTGGCAAGGGAACCTAATGGAAACCCAACAGTCCCGTTCCTAAGGAAGTGGAATATGAAACAAGATGGTGTTGGCCAAGGGCTCAGAGTTCCTAGGAAGCCAGTCATTCTAGAATCAGTAGCAAAAGAAGTTTTGGCAGCAGTAGATCACTCTGATCTTGTAACATTTTCAGTATTGGATCTGAGAAATCTAAATGTAGTTTCAAAAACTCTACCATTATCTTGCACTGGAGAGACTCCAGATTTGGCTTAAGATATTTTCACAACTGCAGCTATGTGGTCATTGTGAACATATTTGACTTTGATATCCACTGAACATGTATGTTAATGAAGATCTGGGGAAGTTTTGTGTATACCTCTCCCTCCCACCCCCTGCCCAACTCCACACACACACACACACACACACACACACACACACACACACCGTGATTATTTGGAAAGTGTATCTGTTCTGTAGCCTCTTTGGTGCTCTGCTGATGCTGTGTGAGAGTTGTATTTTAGCATGTAACGACTAGTGTATTGTCAGACTGTGACCTCCCCCAGAACTCATCATCATGAAGGTTATATCCAGGGGAGGATGTGCCATTTCTCACAGCATTTATCACGGCCAACAGCAAGTGATCCTTCCCAGGGGGTGCTCAAGCTACCTTTCTAATATGGATGGCCATCTGTTCCTAATAACTCAGGCTCTCCACACCATCTTGTATTTTTACTTGCACTGTTACTCATCACAATTAGGGTCAAAGAAGATAGGCTTATGAATATGACTCCTCTGAGCAGTCGCAGAGGATAATGAATGCCGTATCCTTGAAGAGAGATTGAAGAATCATTTCTCCAAGACACCTATCCTTTCGTCTGATGGAGAAAGCACCCAGAATTCCCTATCAATTGCAAAAGGCACAGTGTTCTCAATCACTGCCACTTGAAGGTCATCACCAAACCAAATGTGAATTTCTCCTAAGATTACTTAAAGAGGAGCTTTTTAGAACTTGCAAATACACCTACCTCTGGTTCACTCGCTGTGCTCATTAACACTGAGCTTCATTTATTTTTACAGAATTTTACTTTCACCGATGACTTCAGTCCCAGCAGTACCAGTTCAGCAGACCTGAGCGGCCTAGGAGCAGAACCCAAAACCACAGGGCTCTCCCAGTCCTTAGCGCTGTCGTCAGATGAGGTACGCTCGTGGCGCTCAGATCCCCCACTGATCCCATCACCTCCCACCAGGAAGGTGTTCTTAAGTAGATTTTGTATATAAATCATTGGGATCACGGTTTCATGTTTGATAGGAAATCATGATTTCTCTCCCGGTATATCTCAACGTGAAGACAAAGGACTGTTTCAGAGCCCTTGAAGCCCTCCAGGGACCTCCTCCACCTTTCTCTGATTTAATTGAGATGATGCTAACCAGAAGGGGTGGGGGGATAGGAGCCTGGGCACTAGAGAACACACACAGGGAACAGCTCAGAAATCAAGGAAGTTTACAGACTATCCATCCCCTTTCTCCCTCACCTTCCCCACCATCACCCCTGCCCCTGGACTCCGATATTCCCTCTGAGTAGGGCATGGCCCCTCATTGAAAGCCTTTGCGGTAGAGATGGAGAGAGGTATACAGTTCCCAAAAGGAAGGAAAACTGGGTGAGAATCATTTATTTGGAAGCCAGTGTCATATTAGCATTGCCAAGAATTCCCAGAAGATAAATGCGTACAGAGAAGCAGGAAATTACATTAGTGATTGACTTAGTGTCCCAAGAGATAAGGAGAGGAAAGAAATACCAGTATTTAGGGCAGGGGGTGGGAGGGAGAGAAGCACTGTAAATAAAGACATTGTTGCTCCAAATATTTGTTCTAAGTTATTTCTTTCTAACATGATTTTTGTTTAATGAAACTTTTTTTCTCTTAAATGTTTCTGCCCATACTCTTCAGGCTTGGCGTGATTTTACTTTTAAAACTTTGTACTGTGTATGTTGTGTCTCCTATTTCTATAACACTTTTCTTTTTGATTCCTTTGTTGCTCCCTCACTCAGAGCCTGGATATGATAGATGACGAGGTGAGCTATCAGTGGGCTGCGTGTGGTGGCTTATGTGGTATTGTTCGAACCTTCTCTTCCCTCTCCGCAAAATGATTTAAAACTCAAACAATACAAGAATACTGGTGTCTGTGGTGGAGGATTTCCTTGTCCTAAATAGTTTCACTCTCTGCCCTTGTCTCTATCTAAGTTTAAAAGATATTTCTGAGTCAAGAGGATCGCCACATTCTACCTCCAGAGTCCCGGGACTGATCCCCCATCGCCATTACCCTGACACCGTCCATTCTGTTCCACCTCCTTTGCCTTCATCTCGGCTTACCCCATCCCCTTGTCGGTGTGCCCCGAGGTGGCCCTTGTCTCTCCTCCCAGACCTATCTTCATCTTCATTGCCTCTCAGCTTAGAGGTGCTAGGGACCAAGCTGCCCTATGCACTATTAAAAATGATGTTCTGCGCTGGGCAGAGCCTAAGATTTGGAACAAACCATTACCTGTTGAGCCCTCCCGGTTTCTAGCTGCGTGATCTCGGACAGTTCTGTAGAGTTGCTGAGCCTCACTTCCCTCCTTTATTAAAAGTCATTATGGACATTACCTGCCCTGCCTTCCTCACAGGTTCGCTTGCTGCTCATGCAATCATGGCTGTGAAATTTCCCCTAAGAATGCCTGAGGACCTAATGCCGTCCTCTTCTTAGGGAAAGATACCTCAATATTTTTAAATGTATTTGTATATATCTCTAATATCTTATCCGAAGCTACATGCAGAGTGATGCGTTGCATATAGAGATTAATGAAATACTTGTTTTCTGCATCTAATAATCTTTCCAAAGTGTTCTAGCATAAAGACTTGCAACATTGGAGTGTATTTTTCAATACAAAACATCCTACATTAATAGTGCCGCTTTATCTGGGGGAATTTTTAAATTTCCAAATACCTAAACAATGTAGGTAATAACTAGAACCATTAGCTTAATCATTTTACGGTTTAAAAATAAATATGGCTCTAGGAGGCAAGAGATTCCTTTTGATAGCATAATAAGCCATGCTGAGCCCTAGCATTTTGGTCCTTTAACAACGCTGCGTAACATTCCTACCTCAGATCCTTGATGATGGACAGTCTCCCAAACACAGTCAGTGTCAGAATCGGGCCGTTCATGAATGGAGCGTGCAGCAGGTTTCTCACTGGCTAATGAGCCTAAATCTGGAGCAGTATGTATCTGAATTCAGTGCCCAAAACATCACTGGAGAGCAACTCCTGCAGTTGGATGGAAATAAACTTAAGGTAAAGAATTATATGTCTGTGTTAGGTTACCAGGTATGATTTGTATTGCTCATAGCACCTAAAATGTTTTCATTAGAGGAGAGCATCCTGCATCTCTGAGAGGTAATTCTCATCAACAGTCAGCGGAAAGGACGGTGCATTATTTCTGAGTAGTAAATGAAGTTTCAGAAGGTCAGCAAGGGTTCTAAGTCAGACTGAGTAGGCTGCCAAGTAGGAGAGCTAGGGACTCCATTGCTTCCACCGAGCAACACATGGTCCACGGATGAACTCTACTGACTTTCCTGTGGAGTATGAGTTGTGATAATGGTCAGTGTGGACTCTCTTTCATCACATTAGAGTTAAAACCTAGATCCATGAAATCTTCCTTCTTTATTCATTTCTTCTCCACCCCCACTCTTCCCTGCACACCTCTCCAATATGGAGATGATGTTCTCCACAGAACATTCTTCCCCAAGTACGTGCAGGCCATGTCTCCCCCGCTCCATCCCATTCTCATTTCACCTGTCCAGTCCATCCCTTTTAGAGACTGTGGGGGCACCTACCCCTGTGGAAAAGGGCAAAAAGAACTTACATTCGGCTCCCCACCCCCCACCTCAGCCCCCTGCTGGGTTGAAGGGCAGATGAGTATCTCTTGACAGTCTTGAAAAGGTTAGAGATCAATCAATAGTCTGTGAATATGAAGGCCCCATTGACAAGGCTGTCCCTGTTGGGGAGATGGATGCATCCCGCTGTTGGTTCTGAAGGTCATGAAACATTTAAAGTGCGCAACCAAGTCCCCTTATTCTGAATTCCAAGCTCATCAAGCAGCCTCTTCATTAACAGGATTCCTTTATAGGTCTGCCTACAGGGAGAAAATGGCTAGTCATGCTGACATGAGCATTCCGGCCTCAAAGACATTTTTGGTCCTCATTGTAAATGATTACATTGGCAGAAAGGAAGCCATTTCATTCTCCCTCCCCTTCTTGGAGGCCTCTCTGGCAGCAGGTGCCTGCTCCTATCTTTTAAAAATATTGATGAGTTTAGCAATACTTTTGCTTGTAAATGTCTACAGCCCAAAGGTTGGGGAAGCAGAACTGTGCCCCCTTTTTAAAATTCATTCACCGATTAATTACCAATTTGGAAAGCACTTACTTCATGGGGTTTAGAGCCTCCTGGGCTAGGAACTTAAAAGAACAAAGCCCAACCCCAAGTATGGAGATTTTTGGAAAATGTAATCTGCTCTTCCCCGTGTTTTTTTACCTCTTTGACTATGTTTAAATTAGTTCTTGAGTTTGAACATATTGTGATATCAACCTCTTCCTGAGCAGAGAGGCCACTGGTTTTCAAATTCAATTTGTTTATGTATTTCCTTCCTAGGCTCTGGGAATGACGTCATCCCAGGACCGAGCAGTGGTCAAAAAAAAACTGAAGGAAATGAAGGTATCTCTAGAGAAGGCTCGGAAGGCCCAAGAGAAAATGGAAAAACAAAGAGAAAAGCTGAGGAGGAAGGAACAAGAGCAAATGCAGAGGAAGTCTAAAAAGACCGAAAAGATGACAGCTGCCACAGAGGGCGCTGGTGAGCAGTAACACGCACCCTCTGGCAGACAAATCTCCCCGCTTCCTGCCCCACGCTCCTCCGGAGGATGAAGGAACTGATGGACAGGGGTGAGGTGCGGTAGGCAGATGGGGGAACCACGTGTTGCATAACTGCATTTTCTGCAATAATAGAATACAATTTTAATTTTCACCTACTGAAATAATCCCAAGCCACCTTTGGTTTCTTGCCACACCAAGGATCTCATTTGTGAAAGATGCAAAATAGCTGTGTTTCTCTCTCTCTTACTCACCATGCGCTTGTGTTGTGTTGGGTGGGTTATGTTGCTTGGAGAACGGATGTTACCTTGCCCAGCAAAAGCATGACACACTCTGGTGGTGTTAGTGGAGGGCCACGACTTTCCAGGCTGGGAATCCTGATACTGGGCAATGGCACACATCTGCATGGCAGAGAGCACCACTCTGCGATGAGATCTGGGCTCCAGAATCTACCCCGGCGTGTGGGAAAATTTCCCCCTCATTTTTGTGTCTGGACAGGGAGACAACCCCACTGTAGAAACAGGCGTGCTCTGTCACGTGATTACGTCCTGTGGCAAAAGGCAAGCAACTCTTCTGTTTTCCAGGCATCAGAAAGAGAGGAAAGAATTATAGTTATTTGTTAACCCCAGAAAGAAGCAAAAAGCCTTAAGAGTGTGGATGTGGGTATTACCTTGGGGTTCTGAGGGTAACATTTATCCTCCAGATTTAGCCGAAGAAAGAAAAAAATCAGACGTTAGGGCAGCCATGGGATATTGGGATCCATTGTTTATGTTGCTACTGCTGTGTGTTCAGTTTTTCAGCAACACTGACACACATAACGTAGTTCCTTTTTCCCCCAACAAATTGAACAGGAAATTGATTTTTAAGGAAACCAACATTTTCAGGTTTCCTCTCCTGGGGAACATTCTGGCTAGTCTTCAGCTCGCCTGTGACACAATCAGGAACTTGTCACATATTTTCTACTTAAGACTTCCCAAGTGGGCTCAGTTAGTGTTTTAACAAATGTACTTTTAAGAAAAATAGAAATACCAGTTAGAGAAAATTTAGATTTGAGTAACGTTCAACCGGAGAAGCAGTTTTATTGAGCACACGGAATGTTCCCTTAAAGGACAGCTGACAGTTACATTTTAGAGATGTTTGGAATGGTTTTTCTGAGCCATTCTCTTTCATTCTTTAGAGATTTCCACTTTACAGTTAAAGTTTGTTTAAGAGTACAGTCTACCAGTGGAGACAGTTAATACTTATTTTAAAGCCAGTATTAAGGATTTCAGTATTTCATCAAATTAATTCAAGTGTAGGAGACTAGGGCAGAGGGAGGAGAAAATAAATTCATCTGAAGAGATTTCAAATGATTGGTTGTTGTTTGTTGTTGTTTTGCTTTTTATGCTTGTGTTTCTGGTTGTCTTTCCTGCATTGACTGTAAAAATAAGGTCATCCACTTTCCAAGGGACAAGTTTCAAAATAAGAGTTAAGGCCAGACAAATTCTTGGACTTGTATTTTACTTCCTTTACTACATGGTGGGGGCAATGGGGGGGCTGGGGTCTCTGTCCATATCTTACACTAGAAATGTTGTATACACAGAGCTTGGGGGAGGCTTTTGAAGGTTCCAAGTCACAGATAATGTAAGAGGGCTCTTGCCCATATAGCACCATCTTGTATTTTGAACATTGTGATTTTTCTTTCTTTCTTTCTTTCTTTCTTTTTTTTTTTTTTTTTTTTTGCTTGCTTGAATATCTGAAATCTGGAATTGGCTAAGCTAGAAATTTATAATGCTGTCACTGGTACAGATCATTCAATACTCAGAAACATTGACATAAGTTAATATTGTGTTTTACAGTGATCAGAGTCACTCTGTATGTCTTTCTGACTATCTTCATTTGGGATATGATAATGAAACTGCCATACTGGATACTCTATTAATATTTAAGATGTGTGGTGCTTTGCTGTTTATTAATATCATGAGAAGCAAGGAACCACCACTCTTCATGAACTACAAAATTCAGCAGATCTTTTCTAATACTCAAAGACTAAATTAGTCAAAATCTGGTAATACTAGTGCTTGCTATTATAAATTTTGGCCATTTTCGCTTATCTTTGGGGGAGAAAAGGTGATCTGGATCACACTGGAAGTTTTTCTGTATATTCATTTTAAAAGTGGAAATAGAGGATGATTATTTTAAGTTATGTTTACACTTTGGTATTATTTGATAATGGATGTATATACTGGAAATGTCTGTAAGTCTCAGTCTCTGCACATAATTTATTGCATTTTCTTAAGTGTCTTAAAAGTATTGTTCTTGAACTTTATTTGTACACTTCCAATGCTTAGATAAGTGATCAACTGAAAATATTATAAACCAAATTCTTATTCCTCAAATTTTACTTAGTTTGTAATATAACTGTTTTGATTTGTTAAGTTAAGTTATGGTAATTTTAGGTCTTAGCAAGTTACTTTAATATTACTACTGCTTAAAACTGCTCGCACTCGATTTGACCGTCCAACAAAGGACAAAATGTAAAGTGATTGATCAAAGAGTATGAAAACAAAGTGCAGGACCTCAGATCTTATGAACATTTGGTTTTCATATTATTTCTTTTCTTGACTCTAGTGCATGATGCCTAACCGGGGTTCCAGTGTCTTCAACAACTCCTACTTTAATGCTAGTGTTTTTCAGTGTCCATTCCATATGGTTTAACACAGAATTGTTGCTTCCTGAATCTTAAAGACTTTGCAGTTTTTTATTTATCAGAAAATGAACGAAAAGGGAGTATCTGGTTACTATGAGCTATATTCCCTAAGTGACAGCTCAGTACGACTCTAACAATAGTCAAATCGTTTTGGGGTATAGGTAATGCTTTGGGGGTTAGGGAATGTGTGGTGAGGCCAAGCTCTAGACAGGGAGCACTGTATGAGCTGAATGTCTAGGCAAGAGTTTTCCATTAAAGGACTTTAGTTTTTATAACAGATTACTTAAGACCATCTTTCTTAGAGTAACTCACAACTTATGTAATAGTTTTCTCATTCTTTTTTTTTTTTTTTTCCTGCCTGAATCGCCAGTGTACTTCAGAGTGATACATTAGGACAGAAACTTAATTTTGCCCATTCTGATTCACTGATGAGGTCCACCATTAATTTCATGACAATAAAGCTGTCATTCTATGCTATCCTTCTTTGCTTGGGATTGACAGGGATTTCTGGCCCTCCGAGTCAGAGAAGCATTTTTAACCCATGACAGTTCATGATTGAGGATGAAGGTACTCATTCCAACCTTAGCTTCTTAAGGGGCCTGAACTGGGAGCGACTACTTTGTGCTTCTCTGTTGTTGTTGGAAACAGAGTGGCAAGAGGACAGGAGAGGAACCAAATTAACCCTCGCTGCTGCCTTTCATCCTATAGTCCTCTACAGCCCCAAACCTTAAGCTCTTCCACGTGCAGGCCACCATCACAGGTTGTTGGATGGAGCCCCTTAATTAGTCCTATGGTTTTGGCTAAAGACAAAGAATTCTCGACTAGGTTTTTGTGTGATAGGACTAACATGTGCTTTAAAATTCTGTTTTTAAAAGGTAAATAAAATACTGCATTTTATGGATATTCAAACTCAATTATAAATTTTAAAGGTTCTGTAGACTGAGCTTGAAGAGAAGAAACCCAGTGTTCAAAGATTCTAAAGGGAGATGTCCCAACAATTCTAGAAGTGTTGATAATCCGCATGTATGGTAGCCCCTCATTACATTGACATATTCAAGAATCATCAAATTCCATCTGAGCAGTTGAATTTAGTGTCCAAGCAGGGCCCTGGTGAGGGGCATTTCGCTCTGGTGGGCAGCAGGCACTAGCTAATGCGGAGTC
Organism: Cryptoprocta ferox; assembly: GCA_028646485.1. Taxonomy (NCBI): domain Eukaryota; kingdom Metazoa; phylum Chordata; class Mammalia; order Carnivora; family Eupleridae; genus Cryptoprocta; species Cryptoprocta ferox. The sequence goes on along the minus strand of CM053559.1, from coordinate 21,323,679 downwards.
CTCAGTGCTTTCTGAATGAAAGGTGAAATGGAAAAGAAAAGCCCAGGCTTTTTAAAAATATCCCTTCAAATTTACCTTTCATCAAGGGTCTACCTGTACACTATTCTGAAGCTGAGCATTTAAGGATGAAGTCCAGAAACAAAATGTCCATATTTTCCACTAGAATTTGTTTTATTATGATAATGGGGGTGGGGAGTAAATTCTCAAAAGAAAATAGTGTTGTAAGAAATATGAATGTGCTTCAGTGACTCATTCCTGAAAACAGCCTGGGTGTATAGGCAGATTTTTTAAAAAGTATATTTGTCTTAGGTATTTAAAGTCTCAGGAAGTTTAGTCTTGGTCCAGAACACTGGGGAAAAAATAATACTAGACAATGCACCAGTAGCATTTGAATAACTTACAGTAGCGACCTAGAATAAATCCAACCAGGAAGTCAGAGGGCAAGGGAAGAGCTTACAGAATCAGTTTCTCCCTGGAAAATAAAAGCATCAAGTTCTACCTTATGGTAAACAGAGGGTCTTTAAGTGCTTGTGCCTGAGTGTCCGTGTGGATGTGTTGAGGGAATGGTTGTTACTTGAAGGCTCACATACGTGAGTGGCGTGTGACCCACTTCCAGATCTGCAGAGTGGGGAAGGAAATGTGATGATTTCCATTCCTTGGCCCTGCCCCAACCCCAAAACTGCTAGAGATTCAAGAATGAATTAGAGGTCAAGAATAAGAGAACCAGAGGCAACTTGTCAATAATGTGCATGCTGTGTGTGTAGATGAACAGAACTACATATGTGTGAATATATTTCCACCTTCCATGCATACATACATACAGAAATACATATGCGTGCACACACACACACACACATACTGCAATCACATGGCATAAAATATATATATATATATTGTATATGGAACTCGGTAATGTCAGTTAGGACCCCAAGCAGTAATCATAGCCTTATTGCCACTTTGTGTGTGTGTATACATGGAATGGCTCATAAGATTTTAAGAGATTTTTTTAACGTAAGTATTTCTACTAAATGCACTTATCCTTCTACATGTTTATATATTTTGGTAAAATTGATTTATTAGATACTTGGTATTTTAGTAAGATGAAGTTTCCTCAAACGTTTAGTTCATGCTTTGATATCAAGATTGCACATTGCTGAGTTGAACCTCAGAAACTTACGCAGCTTTGGGCATTTTCAACTGCAGACCGCAGTGTCCTTGGCTAAAAATTATACCTGTGTTCTTGTGCATTCGCTCATGCTCTTCAGTGACGCACTTGCCGGCTGTGATGCTTACGCCACTAACTGCTGGCTCTCCGATGGTAGTGTTGCCATCTTGCCACCGCACGGTCATTTCTTTACTTTTTCTGTGGAGCGATGGCATGGTTAGGTCATTGCCAAATGTAACGCAAGTGGATCTGAGCGTGAGTTATGCTGTTGGAAGGTGTACCCTTCTCTTTATTTCAGCTGCTGTATCCACACACCCGGGTTTTCTGTTAAGGATTTAACCGATCATCCATGAAAGAACAATTGGCCAAAAATTGTTACATTACCCCGAAAAGTGGGAATTAATAGGCACTCCGGCTAGATGACACCTACCAACAACATCAGGTTTAGTTAGTGCTTTGCGAAACCCCTTAAGTATATGTATGTATATGTTTTCCTTAATATTATTTATGGTCATCACGATCATTGCTTTTGTATTTTTTAATGGTGTCGCAGTTAAACCACTAGTACATCTGCTATGTATCACTAACGAAACCAGCCAGCTGAAAAGAGAAACAAGAGAGAATGAATTCTATTCCATTGTAAGAAGTTGATTTATTTTAATCTTTCTTTATATATCACTAAAGGAAAAGGGTTGTTTGAAAATCATTTTGAGTCCAATAAGTATGGATAGCATGTTATCTGAAACTTTTAATTTGTACATTTTGGTGTCTGATCATTTGCATGGAAGAGACAATAGTGCCACGTCTGAATTGTTCTCTTGTGCTTGGTTAATATGTACTTCTCTAGATTGTTCCGTTTCAAACGACATTTCTTACTCTTTGGTTTTCAGAGGCGTTCAAAGCAAAATATCACAATGGTCCTCTGTTTTCTGACCAATCTCAAAATACCTGTGATTACATTTAATTTGTCAGTGTAAATAAATCTCTTGCCAATGAGTATTATTGTTGTCAGACAACGAATGCAATAAAAAGAGAAATACGGATATCTGTCAGAGTAATTTTTTTTTCTCTTCCATTTTCACCTTCAACTAAAACAAGCCTTAACTGGGTAAACCTGTATTAACTGTCAAAATATATCAATCAAGAGCAAAAGTGCACGTTTTCCATGGAAATGAAACTAAAAATAAGTTTTAGCGCTGGAACAGTGCAAATTGGCAGCTAGAATCACATTTGAAAGCACAATTATGGAAGTGGGCATAAAGGGAAAGATGCCCCACTGGCAGCTTCCTCACCGACTTCCGGTTCCCGCCACGGCTGCACCAGCACGGTTTCTGATACCTGTCAGCCAGGAGGGGTCCGTGACGGATGCATTAAACAGCTGGCCTCACACAGCCTGAGGCAAGCTCAGACTCAGGCCATCCCACAGGACGGCGTTCTTTGCAGCAATTTTATTTCTAAAACCTTAAAAGTTCTGAAGACTTGAACACACCAAATGAGGGACATTAATTTCTCTCTCATACACACACACACACACACACACACACCCCATAATTGATCTGCGACTAAACCTTTGGCAATGCAAAAAGTAAATGAATTTTAGGCCAGTTTTCTCTTCCTCAGAGCGTGTTATGAAATTCCTCACCGAGGGGAGGCATGTGTCCCTTTCTGACTGATCCTCAGTGTAAGCCGTGTCACACGGAATAGGCTTCTTTCTTTGTCAGGGGATAGGTTGGGGGCAGAATTTGCTTACTCTGTCAAGAACACGAGAGAACAGAGTATGGTTACTTCAGTGATGATATCAAACAACTCTTTTTAAAGGAAATATGTGGGCTTTTCCAGCATAAGTACAACAGCCATTGATAGTTTCAAAAACAGTATTTCAGAAAATCCAGCTTCGAGGGCTGTGAACAGCATCGCTGAATAATTGAGCACTCGTAGGGCACATGATCTTATGCTCACTGAAATCACGACCAAAATAACCCTAATCTGACAGGAGGAAAGTGTTTCCCAGGCCAAACAAAATGCTCCCATTTATAACTTTAAGTTAGTAGCCTTAAAATGTTGGCACCTCTCAATCTATCAGCCATTTTCCCCAAACTGCCAGCCCAACCAACATCATGGCAAGTGCCCTAGAAGAACTTTGTAACATGACTGCCGTAGCATCCCAAGGAAAGAATCCAGCCAGGAAGCCATCCTTTCAAAGGAGACGGACAAATGAAGATAGGAAACCTTCCCTTCCCAGCTTTTATAAGAAAATGACAAAGTCATCTTTTTGTCCAAGTCATGTCCCTCAGAAGATAGGCCAAGGCCGTTGATTTTTTATTATTATTATTTTGTTTACCTTTCTATTGTTTTCTTCTTAGCCTCCACTGCAAGTTACAACAGGACGGAAAAAAAAAAAAAACACTAACCACCACCACTTCTAACAACAATATGGTCTTTGGGGAGCATTTAGCTTCACCCAAATCGATGATGGGCTTCATTCTGTATCCGATCATGGAAGCCAACAAACAACTTCTTTTCACTGGGTCAAAGAAACTAAAATGTACGATTTATGCGAGATAACAGACACTCGTATGACAGTACTCCCAAGCATGTCAAGGGGTTCCCTCATGTCATTGCTACAGGAGAACTGAGTAAATCAAAGGAAAAGGAGAAATGGGGTCATTCAGGTTTATATTTACTGAGAAAGTCATACTCAGTAGGGGAAATGGAAGTCCCACTGGGCCAGTATGTCCGATGGCTTTGCGAAGGAGGTGTGCGTGCAGCTGAGGGAAATTGTGGTGCACATCTAGTTTTCGGGCAGGTGAACCGGAGCCCCTTGCCGTGTGGACTGCAGGTAACCACGATACATGAGATCATCCTGCTGCTGTGTTCTCTGAACGTGACTCAGCGAGGCAGCCGCAAGCTCATGTGCTCTCAGGCAAGACACACTTTGGGGAAGGTACGTTTGGATTCCATACAGTTAAATTATTTAAGGCCTGACAACCGACACAGCAATTTTAGCCATTTTATTGAAAAGGGCTTTTAGTGGTCAGTGAGGTTTTCGAGTATTTCTAGGCTGATTTGCTATCATACCCTCAAAAAAGCCTTCTGCGTTGATTCCGTTCCCGGCTAACCAGCGCTTTCCTCCTTCCAGATGTCCGAGTTCAGGGTCAGTGGTCACTGCTCAGATGAGATCGCTGTGGCCAATGAGATGGGGCAAGCAGTTGAAATGGTGGGCTCAGTGTCCATGGCGCGGTGCAAACCGACCCGCTAGAGCTCACAATACAGAGCTTTCTGGAACACGGTGCCGATCAGCAATTTCCCTTTGTACACGGAGGCAACAGTACTTCCTTGCAAAACTGTACCGTTTTCTGCATAAACCAGTGTAACTTTGGGCTCTTCTGTTAAAATGTTCTGGATTCGGATCACCTATCAAAGAAATACCATTACCTTAATATTTCTTTTCAAGTCACTCAAAACAGAACTTTAAATAAAGGTCATGTCTTCACATGAAGCCTGCAGGTAAATCATATTTTGTTGCCAAATTACTCTTTATACAAGACACCAGTTTCCCCACTGGCAAAATGACAGGTTTTAATCAGGTGACTTTGAACAGAGATAGAGACACAAAGGCCCACCCAGACTAGGCAAGAAATAGAAGTGAGTAACACAGCCTGGGTGTGAGACATTAGGGAGTAGTAGGGACTATGGCAAATGAGGGAGAGTGTTAGTAACAGTCAGATTATTGCCGTGCTAGAATTCAAGCCAGTTTTGTGTGTTCTCAGAAAAGCTAGGAATTTGGTTTTTAAATTCTGGCAATATAAAAAAAACTTGTCTCTGTACCATACTCATCTCCTCTGAACTTGTTTCCAACTCTAAACGTAAGATTTTATAAGTTCAGTTTCCCTCATATAGTTGAGCAGAAATATGATTGTATTGATAACAGTGTGACAGCATGTGAAGCTGACCACATGTAATAGACAATATTTGACCACTTTGGTCAATAAAACAGCAATTTCATATAATTCACACTACTTTAAAGAGCATCCTGTAAGGCAGGGGCCCAGGGTCATATTTTGGATCTTCTACTTAGTATTTGTTTCTCATTTGTGGAACGAGGTGTGTGGGGCTAGATTAAGTTTCTTTTCAACTCTAACTTCTTCTTATTCTTAAGCCTTTAGGATAAAGTACAATGACTGGAAGAAAGGATACCTACATACAAAAGCCCAAATATGGCGGACTAGGATGACCCATGCCATAAAGGGTCGATGGGAGCACTAAAAAAGACCTCTTTAGAACAGCCGGCCCCAAGGACAGACGTGTTAGTTACTTGCGAGGAAATAGGTGATGCTGCATCTTGGCTTAAGTAAACCTCTTTCTAATAAAACTAAATCATCCTTCTATGGGGCAGTGCACTCATTAATGGATTGTTATTCTTTTTGCTATTCCTTACCAAATCCATCATTAGAAAGGAAGTATTTTTTCCAGAACAGCAAACCAGGCCCATGCTATGGCAAGTGACCTAAGTTCACCAAATGGGCTAACAAGCAAGAACAAATTAGAATCTAACATTCGGCTTCGTTCTGAACAGTGAACACACCACAGCACACATTTTGTCAATTCTGTTAAACATACCATATAGCAATCCTAATAGCTAAGAGGCAGCAAAAGGCACAAAGGACTGCCATTAAACATAATCACACTTGTTCTGTAAGCCTGGAGATAAAAGGTATGAAGGGCCATAAAGTAATTGGAAATACATATTTGGTTTTGGGTTTTTTTTAATCTAAGAGACTTGGGCTTAAAAAAAAGCTTGGGCTTTTTTTTGGTGGGTGGGAATGAGACTGACTCTTAAAACTGGGCTTTAAAAAGAATACCTCGCAGTAAACTCTGTCAAAAATTATATTGGTTATTTGATGTAAATAACAAGTATAATTAATGCATGCTGAAAAACTCAAGATAGAAAACTCTAGATGAGTCACAGTAGATGCCTATGGCAAAGTGAATTTCAAATTCTTGTTTGCACTGCCAAAATAGTCCACTGAATAAAGACCGTGAACATGAATGGGGTCCTTTGGGCACCATAACTGAGATGGAAGGAAAGGTCTTTTAAACCAAAATAATTCCAGCAAGTGACTGATTTTTCACATTCCACAGGGATGGTGTAGAGAGGATGGCCATTTGTGCATGAGGACTGGTGCATTGTATTAACTTGTGTGTATACTGACCCGCAGGAAGAGGGGGTTGAAAGGGAGGGCAGGTAACAAATGATTAGACCATAGCAAGGAGGTCTGTTAGATTTTTTTAAACCATCGTGAATAGTCAAATTGGAGAAACTCACTACTGATGGACTCCAGTCCAGTGCTGGCCACCCTCACCCCGCCCTCCACTCTGCTGAGACTTGTACAAAAGCCTACTGTGAAGGCTCCCTTGCTCTCCAGCTCTGAGTCAGGATCAACCAAGGTGTAGCGGCAGGGTAATGGGAGGACCGGGAGAGAGCTGGGGTGTTTGATCCAGGCCTTCTCCTTGCAGCAACCCCACTGGGTGTCTGAGTCCCCCAACCAGAGGGCCTCTCCACGCACAGCTCTCCTCTTGTTCTGGCTTCTGGTAACCGTTTCCTGCCTCCCTTGCGAGCCCTGGGATGAGGCATTCTCTTCTGTTCATTTCCCTACGTGCGCCCACACCTTTGTATAGAGTGCCCTTATTAAATCCCCTCAAATTACCCCATATAAATGTACCATCTGTCTCCTGCCTAGACTCTAACTGAAATGCCTCCCAAAGTCAAACTCCTTTTTATATCTCATCATTTGGATCATCTATCCACGTCCCTCCTTGTATTTGCACATATAATTGAGATTTATGTTTTCAACCGAGAAACAGCGGGGAATAGGTTGCTGATCTGATTCATTTTTCAAACTAACCTCTGATGCGGGAGGATTCTCCGGGTCATAGAAGAAAATTCTCATGCCATTAGGATGGCATCCAACCCAAAGGTCCCCTGTCACAGGATCCACGGATATGTTATCCACGAGTGTGTTAAAATCCAGGGACTTCCAGATTAAAACCAAGGAGAGAACAGAAAGTGAAAAAAAAAAATTGAGAGGTGATGGAACAATATGTCAGGGAAAGCTATAGTCTTGTCCTCCGTCACCACACTGTTGGCTCCAGGACACAATTCTTCCCCATTTCAGTAGCACTCAGGGAATTCCTCTAGCTTTCCATCTATGCTAGCATTTAATCAGTTTCCAGGACAGAGGAGGGAAAGGGAAGATGCAGAAGAAGGATTGTTAGAAGTCAGATGAAATCATTTGGACTAACATCTGTGCATGAACCTAAAACTGAAAGGAAGAAAAAGTTTTAAGTGTAGCATAAAACAGTTCCTTCTAAAATGGCATGTGCAAGTGATATTTTTATACGCATTCAGAAAACAACCAGGAAATGTAGATTCATTTCTGATGAGCGCATCAATGAAATGTAGGCTCTTCTTTAGTGGCTAATCATAGGCTGTGCAGCCAGAGAAGAAATGATCACCCAGGGTCTAATTTTTGCCTTGGAGTTGAGAAAAAGTTTCTTCTTTAGTTTCCTGATGTTATTCAACTCCCTGTTCTTCTGCTGTTTATTTTCTAAATATAAGTTGCAAGCATGTGATGACTGCACAGATTGCTGCCAAGGCTTTGTACCGGGATCATAAATAATACCAATGATTCTTAATTCCACCATTCATCATCCTGGCTGCCGTCTACTGGGGAGAAATCACATCTATTTGTTTACCTCTAACTCTCAGTTGGAGAAGTAATATCTACCATGTACCTCAAACCGAGGCCAGCATACCTCAGCGCCCAGAGACTGCGTAATAACTGGTGGTGAGTCATCGCAAAGGCCAGAGCGTGGGCAGGCGGCTGCGGCAAACCAGCGCTGCCCTGCCCTGGGCTTCCTCAAAATGAGAGCTATCCCCACATGCCCATGAAGTGACTGGAGGCATCGAGCAGCACAGCAGAGTCTCCATGCAGAGCCATCATTCACTCCTACCCTGGAGGCAGGCAAGGTCAGCCCAAGGAGGCAGCCAAGCAAACATCCTCTGGCCAAAATCAGCCCCAGGCCTTCTCTGCCCCCCACCTCTGAGCCCCCCATCTATCACAGTGTCAGACATTCTACGCCGATACAGTAATTTCTTTAGATGAGGAAAAGGTTGGTCTCGGGGCTCTGCTATTATCTTTGGGAGGGGTAATGGCCGAATTGGTGAATTCCACGGCAGTTGAAAGCCTACGGAGATGTAAACTGGGGGTGAGAGAAGAGAAGGACGCCAAAGCTTGGGGGCCCCCGCTCACGTGACACACGATTACTGAGCTTCCTCCTTGTGCTCAGCTCCTGGAGAGTGCATCAGGAAGGGGCAGGCCTGGCTCCTGCCAAGGAGGGGCTGACAGTCCAGCAGGGAGACCCTTCGGTGCCCAGCAATGCACTCTTGCCTTGCAAATCCGTAATTCCAAGCTAGACCAACTCACTACAGTGCACACAATGTACACATTTCATTGGCTTCCACAAAGCCAAGTGGAAAATCTGACATTCCTTGATAAAGGAAACAAGAAATTATTCTCATTGGGAAAAACTGTGTCCTCTGTTAATATCCCAATTTTTAGAGAACCAGAATGCATCAAAGTGGGACCAATTCATTGGCTGTGACTTGAAATCGTTTCTTTCCTTTTTGTGGAGAAGGGGATTATTATTATATATATATTTTTTTAAGTAGCCTCCAGGCCCAGCATGGAGCCCAACATGGGGCTTGAACTCAGGACCCTGAGATCAAGACCTGAGCTGAGATCAAGAGTCAGACACTTAACTGACTGAGCCACCCAGGTGCCCTGAGATGATTTTTATTGTGGTAAAACATGCATAACATGAAATTTGTAATTTTAAAGGGTACAATTCAGTGGCATTAGTACCCTCACGACGTTGTGCAACAATTACCCCTATCCATTTCCAGAAACCTTCATCATCCCAGACAGAAACTGCCCCCAATAGCACCCCATTCCCCCCTCCGCCATCCCCTGGTAACCTCTATTCCACTTTCTGTCTATAAATTGATCTATTCTAGGAACCTCATGTAAGTGAAATCACACAATGTTTGTCCTTCTGTGTCGGACTTACTTCGCTTAGCATAACGTCTTCAAAGTTCATCCATGTCGGAGCACGTATTAGACCCACTCCTTTTTCAGGCTGAATAGTATTCCATTGTACATCTATCCCACATTTTGACAGGACATAAACCACCCACATCTCATCACAAATTTTAAGATCAGTCTCAGTTCATTTAGCAAATTTCTTGACACTCCAAGTATTCACTAATTACCTGGTCTTAATTAATATGATCCTTCAAAAGAAAGAATAACATTTCAGTCACAGGGGGGAGCCTCAATTGAATTGTTATGTTAGGAGACGGGAATTACCTATTGCCAAAAGTGGGTGCCAACCCTGAAATACATCCTTGGAAGGACCAGTGCCTTTATCGCTCTGTGTTGAATATGTATTAGCCTGGGCTCTAGTCTTATAACATTCTTTAACTTTCAATTTACAGAAGGACCTATTGTTATAACCACAATCTGCTTTTATTCCCTCAGCCAGTATGAGTGTGTGAAATTCCACTTTACTTCAGCTAATACCAAATGGGCCATGCCAGTGATTTTTAATGTCAAGCATGATGCTACATTTGATATAGCATTGAGGTGATTTTCTCAGAGTGAAGCCCGTCATGACAGTACCTTAGATGTACTGACAGGAACAGTTCCACAGAGCATGGTGACAATGTTTCACGCGATGGGCGGTTATGGCAAGAGAAGAATGTCTTGTTTGTAAGGGACAGGGACTACTTTTATAATGCTCCACTTTGGTGTTACGTTCGCTTTCCTTTCCTTTGTGTTTTTACCTCTTTTGATCCAAAACTTCAGACCAGATCATAACTGGTGGTGGTAGAAGATAAACCCCTGAAGTGAACCAGCCCCATCATATAAATTTAACAAGTATTTGTTGAGTGCCTACCACGTGTTGGGAACTCTTCCAGAAACCAATAGAAAACTACCTGGCCTTCTGGAACTTACACCCTAGTGGAAGAGGTAGACAATAGAGAGGATAAATAAAATATACAGTACTTCACTTATAAAATATATGCAAAATATATAGTATTAGTAATGAACATTGAAGGGAAAATAAAGCTGTAAGGAGAAAAAATGTATAAGTGTGTGTGTGTGTGTGTGTGTGTGTGTGTTGGAGGAGGTCGTCAGGAGGACGTGACCACCAGTTGATCCTCAAGCTGGACCCAGATAATCAGAGGGTCTTTAACCCCTCCCCTGTCCTTGGGATGCACATTCTGCCCACTGTTTCCACAGCGGGAAGTGTTCCAAGGACATAGCCTTGAGAGAGTAATGTGTTATTGAGACCATCTGGACAGTATATGTGGCAGAATCCAGTTAAGGCCTCTGTATAAACTTTAAAGATTCTTGTGGGTGGGTGTGGAGATCTACTTGTCCTGTGTCTGTTCAAAACAAGCCTCGTATATAAGTTCCCTTGTTTATTAAACCTGCCACCTGCCAGTCTGTCCGCCTTCTTCTTTGATCTCTCCTTGCCCCCATGTTTGGGCAAAAACAAGGATTAACTTAGAAGATTTTATGCTAAGTGAAATAAGTCCAACAAAGAAAGACAAATACCATATAATTTTGCTTATATGTGGACCCTAAAAAAACAAAACAAATGAGCAAGGAAACAACAGAAACAGACTCATAAATACAGAGAACAAACGGGTGTTTGCCAGAGGGGAAGGGAGTGCGAAGACAGCAAAATAGGTGAAGGAGGTTAAGAGGTACAAACTTCAGGTATAAAATCAGTAAGTCACAAGAATTAAAAATATAGTCAATAATACTGCAATACCATTGTATGGTGACAGATGGTGACTGCATTTATGATGAGCATGGAGTCATGTGCAGAATCCTCCAATCACTGTGTTGTACACGTGAAACTAATATAACATTGTATGTCAACGATACATCAATAATAAGTTTTTTAAATAAATAGATTTAATTCAAAAAAAAAGAAAGAAAGAAAGAAAGAAAGCTGAAAGAAGAGTTGAGGCCAGAGAGGGACAGGTGGGTGTGCCCTACTCTGTAGCTTTGGGGCTGCCAGACAAGGTGAGAGACAGGATGGTAATTTGAAGACTTTGAATGCCACTTGGCAAAGCTAGGAGGGCACAAGCTGCTGCAGATTAAGCCCCAAGTGCTGTGACAAAATCTGATTGGGACTCGAGGAGGTGGAGCCCCCGGAAAAGTGAGAGTGAAGAGGAGGATGCTGTGGTGACTGACAGTGAAGCGAGCGAAATGCCCCCTGCTGTCCAGCCCCTAAAACACAGGAAAGCAAGGGCATCATGACAACCCCAGCTAGTGGGGCAGTCTCCAACTGAGGAAATGTTCATGAAGAAAGAACGTACTCCCACTGAACTGTTTGATACAGCTGCCAAGTTCCAGCAAAAAGGCCAGGGAAACGTATCCCAGCATGGTTAGTGCACCTATGGGATACGGGGGGCGATGACATTTCTCTCACTAGGCAGGAAGCAGAGAAAATGAGCAACATCACCACACACCCTGCCATCCGGCAGCACCTGGAAGGAGCTCGAAGGTTCAAAGTACTCACTCCCTTATAGACTGGGTTATTGTAGCCCTGCAGGGAGGTTTGGCCCAGTGAGGGGCACCTACCTGGGCATGTGGAACCCTGAAAATCTATAGAGGGGGTACGACTATCCTTAGGGAATTGGAAATGAGACAGGCAATCTCCGCCTCTGTCTTTGAAGGCCCTGATTAGGCCACATTCACTGCAAGAGTGAATGCTAGGATACTCCAGTCTGCCCCCAACACCTGTTGTGGGACACTCATGTCCATGTTGAGCCCAGTTGTGAGACAAGACATTTATAATGTTGCGCAATCCATTGCTGATCTGCAGAAAACTGACAAATCCCAGGAACGGTATGGGCTGCGGGAAAGACCTGAGACAGAGAGGTCACCCAAAAAACCCAAAGGCTATCCCAGTTGACTGTAAAGGTCCAGTAAAAATAACCCAAAAGCAAATGTGGTTTAACTTGATTGCTGCAGGGACCTCACATGAATGGAAAAACTGACAACTGAACATTATATTCATTGGCCTGTAGAAAGCCATCAAACCTGAACAATTCAGACCTGCTCCATCTGCCCCTTCCCATTCCTGATGCCCTGCCTGCTCCAGCAGAAGCTTCAGGAATACAGTCCTATTTGGGATGAGTTCCTCCCACACCCCAAGAATAGATGCAGGCCAGGACCGCCTCAAGGTGAAGGCAGTTGGGGGGCCATCAGAGGCCGCAAGCTGAACACACTACTCACTGGTCCTCCAGAAAAACTCTAGTGGATACTGGATCCAAATATACTTTAATGCATGGTAACCCTCAGAAGTTTTCAGCACCATCACAGAACAAATGGTTATGGTTAAGAGAGTTCTTTGACACTACAAATTTAGCATTCTCCTCTACCCCAAGAATATGAGGTTTCTCTCTCTCCAATACCAGAGATCATATTGAGCCTTGACATCCTACAAGGTGAAGCCTCAAACCTCTATCTCTGAATTCCGACCCTGGGTTACAGTAGTCAAACCAGTGCTGGAAGAAAACACCCAGTGGGAACCCGTAGGCTGCCACCCCTGAAAAAAAATGGTAACTGTCCAACAATATAAATTGCTCCGGAACATAAGAAGATAGAAGAAACTATCCAAGAACATGCTGCAGGACATTCTCCAAGCTTTCCTGGAACAGCTGCAAGGGAGAGGATGGGCCATGAGCCCACAAAAAATTCAAGGCCCAGGAACTGCCATAAAGTTTTTGGGAAGTCATTTGGTTAGGCAAGACACATGTTCCAGAAGCTGTTCCTGAACAGCTGTTGTTGTTCCAGAACAACTCCTAAGAATCTGAAAGAGGTATAAACTTTTGTAGGGATTTTGGGGTTTGGAAGGACTTTTATTCCCCATCTGGCACCATGTCTCTGTCCCTTACATGGACTGATAAAACAAAAAACAAGGACATGTGTAGGACTGGGGATAACAGCAACAAGTCACCTTTGAAAAGGCAAAAGTACTAGTGAAAGCTTCGGGCATTAAAGCTCTGGGCATCTCCCAAGCAGGGCTACCATTTGAGTTAGATGGGTCTATGACTCCAGAAGGTATGAATTGGGTACTGCACTGGGGATCACAGGAAGACAGAGTTCCCCCAGGATTTTGGTCCCAGCTCTGGAAGGGGACAGAAACTCCATACACCCCATAGAGTAACAGATCCTAGCAGTGTATACAGTACTGCTCCAGTGGAGCCTCTCAGGAAGGAAGAGTATGTCAAAGTAAGAACATTCCTTCCTCTCAAGGAGTGGGTTGAGAATATCTTCCACTGACCCATCTCTGCCATGGCTCAAACCCTCATGTTGACTAAGTGGCATTCCTATCTGCCACAGAGGAGCACTCTGTCCACCAGCACACTGTCTCTAGAAATGATAGCACTAAGGGGCCCTGTAGAGTATGTAGATCTTCCAGATGCACCGCCCCTCCCAGACCCCATTCCTGTGGCAGCCTTAGCAACCTGCAGAGAGGGAGTGGGGAATGGATCTAGTCAAGGGAATCCATCCTGGGGCGCTGCAGTTGCTATTCAGCCCGACACTGACACCATCTGGATGGAACCAGAAAGAAACCGCAGCCGCCATGGCGCTGTTTGGATGGTGATCACTCATGAGCCCTGACCGTTAACCCTTTGTATTGACAGTTGGGCTGTTCTAAAGGGATTCATCCTATGGCTTGGGCAATGGCAACGCAAGGGGTGAATACCTGTAAGCCCTGGTGGGATCAGGATACATGGAAAAATATTTGAGCCTGCCTGCAAGAACCTGAGACAGTCCTTACTGGTTTCCACATCTCAGCTCCCAAGGGACTGACATCCTTTGGCAATCAGGAAGCAGATGTCCTGGCTTGGGTATAAGCACCAGCAACTAACCTTTTAGTAGATACAGAGATTGGATGCATAAAAAGAGTAGCCACCCCAGTGCCCTGGTGGGAGGGCATATCTCCAAGGATGCTCCATTGCCCTTAAAATACAGTGACTTTGTCAATCCAGTAACAGCATGCTCTATATTTTTTAATATACAGTTCAAGGCAACTGCCAAAGAAGTCTGAGGCCATCCACTGAGAAAGGCAAACTGATTGCATTAGTCCTTTTCCTGTAAGTGAGGTTCTAAATAGGCCACCCCACCAGGCCTAACCCAAGCTCTCCCTTGCCATCATGGCTGCCACCACCAGGGGATTAGAGAAGCCGAGTAATATGTATGAATACCATCATTGTATAGACAATGACTGGGGATCACATTTCAAAAGTCATCATGTGGAAAACTGGGCAAAAGAGCACAACATTGAATGGAAGTTCCATCTGCCCTATAACCCACAAATAGAAAGAGGGGTAGAAAGGAAAAATGGAATATTAAAGCATCAGATGAAATTACCAACAAGTAAAACCCCCTTGGCTGAATGGGTTATAGTACTACCCCAAACTTTAATATCTTTGACTGATCGACTAGTAGGGCCCTGTTGCCCCAGATGCCAGACTGGGAACCCCTCCCAAGGCACCCAATACTGAAAAGGTCTGGAAGTCATGAGAGGCAGCCATTGCCCCAACTCTCACCATGGATCAAGGAACTATGAGGAACTATGCTGCTGAGAATACCGAGCCCCGCCATGCCCAGGCAAAGCCTCCTGGAGTTTGCGATGAGATGTCCCACCAGGATGGGCGACTTACTTTGCACCCCTGGGTGAAGGGGAACTACTAGGGCTCCACTGGATCCCACGGTTCTGCTGCAGGCTGGACCTGTTGAAATGCATTATATCTGGAAGGGAACATGCACCACTGAAAGAGGGGAAAGGGTAGGGGTCCTAGTCTGGCATATCCTGCTCCCAGGCTACCTCCTCATGCCTGACGGTGTTGCTTTCCCTGGCCAACATGTATGGTATATACACCATGGTCAAATGCCTAAAGCTGCAGCCACATTACCATCTAAGGAGCAGCACAAGTGTAATTCTTAAAGAATGGGAAGATCTCCCACATAAGTTCCTATTAAATATCTCTTTTTTTACCTTAAAACTTCTGCTGATCTTGGGGTGTCCAGTCACAGAATGGACACCTGATTGAAATACCTTTCTACAGTGGACCACTCATATGCCTGACAAAGACATCAACTCAGTTGTCAGATATGTGGGCAACTGCCCTTCTCTAGCTATCAGGATTGCCATAGTAGGTACTACCATGCTGGAGCGGGGATCCAAACACCCTAAAGCAGTACATTAAGAAAGAGCAAGTTAGGAGGAGTACTCTGAATTCATCTGATATTACCAATACTGATCCCGAAAACCAGCTTATATGGCACATACTATCAGTAACATTGGGCATGGGTATTCTTTTTCTGTCAGTCAAACTACACAGCCCCCCACCCCCACCGCATCAAACAGCTGACTGAAGGATTCTAGAAATACCATCTTAAGGGCTGTGGGTGGGTATGCTCAGATTTGAGACGGGTTTATGTGGCTTACCTAGGGTTACAGACAGTGGAACCCCCAGGTACCACTACTTTGGGAACAGAAAAATCATTCTAAACAGAACCAACCCAATTGTACCAAGAATGTATCCATGGGATGGATATCACTGGTACTATATAATTATTCTATCAATTAAAGGATGACAACTGCTTTGGCACTGACTCGTCACACTGCCGAGGTATTTATTGGGTGGCCACAAATGGGACCCGGTGCTCAGGTGGCCCAAATCTTTGGTCACGGCTTCTACCTACGTGGTTGGGCCCCTACACTCTGTATTTTCCCTGGGCATGCGAGAGAGTCCACCCCACAGTAACAACTGCCAAGCTCTCTCCCCTCCAGGCCAGGTGGGCACACTCTGTTTCCACTGGTATGATCGTTTGGCCACTGGCTTTGTTCCCTCCATTGGCCTAGAGGGTGTTAGAACACACACATCAAAGCCCCTACCAAATTCATCCAGCACGCCTTAAATGAGAGCCAACAAAGCCTGTCTGTACTGAACACTGAAATGTCTTTAATGATAAAAGCTGTCATCCAAAATAGGATGGCCTTGAACACTATTACTACCTCTTTGCCATTATCCAAACAGAATGTTGTGTGTTCATACCTGATGAGTCTGCTAACATGTCATCTTTATTAAATCACATAAGGACACAAGTGAATGCCCTGACCAATTTGATCCTCAGCTCAGGGGACTTAATAAATCAGTGGTTCAGACTGTGGGGTCTCGGAGGAAAAAATTATCACTGATTTTGGGAATCATTGCCTTACTTTGTGCTTTCTCTTGCATGTGCCGGTATTGTTGCTATAGTATCTGCCTCCGATGTAGCCAGATAGCCACTAAACAAGCTGCATCCATGCTATTGAAACCCCTTGCTGACTGCCCTGGGCACACTGCAGAAGAGGGGGGTAGATGAGACTGTAAGAGCTATCACAAGGGATGGAGCTTTGGAGGAGGTCATTGAGAGGACATGACCACTAGTTGACCCTCAAGCTGGACCTGGACAATTGAAGGCTCCTTATCCCCCTCCTTGTTCCTGAAATGTATATTCTGCCCACTGTTTGTACAGTGGGAACCATTTCAAGGGCACAGCCTTGACAGAGTTAGGTGTTGTTGAGCCCATCTGGATGGTATATGTGACTGAACCCCATTAAGGCCTCTATATACACTTTTAAGATTCTGGCAGGCAGGTGTGGAGAGAAACGCGTCTTGCAGCTGCCTAAGATGAGCCAAGTAAATGAGTGCCCTTATTAAACCTGCCGCCTACCAATCTGGAGTGGTCTGCCTCTTTCTTGGTCTCTCCTTGGCCTCCATGTAGAGAGACGTGGGTTTGGTTTGCTCCAGGAAGCCCCTGAGGTTGCAAACCAATGGTGGGTGGGTAGCAAGGGTAGCAGAGTCTCAAGCTTGGATTAGGTGGCCAAGGAATGCCTTGCCGAAGTAACAGTTTAGTGAAAACTGGAAGGATATGAATAAAAGAGCCACAAAGATCTGGAGGAAGATCCTCTGAGCAGAGGGAAGAAGTGTGCCACCTGAGGCAGGGCGCCCTGCTGAGCCCAGGAACTTGCAAGATCAAGAGGGGGAGGCTCGGAGACAAAGGTTGCAAAGTGATGGGCTGCGGGGGTGTGTGGTGGCCACTGGGAGTACTTTATATTTGATCGGGCTTTATATGTATATTATTTACAATCATTGTGGAGAGCACTGTCATATGAAATACCAGTTGAGGCCATTTCTTGGCTGTTCCATCAACACAGAGGGAAAAATAAAAGGGAGAAAAAGAAAGAGGAAGGAGAAGAGGAGGGAGGGGAGGAAGGGAAGGGGAACGAGCAATAAAACTGAAAATTCATGAGGGCAGAAGGAATCAAAGTTTCATGGACGAGATACGTGGTTTGCTGCTTCCCACTCTGCCGCCAAATAAAAGTGAACAACAAACACACACGACGCTGTTTACTCTTAACAGAGAAGTGAAAGGTGAGTTCTCACCCTCTCCAATTAGACAATCCTTTTTTGCTCACTTTTAATTTCACAAATCAATTAGAATCTAATTATCACTCTGCAAACTTATAGTGTTAATACATCTTACCTTCAATGGAGTTAAAGTCCAATTAGCGTGCTTTTCATACACATGAATCTTATGAGCCAGCAATTCAGATATATAGACATACCTTCAAAGAAGAAAGAGCTACATCAAAGCACTTGAAGTAACGCGACTTAGAAGGTTATGGTGAAGTTTTAATAACTCTCCCTAGGAAAGAGCTTTGCATAGAAATTGGAAAATGGAGGCCATCTCAAAGCACATCAAATTCTGGAAAAAAAAACCTGAATGAGTTTATCGTACACAAAAGAGTTTTGATTTCTGAAAAGTTATTTCTAAAGTTAAGAACTTAGTTGTCCCTGACTAGAAGGGAAGAAACTTAGCCCTGGTAGCAGCTCTTAATATCTGGGAGAAAAATGTATTACACTGCTTCTCTTAGTTTCTCAATATAGTGACAAACGCCAGATTCTGCATTTCAGAGGATAGTGGGTTCTTTCAGACAGGCTGCAGGAAAGCCCCTTGACAATCAGGCTCTTGTTTCAGGCCAGAGAAAGTATGAGAGAAGACAACATGCTTGGCTTGGATCTGAGAGAAGTTTCCCTCCCCTCTTACCCTGAGTCTGGTCCTGACCCTGTTCATTTAGTATTATGCACACAGCACAATGACACACTCATCACAGAGACCTGTGGTCAGTGCATCCCAGAGCAAAAAGAGAAATAATGACTTATTATCTGCTATTTTGGAAGACCAGGAAATACTATAAATAATTGAAAGCTGTCCATGATGTTTCCTCTAATTATGTTACTAAGCCTTCTGAAATCCGTGACAATAGAAGATGAGGAAGAATATATATATGGATGGATATATAGCTCTTTAAAAAAAATTTTTAGGGGAGGGAGGGGCAGAGACAGAGGGAGAGAGAAACCCAAGCAGGCTCCACTCTCAGCGTGGAGCCTGACGCAGGATCTCACAACTCTGGGATCATGATCTGAGCAGAAATCAAGAGTCAGATGCCCAACCAACCGAGCCACCCAGGTGCCCTAGATATACAGCTTTTATATATAGACCAATGTTACCACTAGTGTGGTACCCAGACCAGTGCTGCTCTGTGAATCGTTTATTTCTGGGCCACCATCAAATAATAATATAAATCAACTACATCATGAGGCACACTGCTTAGTTAAGCTGACTTTTCCCCCATAGCAACACTTTCTTGATGAAGAAAGCAGTGTCTTGATTTGCATTTTGGTGCAACCTCTTTATCTTGTCACAAACCACCACTACTGAGACATATAACTACATGCTGTTCATCTTATTACGCTCTCAAACATCTTCCCTTGAAGCAAAGCTATTTAGCAATTCTACATGTTTATCACAGATCCCCCCCACACACAAAAATTTAAAGAGTATGCCTACACAAAATAGAAAAGTTTTATTTGATAAATTTTATTCCCTGAAAAATTAAGATATTTTAAAGTTCTTCCTAATTTCCTACCAGGATAACATGTTAAAACGTGCCACATTATTTAGAGAATGAAAATATTCTAAAGATATCTAGCAAGGACCTGGGGGAATGCATGACATTTGAAAGAGTTCACATACTTGCCGTCAGGTGAAATGTTGATTCCATTGGCAAAGTCAAATCCATCTGCCATCACTTGAACTTCAGTTGGACTATAGTAAACAACATAGGACCATGCTAGACCCAAATAGAGCTCCCAGGATCTCAAGTACTGGTCCACAAAATAGTGATCATTCGTGGCATAAAAGTGCTCAGGTCCCACAGCAACGATATCATTCAAACTGCAAATTCAAACACACGCACATATGATATATACAGGCGAAGGTATTGTACATTACAGGACTATGCACTCATTAGCATTCAGTAATGTCTGTTCCTAAAATCAAGATGTGGGATGGAGTTTTCACTCTAGCTATATACAGCACAGAATTAATATGGCATTAGTCCCACCTGTATAATCCTCAAAGACAACAATTACTCTAAAAAAACCTAAAAAGTTGTTATAGCAATGTAACATAAAAGTCCTCCCAGGGGCACCTGGGTGGCTCAGTCAATTAAGCATCCAACTTCAGCTCAGGTCATGAACTCAGGGTTCTTGAGTTCGAGCCCCGCATCGGGCTCTGTGCCGACAGCTCAGAGGCCTAGAGCCTGTTTTGGATTCTGTGTCTCCTTCTCTCTCTACCCCTCCCCTGCTTGTGCTCTCTCTCTCTCTTTTTCAAAAATAAATTAAAAGATACTTTTAAAAAATCTTATTAACTGTATCTTAAAAATAGTGCTATGGTGTGTGTGTGTGTGTGTGTGTGTGTGTGTGTGTGTGTAGATATACTAAATTCAGTAGACATTAAATTAGGCCAGGAATCATTATCAGGGAAAAATTTATTTAAGCTCATGTAGAACTCACTCTCATAAAGAACAATTTGAGACATCATCAGGAAGTGGGAACACTGTCAGTGGGCAATCTTGAGACTTGCATTTTAGTTAAAGTTCTGCTACTATTAGCTGTACAATTTAGGCAAAATCAATGATTTCACATGAGGCCCTGGCCTCAGTTTCCTTATCTGTAAAAGGAGGATGAGATGGACCGGTCTAGCTTTCAGCTTTAAAAGGTCACTTCCGGCCTTAAATCTTCATGATTCTAAACCGAGTAAAATGTCCATGAACACGAATGCTCAGAAACAGGAAACTATGGCATATTTTCTTTCTGATTTTGATTCTCTCTCTGTTACTGAAAAATCTAAGATATATGAGTCTATTTTTCTGCTTTAATAGGAACAACAGTGAGCACATAAGTGAGTCATTCTTTGCTGATTGAGGTGACAGAAGTTCCCCAGGGCCATTATCTGGGAGAGAATGATCTCCGCTCTGGTGCAGGGGCGTAATGGCCTGCACATCAGCTCTGACGCAGCTCTGGGCTCCTGGGCCAGTTAGATAAGCATACAGAGCCTCAGTTTTCTCATCTGTAAAGAGAGGTTAAATAATTTTCCCAAATTCATACAGCTCATTAGTATAAGACTAATAGGTCAGAATCCTAATTTGTGGAGTCGCAGTAGGAATCACCGTAAGACAATGCCTGTTGTGTGATTTGTAGAAAGCCTGCCACACACTAAACCCTCAATCAATGGTGACCATTATCACAACATGAGGAAAAAGGTCTAGGAATTTAGGATTAGTGTGTACAGGCTCCAGGCATAAACCTCTTTCCTCTCTCTCTTTTTTCCTCTCTCCTTTTTAAAAGTAAATTTCCAAAATGAGTACACTTTATAATCATTTGCCTGTTTTTCATAAAAAGGAGCACAGATGGATGTGTCAGAGTAATAGCTTTGAAATCTTTTTTTAAAAATATTTATTTTTGAGAGAGAGAGACAGAGCACAAGCTGGGGAGGGGCAGAGAGAGAGGGAGACACAGAATCCGAAGCAGGCTCCAGGCTCCGAGCTGTCAGCACAGAGCCTAACGCAGGGCTCAAATCCAGGAAGGTGAAATCATGACCTGAGCCGAAGGCCAAAACATTATTAACCAACCAAACCACCCAGGCACCCCATAGTTTTGAAATCTTATAGACCCCATTTGAATGCTGACGTTGCTTGTTATGTATATGGGGCCATAACATGTCACTAAACTCCAAGCCTCAGTTTCCTCTCTGTACCTTTAGAGGTTAGGGAAATAAAATGAAAGAATGAGTACAAAGACCTTGAAATTATGCCTGGCATATAGTAAATGACCAATAATGACCACTGTGTTATAATTAATAACACGCTTAAATCATAATAGATTAGTAATAGGAGCATTAATGCTATAAACAACAGTATAAACAACCATCAAATACAAAGCAGAACATATACATGGCTAGTTCTTTGGTTCAGAGAACAGAATTTTGGTTAATTGTGGCACTATGGTTATTTTCAGTTTGGTTCTACATTGTCAAAGATAAATATTTTTGCGGTTGGCCAGAAAAAATACTCTAGCCCTGGGATACTAGACAAATCTGAGATCTCCAAGACTAATTGTGAAACACATAAAGGAAGTTTTCACACTTTCCCAGTGGGTCAGAGGAACAGCTTCAGCCTCAAGCTATCAGAGTTAAAACCCCAGCTATACCATTTACTGATGATATCATCTGAGGCAAGTTAAATACTCCAGGCTTCAAAGTTGTTTTTTTTTTTAATCCAAAATTGTATAATAATAACACATCATTAAGCAGGCATTTGTAAAAAGATAATAAAGTCATCAGTTTACATTGGTTATTGTAGCACCTAACTTATAGTTAAAGCTTATTATTATTATTATTATTCTCCCAGCTTCTCCATTCTGTATATTTTTCCCTAATTGAGATCTTAGTATGTAGCACATTTGCCAGACACTCAGTATTCTCATTCTCTTTCCAAAATCTATTTGTTGAATGAATGTAAAAATAAACTGTCCCACCAGAAACTGCTCTCTGAATTTTCACCCATACCAGGGATGCAGAAAAAGACTTGGGCCATATAGTACCTACTCAACTTCTAATTAGTTGATTGGCCTTCATCCAGTAACTCAATTTCTCTCCAACTTCAGTTTCTCTGTCTTTGAAACCACCAGGTAAGAAAAGAGAGGAGGGAATACTGGGAACCCTGAGTGCATACAAAGTGCTAGGCCCTCTGCTAGGTCCCTGCATATAAATAACATACAATTTAAAAGAAATCTAGATTTACAAATCCTGCCAATGCTGTCTGTTAATTATTCAAATAAAAGTTGGGATTCTAGAAAATCTTAGTGATTAAAGGATAAAGATTGTTTGGGAAGACAGTGTCAGATTACTGTCCCAAATTCATCACTAGCCTCATAAACCAAATCCTGAGGCAAGTGAGGAAATTGATTTTATGTGGAGTTGATCAGAGATCCCTGAGTGGTTTCTTTTTCTTTGTGTTATATTGTCAAGAAGTCTAGGATTGTAGCTGAGTGTTAACCACAGATAAATTTATTACATAAATCATGTGCAGACAACAGCAGTAGAGGCGGTACAGGAAGGTCTTACAGGCACTGGATTTCAGATCTCCCTTGGATATGTTTCTAATTCATAGAAACATCTAAGATTCTATTTTTTAATACAAAAATAAATAAATGAATAAATAAGCAAGCTCAAGATGTGGAATTCATCTGTGAAACTGGTTTGGGTTTGAAATGCTAAGTGTGGTTTTGGAGAAGAGCAGAGCTATTTCTTGAGAACAGCTCAAATGGACATTTTGAGACGGGAGCCATGAGTCAGCAGCGTCCAGGCAGCCTGGGAAATGAGAAAGGAAGAGAATGGGTCTTCGGTCAAGGGTTTTAATCCTCAAAAGTATATGCAGAAGAACATTTGGAGGAGTTGGTGATCATTAGAAAGGAGGGTTGACCAGCCATTATCCCCCCTCGCACTCTGGCTAAAAGGAAAAACTAAAGGTAGATCAACCATCCACTGGTTTGAAAACAAAATAGAAATATGATGTATCTCAGTACTTAGGCAGAAGTTTGTGTCTGATGGTTTTCAGATGCAAAAGTGATTTTTCTTCTTCTTGAAATTTAAACAACTCAACTGTGGACTTAAAATCTGGATGGTTCACCACCAGCAGGTACACGGTATTATCTGAGAAGAGATTAAAAACAAAAATCGAAATGGTAACTGAGCTCTCAGCTGTCAGCCCTGTCTCCAGAAAGCAATTTCAACCCACCCCCAAATAGTACTTAGGGTGTCAGGCAGATGGAATATTTTCATCTCCTTGTAGAGAGAAGCACTTGTGATTGCTCCAAAGAAAAATGGCTAAAAGAAGAACTAGTGACAGTCTCTAAAATCCTCCAAACTCCATGGGGGGGGTGAAGGTGTGTGTTGGGGGAGGAATCCTCACCTTAAGAATGAGCAAAGCTTGACACTAAAACTCCAAATTGCTTGTTAAGCTTTCTATTGCAAATGGTCTCAGCAAGATGCAAAGCAGAGATAAAAGAGATAAAAGATGTGGAGAATACCAATATGAGAAAGTGTGCTCAGGTATAATTTACACAGTGTAA
Organism: Cryptoprocta ferox; assembly: GCA_028646485.1. Classification (NCBI taxonomy): domain Eukaryota; kingdom Metazoa; phylum Chordata; class Mammalia; order Carnivora; family Eupleridae; genus Cryptoprocta; species Cryptoprocta ferox. Next base: position 21,299,833 of record CM053559.1, on the reverse strand, counting down.
AATGATCAATTCCATAAAAGGAACACCTGAGAGATGCTATCAAAGGGAAGTAGCTTCCTTGAGTCAGTATGGCTTTAAGACATAAAAGAGACTCATCTAAGTGGTCAAGAAGGTGTGATTAGAATTGGCAAGTGAAGTTAGATTATTACAGTCTTTGCCTTAAGAAGCAGTAAGTCTTTGGAAACCTTTGATGTAACCAAATTGGTGTTTAAAGGAAAACAATGCAAAATGTAGTGGGTTGTAAGGGGAAGGAGAGAAAAGAGTTAGGGAGAGGGAGGGAGACAAAGCATGAGAGACTCTTGAATACTGAAAACAAACTGAGGGCAGAAGGGGGAGGGGGAAAGGGGAAGGGGGGCGATGGTCATGGTGGAGGTCACTTGTGGGGAAGAGCACTGGGTGTTATATGGAAACCAACCTGACAATAAACTATAAAGTTATTTTAAAAAATGTAGTGGGTTGAATTGAAGAGATTTAAACAGAGAAGCCAACTAGAAAGCTCCTTGCAGTTTGTCCATTCAACAAACAAGTGTTTATTTTAATGGGTGCTAAGTGCTACAAAGGGAAAAATAAAACCAGATCAAGGAATGAAGAGTAATGAGATGTTTTCTTCCTGAGAGTCAGGGAAATTCTGAAGAAGTGATGCTAAAGCAGAAAACGAAATGATAGTAGGAGACCAAACCATGTGAGTATCTAGAGAAAGAGCATTCCCAGGTGCGAGAAGAGAGTGTGCAAAGAGCCTGAGGCAGGGACTTCTTTGGCACATTCACTTAATAGTAAGCCTCTGGATGGAGTAGAGTGAGCGAAAGAAAGGGTGGGAAGTCTGCAGCCATAGACGTAGATAGCCACGGCCAGTCTTAGGGAAAGGATCCAGGGCTTGGTCACTGGGGCCTTGGAGCCAAGGAGTAGCTTGACCTGAAGTTACAGCATTAATCCAGGTGTGTGGGGAGAGGGCACTGGGCCAGAAGGATGGCATTGACAAGAAATGGCAAGAAAGGATATGAGGACATTTGACAGGAAGTATCAAAAGTCCCCGATGATGGCTGAGGAATGGGGGAGTCAGAAATCAAATGTAAGTGAGGACTGAAACCCAGATTCATGCTGTGTGCAGCAGCTTCTGTCTCTAGGAATTTATCCTAAGGAAATATTTACAGGAGATATATATACAAGAATGTTTGCTTTGGCATTGTTTGCAATGAGCATAAAGGCAGGAACAGACTGAATATCCATCAACAGAAGAACTATATTAAAGCACTCCCATGCAACTGAATCCTAAACAGCCACTGCAAAGGAGCTCTAAATGCACTCATAGAAATCATAGAAGGGAGTCTATAATGTAATGATAAATGCAAAAGCAGTTTATAAAAGGGTTTGTGTAATATTACTCCCTTCTATTTTTAAAAGTGTACACATATCCAACAGCATATTTCTTTACACTTAAAAATGTTTTAAAAATAAAATGTGATGTTGATAAATGGGTGGAGAGATCACTGAAAGGGGACTATACATATATATACATATATATATGTATATATATATAAAAGAGACTTCGTATGGGGTATAAAGGTAAAGAAAAAAGATAAAAGGATGGAAAATCCGTTTTCAACATTTTGAGTTTAAAGCAGCTATAGGAGAAGACCCCAAATAGAATAATCTAGTAAGCTAAAGAAATGGAACTGAAGAGCTGATTAAAAAAAAAAAGAAGAAGGAAAAAGAATACCCCATTAACAGTATTCTCCTAGAAAGCAGGGACAGTTAAGGGGTGCGACTTGGCTGAACTTTCTGAAATACAGCAAATAAAGAGGAGGCAAAAGATCAGGATTTTGGGGAACGTTCAGAGAATCTGAAATAAATGATGAAACAATTAACAGGGAAAAGGCCTGTAGTAGGATTAGAACTTAGATAGATAAGTATATTGGATTAACCATGGAGGAGCAATTTATTTGAAGGAGAAAGTGGTCAACAGCATAAAATGAAGTGGAGGAAGGAAGGAAGGAAGGAAGGAAAGAATAGAGGGAAAATTGGAAGAAAGAAGGTTTGTTAATAAGGACATTACTGATGACTTTCAAGGCAGCAGTTTTAGTCACCCACAATGAGGAAAGTCTGAAAGATTCTTTCTATCTCCTTCTATTGCTCTTATTCTCTCTCTTTCTCTCTCTCAAGAAAAAAAAAGGAAGGAAGAAATGGGAGGAAGGCATAAGGGATGGGGGCAATATGCTGATAGTTTTAAAACGTGGAAAAGTAGTTCGAAGATAAAACAGACAAACCAGTAGACAGAAAGGGACTGAAGGTGACAGCGTTGATAGAAAAGTGACCATGGTGACTCTCTGTCAGTGGATCTATAGGTTGCTGATGCCATCAGTTTGAAAAATCTATCCCCGTACATTTCTGGATCTGTAAAATTGTTTAAAATGGAAAACCCATAATGATTAGGGCTAAATATTATTGCCACTGTAATTATAGGAATAATGTGAATGTTGGTATCTTTAAAAATAAGTGCTTTACAGATCTGAAGTATGCTAGCATTCTCAACCATTAAAGTGGTTATAATATTATATTTCATTAACATAGGGGGTAAGTTTAACAGAATAATAACATTAACCATGACTACACTTTAGTTGAATGGAAGGAAATATTCACTCTTCAACATTTTTAAACTTGGTTTTGTTCTTAAAAAAAAAACATTAAATATTGTTACCTTCATCTGTGAACGTGCTAATCCCATGAGGGTTAAAAGAAGAATGATCGAATTTGCTTCCAATGATCCTCAGTTCTAACACTGTCGGATCTTCTTCATTCAGGTCCATCAGAAGTATTTTGCCGGGTTTATCAGGCTCAAAGCTCTTTATTCCAGGATATTTTAATCCCTTATAAAACATTAAGCAGAAAAAATCAGGCATGTTACAAATATCTCAAAAGCTGATAGAGGTAGTAGATGGCACATGGGTTCATACTATCTGCTTTGGGCCGCAGGGCTGCACGGGACGCCTCTTGGTTGGCTTGTGCAATAGGACCATGAAGGGTTCTGGAAGCCTGGAAGCTATATGCTCCACCAGGCTGCCCCACACAAAACATGGGCACAGACCATTCCAGCAGCAGCAGCAGCAGCAAAGCCCTATGTGTCTCACACCACAGCTCCTAAATCATGACAAAGATCAAAAATGGAAGAGTAGACCAAATGGCAATTGCTAATGGGCTTCAATCATATAAAGCAAGGAACAGAGAGAGAACATTGGTTATGGTTTTTAAAATGTCTCCTGACAGGTTCCCTGGAAGCATCTCAGGGAGAGATTTAGGAGAAGTCTAATGAGCCCAGAAACAACCCCTTTCTTAGCCTTCAATTAGAACAACACAGCTGTGTTTTTGTTTTCAGTGTTGGAATCCCATATAAGATTCTGCTTGGAATATGTATTCTGTTGCTTAAAAAAAGGAATTTGGAAGACACTGCCATAGAAGATGACTAGTTCTGCATCTTCAAGGGAGAAAATTGGACTAAATAGTTTACAACAGGTAGCAAAGGGTGTTGGCTTCTCTTGTTTTGAGCTATGCATGACCACAGTGATTTGCATGCAGAAGAGGTTCAACAAACATGATGGCTTCACTCTTCAAAGTGTGGAAATTGTGGAATGACCTATCAACAATTTTATATTAAAGGGCTTATTCTGGAAAGTGTAAAAAAAAAAAAAGGTAAAATCTAACAGACGTGTGTGAGGGGATACATATATATATATATATATATATACACAAACATACACCCAATTCAGTAAATATTTGAGTATACCACTTAAGGGCTTCAAGGGATAGGCAACTGATGGAAAGCCGTTCTTAAAATCATTGTACTCACAAATCTTCACTAAATGGAAGATAAGGTAATATTAGAGTTCAGCGTATAGGCAGGAATACAAATAGGCATAGGAGGCATACAATCATAATTTTAACACCAGTGTAAATGCATATACTATTTGTTTTTCCAACCATATGACTGTCAATTTTCTTTGAAGGTGGGCATTGATACATAACAGGCTTACATGAAAGACTTTAGCTGCTGGTTCTCGAAAATGGTATAGAGCACTGTAAAAGAAAATACTTACGGAGCTAATGAAAGCTAGTCCACTAGGAAGTATCTCCAAGTCTTCAGAGCCAGATTCTGCCAGAAAACAGACTAATCAGGACAGATCACTGCAGACTATTGCAGGGAGCTACTGATCCATTTCTTTATCACTCCTAACTGGGAAAGGAGGCTATATATTTAGCTCTTATTTGATAGATTCAGAATAATTAACTCTTCCATTTATTCAAATTGACTAAAATGATTACATAAAAATTAGAAGACATTAATATAACTAAGTGTAATTAAAGTTTACACTTAATATATTTTATTTATTTATTTATTTATTTATTTATTTATTTTGAGAGAGAGCACATGAGCAGGGGAGGGGCAGAGAGAGAAGGAAAGAGAGAGAACCCACACTGCCAGCACAGAGCCTGACGTGGGGTTTGAACTCACTAACTGTGAGATCATGACCTGAGCCAAAATCCAGAATCCGACATTTAACTGACTGAGCCACCCAGGCTCCCTGTTTGCATATTTTTAAAATTGATGGACTAGAACTTCTTAATCAGAGTCTGAAATCTCTTACATTAAGTTCATGGAAATTCACAATAAAAGTTACAATAATTTGAAAATAGCTTGCTGTTTTCCTAGACACAGAGGAAACTACCAGTATATATTAATACTTAATTCCAAATCCAATAAACTCTTTGAAAACCATATTGGAAATATAAGCAAATTCCAAATGCTTCAATTAAAATGCGGATGCATTTCATATACAAAATATGTTTACTATTAATTATAAATATCAGTAAAATATCATCAAGTTAATTATACTTTTTTAAAAATACTTATTCATTTTTGATAGAGATTGTGAGCAGGAGAGGGGCAGAAAAAGAGGGAGACAGAGAACCCAAAGCAGGCACCATGCTGTCAGTGCAAAGCCTGATGAGGGGCTTGAACCCACAAACCATGAAATCAGTACCTGAGCCAAAGTCAGACACTCAACCGACTAAACTACCCAGATGCCCCAATTATACTTTAAGTACACATAAATTTTAAAACTTTCAATCAATCTAGAGACAAATGAGATTTTCAATTTTGTATTCATACTCTTTTTTTTTAAATTTTTTAAATATTTATTTATTTTTGAGAGAGAAACAGAGAGACAAAGTATGAGCAGAGGAGGGGCAGAGAGAGGGAGACACAGAATCCAAAACAGGCTCCAGGACCCAAGCTGTCAGCAAAGAGCCAGATGCAGAGCTCAAACCCACGAACTGTGAGATCATGCCCTGTGCTGAAGTCACATGCTTAACCGACTGAGCCACCCAGGTGCCCCTGTATTGATACTTTCAGTGGACATGTTTGCTTTTCAAATATACAATGATATCGAATATCAATATCACATTTATTTTCTAGAATAAATTGCACTGAAAGATATCTGGCCAACCTTATTGAGGCTGACTGAGTAAGTCTAATGGTCCAGCCTGTCCAACCTTCGTCAACTGAGATAAATAACTCTAAACAAAACAAAAATAACAAAAGCATGGATCTCAAACAAGTTGTCCTCAAATAACAAAGGTGGTTGGCTGAAACCAGATGGGGACTTGAGTCCTGTGTGTGACACTCCCTGTCGGTTGCCTACCAGGCTGCTATTCCCCTGTCCTTTTATCTTTGCTGACAGAGCCTGCTTTCCACAATGGAAGCCCGATAATTACTTTCCCAGCTTCCTTTGCAGCTAGAGCAGCAGCCTGTTGTCTACCTCTGACTAATGAGATCTAAGGGGAAATCTGCTGAGAACTTCCGGGAAAAATATTCCTCCCCGATATTAAAAGAGAGATGCATGGGGTGAAGCCTTGTGGTAACTGCCAGGGTGTGCGAAGGCTTTTTAAAATGTGTTCCTTTACTCACTGCTTTTTCTCCTTCCTCTGTCCCTCAAGTTGTATTACCATAAAATCATTGCTCTATTGTTTTTGCTAAACGGACCAAATAAAAACAAACTATCAAAAACTGTCAATACCTTGGCAATGTGTTGGTGAAGTCAAAAGTCAAGTACGTTGGTATTTATAATTAACTAATGGCTTAATCATTCTCTTTGGGTTCATAGTTCTATTTTTGAATAAAATTAAGCAGGTGTGTTAATCAAATAAATAACAAAGTAGTACTGCAAGTTCAAATGAGATACTCCCTCCACTCACATACTTACCTATTCCTTTAACTAAGTTACAGTTAGGAAGTTCTACTGGCTTTACTTCTCGGAAAGCATTAAGTCGTGTTCTGGGGGAGAAAAAAAGGAACAAAACACACATAAAACTATTCAGAAACGATAGTTAAGTTGCACAAGTAAGCCGCCAAAAAAGTCTCCTTAACTGGACTTTGTTTGGGTTTCAATCCCAGGGTTAGCGGTCCCTGAAGTCTGAGCAATTCTACCAGACAAGGCCAGAGCAAGGCCCGTGGGGCCTCTGGGTACATTCAGTGTTTATTTAGCAGAGGTGGACAGATCCACAAAGCAAATACACAGTGTCCTCTCCACAGCTCTGTGCACTTTGGCAGGAATAGGAACTATTTCATTGGCTGTGTAAGGAGTCCTATGTGGAAATTTGGGTTAAATAGCAACATGGTTCCAATTTACTCCATTGATGTTTTAGGGCTGCTGACAGATGGGCCTCCTACCCATCTGCCCAGTCTGGCTCCAAAGCCTGGACTGGGCATCTGCTCTCGGGTGTGTCACTTGAAAAACACAGGTGTGCTTAAAGGATTTATAACTTTAGAAAATCATACCCAAGGCCAGCATATAAAAAGACATTTCACACACACACACACACACACACACACACACACAGAAGCAACTTATTAAATCTGAGTGCATAAACATCATGGGGAATATTTGAGTGAAGGACATAGGAAAAAAGGACAGATGTGAGACTGAAGTACCAGCAGACTGCCTAAGCAGAGCAAAACTATTGATGAGGCATTTAAAAGAACTAGACCACAACAACGTCTGCACAGCCAAGAGATTTAAACAATCAACATTCTCTTTTTTTAAGAACTAACAATACAATATAGTTTTAGTAAGTAGCAACAATTATCCAAGGATCGCCAGAAATCTTAGTTGGCTAGAAATAGGCTGAGAAATTCTTCATAATTTAGTCTCACAGAGGAAGAGGATGGGCTAAGGGACATTCTGGATAAAATTCCCGGTTTGGTATAAAATGATGGGAATTGGGGGGTGCTTGATCTTTCATCCTTTCACTCAGAAAAAAATGTAACATGTTCCTACCACAATGGCACTGGCTATCAAGTCCACCTTTGTAAGGAGTCTGACCTAACAGCTTTGTTAAAGTGCCACAGTTTATCCCGAAGCACAATCAGAGTGGAGAGCCACCAGGCGCGGTGCTAGAGCTCCAGAGATGGGTGACTAGGTGAGGAAGGGCTGGCCTGCAAGCAAAGGGTGGGTCCCTGAATGATGGACTCCAGCTTACAAAGCAGACTTTCAAAGGAAAGTTGGGATCTGCCCCCATGATTTGAGAAACTAAAAGGTATTTTAAAATGGGAATCTGACATTATAATCACGAAAGTTCACAATAAAGAAATAAAAGGAATAAAGTGATGATGCATTAGGAAAAGCATTTTGCATGGCACACACTCCCACATACCCCTAAAACAAAAGAATACTCACCCTAACATATATAATCATTCTTAATTTTTCTATTCAAATCTTTTTCATTTATTTTATTTTATTTTATTTTATTTTTTAGATTTTTTAAATGTTTATTTATTTTTGAGAGGCAGAGAGAGACAGCACAAGCAGGTGATGGGCAGAGAGAGAAGGAGACACAGAATCAGAAGCAGGCTCCAGGCTCCAAGCTGTCAGCACAGAGCCCGATACGGGGCTTGAACCCATGGACTGTGAGATCATAACCTGAGCCAAAGTCGGACGCTCAACCAACTGAGCCACCCAGGCTCCCCATATTTCATTCATTTTAAAATGCTGGCCATAATCTACTAAAACTGCTTTTGTGAACCACCATTTTGAAAAACAGTGGTCAAGAGAAAGCTCAGTGAATATTCATAAAGTGCCCCAAGGAACTCAAAGACAGACACAAAAGATGTTCAAGGTGCAGGTCCTATACAAAACAACACAAAAAGTGACACAGAAGAAGAGACTCATGATATGAAATTACTGAGTGGGCCTAGACTTGTGAAAAATACCAAGGGTAGTCAAATTAGCTTTTCTTAGAGTCAGAACCACACAGGAAGAATAGGTACCCTGCTTGGCTCACCAGGCTCATCACCCTGCTGGGATCCTAGAAGGCAAAAAAAGCAGAACAGATCAGCCCCTATCCCAATTCAGGCTTTTCTCTAACAGAAGGCAATCTCTAACCTGGAAAAGGTAGAATAATCAAGGAGATATGATGAGAGCACTCAGTTGCTTTGAGTTCAGATTTGTGGCTAAAAAACAAGTCATATCTCAACCGAATACAGTTCAGGTACTGTATATATGCCTTCAATTAAACTTCAAACACCTCTCTGAGGTATTATTTTCCCGATCTTACAGACAACTAAGATTAACTGGCTTTCCAAAACCATAAGGTTAGGAAGTGGCCGAATTGGGATTGGAACTCAAGTATGAACTCAAAGCTCACATCCAGTCCTCCTACGCAGGCAAAGTGTACAGGTAACATTACTTACAACCTGGAGGAACCACCAGAAGACAATTCCCCCTGTGTTACTATAATCCAGCTCATATTTTTCTACCTTAGTCTCAATTATCAGGAAATGTCTGGTCAAGGGCTTGATTAGGTCCAAGAGTTCCAGGTCTAAGGGATAAAATTTGATGTCTGAGATGTGTCCCTGATTCCTAAGGCCTCTGAAGTCTGACCAGAAATCACACAATCTCTGCCACAAATTATTCTTTGCAAATATGTGCTTGCTTCTTACAAAAGACAGTGAAGCTCTTTAGTTTATGCATTAAGAAATCCATTCTGGGGGTGCCTGGGTGACTTCAGTCGGTTGAGCATTAGACTTTGGCTCAGGTCATGATCTTGCAGTTTGTTCGTTCAAGCCCCGCATCAGGCTCTGTGCTGACAGCTCAGAGCCCGGAGCCTGCTTTGGATTCTGTGTCTCCCTCTCTCTCTGTCCCTTCCCTGCTCATGCTCTCTCTCTCTCTCTCTCAAATTTAAATGAACATTTAAAAAAATCCACTCTGGAACTTTCCTTAGGGCTATATGCAGCCCCATCAGTCTACTTTCTGTCACTGCACATTCCTCATTCATCCAATATTGCTATTGGGACCTACTGTGTGCCAAGCCCTGTGCTGAGGGCTCTTACACATACTTCCTCAATTAATCTCCTTGTTACCTTTTTTTAAAAAAATGTTTTAATGTTTATTTATTTTTGAGAGGAAGAGAGAGACAGAGTGCAAGCGGGCGAGGGGCAGAGAGAGGGAGACACAGAATCTGAAGCAGATTCCAGGCTCCGAGCTGTCAGCACAGAGCCTGATGCGGGGCTTGAACAAACAAACTGCAAGATCATGACCTGAGCCAAAGTTGGGATGCTTAACCGACTGAGCCACCCAGGTGCCCCTCTTTTTGTTACTTTTGAGACAATGATTAACATGTTACTCGATTGATAGGTAAGTAACCCGAGGCACAAGGAAGCAATGTAGATTGCTTGTTGTTGCTTTTTTAAAGGGATAGAGCTGAGATTTGAAATGAGGTGTCATGATACTAGGGGCCCTTTTCTATATATTGCTCTTACACTGCTTTTCATTTGTTCAAGCATCTCCCTCCATCTAGAACACCCATGCCTCCTGACCCAGGGGGAAGACTCCTACATGACTTTCTGTAGCTCCTCCTGATCTACTGCAATAGGAATAATTCCTTTATCCTCACGAACCTCCACATATACATCTATCAAGTCTCTTACTCTAGTGTTTTGCAGTTACCAGATTTTGGTCTTATGGCTCACAGTAAACTCTGAAATCTGAGTGAATACCGCTTCCTGTTCATCCCTGTGACCCAGCAGGAACCCAGCACTGGCAGAGAGAAGGTACTCCGTAGACGTCCGCTGAGTTGTTTCATGGAATTACTAGGCTGGTGCATCAGATGGAGAAAATGGTGTTGGTTGCACTGATAGGGAAGACCGGAGAACTACTGATTTGCCCTTAGCTTAGGGTCGCATGAGAAATTATTATACTATATATTCAAACATCACGCATTAAGTGGATCATTGATAGGTGGATTTTTGAGATAGCATATGGCAATAACAAAAGCTAACATTTACAGAATACCTTTCATGTGCCAGATTTTATATTTATCCCACTGTGATATGTATTATTATCCCATAATTTATCAGGGGGAGAGACAGACTCAGCATGGTAGAGTGACTTGGAAGTTGCAGAAATGGCATTCAGCCCAGGTCTGCGGGACTCCACCACTGCCCTCTACCCCCTGCAGTGTGGAGTGTGGACAGGGTATGAGGTGGCAAAATGCTAACGCCAGCTTTGCAGTCTCCTTTTTAATGAAGGGAAACCGTGGTTCACACGTTACAGTCAGCAACTTAGAAATGGGGAAGTTGCTATAGAGATGCAGGCTGTAACATTCCACACCTCCAGGGCGCTGTTTATATCCTAGTCTAAGGCATTCCCTGGACTTGTACGTGCACACAAGGTCACAACAGCTGACTTCACAGATGGACAGGGGAGACTGCAGATCCAGGGGAGCCCTCTCAGTTCCTTCCTATGTGCTGTTATCACTTCGAGAGCATCGGGGAACCCCTCAAGACACTTTTTGTATCCTTCTGCAAGTTCCGTCCAGCCCTAGGCCTATACAATTTCCTGTGACCCTGCCCCACTCCTGTATACCCGATCTCTGAAGATAAAACGGTGTATCCACAGTGGGGGTGGGCTTGCTCCTGATGCAGGCCTCAGGGCATAATCTCTTTCCTTCTCTTCCTTGGGCGGATTCATGATCTTCTCTGGGACTCAAGGGCCTTATTTCTACAAGGGTAACAAAGGTAATTTACTGATCCTCCAGAATCTCTTGATGGGTTCTGGCATGGGTGCTGCAGGATTTGCATGTCCTTTAAAGAAGTGCATACAAATCTCCGGGGGGGTGGGCGGGGGACTGGTTAAATAATGTCAATGAGCACTCAATAGTTTGGGGTGGGGCCTGGCAGTCTGCAACTAGAGCCAGCTCCCAGATGATGCTCACTCATGCATCTGGTCCGCAGCCCCTTTGAGGAATGAGGCTTTAGGGCCTTTGGAATAGTGCCTGCAATTTCCCTTCCTTCTCCTGTCTGGGCTGCCTCCATCCTCCATCTCCATATCCACCATCCTCTTGGCCCCGCATTGCTCCTTTCCCCCAGGTTCTTCCAGATCCCCTTTCCATTCTAAAACCAGAGGTCCAGCTCCCTCCCACTTTCCTCTTCCCTTCTCCTTGTCTGACTACAGACAGAAGTTTGAAGATTAAGGCTCCCCCCCCCTCGCTGAATCCAGGTGCTGAAACTAAAGCAGTTAAGTTCCGAATTCCATCCCAGACCCCACATCTTCCCACTGTGGGAGCCCCACAGCAGAGCGTCTGCTGCAGACACATTATCCACAACAGGAAATCACAGGTAAGGCCAACAAAGAGACTTGCAGGGACTGATGCGATGTCGGGTTATCATTATACTTTGTACTTTGGTCCTATCAGAGAAATCAGAATCAGGCTAGAGGCCCAGAATCTAAGGGCAAGGTCCCCTTGCTGCCAAGGACAGGTCCCAACTTTTTCAGGTTGAAATTTGTCGTGGTGCAAGTCATTGCTACAGGATAGTCCTTTTCACACTGTATCCCAGGGAGTTCTATGGGATGCTGGTAGATGGTACCCCAAAAGGGAAACGGAGGTGTGGGCAAATAAGTCTGTGAAATGATGACTTAAAGCAAAATCATTTTGTTGTTGTTGCTTATTTTAACTGAAGAAGTTTTCAAAGCTTTCAGCATGCCAGAGTGCGGTGCCAATCTGTAGGAAAGACTGTAATAGACAACACTTCCCAAATTTATGGGAATGTATTTTTTGTGTGGAGCAAGTCTTGTGGTTCATGTTCTAAGGAAAAACTTGGAGAAGTATTAATGGTGAATCACATATGCTAAGACCACATGTTTAGAGAAACATTTTAGGACTGAGGTAGGGAAGCTATGCTTTTACACAAACACATATACAAAATGCCTACAGTCTCCAATCTCAGAATGAATTAAGGAAGGTAAATCAGATAGACCCTCACTCCTTCCTGGCAGATCTGTAATCCTTTGTAGGACATCTTGGTGGGGGGCTTCTGGAAGAGTGGAGGCAGAAGAAACTCAGGTACAGATTCAGAATTGAAAGGATAAAGCCTAGAAGGGGACTTAGATCTTTATATCCCATTTATTTTCATCCCAGGATAATACCATGATCCACACATAGGCTGGAAGGAGGAAAATATTCATATATATATATATATATATATATATAAAGAGAGAGAGAGACAGAGAGAGACAGAGAGACAGAGACAGAGACAGAGAGAGAGAGATATTCTCCTTTAGCATCAAATAGTACTGTGATTAATGAAAATCCACAAACTGTAATTTTTACATGATTTTAAAGCCCAAATCACTAACTCTCCATTACTTTTCTCTAAAAGTTTGTGATTACAAAAATAATCAACAATTAGAAGGAAAAAAAAACCCCAATAGTTTGCAAAAAGTTATTCTGAAAGAAAGCTTAGGGTCATATATTTTTTTTAAAGATCCAAAATGTTCAATTTGATTCTTAGTAATATTTTACTTCAAAGTAAATAATAAGATGACTAAACCTTAGGAACCAGGATAATCTCTAGACTTTGAACCCCTGTAAAGTTACCATCAAACTACCGAAACGTTCTTTAAAACTTTCCTCCCTTTTACAGTACCTTAGAGTTCATAAATACTTTAAGGGAAGCAGAGCACTAACTTTTATTGAACAGTTACTGTATCCCAGCCACCGTGTTAGCTGCTTTGTATAAAAGTGTGGATTATGGGCTCAGCTTATTCAAGCAGACAATGTTAGAGACGTAAAGTGATTTGCCTGAAATCCCATAATGGAAGGGACAGAGTAAGAACCCAGGACATCAAATATGAGCTGCGCCAGGGTTCCTTCCTACCCGCACCCCCCACCCCTGCCCAACTGGAGAGGATGGTGGGTGGGGAGTACACCCTCACAGAGCGCATTTCCTCACACCTGCCTTACTCCACATGCGCCCTTTGTGAGGCCTCAAAGTGAGAACCTCCAAGCTGGGAAGATTTATGCCATGGCCTGGCAGCTACTTCCCTGACCAACACAGTATCGGTGGGGGACGGGGGTCCCTAGTCTGGTTATCTATCCTGAAGAGAGATTGAGAAGCGAATCTGTTGCCAAGGCACACGGATCTTCATGAAAAATCAATTTGTGTATGCCAACAACTTGACCATCACACCAGTGACAAGTGTCTCCTTACCCACGCCTCAGGCCATGCACAAGGGCATGCTTTCAAGTGGCACACGAAAGCTGGACAAACGTTTATGAAAACCCTGCAGGATGTGCATCTAAAACTTGCCTCGGATTTTCGGTTAAAAGACTACACCCCACTTTCAGGGGTACTCCTGGGGTTGCTGAGGTGGGGGAGGACCAGGGCTGCAGCCCTCACCACAACCCAACTTACTGATAAGAAGCCCGGTGATCCCTGAAGAGTGCCAGTCCCAGCCCCAAGAGCGTGAGCACCATCAGCTTCGCCATGGCTTGGATAAGAACGGATGGCTGGGCTCGGGCTCATAAACTTGACGGCCAGGAGACTGGCTTGCCTGCAGCCTGAACCTCGCTGGGGCAGTCCCTGGATCCGGCCTTCCCGCCCCGCCCCGCCCCTTCCCTGCCCTCCCCGCTGCCCCGCGGGGGCCAGGAGCTGCTTGCTCCCTGACACTTGAGAGAGGAGACGGAGAACAGCTGCCTACACCCTGCAAGAGGGGTGAAAACGGAGAGCTGTGGGAAAAGGGAGCCAGGCTTTGATGAGCTCTCACTTTGTGCCAACAAGGTCCTAATCCCTGTGGCTCAGAGGGGTTCAGTAATGTGATCACAGTGACCCAGCCAGAAGCGGCACCGAAGGAAAGAAGGGTCGCGATTAGAAGCCCTACGATCTAACTTCATTCTCACCAGGCTACCACTGTGTGTCACCTTCAGACATCTGGATTTCCAGCATCTCAATCTCCGAGCACCACTCCTGACCTTCCAGCTCAGCAAGAACATCACTGCAGTGTTCATTCATTCCGGGCACTTGCTGACGCTGGCGGAGTACCTGCTATGTGCCAGAAATCAGTGAAATGTAGCACTACTGCCTATAGAGTGCTGTGGGTAACGCACGCATGCGTTATGGATATGCACGTAGTCTATGGAAAAGAATAAAGCAGGGAAGGAAGATACGGAGTCCTGAGGTGCCATTTAAAGAACGGGAGTCAGGGAAACCTCACTGGTAAGGGGACTTCTGAGCACAGCTGGGAAGGAGGGGCCTCTTTATACCCATGTCTCCTTTCTCTCCTGTTACCGTGAATGAAATGTTTCTTCCTTCACTAAAGGCCAGCCCCTCCCTTTCTTTTCTTCTCCAGGATTTTGGTCCCAGTGTCACCTGTCTCCACTGCAACATCCATCATTTCCTCTTTTCTGAAATAATGCTACCAGATACCAACATGCTTTAGTGTCACTCATAGTATTCTGGGGAAAATGCTCTTTCACTCCTCATTCTAACTATGCCCTCTTTCTTCGCTCTCTCCCTCTCCATATATGTAAATAATAAATATATATAAATATGGAGAGGGAGAGAAATAGAGATAGATAGTGATAGAGACTTAAATCTCTGAAAGATTTGCCAACAGTTGCTGCTTCCATTTTATCATCTCTTGTAACAGCTTAATGGTGGCCACAGATTCTTTGATACTTCTCCTATTAAGAAGGGAGGCACTGGACTTTTCCTCTCAAGTGGGTACTGACTCTGTGAATGCCTTAATTCATAAAACACAGTGATGTTATTTTAAGTGGTTTTAAACCACAGTGGTTTTATTTTAAACACACCCCAAACCTAGCCAATCTTCATTCCCCCTTCCCTTTCTCTAATATGTCTTTGCACCAAACATATCAGTCAGTCCCGTAAGCCTTCCTTCTGTATTAATTATCTGTTGCTGCACAACAAATGATGTAAAAATCTAGCCGTTAAAAACCACAACCATTTATTATCTCATACTTTCTGTGGATCACTGTCTTAGGTATGGCATAACTGGGTGTCTCTGGCTCAAGGTCTTTTGTGAATTGGCAGCTGAGCTGTCAGCCAGAGTTAAGATGGTTAATTTTATGTGTTAGCCTGACTGGAGTAAGGGATGCCCGGATAGCGGGTAAATTATTTCTGGGTGTGTCTGTGAGAGTGTTTCCAGAAGAGACGGGCATTTGAATCAATAAACTAAGTAAAGAAGATTAACTGTCGTTAATGTCTGTGGGCATCATCCAGTCTTCGAGGGCCTAAACAGAGCAAAAACTTGGAGGAAGGCTAAATGCTCTCTCTCTCTCCCCCTCTCTCTCTCTCGCTTTACTTGAGCTGAGACATTCATCTTCTTCTGCCCTTGGACATCAAAGCTTCTGGTTCTTGGGCCTTCAGACTCTGGACTTGTACCAGTGGCTCCCTCATTCTTAGGCCTTTAGACTGGACTGACTTATACCACTGGCCTTCTGACTCTCCAGCTTAAAAATTGCATCTTGTGGTGTATCTCAGCCTTCATAATCATGTAAGCCAATTCCCTTGGTTACCTATCTATCTATCTATCTATCTATCTATCATCTATCTATACTATTGGTTCTGTTTTTCTGGAGAACCCAGACCAATGTAGCTGTACTTTCATCTGAAGGCTCACCTGGGGTGGGGTGGAAGAGGTAAGATCAGGTTCCAAGATCACTCACATAGTTCTTGGCAGTCTTTGGTCTTTTGCTTCATGAACCTTTCCACAGAGCTGTAGCATAATAAGGTAGCTGACTTCCCCCAGGGTGAGAAAACAGAGCAAGAGAGAATGCCTCCAAAATGGGAACCACAATCTCACTACAGAAGTGACACCTCTTCACTTCCACCATACTCTTTTTGCTAGAAGCAAACAACTCCAATCCACTTTTAAGGCGAGAGGAATTAAGCTCCACCTCTCAAGGGGAGGCATATCAAAGAATGTGTGGACATATCTTTAAAACCACCACAACTTGCAAATGAATCTTGAATCAGCTCACTTTTTTCTAATTCACTGCCATCACTCTGTCCCAGGCTACCATTGTCTCTCAGCTCAAAAAAAAACTCCTCTTCACTCTTTCCCTCATCCCCAATCCATTCTTCCCTGCAGCTGGAGTAAGCTCTTAAAAATGTAAATCAGATCATATCATTTCCCCACTTCTCATTTTACTTTCTTATCGTGACCTAAAAGGCCATACAAGAGCTGGCCTGTGCCTATCACCTGACCTAATTTCTTATCATTCACTCAGCATAATGTTTCAGCAACATCAACCTTCCTATCATTCTGTATACATGTCAGTCTTATTATACCTCATCATTTTTGCCTTTGCTACCCTTTGACTAGAATCTTCTCCCCATCCCTTATGTTCACCTGCTCCCTGACTGCTCTTTGAGTTTCCCTTTCTTGCCATTCAGGTCTTATGTGAAACGTCACTTTCTCCTATGAAACCTTTTTCAGTGTCACTATTTACAGTAGCCTCCCCTTGCATCCTCTGTCCACCACCAGTCACTAAGACCCCACAGCTGATATGAAATGGTTAGCACCAGTATAGAGCTACTGGTTGTTAGAATAGTGACATATCTCTGTTCTGGTCAGTAAATACTTCCTCAGACTCCCCAAGAGGTCCTCCACAATGCTGACCATTCCCCGTCCCCCGGAACTCTCCCGCCGCCCCACATACTTTGTCATGATCCAGCAACTAAGAGGTTATTTCCTGACATGACAGAGTTTCTAAGACTCTTCATCTACAGAGTGCTCCAGTCAGTTGTGACTCACGGCGGATGTGCTATACAGGTTGTGAAGGACTCCCTCATCCCTGCCTCCACACACTCTGCACCATATGGAGCCATCTTGTTTATCTATTTGTTTACTTGTAGGCAGCCTGCCCTCCATCACTAGGCACACACCTTGACTAATTTGTCATCTACTCCCTCTTCAACTCCTAGAACAGCTTCTGGCACAGTAGGTGCTCAAAATTTGGAGAAGGAATGAAAGAATGAACAAATGGCAGTGAATGGGGCATAAAGGAGACAGGGGGAACAGGGACTGGGGGTGAGTTGAGGAGCAGACAAGGAGATGCCACGCACTCATCCTCTGATCCAGGTAATTTATTAACTTACTAATTTATTTTTTGGATAAATTAGGCAATATATGAATATCCTTCCCAGTTTACTTGTTTTACTCTGTGAGACCTAACAGCAGTCATTCTTAACTTTTTTCGAAGGGACTCAACAAACTGCATGCAACTGATGAATGCAGTACATCCTTCCCTTGGATTCCTAAATACACAAAACACTTGTGCCGGATTTCAGTATTTCACTGAAGCCCTAGGTGCCAGGGCCAGATACTAAGAATCTTTGTCTAAAAGAAAAGTGAAAATACTTGAGGAATTAATGGTCTCCACCATCAGTTACTTTGAAAGGTCTACTGTCTGTGGGAATGTTACTCTGGGCTTTGCAACTACTCTGTCACTTGAAATACTTTTTTTCCCCAAATCTCTCTATTCCTCATTTGTGATATAACCAAATACTACTCGCTCCTTCAGGCATACATTTGGAATTTACTTTGACTAAGTCTTTCTTAATCCCTAATTCTTAAATATCCCTTTCATATGTCCTTTGCACCATGCTTCTTTATTATTCTCACCACTCTGTATTATTAATACCTTATTCCTTTTCTGATTTTCTCAATATACTATAAACCTATATAATACTGCTTTGTTTATTGTTATAGCCCTGATAGCTGCTTAAGCACTAAATACAGGCTAGGTACCCAATAAATATTGAGTAAAGAAATGAATGAATGTTTGAAAAGGAGCTTCTGGAATACTTTAATATACCACATTTTATTGACTTTAAAATACCATCAGTGTTAAATATACACTTATTTTATTTTATTGTTTTATTATTTTAATTATTTTATTACTCTACCAGGAAAGAAGAAAGCTGTCAATTAATTTACAACCTGATGCTAAGAAACTATTGATTATATACTAATTTCCCATCTCAAAGTTGTTAAATGTATAAAAACAACTATATTCAAATCCATGAAATATGACAAATTTAAATTGGTGGAAAGTTATGGGTTTTTTGAATTAGAATTTCTTTTTATCACCAGCAATTTACAACCCAACATTAAAAAAAAAAAAAACTCCTGTAAAAAACTCAAAACTTAGTCAATAATTCACACTGACTTTCACGATTCCTTTCCTTTCTCACCTTGTTTTCATGTGCTAAATATTTATTCACACACATTAAAGTGTTACTTCCTAAATATCCTTGGCACAAAGCAAGTGTACTGATTCTTTTATTTTCCCACAAAAACCCAAATTCACTGAGCATTCGGGAAAAATGTCAATGCATTGGCAGAGACCCAGAGCCACGTTTGCCAAGTTTAATCTTGGGAGAGCACAAAAGGGTTAATTTGATGGCGCTCCGTATTCTTCCTCTAAGAGGATTCTGAACCCTGTTGGCAGTAACTGCAATGTACTGGAGGGTTTGAAATTGTGAAATTCCAGGGTCCTTAGAACTCCAGTAACACTATTCTGCCTGAAGCAGCGTTAGCAACTATAGGTGACAAATACGAAAACAAAAACACTGGACTTTGAATACTAGATTCGTGGTCACTTTCTGAAATTCTGTAGTAGCAGAAACATCTGTGAAATGAAGATAATTCCTGTGGGCTTGTTGTATGAAATAAATGAGAAAATATCTGCAAATGTAGACATAAAGCAATTGCAGTGCAAACAGTAAAATTCTATTCAAGTGGAGAAATGAGCACTTTAAACAAGTGCTCCCACCTACATAATCTCACAACATCCTGGTAAACGGGATATGACCAGTGTGATCACCCCCATTTTATGCAAAGTCATCTAGTTAGGAAGTGTAGGAACCCCAAATGTGTATGTATAGCTTTGGGGATCCTAAATTTATGTGCACCTAAAAACAGTACTTCAAGGTATATAAGGCAAAAACAACAGAAATATATACCACTTTACTTCAGTTATCTAAGCGTGCATCTCAAAAACTGAAAACCCTGAAGAAAGTAGAAAGATGGAAATAATAAAGATGAGACCAGCAATCAGTGAAATAAAAAACAGACTTAAAGAAAGGATATCCATTGTATAGGATGTTATTCAGTCATAAAAAATAATGAAGTCCTGGTCCATCCTATGCTATGGATGCACCTTGAAAATACTATGCTAAGAAATCTGACACAAAAGGCCACATATTGTGTGATTCCATTTATACGAAATAGCCAGAAGAAGGAAAAGTAGATTAGTACTTACCGGGGACTGGGGGTAACGAAAGAGTAATGGTAGTAACAGCTTAATGGGCATGGTTTCCTTTTGAGGTTATGAAAATATTCTAGCATTTGAGAGTGGTGATAGTTGCACAACATTGGGAACATATTAAATGCCTCTGAACTGCATACTTTAAAATGGTTAAAATGGTGAATTTTAGGTTATGTGAATTTTACAATAAAAAATTAAATAAAGGGGACACCTGCGTGGCTCAGTCTGTTAAGCATCAGACTTTGGCTCAAGTCATGATCTTGTGGTTCGTGGACTGGAGCCCTGTGTCGGCTCCAGGCTGACAGCTCAGAGCCTGGAGCCTGCTTCGAATTCTGTGTCTCCCTCTCTCTCTGCCCCTCCCCCACTCATGCTCTGTCTCTCTCTGTCTCTCAAAAATAAACATTTAAAAAAGTGTTTTTCAAATAAATCTTTAAAAAAATTAAATAAAGAAGACAAAACATTCGAAAGTTGATTATTGAAAATACTAATAAAATTTATAAATGCCTAGTAAGACCCACAAAGAGAGAGGGATTAAAAATTCTAACTATGAGGAATGAGGACCAGAATATTACCACAGGTCTTAAAGATATTTTTAAAAGTAGAAGCATATTTTAAACAACTTTATTCCACTATACTTACAAATTTAGATGAAAAGAGTGATTCTTAAAATTGCAAAAGACACACAAGAAAAAACAGAAAATCTCAGTATTTTTATATTTATTTAAGAAATTGAATCTATAATTTATTCCTCAGTCCTAAATAGCTTCATGAATGAATCTTCCAAACACTTAAGGAAGAAAAAATAGTAATTTTTATATAACCTCTTCCACAGAATATAAAAACTCTTTCTCAACTCTTTTACCAAGCCAACATAATCTTGATACCAAAACCTGACAATTTATTACAAGAAAGGGAAATTAAAATTATAGTCAATATTTATCATGAATATGGTCATTAATATCTTAAAGAATTACCCAATTGAATCCACTATATATAAACAGATAATATATTATGACAAAGTATACACCCAGTATACAAGTTTGGCTTAGAGCTTTAAATCAATCATAATTCATGGAATAAAAAAGAAAATAAATACTAATCTCAATAAATGAACAAAAAATATTTTTAAAAATTCAGTATTGTTTTGTAATTTAAAAAGAGTCCTAATAAGTTAAAAATAGAATGAAAATGTTTTAACCATATTGAGAGCAATCAAAAGGGAAATTATAGCAAACATCATATTTGATGAGAAATTGAAAGCTTTCCCTGGTGATTGACAGAGAGACAAGGATAATCACTATTATCACCTAAATGCAATATTAAACTAGAGCAAGGGGCACCTGGGTGGCTCAGTCGGTTAAGTGTCCCACTCTTGGTTTCTGCTCAGGTCATGATCTCACTATCTGTGAGTTAGAGCCCCATGTGCAGAGCCCCAGAGCTCTGCACTGATAACACAGAACCTGCTTGGGATTTTCTCTCCCCCTCTCTCTCTGCCCCTCCCCCACTCACATTCTCTCTCTCTCTCTCTCTCTCTCTCTCTCTCTCTCTCTACGTGTCTGTCTCTGTCTCTCTTTCTCTCTCAAAAATAAGCAAATAAACTTAACAAAATATTAAACTAGAGCAAATAAATGAATAAATCCAAGTTTGGAAAAGAAAATCTGGAACATGCATTATTAATTATTAGAAGAGTCAAATTTTAATGATATTCATGATCCCTGTTGAATATATACATTCAATACAATCCCAATCAAAATCCTAGCAAAATTTTGTAGTAATTGACAAGCAGATTCTAAATTTAAATGGAAGTGCAAAGAGAGAGGAGTAGCCATAAAAATTTTGAGGAAGAACAAATTTGGAGGATTTTACTACCTAAAATCAAGACTTACTATAAATATTTCATAATTAAAACCATCTGATATTGGTACAATGATTGACAAATCATTCAGTGGAGTAGAATAAAGAGCCCAGCTGTAAACCCACACACGGATGGTTCCTTATTTATGACAAAGTGTTGCAGCAATCCTGTGGGGAAAGGATTTTCTTTTCAATAAATAATTTTGTATCAATTGGATATAGATGTGGCTACAAAAAAAATCTTGATTTCTACTCAAAAGACACTCTAAAATATATCCAGATAGGTGAGAAATTTGAACGTGGAAAATTAAACAATAAATCATTTATAAGATAACAAAGAAGCATAGTTCATAACCTATTTAAACAGCATACTTCTTAAATGGTTAACACAAAGCAACATCCATAAAAGAATATATTGATACATTGGATTTCATTAAAATTGCAAATTTTCTGTCCACCAAAGACATGATTAAGAAAATGAAAAGATCACCAAAAAGTGGAAGAGTACGGCAACCAAAAAAAAAAAAAAAAAAAAATGAAATCCTGCCATTTGCAACAATGTGGACGAAACTAGAATGTATTATGCTAAGGGAAATTAGAGAAAGACAAATATATGATTTCACTCATATGTGGAATTTAAGATACAATACAAGTGAACATAAGGGGAGGGAAGCAAAACACTAAAAATAAAAACAGGGAGGGGGACAAAACATAAAGCACTCTTAAATATAGAGAACCAACTGAGGGCTGCTGGAGGGGTTGTGGGTGGGGAGGTGGGCTAAATGGGCAAGTGGCACTAAGGAAGACATGTGTTGGGATGAGCACTGGGTGTTATATGTAGGGGATGAATCACTGGATCCTGTTCCTGAAATCATTATTGTACTGTATGCTAACTAACTTGGATATAAATTAAAAAGAAATAAATAAATAAAATTTTTAAAAGTAGAAGAATATATTTTCAATACAGGTATTCACAAAGAACTCATACCTATAAATTAATAAGAAAAATTATGTCAACCAAATTTTTAAATAACCAAACAGTTGAACATTCTCTGTAAAGACTCCACAGGCCAATAAGCCCAGGAAAAGGTGTTTAATTCCATTATTCATCTGAGGATCGCACACAAAAATCATGATGAGATATGACAACACACCCACTGGAATAAATTTTTTTTATAAAAAGGAAAACTGACACTATCAAGTGTTGGCAATGAAGTGGAGCAACTAGAACTCTAACATCATTAGTGGGAGGGGAGAGTGTATTGGTAACAACCACTTTGGAAAACTGCTTTTCAGGATCTACTGAAGCTGCACATAATGTGTACTCCATTACCCAGTGATTTCAATTCTGCATGTATACCTAACAGATATCTTTTTATATGTGCATTAAAGAATGCTGAAAAAGAAAGTTCATGGTGGCTTGTTGCGTATATTTTAAATACTTGTATACGACATAAATGCCTATCAATAATGGAATAGGTAAATAAATTATGGTATATTTATACAATGAAATACTATTCACAACAAATGAGAAAGAATGAACTACAGCAGCATCCTGTAACAGAGGCTTACAATGATGGTTTGTTTATCTCTCACGCTACATGACCATTGCAGGTTGGCTGCAGCTCTGCTTCCTGTCATTATTAATTCAGAATCCAGTTTGGCAGAACAGACTATATCTGGAATACTACCAGTTTGGGGACAAAGAGAAAAGAGACACAGTGAAACACATACCAGCTCTTAAATTTCTACCTGAAAGTGACATCTATTACTTCTACCAACATTGTATTGGCCAAACTAAGTCATGTGGCCACTCTTGAGTTCAATAGCTCAGTGATGTGTCATCAGCCTGCTGAGGATAGCACACGAAGATGACAACCAGAGTAGTTGGGCAACCATTATCCAGCCTACCATAGAGGTTGAGAAGGTGAGTATGTGGCTTCTCTCTTGGGCAAATGGGAATGATGTTCAGTGTCTGTGTCTGGTTCCTTAAAAGTAGAGATTAGGAGAGGATTTCAGAGCACATGATATAATGAGAGAGATCTCATCAGAAAAAACTCTGGAAAGGAATGAGGACAGCAAAAAACAAAGATAGGGAAAGGACCAAAATATTTAAACGTGTTAATGGTAGTGCACATCTGACTTTACTATTTCCATTTATTATATGTGTACTGTGTGTGCATATGTATGACTTTTAGCATATGATGTGATTGTTTTGAATGCTAACGGACTTCTCTAGAATCCATTCACACACAAGTTATTTTCCAAAGATCTTGAGTTTACATTCTACCCACAGACAATCTTCAGATTCGCTGCAGAAGCCACAATTTTTTCTGTAGTGGAAATCGCTAACAGTCCACATAATGCTCCATTTTGGTTTTACTTCTTAATGCAATCAGTGATATTCTCCAGGTTTGTGTGATTCACCAGTTAGCCGTTAGAAACCACAGGGCTCATGTGGTGGGCAAAACCTGGAGCTCGAAGAGCACAATTTTGTGGTAAGTATTCATTGCACCATTTCCAAATTCATCCCTGATGGACTGAGTTTTATCTACTGTCTGTTCTAGAGAGTATCAAACTGAGTTTCCATCACATTCTCTCCTCCAATTTCAGCACATTCTTCTAGGTTTTCCTCAGTTGGATGACTTGCTCTTGACTGTGTTAATTACAGTCTTTTACATCTCCAGTAAATTGTTTTTCTAAACAACCTCACTGTGTGGGAATAATGAGTTTTGGCAGAAGGTACATGATTTGTTGTCTTGCTATGGACAAATTCCTTCAATAACAACATGAACACAAGTACATCAGTAATACCGAGTGTGCATCCACATTTTACTTCTGTGTGGTGTGGTAGAAACGCTAAAGCAGCACCTTCCACCTCTTTTTCAACATCCTTTGGGTGCAACATTTTAAAACCCTGGCATGTATTAGAAACATGGGAAAGTGACCTGAGCTGAAATCAAGAATGGGGGGGCTTAACCAACTGAGCCACCCAGGGACCCCTAGAGTGCCATTTTAAATGGCACTTGTCCAATTACTAAGGATTCTGAGCATCTGAGCATCTTTTCATGTGCTTCAGTTTTTCCCCCTCTTCTGTAAATTGCTTGTGTCTTCACATCATTTGCCTCTTATTCTTTGGGGTTACGATCTCCACTTTGTTATTCTCTAGCGTTCCTAAAGTATTGTACTTAATACTATCTTGTCAGCTTAACGTCACAAATATTTCTCATTCTGATATTCATCTATTATCTTTGTCAATGATGTCCTGGCTTAACTGGAAATCCTTAATTTTAACAACTCAAATTCAACCAACTTTTTTGTTTCAGGGTTTATATTTTTGAAATTTTGTTCCAGAAGGTTTTCTCTACCCTTAGTTCATAAAGATACTCTGCTACCATGTCTTCTATTAACCCCAAAGGTCATAAACACCTGTTTGGTAGTTACCTAGTGATGTTAGGTAGGACACAGTTTTATTGCCTTCCATAAAGTAAGTCCATTCTACCAATGTCATCTCCTAAGTAAACATCCTTTCCCTATTAATTGGTACCGATAATTTTATCTTATATTAATCCCCCAAAGAGACATATCTCTGAGATCTCTATTCTATTCCATTGATTTACCTGTTTGTTTGTTTTTATTTCACAAATACTAAACTGTTTTTATTGTTAGGCCTACTTCTGCCCTTAATTTTTATTTTTTGAAGTCAACTTAGCTCTTCCATATGCATGAAAATTCTATTGTGAATATATTGTTTATGCCAAAGATCTATGAAAAAAATATATATATACACAGTTATAGAATGATTATAAAAGAAATACCAATGTAAGGCACCATACAAGTCAGGAAATGTAATATTGCCAGCACCCTGGAAGTTTCCTCATGTGTCATTCCCTGACTACAATCCCCACCTTCTCTAGAGGCAGCCACTCTCCTAACTTTTGTGAGAGCTAGAGAGATAGAACCTCCCTGTCTAACTTAACCACCTACAAATGCCTCCTCAAACAACGTTTAATTTTGCTTCTTTTGGAATTTTCCAAAAATAGAAACATACTACATGTATTCATTTTGTTGTTGTTAGCTCATCATTATTTGTGGAATTCGTCCATGTCATTGTATATACCTCTAATTGTGGTATACATTGCTCAATGGTATTTCACTGTACAAATTTACTATCATTTATTTATACATTTCAACTTTATCAACACTTGATTGTCTCTAGTTTTTAGTTTCTTTTAATGTGATGATTTTTTAAAAATTTCTAACTCAATTTCTTTAATGAGTATAGAATCATGATTTCTGAACTCCTTTTGTGAGTCCATTTAAGGTATTATGGTAGGACACTAGCTACCTACCCAAATCCCTCCTTTCTGGCCACAAGGCTACCCAGCTAACCCAAATTTTCCAGCCTCTCTTCCAATTAGGTATGGTCATATGACTTTGCTCTTATTAATAGCATGTCAGTGGAAGCAGTTTGTGTCATTTCTGGGTTGGGCCTACAGACATTTCATGTGCCTCCCCATACTTTCTCCCATTTCCATGGGATGGAACCCAATATGATGACTGGCCACGAAGATGATAATGCTCTACGAACAAATGTCACGTGCATGGAAACTGTTCGGCCCCTGAAGTATGACAAGGATCTTGAGTTTTCATACTGATTTGTCTCAGGAACACTCATCTGAGATTTTTTTATGTGAAAGAGATGATAAATGTATTTTTTAAATTATCAGATGCTTATATTACACCGGCATGTAATAAACACTGTTTTAAGTTTTATATATACTAATTCTTTTAAATCTCTTACCAACCCTAGGTGGTAGTTACCGTTATTATCTCCAGTTCAAAGATAATAAAACTAAGACTCAGAGAGGGCCAGAGTTAGTAAGTGACTGAACTTGGATTGAAAATCAGAAAATTGGGTTCCCTAATCCATGTTCTTACTATGATATAGTTCCCTTCAGCAATGTTTACATTCTTTAAGCCACTGTATTTGGGATTAGTTTGGTACAACAGCTTAGCATGACCTTAGAAATATAGAAATTTGAACCCAGAAATGGGTTTCTAAGAAGAACCTTAAATATGTGGTTAGACTAGAATTGAGGAAACAAGTATCATAGACTGCAAAATTGGAGACCCATGTAATGTCATCACAAAAATACATAATAAAACTGTTTCCTGCAGTAACCTGAAAAGCTGGCCACTTACCCAAAGAGTAACAAGAATGCTGATGTGTTCATTGTTCTTTGATGTTTTTAGTAGGATACAATAAGAAAATTAAGTGCTCATGTAGAATCTAGTAGACATAAAGCAGAAGACCATAGAGAAGGTCTAGAAATTTGGTTCTGTGCCCCAACAGCAGGAGGTAGGGTTTCTATGACTCAGCTTTTCCCACATGTCCCCCAATTAGGGAAGCTATGGGATCTGGCACTGTGGAAGTTTATATTAATGGTGTTGCCTCATTTTACCCATTATTCAGATAGCTTCAAATGAGACAACACTTAAATGGGAGAAATGGCTAGGCATGAAAACCAGGAAGTAAAGTGGGCTTAAAAATTATGTTCCAAAAAGAAATCTGAGTATTGTTGTTGGCACATGGCATTGAATGAAAACAAACAGACGCAGAAGCTTATTGAATTTCTCAGATACTTAAATTTCCAAAGCAACCAAAGCCTGGCCTGAAAATGTCCTCAGACTCTCAAACTATACCTGTGGGAAGGAGGCTACTAAAATTACACTCCTTCCAAGATCCATGTCAGCTGTGGCCTTAAAGCATAATGTACTACGAAACATTCCCAAAGGGCAAAATTTGGAATCACAGAGAATATGGGAAGGAATATCGCTGCCAAGACAGAGAATCTTCTCAATTCCTCTCTGCTGGAATTACCTCATTGTTACGGAGCTGAGTGTATTTCATTCTTCCTTTCTTTTACTAGGAGTGTTTATTATAGTTATTCTGTTCATACTTAACCATTGTGGGGGGGTCAATAATTTTATTCTCTAGGCTGCCACATGCAGCCATATATGAACATAATGCAGAGGTCAAAACATCACCCAGAGATCCTGTGCTTTGAGCTGGATACAGAACTTGGATAGATATTTAGCCTTGGCAAGGGAGAAGGGTGCAGAGGGATATTTAGTGGTTGAAGAGTAGACTGTGGCACAGATTAGTAATTGTTCACTAAAACTTATTCTTTCTTTTTCCTGGAACATATGCTTCTCCAGTCATGTTACATTGCTCAATTTTCCTTATAGTTAGTTAGGTATGGTCATGTGATTAGTTTTTACCATTAGTAAGGGAGAAGAAGAAATGACTTCCATTTCCAGTCCTGGGACTTAAGACACTGGGTGTTTTTCCTTGACATCCTCTCTCTTCTTTCTCCTTCCAGTTTGATGAAACACAGATGTGGTGGTGACCTAGCTTTCACCATGCAGATAACTATAATTCCCTGGGCAATGGTGCAGTGACATGATGAAGACATTTGCGGCTCAAGATCCACTTTGTATGTAAGTCCTCATTGCTCTGCATCCTGCAGGTTTTATAAGCTCCATTAATAGCTCTCCTATCTTCTGGAATGCTTGGCCTCTCCCCTCCTCCATCCTCCATCTCTCCCACTCCATTGCTAGCACTGGGATATTTTAGTGAAGATACACTAACAAGATAGTTAGTTTCCCTTAACCTTCATACTCTTGTGTCAATAGTCCCCTTAAAGAACTTCCCTCAATAGCCCTGTATGAGTGTGCCTTCTCTTTCCTGCAAGATCCCAACCAGTCTCTGAATGGCCCCATCAAGGGAAGCTGTTCCATCAGTCACTCCCCTTAGAATTGGAAAATGGAAGACAAATAAACACACATTTGTTTAAAAGGCATTGTGTTTTTGTTGTATGTATGACAGTTTAGTCTTACTCTAGTTAGTTGAGAGTTATATCCTTTTTAGAAGTTTGTTATTTTCATAAAAATTTCAAATTTGTTGGCATAAAGTAGTTCATCAACTCTTCTTTGTATCTCTCTAATGTCTATAGAATCTGCATGTCTTATTTTTCATTTCTGACACTGGATAATTGAGCCATTCTTTTTCTTGATAAGTCTCACCAGATGTGTATTAGTTTTTATTAATCTTTTTAAAGAATGAATTTTTTGGTGTTTGTTGAATCTCTACATTATACATGGTTTCCTGTTTCATTAGTTGACTAATTATTATAACAAATTACTCCAGAACTTAGCATTTTAAACCTGTCAGAAAGTTTTCTCGTGATGCACAATTTTTGTGAGCAAGGTCA
Source organism: Cryptoprocta ferox (assembly GCA_028646485.1). Lineage (NCBI taxonomy): Eukaryota > Metazoa > Chordata > Mammalia > Carnivora > Eupleridae > Cryptoprocta > Cryptoprocta ferox. The sequence continues at coordinate 21,271,079 of CM053559.1, read as the reverse complement.
AATGGTAATGTTTTTATATAATTTAGCCTTGACAGTCACACATCATCATTTCTAGAATATCCTACTGATGACACAGGAGAGCCATATTTGATGTAGGAAGGAACTATGCAAGGGAATGAGTACAGGAAGTAAGGATCATTGGGGGCTATCTTGGCTCTGGCTACCACATTGGTTTTTGCTCTTATCTTCACTATTTTCCTTCTTGAGCTGAACTACCCCAAATCATCACCCTAATAACCCCACTCATGTCTGGCAATTTAAATGGAAAGACCAGGGGCGCCTGGGTGACTCAGTCGGTTTAGCATCCAGATTCGGCTCAGGTCATGACCTCACGGTTGGTGGGTTAGAGCCCCACGTCGGGCTCTGTGCTGACAGCTAGCCAGAGCCTGGAGCTTGCTTCAGATTCTGTATCTCCCTCTCTCTCTGACCCTCCCCTGCTCACGCTGTCTCTCTCTCTCTCTCTCTCTCTCTCTCTCTCTCTCTCTCTCTCTCAAAAACAAGTAAAACATAAGAAAAAAAATTAAAAAAAAATAAATGGAAAGACCAGGGAAGGGATTACAATGAGTCATCAAAATGCAACATTTATTAGGAGGGGCAATCGCTCTCCTTCCCACCTGCCAAGTGAGAGAAGAGGCTCAAGATACTCAAATAAAGATTAGGAGCATTGGGGAAGGAGAATCCTGAGCCTTGTAACTTTCTTAGGCCCTCTCTGTGAAAGGACACACTTCTCTCTCAGCAATCAGATCCTCCAAATGTCTGTATGGGTTTTCTCATTCAGCCTTTCCCAATTTGGCCTGGGGAGAAGGCAGGACAGGGTCTATTCTCAGGAACCCACCAGGATCTAAATGCCTGTAGTTTTCCCATCTCTGGCTCTCCATGTTACTTTTAGACTGGTAAACTTTATGTAATCTGTTGGGTGTAAGGGTAAGGGACAGAAAATAAGACTGTTATATATTTTTTGAAACTGTATACATGTTTTTACTATTTTTTTCTGTGTCTCTCTGATGGTTAGGCTCTTGAAACTTAAAATCTAAGAACTAACTAGAACATTCTGCTGAGGCATTCCTCCCCTGAAGCAATGGAAACTACGTTCTTACTGTCTAAATCAGAAAGTGTTGCATGCACTACATAGTAGAATTTTACCCTGATACAAATCTTTCCAGCAAAATTTAGGTCTAATTGAGCAAAATTCTTTAGGCAATAAAGAAACCACCTCAATTCCTCACCCCAGAAGAGGGGGGAGAAAAAATCAACCAATGACTCCTGAGTGGAAGTCACAAAAAGAGAAGAGGGTGGGGTGCTTGGGTATACTGATTCCCATTAGTGATTTGCTAAAAGTTGTCCTGGTTTTTGACCAAGAAAGGGACATTTCTATTCAATCTCATCAAACTAAGATTGAGTTGGTCCTTAAGAGAGGACTTCAAGCCAGAACCATATTATTTATTTCTGATTCATTAGGTTTAAGTCTCTAAGATGTTGCTTAATAGGTGTTTATTGAATTAACCAAAAAAGAAAGTTTAAAGTAGTTGAAGGTCACAGCCCTAAGGCCTGCCTCATCTCATGGTTCAGAGGTAAGCTGTTTATATTACTTCAGATACAGATATCGCTGCAAATAAAGACCTATTACAAAGGGACAGGACAGCCCTGTTCTGCCCTAAAGTAGCCAGTGAGGCCTGTCGCTGTCAGATTTTCCAGAACCTGATTTCCAGAACTAGAAAGACTACAAGTTTAAAGACGGGGTTCGGCAAAAAACTGCCAATTCTTTCTTTTATTCATGGGCTAGGAACTTGATTGGCAGTTTGTGTCTGGCACAATCAAAGGAAGAGAAAGGGAATTGTTAAGTATTTGAGCTTTAGCTTTTCTCTTAATTTGGACAGCAGGAGACTCAAAAAGTCAGTGGTAGGAGGGAGTTTTGGTTCCAGGTTAGTTAGGAGCCCTAGGTGAACTGGATACCTCACTCACCACAGCCCACACATCTTATTATAGAAAGCATATTGGGAATACTAGACAAAAAAGCATTGAGAGGTATGGCTTCTTATTGGACTATCACTAACTTGACTTGCAATTTTGTGGATATTATGTAGTCACTCTACTTCTTTACTTCTATCCATAAGAAAAGCCAGATGCACTTTTGTGGGTAATTGTCATTTATGTTCAATACCACTTATCATATAATTAGGGGTTTATTTTTACCAAACATGTTGATTGACAACAGAGACAATAAAATGTAGTAACCATTATTAATAGAGTTATTTAAAATGGAGCCAGGAGGACATTGAGGAGGTAGAGCTTATGCACATCTTTTCTATCAAATTCTCAGAATTTTTGCTAAGCTAAGCTCAAAGCCAAAACATCTACTATGTGTTAAAATGAACCTAAATGGGGTGTGTACGTGGCTTGGTTAATCGTCTACTCTTGATTTCAGCTCAGGTCATGATCTCACCATTGTGGGTCCTGGGATTGAGCTCCTCCATGCTGGATGTGAAGCCTGCTTAAGATTCTCTCTCTCCTTCTCCCTCTGCCTCTGTCCCTCCCTCCCTCGCTCATGTGTGCGTGTGTGTGTGCGCGCGGACGCACACTTTCTCTCAAAAAATAAAACCAAATCAAATAAAAAAATAAAAATGGACTTAAATGCACTGTCTAGCCCTAGCAACCAATCGCACATAGATTAATATAACTGTACCCATACTAACACTGAGCACCTTTTCTTCAAACAACTGATATAAGTCCCCTCTTTCCTCTTTAAAAACTCTAACCTCCTTTGTCTCTGTACAGCAACCTTTCAATTCTAATGGAATCTGTGTCTCCCACATTGCAATCCCTATGACCTCAAATAAACACATTTATTTTATTTTGCAGCTTGCAGTTCTGTTTCTCGTTGGTTGACAAGACTTTTTGGAATGCCTAGAGTCTAGAGTAAACAGTACAGAGCTTTGTGAAATACGGTGCCTATGAGAAGGTTCCCATGGTACACAGAAGCCACAGAGCTTCCCTGAAGCACAGAGCCATTATTGGCATACGTGGTGCTTATTTTGGGCTCAGACAAAACATCCTGGATGTGAAGCACCTGTCAAGAAACAAATATTTGTCAGTATACTATATGAGAAAAGAGCTGTCAGTGACATGTTCCTTCTCAAATACTCCAAGACTAATATATTTCCCAGAAATCAATACACTGAAATTTGTATGCAATTATTTTTTTCTTATTCTGATGAAAGTATTAATGTTCTAATTATATCTATGCAGTCAAGTGGACTAGTTGGCTATCTGACATTAGCCCAATTCCTGAACAAGGTGGTTTAGTTAATTTTGATAGTTCTCCTTTAGAGGAAGGAGTTTTGATCCAGTGAGTGCTATTACCTAACTCTTTTTTTAAAATTTTTTTAATGTTTATTTATTATTTTTTCGGGGGGGAGAGAGAGAAAGTAAGCCAGAGAGGGGCAGAGAGAGAGGGAGAGAGAGTATCCCAAGCAGGGCTCAAACTCACAAAGTATGAGATCATGACCTGAGCCAAAACCAAGAGTAGTTACACGCTTTACCGACTGAACCACCCAGGTGCCCCAGTCTTATCTAATTCTTCAGTGAATAGTGTTCCTCTATGGGAAGGGTCTGGCCTTTGACTAGGCCTACTGTATGGGGTGGGAAACAAAGGACGAAATGATGAAGGGACACCCCATTAGCAAGCCAACCCAACCTCATAACCACTAGGATAGTAGTTGTCACAGAGGGAGCTCCCCTCACATTTACAAAGTGGCTGGCAAGCAGATAGAATGCATGCTTTGGAATTCAATCTGACATATCCCTGCCTACTACTGTTATAGATCCTCGAGATTAATACACTTTATGAGCACATGGGTGGCTCAATCAGTTCAGCGTTCGACTTCAGCTCAGATCATGATCTCACAGTTTGTGAGTTCGAGCCCTGCATCAGGCTCTGTGCCGACAGCTCAGAGTCTGGAGCCTGCTTTGGCTTCTGTGTGTGTCTCTTTCTCTCTCCCCTCCCCCCTCAAAAATAAATGAACATTTAAAAATTCTTTTAAAAAAGATTAACACACTTGAGTTTGCTAATCAGTAAACATATAAGTGCTCAGTTTTCTAAATAGCCTGGATGAAGAAGTTCACTCAAATAGGACATGATAGGAATTAAGGAGAACCAATTAGAAATTCATGAGTCATGAGTATATATTGACACTTCTTAGAATAGAGTTTAGTTGAGTTTTGTTTTTTCATCTTAGGAAGATCCTATACCTTCACTCAGATTTGTTACATGAAAATACTGAAACGTGGAACTCATGTAGAAAACATTAGTCTCAACTACAAGTAAAGGGTGTCATTGTGAAGAAAGAAGTCTTATCCTAAATAAACCAATGATGGGGCGCCTGGGTAGCTCAGTTGGTTAAGGGTGGCTCAGTTGGTTAAGTGTCTGACTTTGGCTCAGGTCATGACCTCGTGGTTCGTGAGTTTGGGGTCTGTGAGTTTGAGCCCCGTGTCCGGCTCTGTGCTGAAAGCTCAGAGCCTGGAGCCTGCTTCAGATTCTGTGTCTCCCTCTCTGTAAGCCCCTCCCCCACTCACACTCTGTCTCTGTCTCTCTCTCTCAAAAATAAATAAACAAAAAAAATTTTAAATAAACAATGATAAACTTGATAATAGAGAGACATGAGAAAGAAACTAAACAATTTTCAAATCATGCTATGGGTCACATTTTTATTCTCTTAAAACAGACATCGTTGGGTGGTTGTAGAAAAGTAATATGTATCACTTTGGAGGGCATGTATCTGAGGCAAAGGTACATTGCTAGCTTAGGGTTAGGCTCTCGGCTCAGACTGAACTTTTGTTTCTCTTTATATTTTTTGGTATTTTTGCTTTTGTTTGTTCTAAGAAGCTGTGACTAATATGTTGATAAACTAGAGAAACAAAAACTTCTAACTGAAGAACACCAATATTGGAAGCAGAATTAAGTGTATATTACCAGGGCCAATTAGCAGGCTAGGGTTTGCATCTCAATTTCCCAGCTCCCCAAACCTAGATTCAAACATTATGTCTTTCTCCAAACCTTACCTTCTCAATGAGGCCTACCCTGATTTCTGTATTTAAAAATAGGACTGCCCATCCTCCTGCTCACAGCAGGAGGGATCCCTTTTCCTCTCTTATACATTTCCCCCCATAGAACTCACCACCTTCAAACTTACTATGGAATTTACTTATTTCTTATGCTTTTTGTTCATTGGGTCTCCCTCCTCCCAAAGCGTAGAGATCTTTGTTTTATTTATTTTAACAAAATGGAGGTATTTTGTTTTATGATACATCTCAAACATTAGAACAAAGTCTGACCCATTATAAGTGCTCAGTAACTTTTTGTGAATAAATCTCTCAGAGTATGTGTGCCTAGAATTTATCTCTATATTGAATTTACTAGAGATTTGTTATTCTTAAACTCAATGCTGTAGAAAATGCTGCTACTGTTTTTAATGCCATATAAAATTTGATGGTGTAGGCTATTGTTTTAGAAGAGATTTTAAATATCACAAATAATATCCTTAAAATGAGACATTCTTCAACACTATCATATATATTAGAACCTGCTGGCAAAAACTAATTTTGTTTTGAGACTACAGTCATTTAAATCCTTCCATCTGAGTTTCATAGTAGATAGTGTGAAGGAAGATGGTTTCATATGGGACTCTCCCTTTGCCTAATTTCAGGCCCTGCTCAGTTCCTGTATCTTTTTTTTTTTAATTTTATATCCAAGTCAGTTAACATATAATTATAATAAGGATTTCAGGAGTAGAATTTAGTGATTCATCACTTACATGTAACACCCAGTGCTCATCCCAACAAGTGCCCTCCTTAATGCTCATCACCCATTTAGCCCATCCCCCCACCAACACCCTTCCAACAACCCCCAGTTTGTTCTCTGTATTTTACAGTCTCTTATGGTTTGCCCCCTTCTCTGTTTTTATCTTATTTTTCCTTCCCTTCTCCTATGTTCATCTGTTTTGTTTCTTAAATTCCACATGAGTGAAATCATATTATATTTATGAGAGCCTATATCCTGACTGGAAATATGACATGCAATCTAGGTCTATGTGAATAATCAAGCTCGTTCTTACCTCTTCTTCCTGATAGCAACTATAGCCCTTGCAAGGATGGGAAACGTTGTCTAGCACTGATGTTAAATTGGCACCAGGAGACCTTAAAGGGTTAATGGGCCATGTCTCCCCATCCTGCCCAAATCTCTGCTTTTCCCATATGCAGAACTTGTTCAGTTTGGGAACATCACATGTAACCCACTAAATTCTCTCAAGGCTCCTCAACAGATTGTTCTTGCAGCTTTGCCCGTAAGCTCAGAGAAGAAGAGGAACTTACTTCTGACCCTGGAGGATCCTCAGAGTTATAGATGAGCAGCTTCATGCCATTAGGATGGCATCCTGCCCAAATATCTCCCGTGTCAGGATCCACAGTTAAGTTATCCACTAGGGTACCCAACTGTATTACCTTCCAACAAAGAGGAAATATAAAGACATTGTTTCAGTTTTCTTATCTACCCCTCCGCCCTCCCACCAGCTCCTTCTGGCTCCTGAAATAGATCTTATTAAGGGCCCTTACTACTAAATTTTTGAAGTGCAAGCACAATTGCACTGATGTTCTTCTAAAATAGTCATGCTTCGTCCATTCAAGGAGCACATTCCTAGGTCAGGCATAGGAGCTAATGCAAGAGGTCATGTTGTGTGGGCAAGCCAAGGGTCTTTTACCTTCACTGGAGTTAAATCCCAGTTACCATGTATTTTCAGTACATGAATGTTCTGAGCCAATACATCAGCTACATAGATATACCTTTGAAGTAAATAACATTCACATGTAAGCAAGTAATAATGAGAGATGACATTAACTTTTACTTTGGAGAAGAGGTATAAAACTTCACAATTTTAGGAATGTCTTCCTAAACCATAGCACAAGAAGCTAATAGAGTCTTATTTTTAATATTCTTCAAGAGCTTTAAGTAAGCTTCGAATATGATATAATGACTATAAACTAATGAACTTGGTGTTTTTAGATGACATACAGGCTCAGACTCGTTACTTATGAGTCACAATTTATTCTTTAAATTGGATGGAGGTAAGTAGACCTATAAGAGGCCAAAAGAGTCTATATTTCCAAAAACTAGTGCTTGAAAAGAAGTATCAGATGACCGTGAAGCTCAATCACAATCACTTTTAAAAAGAGAAAACACTTAGAATTGTTTTCTACAGGGATCATCTCTATTATCTTGAGCTTACATATTAATATTAATGGGTACTTTTTTTAAAAAAAACTTTCCATTTTAAAACACTTTACAAGAGTCTCTCAGAAAATTTCATGCTACATAAAATTGTATTTTCTTACAGAAAAGTCTGCAGCAGTATGTCAGTAAATCTGAAATTTATGCAATCACAATGCCCAATCTAAGTCAAGTCTCCTCTAAAAAGAACTTTTGGATAACTCAACTTAGTGTAGTGATTAAACACCATGACCCTCATAAAGGGCAGAGATATTGTGTATTTATTCTCCTTTTCAGTGTGTTAGATAACTGTGTTTCTAGAGTCACAAGAACCTTACATCCTTGAGTCTAGTCTTTGTTTCATTGGGGGAAGCCTGGCATGCAAGAGCGCATATGGTGTACTTATGGTCACACATAAAGGTGTGAACCCTGGCCATACCTGATCCCTCCACATTTATATTGACTACTTAAGCCTAAGGAAATAACCACCACTTAAGGAAGGAGTCCACTAAAATGTCAGGGGCAAAGTGTTGAAAAATTATAAAAGCTTACTTTTGGTCTAGTGAGACTGTGATCCCATTGGCAGAACTAAATCCTTCAGCGACCACTTTGACCTCTCTTGGACTGTAGAAAAGAACATAAGTCCAACGAAGATCCATGATCACCTCTAATAGTATCATGAAGAAGTTAGTAAAATAGTGGTCTCTGGTGGCATAGAACTGTTCTGGTCCAAGAACCACAATGTCATTTACACTAAAGTGAAAAACAGAGAGAGGGCGAAATCCATGGAGTGTTTAAAGATGTTGATTGTGGTCAAAATCACTAAATCTCAAAGATGGTTATGTTCATCAGTTTGAAAAAGTATACATGAAGTAGTATACTGTATTAAAAAATTCCAGGGGCACCGGGGTGGCTCAGTTGGTTGAGCGTCTGACTTCGGCTTAGGTCATGATTTCACGGTTTGTGGGTTTGAGTCCCATATCGGGCTTTACTCTGACAGTGCAGAGCCTGCTTTGGATTCTCTCTCCTTCTTTCTCTGCCCCTTCCCCACTCATTCTCTCTCATTCTCTCTCTCTCTCTCTCTCTCTCTCTCTCTCTCTTTCTCTCAAAAATAAATTCTACACAATGTACATCATTTTAATTGTACCTGATGGGTTTTCTTTTAGCCATTTATTATTTTCTCAATCTTTCCTTCCACAGAAGCCAGCAAAAACAAATAAATATACAAATAAATCTCAATTCTAAATGGTTGACTGATGTTAATAATGGTTATTTGTGCTAGACATAGTGCCGTTCGCCAATAGTCCTGGTTCTCTTTCTTCTAGAATTAGGCTTCTCCGTGCCCTGGGTGTCTGGCTCAGCCATGTGACTTGCTTTTGGCCAGTGAAATGAAATGATGTGTGTGGCTTCCGGATGGAAGATTTTAAGAGTCAGTGCATGATCCACCATGCTTCCCTTACTGTTTGACAGTAACCAGCAACTTTTCTGATGATTGAAAGTATGGTCCTCTTAGGGCCTTACATGAGGACAATGTAAAATTGAGTCCTTGAATCACTTACATGGGATACGAAGCCTGAATAAGAAAACAAAGCAAAATTTGTGGTTTTGAGCCACTAAAATGTTAAAGGTTTTTATTTTCTGATATTGTAACATAACCCAGTCCATCCTGATTTTTATATTGGGGTTTTTTATATTGGGGTTTTTTTATATTGGGGTTGTGAGCACTATTCCTTCTTGTTTGTGTTCCTCTGTATTATTAAAACTTTTAAAAATGATATAAATGACACGCTTACAGGAGTAAAGAGCAATAACATCTTGGAAAAGTAAAAAAGAGATGGTGACTTGAAAAAATGTTTTTTAGATTTAAATATTTTTAGATTAAATTTAGAAAAAAAATTTGGATGAATCAAGAAATACTTCGAGGGGCACCTGGGTGGCTCAGTCCATTGAGCATGCAACTCCTGATTTTGGCTCAGGTCATGATCTCACATTTTGTGAGACTGAGTTGTGCATTGAGCTCTGTGCTAACAGGGAGCCTGCTTGGGATTCTCTCTCTTTCCCTCTCTCTCTGCCCCTCCCCCACTCATATTCTTTCTCTTTCTCTCTCTCTCTCTCTCTCTCTCAAAAAAAAAAAATTAAAAATGCTATGAGGTGTTGATGTACAATGACTTTCCCAAGATCATCAGGCTATTCACCTTTTGGTCCTCAGCTTAAGCATTCTTTCCTCCAAAAAGAATTGGCTGACACCATAGATTAAGTTAGATCCTCTAACAATTTGTTTCCATAGCATCTTGTTCTACCCCTTGAAATGCTTGGTTAATAGTGTGTATAAGGGCACCTTTCAAAAATCCTCTTTAGGTCCTCAAAGCTTCACCTGCCCAGTTCCAGCTGGCACTATTTTCACTATTTCTGCTTGGTTCTGACAAATTTCCCACAGTGCAGCATTAGAGTGCCCTACCTCATGTCTGTTATGTGCCTCAGGCTTCTGCCTCTGGGCCTCTCTGATGACATAAAGGACAGGATATCACCAGACTTGACTTGCACATGCACAACCAGGAATGGGCAAGAGTGAACTCCCTTTTGACTAGTAAGAGATGGGACTGCTGAGTAAACTCTTCTCCTTTTCTCAGCTTGGCCAGATTGTCCTGAACTGGGGCTTATGTTGTTTGCTGGAGGACAATGCCATGATTTCTAGCAGTGAGATGCACTTGGCAGTGTGGCTGGCTTGATAACACACTTGCCATAGCCTCTCCCTTGTGTGCGTTTCTTGGTGCTGCTGTGACACAGTGCCACAGACTGGGTGGGGTAAGACAATAGAACTGTCGCACAGTTCTGGCAGCAAGACATCTGAAATCAATATGTTGACAGAGCCATGCTCCTTCTGAGGGTTTTAAGACCCATCCTTGTATCTTCTAGCTTCCGGTAGCCCCCTGGCACTCTGTAGCTTGTAGATGCTTCACTCCCATCTCATTCTCCAGCCCCATATGCATTCTCCCATCTGTCTGTCTTCTTATAAAGACACCAATCATGTTGGATTAAGGACCCACCCTACTTTAATATAACCTCATATTAACTGATTACATCTACAACAATCTTATTTCCAAGTAAGGACATGTTCTGAGGTGTGGGGGGTGGTTAAAATTTCAATGTATCTTTTCAAGTTGCTCACAATTCAACCCATAATATTCACGTCTCCTTACCTAAAACTGGTATCTCACTTCTGTGTCCTGGAACAGTAACTTTCTTTCCTTCTTTTTTTAAAATTCTTTTTTAATGTTTATTTATCTTTGAGAGAGATGGAGAGACAGAGAGTGAGCAGGGGAGGAGCAGAGAAAGAAGGAGACACAGAATCCGAAGCAGGCTCCAGGCTCTAAGCCCAACGTGGGGCTCCAAACCACAAACCATGAGATCATGACCTGAGTAGGACGCTTAAGCAACTGAGCCACTCAGGCGCCCCTGGAACGGTAACTTTCTAATAAAGTAGTTGTGTATTGGGTTTTCCCTCTGTCTGTACCTTCAATGAAAAGAACTCATTCAGTGAGGTCATATGTTATTGCATTTGATTCTCAAAATCACCAGTTAGGTAAGTGGGAGAACCCCTACTTCACTGAGGAAACTGAAGCGTAATTGAGAAGTTTGTCCACAGTTTCTCAGGAACCCCTTGGTGGTCCTTGTCCCTGTGGGGACTCAGAACTCCATACAATGCCTCCTGGGAAGAGAGCAGTGTCCCCAGCTTCTCTTACTTCTTCTTCCCTCTGCTTTCGTCACCCCCAAATTCTATGGGGAGATATTGATATGTGATTTTGAGAAAGAGTGCAAATCAGAGGTGACCTTCCTTCCTTTTCTTTCCCTATCCTTCTATCTCAAGGCGAGATTAACCTCTACTGTCTTGGAACTAGCCTTTCAGTGCTGAGTCCATTTTATAAAAGACAAATTCTTCATTGTTTGTTACAGCCTTGGAACAGGCAACCTACCCACTAAAAAACTTAACTATTTTTTTCTCAACACAGTAAGAAGGATGTTCACCACTGTGACTGAGAGTCCGGCTTTGAACTTACATGGATATAGGTTGATACCCTGGTTCTGCAGCTTACAAATTATGCAACTTGGGCAAGTTACTTAACTCGAAACTTCATGAGTCCCAGTTTACTCATACCTATTACTAAAGGCTGTGTGAGAATAAAATGAAGTATTTTGGCACAGTGCCTGGCACATAGTCAATGCTTAAGAGATGTGAATTTTTGTATATGCCCACAGGCTTTTTTCAAATTCTGCCTTAAAGCCTTTATTGAACAAAGGAACGGCCCATCTGGAGGCTGTTTATAACACCCAGTGGGTGCGGCTCTCACAGTAACCTACTGGGACAACTAGAAAAAGGTGTAGGTGTTTAAAGAAAGCCCAATAGTCGGTATTGCACTGTTGTGGTATGGAGGATGGAATTAGAGCTGCGAATCTAATTGAGCACCTTTATAGGATTAAAATGCTTTCACAAAGTTGGAAAATAAAAAGATATTCAATACTGAACACAGCAATCTCTAGTGAGGTGCTGGGCAGCGTCACCATGGGAACCTCTTGAAAGCCTTAGGAAAAAAATGCTACAAAAGTTTAAGCCTGCTGAACCAAAGAAAACAAAGCACACAGCAGAGGTGCAAAATAAATAGAAGTGCAAAATACTTTAATTCCATACCTTGTGAGAAGTTCATGTGTTATAGTTTTCAGGTGTATGAGAGAACGTTGTTCTTCCTCGAATTTAAATTTCTCTACCGTGGACTTCATGTGGGGGTGATTCACAACATAAAGATACACGGTATGGTCTAAAGTGGGGAAAAGGCATAATTTCCAAGAAGTTTACTTCTGTTGCAACTATTATTAGACTTGCTGTCGAATTTGGTCATGTTTAGGCACTTTTCTTATACACCTTGCATTTGATCCCCACAGTACACCTGACAGGTCAAATGCCAGAGTCTTCATTGCACTGAGAAAACAGGATCAAGAGGCAAATAACTCATGCACAATTTTCCCACTACTGAGTGGCAGAGCCAAGGGCAGACGCTCCTCAGTGGTCTCCTCAGCCTCACCCACATATTCTGCCACAGGAAGATACAGAACTATAATGGTATATAAATGGATGTGGTTTCCCAGGGTGGCCCTTCAACAGTAGAAGTTGGTTTCTTTCCTGTGAGAAATGCCAGTATTGCAACACACACTCAAGAAATGTCAGGGCTGAGTAAATATCTTGAAATAAGCAACATGTCCCAGCTAGAGTATAAACTGACACAAGTCATCTACCTAAGTGTGCAATAACAATATTTAACGAGCCTAATGGATATGGAATGTGAATGTGAATGCAAGAGAAAACAGGTGCGTCAATTCTAGGCATCGCCGACCCCGAGAATGTTCACCTGTTTTTATAGTGAAATGTGAACTGCTGTGAACAAGATTGAGGGTGGGAATCTGTTTTCTGAAAATACTGTTTTAGGACCTGACAGAAGTTCTAGGTGAGAGGAGTTCTGGTGTTTGAAAGAGCCCGGCCCCATCCTCCAATTTTGGGCCTTTATCTGCCTTCATCTCCCCTTTTCCCTTCTTGACGGGGTTTCCAACCATGCAGTAGCACGAGTCCAAGCCCTGAGATGCAGGGCTTATACGCATGGTCCCTGAAACACACAGGTAACTTTACCCAAATTAAGGAAAGGTGTTCTCTCACAGATGGATCATTCTTTTAGTCTGACCCAGCTCTTTCCGGGGCCTGAGGCTTTGCAAGCAGAGCCTGAGTTGGATTTTAGCTCCCATGTGGCCCTTCAGCCAGACATTCTTGCCAGACACAGCAGGAACATTTTATGTGCTGCTCTGGTTTTATACCTTCTTTAGGCCTCTATTGGACCCCTCCTTCCATATAAGAGATGCTTGGTGAGAATAGTTTTGTTTTTTGTCTTCTCATTCCATTCCAACTATGTGTAATGTTTTGCTATAATTAAATGCATAATTAAAGGAGGTAACAAATAAGATTGCAATCATAATATATTCAACTCCAGAAAGTCTGATTAGATGCTTTGAGGGTGAATCTGTAAACTGGTTCCATCTCAAAAAACAAAAACAAAACAGAACCAAAAAACCCAACCCATACTTCCCATGCCTAAAACAAAACAAAACAAAACAAATCCAACACTATCCCATGCAATAAAATAGCTCCAAGTTAATCTGTTCATTCATTATACTTTCTCCAATGATGGTGTTTAGATGGAAGTCAAGCAAAAAAATGGTAACTCAAATAATTTCAATAGAGGCTGAAGCCCTAATTTCACCTAAGTAAAAGGCATAGGATTAGGGGCACCTGGATGGCTCAGGTGGTTGGGCATCCGACTTTGGCTCAGGTCATGACCTCACAGTTTGAGAGTTCGAGCCCCGTGTTGGGCTCTGTGCTGACAGCTCAGAGCCTGGAGACTGCTTTGGATTCTGTGTCTCCCTCTCTATCTGCCCCTCTCCTGCTCATGCTCTGTCTGTTTCTCTCTCTCAGAAATAAATAAACATTAAAAAACAATTTTTTTAAAGGTATAGAATTAGAAATAAGACCACCTGGGTTCCAGTTCTGGAATTTCTATTTACTAATGACAGATATGAAGTTATATGTCACTGCATCTTTTCAAATTCCATTATTCCATCTATAAAACTGAGTATTAATATCTTCCCTGTCTCATGGGGCACATTCATTTGTTCATTTATTTTACATATATTCATGGACCACCTACTATGCAGCAGGCATTGTCCTAGACTCTGGAAATCCAGTAATAAATAAGTCACACATGCTTTTATGGTGATTGTATTCTAGAGAAGAAATCTGGGAGGAAATAATTAGTAAATACAAGAACACTGGAGAGGAGAGATGCCTTCTTCATAGAGTGGCACCTGCTTGAAGAATGACAAGCTTGTATCTAAAGATGTGAAGGAGTTCACCATAGAGCAATAGTGGGAGAGGGGAAGGAGGTTGGCATCATTCAACACTAATAAAAAATTTTAATTGCCATTTTCAGAAAAGATTAAGGTGTTAAAGAAGGAGTACACTGAGAAGAATCATAATAAAGTTTACAGCCTGAAACAAGATGGTGGAAATGTTCTTGAGAAGGTGACATTTTAGCTGAGGCCCAAAAGATGAGAAAGAGTAAGTCAGAAGTGGTGGAAAAACATTCCATGCAGAGGGAACTACAAATGCAAAGGCCCTGATGCATGGAACATTTTAGGACTAAAGGAAATCCAGTGTGGCTGGTCCAGAGAGTCAAGGGGAAAGTGGCAGCTAGTGAGGCTGGGGAGAACACCACATGCCAGCATACAAACATAGGGGTAGTGCCTACGAGCCCAGACCATTCTGGAGAATTGAGGTTTTTCTTCAGAGTAATAGAAACAATATGGAGAATTTTAAGAAGGGAGGGACATGATCAGATTTACATAAAAAATTACTCTTGCTTATGAAAATGGGTGCAGGTGGTGTAAGAGGGAAGGTATAGTCAGGGGGCCATTGTAGAATCCAGGGAAGACATGTTGGGGGCTTGGACTTGGATGGTGGCAGTGAGGAGGGGAGAGGGAGACAGGTTGGAGGGATATTTGAAGGGTAAATTGGACAGAACATTGTACCTAGGTGACTGACTGGGGCAGAAAGAGGAGAAATATCGAGGTTAGGCCCAGTGTTTTATTTTGAGGAATAAGTAAATTATATATGAATGCCTTGTAAATTATATGACCTCATTAGGTACAATTATCTTTTAAAGAAGGGTTTGCTAAGCAAATAAATAGCATATATAGATGTAAGGGCAATATTTAACCCACTTAGCAGAAGAGTAAGCAAGCATTTTAAACGGAATCCATTTATTTAAAAATGAACAAGTCTACTAGTGCAGACCAAAGGAATTAAACAAAGATCTGTTGGATAACAGGCTAGAAATAATTATTAATCATTCCTTTTTATTCATTAAAATTACTCTGGCAAAAGTATCCTTAACAATACATTGCAACTCCTGTGTATATTTGAAGAATTAACACACTATTTCTTTAAAAATTTGGAATCACAACACTTCCATTTGGCCTTCCCTTCATGCAGTTACTATTAGTGAAGTTTCACTATATTTATTCTCTACTTTCCCTATGGACCCACAGATATTTAAACATTAAATTAGTCTGGAATTATGAACTATGAACAAGTAATAAATGACATGAGCAACTGTTATTTTAAATAAGTTTTTAATTTTGATTCTATCTTGTGTATCTCGTTTTCCTTCATGTTTTGTTCTCTAATGTCACACAATTATTTCCAAAGGACCTTTAGTTTATATATTAGATGTTTTAGAACAATCTCTAAACTTTCATTTGAAGGTCAAATGAAAAGAGAAGGAGATAAGAGGAAGAGGGAATGACCACCTTCTAGTCTCCCTTCTTTAATGCAGTGTTTAAAAATGTTTGATACACATTTGTTATCTCGCAAATATACATCTTCATGGTAAAATAGAATTTTCCCTCCTTTCACATATATGTTGAGTCATTGAGGTTGAGTAGCTTGTATTTCCCTCATTTTCCCTTTATTTTTAAGCATTCAGGTTTTACCTTTGTCGATGAAAGTACTAATTCCATGTGGATTAAATGATGCTTTGTCAAAACCATCACTGATGTTTAGTGCCTGGACCCTTGGGTTTTGTTCATTCAGATCCATCAAGAAAATCTGTCCTGGCTCATCTGATGCAAAATTTGGCATGCCCGGATATTTTAATCCCTGTAAAAAATATAAAATAAGTAAGCATATATATACATTTCACATAGTTTCATATGGAAGTGAAAATCTCAAAGCTCTAAATTTCTTTTAGATTTCTGGGATTTTTCACTCTAATCAGCTATTGTCATTGTCTGATCTGAGAGATTACCAATGTCATCTAGGCTATTGGGAATGGGAATGGGAAATGGGAAGAACCCATATTCAATTATTAACAAAAAGAGAAGAGGGTAAACCATAAAGTATAATGCAATGGGGATCCTAGGTGGCTCAGTCAGTTGAGTATCTGGTTTCAGCTCAGGTCATAATCTCATGGCTTGTGAATTCGAGCCCCATTGGGCTCTGCACTGATAGCTCAGAGCCTGGAGCCTGTTTTGGATTCTGTGTCTCCCTCTATCTCTGCCCCTCTCCACTCACACTCTGTCTCTCTTTCAAAAACAAACAAACAAACAAACAAACAAACAAAAAACCCAAAAGGTATAATGCAAGACACTAGGCTGGGTTACTTTGCATGAGTCCCTTGGCCTACCTATGCCTCTGGTTCCTCATTTATAAAATTATAAAATAAGAAAGCTAAAGTATATGTTTGCTAAGATTCTTTCCAGGCCTGATAATATGCAACTAACCTTCCTCAAGACAGAGAGGAGGGGTGTACGCTTTCATTATATTGCCCCCATCCATTATATTATCTAGTAGGTAATAGTAGGCAAATAGTAGAATCAGCCAAGAATTAACATAAGGGAACCAGTCTCCTAAATCAACTATTTCTGACATATTTTGTTCCTAGAGATATATCTGAAAATTTGGATATGAATCCTTTTCTTCAAATATTGCAAAAAGTTTATTCCAGTAACTTGAACAGTGGCCCTTTCTACCGGAAGGACAGTTATGTGTGGTTATCAACCAATACTAGGCATCCTGAACATAATGGGCCTTTGCTGCAGCCCAGGGCATTGTGTCAAAACTTGGGGTTGGTTTGTGTCATACCAGTTATAAAACTTGGCTCACTTCCTCCCTGTATCCTTTCCCCATGGTTCAGATATATATATTAATATCAACATTATATCTTTCCTTGTACCCTCATTTCCATTTATAGTCAATTATTTCCTTCTTATTCTGTGTCCCTGGCCCCTTCCTTCCTTATAATTATGCATTTACATCTACACATACTTACTTATAATAATACTCTTCTTGACCCTTCAACTCCTCCCCTCCCGGGGGGGGCGGGGAGTCAATGTTCAGCTGCAAACAACCCACATACATCTTCGAGCTTTTTTTAGAATAGTACTTCTACACCTAAATCTTACCAGAAGCCTGACTTTCCCCCAGACAACAATGGCACTGCTGAAGCCCATCAGAGGGGGTATAATTCACTCTTTCATATTTCTTAGGTGACCTCACTTGGCGGAGGGATCCACATGCCCCCTCCACAAACTTCTTCCAGATCTTTAATCTGTCATCATCACCAGTCAACAACAGTCAGTCTTCTAAGGAAGCCACACCCTTTGCTTACTGCTTCCTTATCAAATTCCTACCTCCCCCACACCTTGCCCTGGTCTAGATTTTATGTAGGCCTAGTCTAAATTCTATTCTATTCTGATTTTATTTCACTACCTCTTATTTCTCTGGGAAAAAAAATGCCATTCAACATTAATTTTCTCTGATTCCTTCCTTTCTGTTTCAGTATTTCTTCAATTTTATCAATTTTATTCCATTCTCCCACTTTTCTTAAGGAATGGGTGTCCCTCTTCTGTTCTTAAGTTTATTAATTTCATCACCTGTTTACTTGGTTGCTTGTTCTCTGGGACTTGTCTTTAGAAATTACATTCTCTCTCTTGCTTTACCACTCATTTTTCACCAGTGCCCCCTTCATTTGCCTGAAAAATTGTTCATTTCTCCTTTCTTGCAACAAATTTTCTTCTAATTTTACTCTTCCTTCAAATGTACATTTATCTTGCTTTCCCCTTGTGGTCAAATCTCTTAGAACATCACTTGATCTTATTGCCTTCCTTGAGTTGCTTCAATTCTCACCAGTTTGTAGAAATGCCTCTATAAAGGTCACACCAGTGCCCTCCAAAATATCTTCTTTGATAACCCTCCACCTTTCCTTAGCTCTATCTCTATGGCATTTGACACTAAGATGTACCCCTTTATTCCTTGTCAACAAGTCAAAAGTAGGATTTCCAGATTGAAGTTCTGGTTCTCTTTCTGTCCCTTCCCCTTTTATCCTCATCCATCTTTCTTTCCTTCTTGCTCTATACTCTCTCCTTGTACATCTTATTCATAAGGTTTCAGATATTTCTTCTATACCAATTATTTTCAAATCTGTACATTTACCTGAAACCTCTCTCTGGAGCTCTAGTTTGCATTCCCAACTGCTTCCTAAGAGTTGTTCAGAATTAAATGATCAGAACCAAAGTCAACTTTCTCCCCTCAAATCCTTCCTCTCATTCATATCTATTATTCTCAGTGAAGAGCATCACTGTTCTCCCCAATATAAGGGCATGAAATTCAGTCTTCAAGCCTCCCCTTTTCCCATAGTCAAACTGCCACCAAGCCCAGTGGCTTAGGTGGTGGTAACAATGGACAAAAAACAAAACAAAACAAACAAACAAACAAAAAAACTCAGAGACATCCAATTCTTCCCTTTTCACCTGAGGAAAATTAAGCCCAGAGAAGTGAATTCACTAAATCACTCACATTGTTAATTGTGCACAATCTTTCTGACACACCATAAAGAAAGGTTTGACAGTGGAGAACACTGCTCCAGAAGGCAGCTCAAGGAAGAACACCACAACAGGCACCTGGGTAGCTTAGGAATACACAAGAGCACTGCCAGTTTAAAGACGGAATGTTCTAGAAATGAAAATGATTCAATAAGTAAATAAGGGTAGGACATTGTAAAAAAAAAAACTTGACCTAGATTAAGTGTCATGATGATTGAAACACTTCCAATAAGTGACTTCATATGCCTCCTGTTTTCCGTTTAAGGCAGTTGGGTAGGAATTTGTAGCAAGTGAAAGCAAGAAATTTTTTCGATGTCATTCACCACTGAAAATAGTGAAAATCATGTGGATGGGCAGGCCTTTTATTTTCCCCAACAGGATACATGTGTATGTGAGTTAGCATTGAAATTCTCTACTGCCCTCATTCACCAGCACATACATTCAGTAAACATTCAAGTACCCCATGCACGTCAGGTGGCATATTAGGTGATGAGCTTGGCAACAGATGCTCGAGAAAGTCCTGACCACAAGGATCTTGAAATCTGGGGAGGCAGCACCAATGACCACATCAGATATAGTGTGGTATGTAAGACACTAAGCACAAAGGATGTGAGGGAGCATAGAAGAGGCACATTGCCCATAAAGAGTGTTAGGGAAGACTTTTCCTGCAGAATTAGAGTGCCACCATAATGAGGCCTGACAGAGAACTAGGAGCTGGCTGGTAATGTGTGAAGAAAGCTGGCAAAGAGAAGCATGCCAATGCCAAGTCCCAAGGTAAGAAAGCAAATAGCTTGCTTGGCACCTCTCTGCAGACTAAAAATATCTATTGCACAGAATCTCTCTCTAAATCAGCAGCTTCCAAACATACTCTATGATGGCAAGAATGGGCAATAGAAAAAACTAAGAATAGGGACTTAAACTGTTTGCAGTACAGAAAGATTAAAAATGAGCCAAAAACATCATCCTTAGCCTATGAGTTGTTCGTTAGTTTACAAAAAAAAAATAGCTCTGTTACTTAAAGCTCGATGTTAACATTTCTCAGGGAATTATTTGTGGTGAAAATCTCTAGTTTCTACCCAGCAATAGTTTAGCACTTTTAGTTACAGTGAAAATAGAAGGTGTGCAGTTGGAGCTACAAATATTATTTCCTAAAAGCAAAGAAGAAATCTCCCAGTTGTAGAACAACTAGTTTTTAAAGTCTATATGGAGTGACATTAAAAATCTAAATTGACAATAGATAATTTAAGTCAACAAAGAGAAAACTTTTCTAGACAAGCTTTATTTTACCTTTGGCTTTGGAGGAAAACTAAAGAAATAAAATCCCTCCCACCCACCCAACCCAACACATATCACCACCAACAGCAATGTATTTTTTTATTTTTTTAATATTTTTATTTATTTTTGAGAGAGAGAGACAGTGTGAGCAGGGGAGGGGCAGAGAGAGAGGGAGACACAGAATCTGAAGACAGGCTCCAGGCTCTGAGCTAGCCATCAGCACAGAGCCTGACGTGGGGCTCGAACCCACGAACCGCGAGATCATGACTTGAGCAGAAGCCGGACGTTCAACTGACTGAGCCACCCAGGTGCCCCCAACAGCAATTAAAATACAACCGAGACCCTGACTAAACCAGGCATACTTAAGAAGTTAGAAATTCAGGCCTTTAAGTGTTATTATATGTGTCCTTTTTTAGCCAAAAAGATACAGATTTTAAAATTCATGTTATATGGTAGTATTCTACTGGTCAAAACGGAATATTAGGACATGCAATTCCAGCAATCAGCATTCACACTGAAAATGTAGTAAGTCTACTTTTTTCAAAATCTTAGGTCTCATTCCAAATTGCAACTGTTCAATAAATACACGTCAACTTTCGACATCTTCATAACATACACATTTTAATTTATTGTATTTAATTTATCTATCAGTCCTTCACCTAGCTTCCTGATTATCCCAAACCTGTGAAGGTAGTATTGGAAATAAAACACAGGGTCTTCTCCTACTCATCTTTGAAAGAGTTGGAAGGAACGGCAGGGAACTCAAGATGGAAAATGCTCAGGCTTTTGAACTGAGTAACACAGTTAACATATGCTTCACAAACATTTACTGAGCTTCAAACACAGGCAGGCATAGCAAGAGGAATACTAGTTAGTGAGAACATGACTACCAGAAGCTGAGATCCAGCAAAATAGGGCAATGATAGACAAATCTGGAGACTAATCTAGGACTGGAATGAAAGTCAAAAACATTTATTGAGACCCTACTGAATATGGAACTGCCTATAAAGAACTGCCCACATGGGGCACACAAGCCAGAGCACTCCTGTGGCATACTGATAGCCCACAGGAATCTTGTTCTGGCTTTTTTTAGTTGACCCACTTACCCACAGTTGGGATGAGTGTGTAAGGGTCCATCTGGCAGCTCAAGTCAGCAACATTAAGGTATGGTCTATACA
This sequence comes from Cryptoprocta ferox, assembly GCA_028646485.1. NCBI lineage: Eukaryota > Metazoa > Chordata > Mammalia > Carnivora > Eupleridae > Cryptoprocta > Cryptoprocta ferox. The sequence continues at coordinate 21,249,890 of CM053559.1, read as the reverse complement.
GCTATGGACATGAGCGTCTGAGGGGCGTGGAAAATACTTACACTGGAGATAAAAGCCAGCCCACTAGGAAGTATATCAATATCTTCAGAGCCATTTTCTGCAAAAGAAGTGGAAGATCACAAAGATGCATGAATGAAGGCTTTAAAAGAAAACATCACAGAAAAAACTTTAAACTTCTTTTGGAAACTATATTAACTTTTTCCAACTATTTACTTGGGAAACTACATTAACTTCCAGGAATCCCATAGGCATGCTGCTCTGCAGAAAAAGCTGAGTCAGGTTCCCTAAATACCAAATTCTTTTTTTAGAACTCAATTTTCAGGAGGAAAAAAACAAATAACTATCAAATAAATTCATATCCTAGATTTATTCCTTCAATAACAACTTCTAGGGTATGCCTTGAGAGATTCAGCCTTGTTCCCCATAGAAGACTGATCTTACAGAGTGATAACATTGGAAAGTCCTCATTGTGAAGGTCTCTTAAAGGCCTCTCAGCCAAACATTTCTCTCTTCCAACTTGCGGAGGCCTAAAAATATATCATTATCCAGTCATATTAGGAAATTATTGAGTAATTGTTATCTGGAATAAAGCAATAGGTCTTAAGAAAGACTAACAAAAATAGATAAATTTGAAAAAATGTAGTCAGCTCTCTTTCTCATTGAGAGCTGGTCCTGAGCATTTTTCTATGGAAAGAGGCATATAATAAGTGAGTTATGACCATGAACAGAAGGAAAAGGGGGCTCATATGGCTCCTAATAGATAGACCCACGTAGGAGGTGGCCCCAAGCAGGCAGGACTGAGAGTAAAGCAATGGCTATCTATTGTGGCAAAGAGTATTTTACAAATATGGAGGAACTACTATGCAACATAGCCACATGCCCTTCTTAAAATGTGATGTTCATATTCTTCCATCAGGAGGTAAGGTCTGTATTCTCTCCCTTTGACAAATAAAATGAGGAGAAAATGATACCACGTGACATACAAGGTAAAGTCATAACCACAGCTGTTGCTGGTTCTGTCTCAATCTTTCTCTCTCTCTTTCTCCTCTCGTCTCTCTTTCCTTGCCATCCCGTCCCTTCCCTTCCCTCCTCTCCCTGTCTCTGTCTCTGTTCCTGTGAGCATACACCTTGGGGACCTTGAACTTAAATGTAGGAAGTTTGGGTACTTTGAAGCTACAGAGGAGAGACTATGCAGGGACTACACAAGGTAGAGAAGATACTAGAGTGTCAGATAACTTCACTTCCCAGGCTTTGAGTCACCCTAGCTGACGCAAGTAGAACAGCGAAGAGCTGTGTCCACTGAGCCCTGTTAAAATTGCAAATTCATGAGCAAAATAATTGTCGTTTAAGTCAGTCACTCAGTTTTAAGGTGGTTTGTTACACAGTTATAGTAATTGGAACATGTGGAGAAAAGGTTACATGGGATAATGCGTTGCTAGTGTGTCAAAAGGCAATTGAGCAAAGAGGGGAGGGCGGGGGAAAAAAGTGGGACAAAGCCAAATAAAACACATATTTGAATCAACAGAATAATGAGCAATGGGCACTGAAAAGTAGAGAACAGAGGGAGATTTAATTATATATTCATTTACTGAAACTAATCCCCAACTAGTAACCTGAAAATTAAATTAATCAGAGCTTTCCATTTTCCAAACAGTCCACTTAATCAAGATTTATGTATCTATGGTATTTTGATGGGCCTGGAAGATTTAGTGCTATTTCCACATGGAGTAATACAGACATTGGGAGGATCCGGCAAATTGAATAAAGCAATTTGAAAAATCACATTGCACACAGGTTGGTTAATTTTTGAACCAACTTTTTTTTTCCTCCGAACACTCCTTTTCAGTTTCCTTTTGCCTTATTCTCCTTCTCAACTCTGTTCTGAATGTGGATATTCTCCAGGCTGTATTCGCCCTTGGCTGTTTCTCATGGCAAAGTGGCCATTCTACCTGTGCAATCTACTCCAGGCCCCTGGCTTCAGCTTTTAACCACGTGCCCTTGACTCTCTAATCTCTAAATCAAGCCCCAACCTTTCTACCAATTTCCAGACCTCTACATTCACCTGTATATTGGATGTTCCTACCTGGTTTTTTCACTTCTTGTATTTAATGTGTCCCAAACTTATCTGGACATGTTCCCCTTGAATCTACTACATTTTCTATATTTTGATTTCAGTGGATGGCATTCCATCCCCCAAGTACCCAATCAGGGAACTTGGAGTTGCCTTTGATGCTTTTGTTTCCTTACTCCCCAAATCCAACTGATCACCATCATTTGAACTCTAGCAATCCCTCCTGAATTTCCACAATAGCTTTCTAATAGGTCGGTTTTGTTTCCCTACTACCATTCTCTACACTGCTGACAGTCATCATCTTAAATTGCAAAGTTGATCTTGTCACTCTCCTGCTTAAAACCCTTCAGAGAGGTCTCCTATGGTTGGCAATATAAATCTTAAGCCTCTTGGCATGGATTCCAAATCCTCCACATGCTGGCTCCAGTCTCAGTTGTTATGGCCCCCACTCTGCACTCCCTACATGAGCTGTGCTGCAGTTCTTCTGTTAGGAGTTCCTAAAATGTGTCAGACTCATTCACCTGCATGCCTGAGCACATGTTGCTGCCCCTGCTTGGTAACCCACATCTTTTTCACACCACCTTCACTTCCCCTTAGCTGAGTATCACGGGCTCCGGAGAAGAGCCTGGAGGCCACCTCTTCAGCCTTTCCAACCTCTCTCACTTCCAACACCCATTTTATGTGCTAATATGGTCACCTGTGACTACCTACACCATGATATTTTCTTCACACCTAGGCTGCAACCTTCTGCTGACTTGTTGATTTCCTACTAGACAGTAAGCTTCCTGGGAATAAGGACCAGTTTTCATTGCTACTCTAGGTTTGCACCCAACATAATACCTGCTGTTTCACTATAAAACCTCTCAGTAAAAGCCGGCTGACTGACAAAATAAGATAAATCATGCTAGTTTCTTGAACTCTGTCTTGTCTTTGTGTTAAACTATTGACAGGTGAGTGTTAATCTCTAAGTACAGACATTCAGAACCATGTATTCTTTGGTTTGGTCCTTTGATCTTCCAAATGCCATTTCACATATCTCCCATGACAGCACTAATCTACCTCAATAATTCAGCTACAATAGGAGTGGGTGTTTTCTTACTTAAGTGTCGTACTTACTTAATCTGGAGCACAGGGATGCTCGTGCTTTCCACTCAGATGTGAAGAAGAATTACCAGCTGATTGCACAGTATTCTCACCCCTCCTTGTCCACTTCCCCCACCTACGCTCGACCTTCATGACACCATAGTGTATCTCAGCAACAGTGACACTTGGGGGAGTAAGAGGCCCCAGAAGACCCTCCTCTGAGTCTTCCCTACATACTCATTAGCCTATTCACAGCTATCATTAAAACCCCACTGAGAAGTCTAAAATCAGTCTTATGAATAGGTGTCTATTGCTTTTTAACCTGTCCGTCGTCCTCTACTTGGCATAACTTTGTTTCTTTGGCCTTTGATCATTTTCTACAGGCACCCTGAGAAGGTGTCACACACAAACATTATGATCAACTAATATTATCACTATTTCACATCTTGGAAAGAAGATTCTGACAGGCAACTATGAAAACAAAAGGAACCTTTGTAGTAGAAACATATGTTGGAGATATGGGAAGCTGCTGAAGAGGAAAAGGGATAGAGAGAGAGGAAGATAGAAAGACACCAAATTCAATGACTGTCTACTTGATGATCCTGCCAAAGGTGGAGCCCCAGTAAAGCTATCTGAATTTCAAATGCAGCTTTGATTAGATGCCAAAGGCAGCCAAATTACTTCCTGGCTAAAACAATTCTTGACCTTCAAAGCCTTGGAAAAAAAGATAAACTTAATACAAAAGGAGCTATGAGATATGATTTCTAGAAGTTAGAAATATTTCTTTTTGCAACTTTTCTTCATAGAAAGAATACTGGGAAGGGAAAAAAAGGAAAGTTTCTTCTATCAATAAAATTAACCACAAAAGCCTAGATCTTGAAGAAAACATAAGTCAGAATTTTCCCCCAGCTCTGCTACTGCTTACCAAGCCCTGCCTAAAATCCTTTATTGGTTTTCCATTGCTTCATAAAGCTTTTCACTTATCAAATAGTTGGGTCCCGTGAGGGGGGGTCTCACTAGCGATTTTTTATTTAAATATCCAGCCGGCCTTGTTTTGGTCAGCTCTATTTATTAATATTTCACCTTTTTGCATCTCAGATTTTGTTTTCTGCTGCCATCCTACTTTCTGACACTTCCGTAACCAAATGTGTTGTCGGTAGATAAGAGAGGCAGTGTCACACAACAAACTACAAGGCATAGAAGAAAACCACCCTGGCTCATAATCTAGGCCCGTCACCCGCTGGTTCCAGACCACTGGGCAAGTAACTTCATGCTTCTGTGTGTCAGTTTCCTAATCTGCAAGGACAGGAGTACGCACCTTACAGGTCGGTTGTGAGGATGAGGTAAATGTGTGCAAAGGACTCAGGAGAATGTTTCTAGACATTAGGCCATTAAAAAGGCAGTGGTATTATTTTTAGATATATATCAGTACTGTCCTATTGACAAATTTCTTTAGTTCTCCAAATATAAACTGGAAATTTGCCAATAGACATAAGAAGTTCCTTTTTTTTTCTTCTGCTCCCAGCCAGTTTCCAATGATTTAAGCCATTCTTTTCCAAGTATTTGGATAGTCAGAACCTTGATCTATGGCTTACAATGTTAGTCCTAGTTTTAGCTATATTTGTATTATATATCTGAGAGTCAGACTAGACTTCAGAAATCATCTAGTTTAATTACCCCTCTACATTATTTGGCAGGCTCCTATCTTTTGAGAGATAGATGTGTAATAAATATGAATATTACTTCACAAAAGAGTAAACAAATGAGTGAATATTACATTTCTTTTTTTTTTTTAATCAAATTAAATCTGACCCTGAGCCCACATTCCACTAAACTGAAGGGAAATTCAATCTCAGTCATTACTGGGTCTTCTGCCAGGGTTGTGCAAATGTCATAGGTAGCCAGGTTTTAAGAAGTGGAATGTTTGGGAAAGTCCATCTGGCCTTTATTCTATGCTGGTCACCAGCGAATTACTCACTGCCAAGCCCATGCACTCCCTGTCATTTACACAGTACTGCCACTGCCAGGTCCTGGATGGGCACATGATCTTTGCTCAGGCTGAGACACACAGTGCAAAGAATCCAGCCTCCCTTAAGGACACCTTGTCACCATTGCTTTGGGCTTCCCGTACCACTCCCAAAATGCCACCAGGCAGTGGGGAAAGGATCCCTGTTATTTAAAAAATCCACATATTCTTATCTTTTGTCCATCAGAACCTTGTGAAGGAACTCAGGTTTTTGAGAACAAAAGTCAGGAAGGAATTTGTCTTCAGTTCCTTCTGTTTTCTAGCCGGCAGCACAAACCTCTCCCCCTCCCCCATCCTCTCCCTCTCATATATGTGTACATATATACATATATATATAGTCAAAATATATCATATATAAAGAAATATATGTATCAAGAAAAATAAAATACAGACTCATATTAAAATAAACTATGCTGTCATCCTGTCACATACTGATATATAAGTCACAGTCCTTGACCCTAGGGAGTTTATAGTCTGCTAGTGAGAGAAAGACAGAACACTGCTAGCCATAAAATAAAGCATGTGGTAGGTGTCATAAGTGAATGAGGGCTTCAGAGCACTAGGGAGTTCAGAGGTAGGAGAGGAATTGTAGCCAGTCTCAGCAAGCAAACATGAAGAAATCAGTGGAGAGGATTTCATGAGCAACCATGAGAAAGTGAAAAGGCGTGTTCTCTGAACAGTGAACAGAATCCACCTGGAATTGTTTCTCTAGTAGCAGTGTCAGGGAGAATGGGAAGCTTGGAGCCCAAATAAGCAGACAAGTACTAAGGAGCAGAAAGTAGTAATACGAAGTAATGAGTAGTAATAAGTAGTAACCAGCCGTACTGGTAGGTAAGATCAGCCCTGTGGGGCCACAGAGGAGGTGGAGCCCAAGGAGTCTCACATGGGACAATGAGGGACAAGGAGAAAACAAATGCCTCCCCTGAGGATGGGGTTACTGAACACAGGAGAAGTCTAAAGAAGAGCTAGTTGTGGGTGAGGGTATGAGAGAGGAAATGACAGAAATGGAAAGTTGTTTCAGACTGGAAAAGAAGGCCTGTCGTTTGAGAGGTCAGGGAGCCACCTATGGGGTTTTCATTAAGTTTTTTGAAGACGTCTGAGTAGGCGGTGAAGTTCTGGAGGGTAAGGGCTAGGTCATATTTCTCTTGGTACATGCAGATAAATTCTGAAGCCAGAAATATCACCAAGGAGACAGAAGAAGAGAGAAAAGAAGTAAGGTAGGCATCAGAAAAAGAGAGAGGGGAGTGAAATGTCCCAGAAGGGATGGGAGACGAACATTCAGTAAGGGACAGGACGTCTTGAAATAGTGGAGAGATGTCAGGAAGAAAACAGGACTGGGAAAAAGCGACAGATTTTGACATTTAGGAGGGCCCTTGGAGACCTGGGATGAGGTGGCTCAGGTAAAGTGGATGGGGTCGAGGCCCCAGGAGGGGAATCTAAGGAGTAGCAGGGAATTAAATTCGTTGGCAGCCTCGGTCATGTGGCTAGTGATCAAGAACTTGTACTTTCACATACATACCAAGACCCTCAATAAGGTGGCAGTTTGGGAGTTCTACTGGTTCCATTTCTCGAGATGCATTAGTTGCTCGTCTACAGAAGATAAAAACACTGGAGGTCAATGTACAACATCCAAAGTCAATGTTGAAACATGGTCTTTGATCACCTTCTTGTTCATTAACTTTGTTTCTCATCATTTATGGGTGATGTAGCAAGTAAGTAGGCACCTCCTTTTATTTACATTTATTTACATAATGTGGACATTATGTGAGTAATGCGCCTGTATCAGCTAATCTCACCCAGTTATTGTTGAAAGACTAAAATGCCATTACACAGGGACAACACTCTGCTGCCCAGTAAATGATAGTATATGAGGAACTGAACAGTATTATTACTTTAAATGTATTATTTAATTTGCTAAAGTATTATAAATCTGCACTTTGGCTCCCCTTAATCTGCTATAGTCTTGTCTTTTGACCCCCCACCAAAATGCTTTCTCAAAACTCAAGCATCTCCTAATAGCTAAACCCAGTAGCTTTTGCCTTAACTTCATTATTTAAAAAAAAAATTATGCTGACTTATTTTGCAAGTATATAAAGTCATCAAACTGACCACAATTAAAGCAATTGGCACAATTATTTTTCACTATAGTGTTCCTGTTTTCACAGTGAACCATTCTTCTAAATACCAGGAATAATTTGAATTTTTTATTAGATTGTATTCAAGAAGATTCTACACTTAGACTTATTTTACTGTCACTTTTTAAAAAATGTACCTTAGATCTACCTTATAATTATTATTTTTTATGATTCTCTCACTCGGGTGCACTGGGAACAAATGTAACAACAAACACTCTCAAGCTGAACTAGAAAGTATTAACAAAAGGAATCAGGCTTCTCAACAGATTCTAACGTGAACCTCTGAGATCAGCTTATGCTTGAAGAAATAAAAACAACCCAAAGACAAGCGAAGGCAAGCAGAGGCATAAGATGCGCTCAGAAATGCATATCATATCTAACATTTCTTTCTAGCCAAGCATACGGACTTTTCTTGAGATATTTCTGGCTATCACCACTAGATCTTCCAATGCAAAAGGTCCTAAAACCTGCAAAATGCCAGTTGCCACCTGCAGATTTCAGCTCTTTCGCCTGCTGTCTGGCTAGTTTTTAATCTAGTATGAGTTCTGTATCCCGGTGCTCATCAATGTTTAGCTGGCCTTGGTCAATGTCTGCCTGGGCCATGAACACCCAGCTGGTAGCCTGGTCCCCTCCGGTCCAGCACTTCCAACTGAGTTTGTTTTTCTCAGAAGCAGAACGCTGAGGGCAACTTGGAAGAGAGGGTGAGGCTGGGGGCCATGACTTTCAGAAAATAAAAGGGGCGGGGGGGGGGGGTAATTTCTGTTCTGCCATTTTAGGAAAGGCAAACAGCTCACACTCCACATCAGTGCTTCTCAAGGGATAGTTTGCTGGGTGAACCTGAGGAGTTAAGTTCCAAACATGCTCATTCCTACTTGCTAGGAAGGCGGCACAGGACAGCCCTTGAAACTTGGAAGAGGAGAGAAAGAACCAAGGACACCCCCATCAAGATGCCGACTCACCTAAAAGCCACTAATCTCTCCCCGATTAGGGCCAGGACGGCCCCAAGCAGGGTCAGCACCACCAGCTTCCCCATGGTTTCCGGGGCCCGGTGGCGACAAGCGGGTGCAGTGTACTCCCGGGGCGGGGGCGGGGTGGGGTGCGGGCGCTGGGCCGGCAGGCTCCAGACCCCGCCCCCTGGTTGGTGCCTGCCCGGCTCTCCAGGCCCTTCGGGTCAGGTGCGCTGCCCGCGCGCGTGGCCCAGGTCCAGGTCCCGATCTCGCAGCCCCGCCCCGCCCCGCCCCAGCCAGCCGCCCCGGCTTCAAGGTCATCTCCAAGGGCCAGGTCCCTCTTGTCTTCAAGGCTCCAGGTGCTGGAGGGAGTCTGGGGCGCAGCTTCGGCAAGAACACACTCTTCCGTGGGATGATAGAGGGAGTTTGCTGGTAAAAGCAGCGGAATTCTACCCCAGCAACTTGAATGGACTGAAGGGGCGGAGGAAGGCGGGGAGCTGAGTTCAGAGCCGAAACTCCGAGTTTCTGGAAGTCAAGACCTAAGATGAGACGGAGAATTGATCCCGAGACACTGGACGGAGCGATACTTGAAGATACCCAAGCTATGAGCTTCTCGTCAGGAGAAGTGAAGGAAGAGAAATAAATCGGTTAGGAGAAGATGAGCAAAGTGGAGGGAGGGGAAAATAGTTTCTTTGGGAAGTTAGCCTTTCAAAGGTCTCCTTCAGTCTTCTTCCCTCTGGGTCTTGAGTTCCTGCCAGGCGATGAATGAATTTTCCCCTCTCTTAATGATTAGGTTGGAGGGAGATTAGGAGCTGGCTGGAGCTGGGAAAGACTTTAGGAGTTAGGGCAGAGCAAAATAGCATCTTCAAGCATAATGTTTTTATTTACCAAGAGAACGAAATAATGGCTCTATTGAGTTCAACTAAGTAAATACTGTTGAGAGAACAGGATTTACCAGACCTGAAAATGTTAAGAAAAGTTGGTCCCTGATTTATGGGACACATGATTACAATATGACTACATGATTATGGAATGAATAACAATGCTACCACTTATGCCTCACTTCCTATGTGCCTTGCATTGTACTTAGTACTTTACCTTTGTTAACTCTTTTAATTCTCCAAACAGCCCCTGAGGCTGTTAACACTATCCGTGTTTCATAGGTGAGAAAACTGGCACAGAATGGCTGTTTAACTTGCCTTAGGTCACACAGCTGGTGAGCGACAGTCAGGCAGTTGGCTCCAGAGCCTGTCCCCATCACCGTGCTGCTCCTATCAAAGCTGTGGAAGAAGGGCTGTACTGAAGGAGTACTGTAACATCTAGAGTTGTATTAATAAGTCTTTTTAAGATGATTCATTTTAAGAGTCCAAGCCAAGGAAGAATTTAATGGTGTTTTCATAAGGGGTTAGGAGGAGAGAGAGGAAGAAAAGAATGCGCCCCAAGCTGAGGGGTCTATAGGTGTGACACAGGCATGCATACAAGGCTCAAGCTGCCTGGGTGTGGATCCGTGATTGCATAAGGTGTCCAACTAACTTTTTTTTTTTTAAAGATTAGCATTGTTGTCTTTAATTTTTTTTATGTTTTTTATTTATTTTTGAGAGACAGAGAGAGACAGCATGAGCAGGCGAGGGTCAGAGAGAGAGGGAGACACAGAATCCAAAATAGGCTCCAGGCTCTGAGCTGTTAGCACAGAGCCCGATGCGGGGATCGAACCCACGAACCATGAGATCATGACCTGAGCCAAAGCCGGACGCTTAACTGACTGAGCCACCCAGGCGCCCCCCAACAATCTGTTTTATGCAGCAGATTCCTCTTCTGTAAAAGAATATCTGCCCCCAGATGGCTTAAAGTCAAATGTCCTGATGAGTGCAAAGTGCTCAACACCACACTTGGTACACTGTAAGAAATCAACACACACTAGTCATCAATTAAGTCTGAATCTCCACCTGAGAGTGTAGGCTCATTGTGGGATAGACCCCCATCCCACTGATCAATGGGTCTTCCAGTGCCAGCCACAGAACGATGTATAGATACTCTATAAAACTGATTAGAAGGATGGGTGCAAGATATGGACTTGACAGAAGGAAAAATTGGGAACATAAAAAGAAATAGAGTGGATGATGAAATAGTAATAATTGTCCCGTGTGCTAAGCATTTTTGCATGCTTTATCACATTGCTGCTTATCATCCTCACTTTACAAATAAGGAAAGTGATACCGAGAGAGGTTGAGTAATAACTTGCTTAGGTAACATAACTAAGAAGATTTCATTTGGACTCAGGTCCAGTGACTCTGGAGTACATAGAGTTCCTTATCACTGTGCTTGCTGCCTCCCAGCATAGCATGAAGACAGGGAGAAGGAAAGAGGCATATTCTTGAGCAATTTATTACAGGTCCTGAGTCATCTATAATTTGGTTTCAAATTCTTCACTTTAGGCAGGGATAGAGGTGTACGGCTGTCTTAGTCCATTTGGGCTGCTATAACAAGAAAAACATGAACAAAATGTCTTATAAACAGCAGGCATTTGTTTCATATAGTTCTGTAGGCTTCGAAGTCCAAGATTAAGGCACAGGCAAATTCCTTGTCAGGTGAGACTGCGGTTGTTTTGCTGTGTCCTAAAATGGTGGAGTGGGTAAGGGAGCTCTGTGGGACCTCTTTTATAAGGGCGCTAGTCCCATTTATGAGGCCTGCACCCTCATAGCCTAATCACCTCCCAAAGGCCTCACTTCCTAATACTATATCCTTGGCAGTTAGGATTTCAACTTTGGAAGTTTGGGGAGACACCAATGTTAAGACCATAGCACTGACTCTAGAACGCTATTGTGTGCCCTACTGACAAGGAAGATTCTGCTTTTTGATTCTCCTTTTGAAACTGTGTTGCAGACTAAACCTTTTGTCATATGCTTGTTGAAATACACAGGACAGAGCTGGATCTTCACAAATACACAGGACAGAGCTGGATCTTTACTAAGTTTACAGAGTAACAAATGATAGGACAATTGTCATGCCTCATTAGTAATAGGCATTTGTGTGTGACAGATTTGGGTTCGAGCCTTGAGTTTACTGGACCATACTACATAACGGTGGGTGAGATTGACTATATGACCAGAATTATGAGTTAGTCAGGCAAAAAAAGGGGTAGTAAGGCCCCTGGAAAGACGACATGGTATTTGCAAAGTACTAGGGAATTAGAACCAGAATGAAGTAAGCCCAGTAAGGATAGAGCAGTGGTTCTCAAAGTGATAAGAATTACTTGTAGGGCTTGTTAAAACACAGATCCCAGAATTTATGATTTGTTAGATTTTGGGTAGGGCAATTTGTATTTCTAACATGTTTGCATATAGTGTTGATGCTACTGGTCTGGGGACCACACTTTGAGAACCACTGGGCTAGAACATAAGGGACTATGAGGAAGATGGTAAGAATTGAATACAGAGAGGTTGGCAGGGCCTTGTAGGCCAAGTTAGGAAACTTAAATTATATCCTAGAGGGTAGTGGGGAAACCACTAGAGTGACATGACCGAGTAGATGTTCTAGAAACATCACTCTGCAATAAGAATGGATTAAGGAGGGATAAGGGGCTTGCCCCTTTTGGAGACAGGCAGAGCAGCTGGTGGCCTTGGAGAAGTAATTGGAGAAGCAGTGAGGATGCATTAGTTCCTTAGAATTGTATGGATTTGAGAAATATTTGGTAGGGGGGGCTGATAGTATTGGCAACTGGTTGGATGTGGGCAGGAGGATGGTGAGGGACAGGGACAAAATAAGGAAAGTGCCTAGGTGTGAAGAATCTAGTGGAGAGGGTTATCCATTTTGGATACGGGAACCAGAGTGCAGGAGCAATATCGATAGAAAAACACAGAGTCCATTGAATGCTGATTTCCATTATGATTTTATAGAAAAAAATCATTTGAGTTTTCTTCAAAGTAGAGCAAAAAAAGTCATGTTTATCATGATCATCGCCTGCAGGCTCTGGATTGTCCAATTTATTGTTTGTTTATTGTTAAAATACATTGTTTATTATTACATTAGCTTTTTCTGAAGAATAATCTGAGTCACGTCTCCTCCAACTTAGTACCACGAGTGATGGGACATTGGGTTCCATGATTCTGGAGCTTGAGAACTTGGTTACTGCCTTCTGCTCTAATGAGAAACATCAGTTTCTTGTGCTTCCAAACCCTATCAAGAATTTCATAACTAATGAGTTATGGTTATGAACTGGAAAAATAATTCCATCCTTTATACATGAAGAACTCTTAGGACTTAATTTAAAAAAAAGATCAACATCCTAAAAGAAAAAAAAAAAGGAAAAACAAGAAAGTTCACAGAAAAATAAAAATCTCTTTAAATATCTGAAAGTGTGCTTAAACTCACTTGTTATAACAGAATGAAAATTGAAACAGATTGGGTTATCATTTTTGCAAACATTTGAAGGTTTGACAACAAAACCTGTTGGTGATGCTTTGGGTGAAATTCTTATACATTGCAAAATGTTATAATTCTTATAGTGAGTTATGAATATCTGTCAAACACTCAAATGAAATTACACTTTGACCCAGCTTTTACTCCTTTTGATTCACTTTCAGGAATTTATTCCATAGATATATCTGCACATGTACAAAATAAGGTATGCACACGGTTGCTTTTTACAGCATTGTTTGTAATAGCAAGTAATTGAACTGGTTAAATAAACAAGGGCATACGAGGCAGCTATAAAAAAGAATTAGCAAAGTTCTCTGTGTAATGATATGAAGACGTCCAGAAATTATCCTTTGGTAAAGGGAATATGCAGACCCCAGTGTAGTCAGCTACCTTCTATGAAGTAAAGGGAGAAAATAAGGTCCCTGTCCCTCACCATCCTGCCCACATTCAGCCAGTTGCCAATACTATCAGCGCCCCCTACCAAATATTTCTCAAATCCATACAATTCTAAGCACTAAATGCATCCTCACTGCTTCTCCAATTACTTCTCCAAGGCCACCAGCTGCTCTGCCTGCCTCCAAGAGGGGCAAGCCCCTTACCCCTCCTTAATCCATTCTTATTGCAGAGTGATGTTTCTAGAACATCTACTGGGTCATGTCACTCCAGTGACAGGTATCAACTTGTATTTATATATTGGAAAGAGGGGCATCAGGCTGGCTCAGTCAGAGGAGCCGGCAACTCTTGATCTCACAGTTGTGAGTTCGAGCCCCACGATGGATGTAGAGATTACTTAAAAACAAAATCTTTCTTTAAAAAATTGGAAAGATTTTTATTTTTATAAATGAGAAACTAAAAAATTGGTTCCTGTAAATGGGGCAGATGGGACAGGAAGAGACTTCTCAATGTATACCTCTTTATATCAGCTTGATCTTTGACGTGTAAGAAGAAATGTCTATGAACATAAATGACCCATATTTTGGATGAAATTCATGGACAAACAGGATGTGGAGGTGCTGCTGCTCCTACCACTTCCCATGTCAATGTGAACATTTGTTTCAAAGAATTACATACCACGTGTGACACTGTGCTGCAATGGGACACCAGATGTATCCACAACCCCTGAATTTAACTTGTGCTCTGGAATGCTGTGTGAAGGGGGCCATGGGAGATTGGAGGCAAGCAAGGAACATTTCTTGTCGTTCACATTGAGTAATATCTGATGAGCACTTACAACTACTTATTTGGCACTGAAGACGTATTGTGGACATGATACCCTTGCCTTCAAGGAGCGTACATTCAGGGTTGGTGGTGGTGGGGGGAGATATATTTGTAGGAGGGAAGGAGGATAGAAAAGAAGGAGAGGAGGGAGGGATGGGGAAGGAAAAAAGGGCAAAGTTAATCAATTGTTTCATATTCTTTTATGAAGTGGTCGGCCAAGTGTGGCCTCAAGAAGAGACAGCGAAACAATTTATTGTATTTATAGGTCCTAGAGACAGGAGGTAGGGTACACCATGGCATTAAATGTATTAAAATACTTCTTTGAGTGAACTGAAAGTTATTCTGCTTGCAATTATAAAAATTAGATAGTTTTTTTTTTTTCTCTTCTTCTCTGCCTTCTGTTTTACGGAATAAAAATCCTCAAAACCAGGAGCAGAACACTAAGAAAGCTGTTGGGGTTCTCTCAACTCTCCTTCCACACTCAGAAATACTTCCGTGAAGGGGCTCCTGAGTGGCTCTGTCCGTTAAGCATCCACCTTTGGCTCTAGTCATGATCTCACAGTTGGTGAGTTCGAGCCCCAAGTCAGGCTCTGTGCTGACAGCTGAGAGCCTGAAGCCTGCTTTAGACTCTGTGTCTCCCTCTCTCTCTGCCCCTCTCTCATTCTCACTCTGTCTCTGTCTCTTTCAAAAATAAATAAACAGTAAGAAAAAAAAAAGAAATCCTTCTGTGGAAAAGCTGAATGAGGAATGACAATTATAAGTAGCTAAAGACAGGAGGGAGTGCATACTTTGGTGGTGGGTGCTGTTTAATTTTTCATTGCTTTGTCGGATAGACATTCACCAGCCTAGTTAAGTTGTGAATCCAAGATGAGATTCAAACTGAGCAAATCAAAGTTTAAAAAAAGGATTAGCCTCAGAGGAGTTATCATAATCCATCCATATATACAATGAGAAAAAAAATATTGTATCACAGCTTATTTAATTTCCCTTGTTCATGTATTAGGGGTTCATGTTCACATTTAGCTGTTGTAAAGGAGCTGAGGTTTTGTGAAAAAACAAAATGATATTTGTCACGGCACATGATGTCAGATTGAAAAGAATGAAAACACACACACGCCTATGGAACCTGGATCCGCCTAGTGGTGACATATCCTAACTGCAGTTTCAGTCCTTTTGAATGACAGCTTCTTAATAACCCAGTATATGATCACCGTAAGATTACCATATATAAATGCAGCCTTTGTGATTAGATGAAACAAAATACCTGGCTCACACAGACCAAAATCAGAGTTTATTTTAAAAACTCTCTTTGCATTTCTAAGATAAATAATATATGAGCTTATTCAATTATATTTACTTTTGCCCAAATGAGATTTCTAACAAATACAACAGAAAACAAGTTTATTTTACGCCTACTGTATTCTACTTTTCATGCATGTAGATTTTTACATAGTCACTGTTATCATCTAAAACATATGCTTCTTGGTTTTGGATCTCTAGTGAACAATATTTAATCTTGCTTTATTCATCTGTTCACTTATGTTTTTTCTTATGGATAATGAAAACAATCATTATTTTAGCATGAAATAGTTCCAATATATGTGAGTAAGAGACTACTTTAAGATGTAAATAAAAACACAGGTCAAGTAGACAGAGGCCAAGGTTAAGAATAGTTCTACAGTTTACATTTAAAAGTCATTAAGGGGCACCTGGGTGACTCAGTCAGTTAAGCATCTGACTCTTGATCTCGGCTCAGGTCTTGATCTCACAGTTTGTGAATTCGAGCCCCTCCTCAGGCTCCGCACGCATGGCACAGAGCCTGCTTGGGATCCTGTCTCTTCTTCTCTCTGCCCCTCCTCAGCATTGGCTTGCTCTCTCGCTCTCTCTCTCTCAAAATAAATAAATAAACTTAAAAAAAAAAGTCATTAAAAGATTCATCGAGAGGCAGAACTCACCCTGATACCTAAAAAAACCCAGAAGAGGGGCACCTGAGTGGCTGAGTCGCCAGCTAAGCGTCTGACTTCAGCTCAGTCCATGATCTCGCGGTTCGTGGGCTCGAGCCCCGTGTAGGGCTCTGTGCTGACAGCGTGGAGCCTGGAGCCTGCTTCCAATTCTGTGTCTCCCTCTCTCTCTGCCCCTCCCCTGCTCACACACTGTCTCTGTCTTTCAAAAATGAATAAATGTCAAAAAAATTTTTTTAAATTAAAAAGCCCAGAAGAAAATATATAATAGGCAACAGAGTAAATAAGGAGATCCCCATTAGTTCCCTGGCAGTAGCTTCCTGTAGTGGGTAACATTTCTATTTCTTCCTGTAGTGGGTAACAGTACAGCCTCTGGCAGCAGAAATAGATGGAGAGTCACCCCTCACTAGGAGATGAGCTAGAACATCTGTGAAATGTTAATAGTTATGTAATATCAACACCTATTCCCTCAGGACTGTAATTAGGATTCAATGAGATTATGAATGTACCATTTTTGGTGCATTATCTGGAAAATATTTTGATGATAACGATGCTGACAGTGGAAAAAAAGTACGAGAAGAAAAGTGACTTGGTAAGCTACAGTGGATAGAAACACATGCAAGTCTCTCTCCAGGGCTTAAGATGATTTTAACAGGACATTCAATGAGTGGAAAGAACTTTCCTCTGAGAGGCAGACACCCTTGGCCCTGTCCCTAGCATTGCCAGGACTGACTGTGTGGCCCTGGACAGCTGACTTCATCTCTCCTCGAGAAGTTCACAGTGGTGTTCAAATGGGGAGGTGCCATGGCCTGCCAGCGCCAACGTTTCATCTCCTCTTTGTAGGTAGGTGTGCTCCCATTCAGGAAGAGAGCTGATGGAACGCTCCATACTCATTGAGAATTCCAGCTGCAATATTTAGTTAATTCTTTGTTCCATTTTATTCAAAGAAAGAGCTCATTTACATTCAGCTTTCACTGGAAGAAATTAACATTGCCATGCCTGCCGATCTCAAGGAAACCCCCGCAAGGAAAGGGCCACTTTCCCATTCCCCTCCTGAGGAAATGCCTTGAGAATCAAACAACAGGCAAAACTTGGATTTCAGTTAGCCTTTAATAGAACTCCAACTTGTTAACGGTAAACAAAGATGTAAGTAGAAAACATCCTAATGTTATCTATCAGTAGTTCTGAACAGTCACAGTGGTCACACTGTTGGAGCTGACATCACTCACATTTTAAGGAAATGCAGTCTACCCTGTTTCAGTGGAATGCAAGCTCTGGCAGTTGGAAGGCAGAGAGATGAGGCTTATTTTGTTCACTGTATTCACTTGACTGGAAGGAGCTGTATTCTCTCTCCTTTACTCGGCAGTTTTAAACACTGTCCCTTTTCCTTTTATACCTTTTATATTAAAAGTGCTATCAGAACTGAAGGGGCCTTTCCTTGCTGGAATAAATTTAACTATATGTGTCATACATTTCTGGGTCCATTGTTCATGGTTAAATCCCCACAGAATTAGCAATTCATAGAAAATCAATTGTTAAAAGAAGTTAGCACACTTGTATACCAAAGGTACAATTTAGAGCTCACAATAAAGGGCTCTGTGGTATAAAGTGCCTATGAGCAACTTCCTATCATACACTGAGGCCACAGAACTTCCCTGGAGAACAGATCCGTTGTTGGCATAAACAGTAGTCACGGTAGGCTTCTCAGATAGAATATTCTGGATGCGGAGAACCTATTCACGGGAAACAAAAGATTAATATAGAACTGCCATACACCCATGTCACTCAATCACCAATAATCCCTGTCTTCCACAGTGACACAATGATTAAGAGGACATGCTGTTGAAAACAGCGGTTACCAATCTTTTTAATGTTTAAATGAAAGTACTTTTGTTTAAATCTTCAAAGAAAGTACTTTCTTAAACCATTTAGTTGTGCATGCCAACACAGGATTTACTGTTATTACAGTAATTGAGCATTAATGGAAATACTTCCACACCAGTGTGAGTACTTTCACACTACTCTAGCAGGAGCAGAAGTCATGTCATGGGGTGAGCTGACAATAAGCCAGGTATTTGAAATTGCCAGTATACCACACAAGGAGGGCACATGTCTTTATAGAAAATGCCTTTTGACTAGTTTCCACCATAATTTAATACATCAAGAGATTATCTTTCTAAAAGTATTTGAATATGTGAAATTCTGCCAATTATTGGCTTAGAGCATTACAAAATCACTGCATAAGTTTATTGAATTATTGGCTTAAAAGGGCTAAACAAACCATCCCTGTGACAGTTTACTGTATTACTAGTTCAAGAGGACTTGAATAATTAAAGTTGAAAAATTAAGGTTTAAAAAATATGAAAAACCTCTGATGACGGAGGATTGTTCGGGTCATAAATGAAGAGCTTCTGGCCATTAGGATGACAGCCTACCAAGATGTCCCCCGAGGAAGGATCGATAGATAAATTATCCACTAGTGTATCCAACTTGAGTACCTTCCAAATGAAAAAATGTCAATATCTAAATGACATGAGAAACTTGATTAAATAATTTAGGGCTAACCTTTCTTGCCTCTTTACGTGTGGGAAAATTATACACAGCTCCCTGCTTCCTCCCTTTTAGTACCAATATTGCTTAAAATAAATTTAATAAACTGGTTTAGAGCCACTTTTCATCTTCCCTGAAATTAAGAAAGTTAGGGCGATAATCAATCTCTCTAAAAAATGGACTCCTTTTCCCTTAAAAGATGCACAATGATCAGTTAGCTCAAGGAACTCATTCAAAGCAAAATAGGAAATTCTTAATCAATCTAAAATATGCGTTGTCAAGCAGGAAGAAAATAATAATGGCGTGGAACCCAATTTCTACCTTCATTTATTATTGAAAGAGCTGACAATGTGCATAAATCTTCATTGCGGAATCCATCTATTAGTCTTTTCAATTGTGGAAATTCTTATTGGAATTCATTGGGTACTATCAGTCCTTCATGGAATGGGCTTTAAATCTGATGCAAATATCACTCCCAACCCTCTGCTGCATGTAATCACTCAGTCCTTGTGACTGCTGGGGACAGGAGACTTGGCCTGTTTCAGGGAGGAAATATTTAAAAACCCAGAACAGCAACATTGGCCTCATATTCTGTTCTAAGGGAAGTATTGTTGTAATACAGTATAACTATGTAATTACAAAGTGTAATAGGTTAATGTCTACCTTATATATGTAAATTAAGTATTTTACCTTCAATTGAGTTAAGTTCATATTAGGGTGTTTTTCCAAAACATGAATTTCATGAGCCAGAATATCAGCAACATAGATGTACCTTCACAGAAACGACACATTGGTTAGAGTTCTGAGCGGGTATAAAGCTTCGTTAACACAGTATGGAAGAGTAAGTCTTAATAACCTGCCAAGAAATTAATCAATGATGGGCCCTCGAGGACTGCTTGATAAAGGTCAATTTTTATTTAAAAAGTAAGCTTTCAAAATCAATTCATTGTTGCTATAAACAATCACGGAATTGCTTAAATTATTTTTCAAAAGGTTTGTAAGGGGAAAAATAATATTTTTCTGTGGTATTTGCTGCCGAAAGGACAACAAAACAAAAGCTTTTATGTTCCACAATATAATTTGATATTTCTAGGCATTATTTTCAGGTAGAAATATATGGAACAGGACACACTTTATTATTTATTAATAGTCATTCACATTTGATAAAATATTTATTAACATATTGAGAATTTTAAGAGTAAGAGATAAGTATCTATTCAGAGCAATCCGACTACATCTAAGGACGGTGAATTAATGGACTCCTTTACGGTAATTTTACTCGTCGAATTGACTGTTCCGTGGCAACCGTTCTATTGAGCAATTATCTTGTGTAAAGCCATGAACTCAGTATTGTGACAGACATAAAGAAGAGGCAGCCTTTTTCTAAAAAGTTCATAGTGTGTTGGGATGATCAGACTGGTTCATACACATTAAACAAATAATATAGCATGATTGGTACCATGAAAAATCCTTCAGGTCTAGAGACTGAAGAAGTATCTAACTCCTGAGAACACAGGCTTCACAAAGGAAACACATCTGCAGTGGATATGGAAGGAGAGACTGGATTTGAGGAAATGAGGACAAAGCACCTTCTAGGCAGAAAACATGTGAGCAAAGGCCCAGGGGCAAGAAGGAGAGAGGCATATTTGCAAAATAATGAGTTCTTTGTCTAAAGCAGGGTAAGTAGGAAAACAGTCGAAAAGGGAAGTTGAAGTTCGCCTATTAAAGAAAGTCTAACCCTTTAGCTTGCCTTGATTTGATAAGCAATTGGGTCCCACTGAATTTTTAGAATAACAAAGTGGCATAATAACAAATGGTCAGTTCCATTCAACAAGTACTGCGCATTTGCTCTGCACCTGGCAGTGCTCAGCAGGAGAAGTCAAAGGGAAGCACACAGAGCTCCCTCTCTTGGAGGGCCTCAAAGGCTAGCGGAACACAGAACAACAAAACTAACAACAACGCCAAAAAATGGAAGTGGACTGAAAACAAGTTGGAAGAAAGTCTAATACGCTAGCCCGAGAGGCTGACGACCTAAACCAGGCAGGTGTCCGAGGGAAAGAAAAGGGGACTCGAATGAGAGCAGAAGCCCCTGTGGATAGGAAGGTGAAAGAGAAGGAGTTAGAGCTGAATCCTCTTTCATTATGATTGTTTTTAGCCAGGGTGCTGGAAAAGGTTGATGCCCTCATAACTGAAAGATGACAACAGATTTGGCAGGAGAGCTACAGACAATTTAAATGATTCCACATTCATTTTCTGTAATCAACAAAAAAGTAGAAATTGTGTCATGAAAAACGACACTTAGTTGTCAAGAAATGCCAAATTTCTTTCCTGTTACATTTGTAGTCATTAAATTGTTCAGTGTGCTCAGGCAGTAAAAGGGAAAGTTAATAAAACTTAGTATCCTTTCCGTATGCCATGGTTGGCCATATAGAGAGAGTGAGATAACTCAGGAGGGAAGCGATTTGGCAACATCTATACAAGGTTACATGTAAAGGGATCACTCCTTGAGTAAGTGGTTCTATTTTGAGGGGTTTGTTCTACCAAAACATTTGTACAAATGTGCAGAGAGGAAGGGTTCACGGCAGTACATGTAGCCAGTGCCCAGCTGGCATCTGAACTCAATTCTCTCTGTATCATCCCCAAACCTGAAGGTGTATGATGCTATCATGCTCCCTAAGGGGGCTGTTCCTTAAAAATATCTGGAGGAATGCTGACAAAGTGGAGCCTGCTTGGGATTCTCTCTCTCCCCCCTCTCTCTCTCTCTCTGGCCCTCTCCCACTCATGCTTGCTCGCTCGCTCTCTCTCAAAATTAATAGATAAACTATAAAAAATATTGTAAAAAATATCTGGAGAAGGTTCAGTGGTAAATGAGAAATATAAATAGTTTTCATTTAAAAAAAAAACAACAGAAAAGAACCTACCTACATACCCATTAACAGATTAATTGGTTAAATTAGTTTAGGATCATGGCTATAACGGAATAATGTGCAGCCAGTAAAACAGAGACATATTTCTTTAAGGGAAACACCTACCTCATACTTGAATATGTATATGTAAATATGGTCCCACCACTTCATAAAAACTTACATTTGTAAAATTAAGTTCTACAATGATATATACCTAAATTTAGATATTGTATGTAAACACATAATATTTACACACACACATATATACCACAGACCAAAATAATATCAAGAAAGCTTTTTACACTAGAAAACAGAAGCAAAGTGAAGAATTTGGCCCCGCACCACAACTAAGGAGAAATGAAGAAGATACTCTTATAAAGAGTCATACTTTTTATCGGGTGAAGTATTGATCCCATTTGCTGCATCAAATCCTTCTGCTACCACTTTAACTTCACTTGGACTGTAGTAAACAACATTTGCCCAGTGTAAGTTCAAGTATGTTTCCAAATACTTTAAGAAAGGATCAGAGAAATAGTGGTCATTGGTGGCGTAGAAATGTGCCGGTCCAACAGCTATGATATCATTTACACTGAAAGAGAGAAAATATGTGTGAGACAAAGTAAGAAGCCAGCTGGTCGCCATATTAAAGATTGAGTCTCTAAAAGGCGTACATAGTATGTGCTTTAAATTTGTCGGTCAAAGCCTTCCCAGGAAAAGCTCAGCGAAAATCGTATGGCTGTAGCCACATGCAATCTACCGTGATCCCATTTTTGCCGAGAACAGTTGCGTACGGTAACAGGTCATTAGAAGACAGGTCATTGAGCAATTACGGCAGGACTATTATAAAAGAAAAGAGAACTTGGTGCCAATAGGGTATGTTTTTTTGACAGCAAGAAAGGTAGGGTCTGACAACAATAAGAAAGGTTACAGCTGTCTGGAGTACAGAGCGGGGTAGAAGCTCACTGGCTGGTGAGCCGCTTAGGCCGTCAGTAACATTTACCTCGCTTCCATTTACTCAGTGGCTGGATTTTCCTGACTTCCTCCGCTTAGCGATTAGTCAAAGTCAAGGCCGACTGTTCAATTTCTACCTGACTCACAAAGCCGACCTGCCAAGACTGAGCGGCCACTCGATAAAACACTTGCAGAGAGGTGGATGATGAAATTGCCACAGTACAAAGCTTCAGGTGAGAGGATTTATACTCGAAAAACAATTACATTTTTAAAACCAGTTAGGCAAGGGCGTTATTAAATTTAAATGCCAATTACCCTATGCAAAAATTTCTGAAAGGGCTGCTTTCTTCTTGTTAAGTGGAAAACAGAGCTACAGGGAAGGTGAGTCCCCTCTTTCTGAAAGAGTCCCGTGCTACAGAGGCTGCCTGGACAGTGTTCGTGCTCCGATTTATCCGGACGTGCATCTTTGAAAGAACGATTGGAAGTCCCATGCACAAGTCCCAGACAGAGATGGAGAAATTAAAAATATTCATCAAGTTCAGATTTAAAAGAAGCAGTAGGCTAACGCAAGCTGCGCCGGGACGATACACGTGATTCTCTTTTGGCCACATTATCAAACGGCTGTATCTTTGGGAAGTAGGAGTGATGCACTTCCAGTTCGAATCCCTCCAATTCTGTGCAGCCATTAGCCCACGGCCACCACTACCCCTGTGAAATCACTTTGTATCAGTCCCATACAAAGCACACAGACTTCATTTAAAGCAGGCCATGCCTCCTCGTCAGGACAAGTCTTAGTATTTGGATGACGAGTCATCTGAAATGGCAGGTGACAGCAGGAAAAACAGGGAGGTTTGTCTTCTACTCTCAAGGTGGCCCTGAAGAGTATCTCCTCTGTAATCCAGTGTTTTATCATTTCTCAAGGGAGTCCTCACAGAACACTGGTTATTATGAGTGCCAGTGACTTTCCCTGCTCTACAAGAAAGCTACACACACACACATACACACACACACACACACCCACACACACACACACTTATGTATGTGTATACGTACATATATTTTACCCCCTCTCAAGGCTGAGAGGACCATCATGGGGAATATATGGAAATGCCAGAGATAAATCAGAGAATGAACAAAAGGACTGAGTACCTTGGAAGAAGTTCATGTTTGATTGTTTTTAGATGCAAAAGAGAATTTTCTTCTTCTTCAAATTTAAAAATTTCCACTGTATTCTTGAATTCTGGGTGGTTTACAACAAAGAGATAAACTGTGTCATCTAAAGAAGTGAAAGAACAGAGTTAATTTACAAGACATAACCATAGGACCTCTGGGCAGACACTGACATTTAAATACCACAGGCCAGGAAAGGTTGAATGTATAAACTGTTAGACGACCTAACGGATCATTCTTCTTCCCCTTCTCTCCCATCACCATCTGGCTGGTGTTATTTCTGATCGTTGGTCCCCTGACCTTTAAGAAAGTGTGTTTCCCACTCCATGTACAGAATTCATGAATAATCTGTTTATAGTTTAATTCAGAAATATAGCTCTCTTTTAATGCAATAATCATAGGTCTGTGAAAAAGGTTATGAAATCTAAACATTCTCTCAGGTGTTAACTGTTAGAAATTTCAAATGTAGCCTAGGTTGCTGCTAGCTGGAGAGGCAAGTGATCAACTTATTTGTATGAAGAATACAGAAATAATTCATGAGTTAATTGTCCTTCTTTTACTATAGATATGATCCAAATTATTTTCCACAGTCATTTGCAAACCATGATAAGTTTCTTAATGTGAGTGGCTCATCAGCTCTTACCTCGGTCTATGAAAGTGCTGATACCATGTGGATTAAACGAAGCCAAATTGAACCCGCGGCTGATTCTTAATTCCAGCGCCCTCGGGTTTTCTTCTTTTAGATCCATCATTAGTATCCCTCCAGGCTTATCTGGGGAAAAGCTGTGGAGTCCTGGACATTTTAAACCCTTTCAAAACAGAGGAAAAAGTTAAATATAGAGGCTTAAGTGGACAGTATAAATAAAAGATAAATAGATCCTTTGGTTAAAGGTGGTGGCACTAAAGCTACAGACAGCAAGAAAGCAGAGAGGGAACAATAGAAAAAATAGGAATTGGGGGCTAGTGAGCTGCAAGATCAATAAGAAATGATTTTTCTGAGTTGAGGCACAAGATTAGGGGGATAGTCTCTTAAGAGAATAACCAGAAGGTTGGTGGCCTGGGAGATACCAGACAGAGCTGAGGGTGGGGAGAAGTGAAAGTTTATATATGGACTGAAGTCTTGGTGAATAGTTTCAGTCTCACTGAAACCTGTCTCACACCCCAGATTTAATCCGTCAGGAAATCCTGTTGACTTTAACTTGAAAATATATCCCTTCATAAGGATGTGAACATTCCTCCCGACCTTTTCCATGACTGCCCTGGCCCAAACCACCACCACAATTGTGGCAATAGCCTCACAACTGCCCTTTCTGCTTTTTTCTGGCTTTTCCCTCTGGAAGACTGGACTCCTGTCAGCATCCAAATTATGCCAGATGATGTCACGCCTCTGATCAAAACTCTGTCTCACTCAGATTAAAAAGTGGAAGTTCTTATGATTTACTAAAGATCCTATATGATCTGCCCTGCTCACCCTCCTGCACCTTCCCTGACCCCAAGCCCTCTAGGTCTCTGCCCCCATCTCCTATTGGCCTCTGGCCTACTGGCTTCCCTGATGGTCTTCAAACAAACCAGGCACGTTCTCGTCTCAGGCCCTTTATATCCATTGCTCCCTCTGCCTGAGAATGCTCCCCACCTCTCCACCCCCACCAGATATCTAGGGCTCCTAGATTCTTTATCTCTATGTCAAATGTCACTTACTGCCATTTGACATAGATGCATTTTTACACATCCATAAATGGCAGCCTGACCACACCCTCAGCACGGCTGTCCCTTTCCACTGCTCCACCTTCCTTTATTTCTTGTGAAAGTACTATCACCATCTGACACATATTCATTCTCTCCCCATTGGAACATGAGCCAGGACTTTGCCTCCTTTGTTTGCTGCTAGATGCCAGGGACCTGAGCAGTGCCTGGCATATAGTTTGTCCTTTTCCCACTGATTGCAACTATCACCTTTATCATGTACTAGATCCCTCTTTATATATTGATCTGTTTGGGGACTCATGCCTATTCCTGTACCAATATACCACTTTTTAACTCTATAGCTTGATTTATAAGATACATATATACAGGACAATATATATATACAGCCAGTATGTTTATAGTGAGTCCCCATATCCCACACTTCATTGTTTTAGCTTCACAAAATTGTCTTAAACATTTCTGCTCATTTCTTTTTCCGTATACATTTTGAAAATTAACTTGCTGTTCTGAATGGAAAATTATTATTTTTATTTTTATGACTATTACATTTTCTATTTGGTTTTTCCTAGTGCATGGGAAAGCCAGGGAGTTTTACATGTTCATTTTGAATTGTCTGATGCAACCATTTCACTGAACTCTCTCCTCCCTCAGGTCGAAACAGTCTGTTAGTTGAATCTCTTGGATTGTTTAAAAAGCAGGTAATGACGATGTCTGAAAATCATGGCAGTTCTGACTTTTTTTTCAACCTCATATTTTTTTCTAGTTTTATTGGGTTATTAAGAACTCTAGAGGAGAGGCACCTGGGTGACTCAGTCAGTTAAGCATCCACTCTTGATTTCAGCCCAGATCATGATCTCACAGTTCGTGAGTTCAAGCCCCATGGGCTCTGCGCTGACAGCACAGAACCTGCTTGGGATTCTCTCTCCTCTCTCTCTCTCTCTCTCTCTCTCTCTGCCTCTACCCCACTTATGTGTGCTCTCTCTCCAAGTAAATAAACTTAAAAAATTTGTTTTAAATTAAAAAAATAATAATAAAAAGAGCTCTAGTAGATTGCTGATGGTCACAGTATTTGGGGGGCATTGTCTCCCTTTTTTAAACGTTCATGGGAAGGCTGCACCAGTGGTAATGTTGCACCACTGAGAATGATGTTTGCCATAGGTTTCAGAGAAATTACCTTCTATTTCTAGTTTTCTAGGATCCTTCAGTCAGAAATGAAATGTTGAATTCTTATTCAGTGTTTTCTCGGGACTTGCTGAAATGACCTCAGTCTCTTCTCTTTCAAATCTTTTCAGTCACATTTAAAAGAGTATACAAAAATTAAGCCTCATTGTGTGTACAAAATTGAACATACCAGGAATTCTCCCCAATTTAAAAAAATCTATCAAAATGCTCTAACCCCAAGGCTGGCAGGCTCAGTAAGCAGAAAACGGGAATTGTACTATTGCTACATGGTAGTGCCACTTCTATTTCGGATCGCTGTCCCATAAACAGGAGCATGACTTCAGTGCACAGAAAGCAGGGATGGTGATAACTACTCATGATTATTTTAATATTCCCCATCATGTAAATCCGTTTTTTTATTCTTTTTAGAAGTCTTATTTATTTTTACTTGCAGCAACATATACATACCAAAATTTACCACCTCTACCATTTTAAGTGTAGAGTTCAGTAGTGTTAAGTACACTCGCGTTGTCATTTAAATCTTTTTTTTTTGTATTCTATTCTGTGTCATGCAATTCTTCAGTAAGGGTGATGTGGGATTGGAGGTAACCCTCAAACCAAAGCTGTGGAAAATGTGGAACAGTACGAGTTAGACGGGCTAACATGCTTGGAGGAAGAACACCTGCCATGAGATACACATTACTCGTTTAGAAAGGCATGCATTCTGGGAAATAGTAGAGACAAGGCTGAGTAATTTAAAAAACAGCAGTAAAGTGGGATTATTTCTAAATTTGAAAAAAATCAAAGACAGTCATATAACCAAGGAAGAACAAAAAAGCTGAAGGATTCCATTGACATGCCTACAAGAGCACTCTGACTGTTCTAAGCCCCTCTGTGAAAATGGCTATAGATTTATGTGCTTGGAGACCTCAATCCTCCTAATTCAGATTTATTCCTGTGGTGGTTGAGACCTTGAAACAGGTGAGTTCTGGATTACACAAAACTCTGAGAACACTTCCTTTGCAAACAACAACAACAAAACCCAAAAAACCGAAAAGGAAAAAAAATCACACACACACACACACACACACACACACAAACCAACAAGTGGTCTCTACTTTCCTCAGGAGTTTTGCACCTGTAGTTATGATTAATTTTGAGGAGGAATCCCAGTGTTTTCTTCTAAGCCAACAGACATATGTGCAAGCGTGTGCTTCCAAACAAACAACCTAGAGACCTACTAGAAATATCGTTTTACTCATTCTGTGTAGGTAATTAAAGCTTGTCTTTTGAAACTGTATTTTTTAAATTTCATATAAATATGAGTGTTTCTGCCAAAGCCTACAGCGTTTCTTTTTTCCCTCGGTGGTAACAACCAGCTGCTCAGTCTTTCACCTAAAAACCATCAGGAACCTGAAGAGTGTTCTAACCCTCATTCTCCTCTAAGCCAAGTCCTCTCAGCTTTGCCATATGTCTCACCACTTGCTTCATTAGTGCTGTGACTCTTCGAAAGTCCCTCTATGGTTTACACATCTGAGTCTCAGAGCCTGAAAACGATGGGTGCTGAGAGGGAACAGAATCATTACAGGCTGCCTTCAAAGTCTGATACGTCTTGGGACGCCTGGATGGCTCAGTCAGTTAAGCAACCGACTTCGGCTCAGGTCACGATCTCATGGTTTGTGGGTTCGAGTCCCGCGTCGGGCTCTGTGCTGACAGTTCAGAGCTCAGAGCCTACTTGGGATTCTGTGTCTCCCTCTCTCTCTGCCCTTCCCCCACTTGAATTCTGTCTCTCTCTCTCTCTCCCTCTCTCAAAAATAGATAAACATTAAAAAAAAAAAAAAGAAAGTTAGATACATCTTCTTCAAGAAAAACCAAACCCACAATGATGCCACAGACAGTCACTGGCGCCCAGGCCAGGGAAGAAAGGTGATCAGAACTCCCTTATCTCCCACTTACAGTTTTCCAATTAAAAGCTACTGGTGAAGGCCAGCACAGAGTTAATTTTAAAGTCTTTCTACTGTATGCCCAGAAGAGTGACTATTTTTCATCTTCTCAGAATTAAGGCAAAAGTGAAGGGTATAAATAAACTTAGTTGATGATTTTCCACTTATGAGAGGCTATTCAAGGGGAAAAAGGAAAGAAAGAAAAAAAAAAGCCTTGGTCTGGGAAAGTTGGTATACTGTTTGAAAATAATAAAAGCAAGAGTATGAGCTTAAAATGGAGGATTAAATGGAAAGAAAGATAGATGCTATATTTATTTTATTTTATTTTATTTTTTTTAATGTTTATTTATTTTTGAGAGAGAGAGACAGAGCGTGAGTGAGGAAGGGGCAGAGAGAGAGGGGAGACACAGAATCTGAAGCAGGCTCCAGGCTCTGAGCTGTCAGCACAGAGCCTGATGCGGGGCTTAAACTCACAGACCATGAGACCATGACCTGAGCCAAAGTTGGACACAACCAACTGAGCCACGCAGGTGCCCCAATAGATGTTATATTATAAAAAAATATAATGTAGGAGCTCCTGGGTGGCTCAGTCGGTTAAGCTTCCAACTTCGGCTCAGGTCATGATCTCACAGTTCGTGGGTTCAAGCCCCGCGTTGGGCTCTGTGCTGACATCTCAGAGCCTGGAGTCTGCTTTGGGTTCTCTGTCTCCCTCTCTCTCTCTGCCCCTCCCTGTTTCACAGTCTATCTCTCTCAAAAATGAATAAATGTTAAAAAATTAAAAAAAAATAAAAGAATATAATGTAGTACGGTATATCCATAATGCCCCAAATATCCTTTTTAATAGCAAACTTTTGAAACACAGATTGCATTGGAATATTTCAGTGCAATGCAGCAGGCACGTAAACAGCAGTTAGTCAACTGGCAAAGACTTGTTTATCTCTACATTTGGATAAGTTTGAAGACATTTTCCAAACCTCATTTACATGGTCTTTTTTGTTCAAAACATATTTTTGAAAGTGAGGAATTAGAAAAACAAGTTACTGTCCTACAGGCCTCGTCAAACTCTCTTGTACCTCCTCCACTGAGACTGGGGAAGGAAGGAGATACTCACCACACTAAGGAAAGCCAGACCATTGGGAAGTATGTCAATATCATCTGCGCCAGCTTCTGCAAGTCCAAGAAACAGATAAATGTTATGTTCAAATTCCATTATTTGTTAGATATAGCATAACGGGGGCTTTCTTCGCTTTATCAATGCCTGAATTTTTAGGAATAGTTCCAATTTTTTTCTGAGGAAGCACTCTCTTTAATACCCATCCATCGAAATCCCTTCTTGCAGTGAAACTCTAACTTTAAATGGTAGATATTGTATGTTTACCAAAATCAAAGTCAAGTAATCACCACATTTCCAGCTATAATACAGAAAAAGTTGACATCTGTACCCTCTTATGATAGACATCCAGATGTCTGTACAAAAGTAATTGACAACAGGGGAATATTACTTTCAGAGTGAAGGGCTCATACTCATTTAACCATGCAAATATCCTTGTCCCTTTCTCTGCTCATTCAATCTGAAGCAAACACAGACATTTCTCTCATTAACAGAGATAAAACACCTGGGATTATATATTCCCTCTTTTAAAAACAATGTCTGCTTGTTCTCATAAGCAAAGAAAGCTTTCCATTTAATCTTTAAATTTAGGCTTTAAACTATAGAAAACAACTAGCAAAAGAAAATTAATGAAAAATACCAGGCACCTAAGCCAGTTGAATCTTCTAACGCATGTCTCTGAGCAGGCTACAATTACTATTGATTGTTTATTGATTGTCTGCAGTGCACTCTACACAGCACAGCAAATAATTAGACATAAGACTTTCCCAGTGGTCTCACTGTGTAAATTCTGCAGACAGATAATAGACCCAAACACAAGAAAAGAGGAATAAAAATGGCTTAGATTAAGCCAAATCATGACACATTCTTTGAGTCCGCAAAATCCAATCTTCCCCTTTAAGACTTCTCCAAAGGATTTCTCCAAGATTATTTCTAGGTTGTCAAAAACAGACAGCATCTACCCAGCCATTTTGGTTTTGATTCACGAGTTTGCATTTGGCCAGTTGCCTCCAGTGTCGCTGGCTCTATCATAGTGGAGAAAAGCAAAAGAAAATAAAAATACCAAGAAGTTCACTTTGTAAAGATGACTGCAATCATGAATACATGCAATGCCTGTTCCTTGGCAAGAAGCATATATATATATGCTTAAGCATAGTATGGTAGAGGAGTTCTTAGCCAGGGTCTGTGGATTCCTAAGGAGCCACAAATGGGTTTCAAAATCTATGAACTCACTGAAATGTTATGCAATACAAAATGTCATCTGTATGTACGGCTGAGAAATCCTATGAAAAGGATCCTTGACTTTCAGCAGGTTGAAAAAAGGGTCTGTAATACCCCGAAGTTAAGAATCACTAGACTCTAGTCCCAGGGTGGCTCTCAACTGGTAAAGAGCAGGGACCAGGGGACTCTACACCACATGTATGTATGTATATGCAACCACAAACATACAAACACACACACTCACATGCACCTGTCAGTCCAAGTTTTGCTTTCTAGACCCATTTAGTAGGAAGTTAATTAAATAACATTTGTTGTTTCTGAAAAATTACTTGAAATAATTTCAATGTGTACATGCTTATACGACATAGAACAAGAAAAGACACACAGAAAAAAATTAACAATGTTTCTGTGGGTGGTAAGATTATGAGTGATTTTCATTTCTTCTTTATACTTTTCTTTGGTTGAAATTTTCTACAAATAATAGTATTGTTTTAGTAATCAAGAAAATAACAATGTTTTTAAAAGATATTTTCATTTCAACTACATTGTAACTTTTTTCTGTTTGATCCCATCACCTAATTCCAAGGAAAAAAAAAGCCTTATCTGTAGCTTTCTTTAGAATATTTTCCAGATCTGGGGCGCCTGGGTGGCTCAGTCAGTTAAGCCTCCGACTTCGGGTTAGGTCGTGACCTCACAGCTTTTGACTTTGAGCCCTGAGTCGGGCGCTGTGCTGACAGCTCAGAGCCTGAAGCCTGTTTCGGATTCTGTTTCCCTCTCTCTGCCCCTCCCCCAATCATCCTCCATCTCTCTCTCTCTCCTTCAAATAGAAATAAACATTAAAAAAAAGAATATTTTCCAGATCTACTCCCTCCATCTTCATTTCTATATCCATTACTACAACAGAATTTCATCATTTCATATCACCTCTTTGGTGTGATTACTGTAAGCGTAGTCAATGCTGGAGAAATTTTTTTTCTCCTCTAATGTAGTAATAGTAGTACTACTTCTAGTAATAGTAATAGATACTAGATACAGTTTTTACCAAGGTCTAGGGTCCTTGCAAGTACTTTACATACATTATTTCACATAATTTCTATATCCCTAAGAAGCAATATTATTATCTCTTATGTTAGAGTGAAGAATAGAGAGCCTTTAAATGGTTAAGCAAATTGTTCAAGGTCACAAACTGGGAAGCTGGGACTCAAGTCCCTTCCTTCTGACTTAAAAGCACACGGAAAAAAAAAATACAACCTAGCAGCGAATGAATTTTCTGTCAGAATCATCCCTTGGTTCCTCTCTAAAGACACTTTACTTTGTAAATTTGACTGTGGTCAATTTCATATGTTGGCTTTTTCCCAGAAAGTTTTGCTTCCGTGCCTCCTACCAAGACCTTCCCCAATCCATATTCTGTACTTTCTGTACTTTTTTCATTAAAACCTCTTTCAAAACCCTCTCGCTCTAGAAAGTCTTCTAGCTTAGCACATGCGGTTTTGATTTCCTTTTTCTTATATCTTTGGTAATTATCTGTGTCAGAGACGGCTAATCGCTCCCCAGTACCCATATGCCCCTTCTTCCTTTTCAGGTACAGGCACATGGCAACCCAACTAAGGACATTTTCTACATTTTCTTGGGATAGTTGTGGCCATTGGCCTACGTTCAGGTTAACAGGATGTGAGAGTACAATATGTATGCGACATCTGGGTAAAATAAGCTAAAAATAATATCCATGTAAATTTTCTTTGTGTCCCTTCCTGTTGGGAAATGGCAACAGCTGGAGTTCGAGTCTTGGACCATGAAAGAAGCAATATGTTGAGGAGAGTTGTGCTGCTTCATCAGCCTTTGTCCCAGATTAGTCACATGGAGCACAATCATCTAATCACCCTAGGCCATTTGCTTATCTTTGGATTGGATTGCCATGTAAAAGGACATAAATTTCTCTCTCGTCTCTCCTCTAGGTGTAACTTTGTAACACCAATCAGCCCTTGCCATTCCCAATAGAGTATCGATTATGTAATGTACCTACTATTCTCCATTTTTTTGGTTCACTGGTGAGGTATGTGTGCTAATCACTCTGGGAGAAGATACTATATTGGGAAGAGAATTTGCCAAAGTTACTTAACGTCTCAGAGCCTTGGGTTCTTATCTATTATACACAGAAGAGAAAAAAGAAAAAAATCTATATCTCACAGTAGTGTATATTTTGTTTTCCTTTCATAGATAGACTATAAAGTAACTGATCACAGGGCTACAAACTTTAATGCTTTCTTTTTTTTAAATCTCCCCAGCAGTATTTATTGTAAAGGTCTTGATTGCCGAGTGTATAAAAACACTAATTAATTCAAGAGAGACAATCCATTCAAAATTTTCTTTTAGTCCAGGACTCTGAATGCCTGCATTTTCAAAGACATTTAGAAAATGTTTTAAGCTTTTAAGCCTCAAATAGACTTCACTAACTCCTGTCATTACAGTTTTTTTATTATTTAGATGTCGATATTAGGCCAAATCTTGGGTGTTTTAAGAGATTGGCTTCTGTGTGTAAGATACGATGGGAAGGAAAATGAAGGAAGGATAGTGAGCTTTTGTGGTGCCCCACAGAAGGCACACATCTGGTATATGTGGTAGATGATTATTATTTATTAAAACAGAAAGACATGAGATGATATGTATAGAGCACCCAAGAGTTGCAAAGAGCTCATTTCTAGTCATGGTGAATGTAGCACCGTAGTGTGGGGCGGTGTGGGTGGTGACAGGGATGAAAGCGAGGGGAAAGTGGTCTTACCTCTTTGAGGGATAGCTGGCCTCAAGTGCATGGCTACTACTGTTTGGGACAAAGTGGAAACTGACAAAGAGAACCTTTCTACCCTTGTTGCCTACCATAAGAAGTTGCTTTTGGCTATATGGGCACATGCCCAGCACACTGTTATTCCTTGTAATCAAAGACCACTGAATAAGTAAGTGACTGTTGTTAAAAACATATAACCACATCCTATTATTAACCAGTATGCATCGCTAACATAGCATTCAACAAATGTTCATATAGTGTGTGCTAACCACAGAGCAAAAACAAAAAAAGAAAGAAAGAAAGAAAAAGAAAGAAAACAAGCACGATTCTAATTAGATCTAAAAATGTATCCCAAATGTGCCTCTAATCATTCATCGTCCTCGCTCTGTTGCCTTTTGAAGTGCCTCAGAGGCATTAAACACTTCACAAGAAGGGCCATAGGTGACATATTTCCTCATTCTTTCCAATTCCAGACAGCAGCTCACACACATCACAACATAAAGGTCACAAACACAGACAGACGCCTGTTCAGAATACAAATGTCTTTGGGCTTGTTTTTCTCCGAGGAGCCCTCCATCCCAGTGAGTTGTAACAGCAATACACTTGGCAGTTCATCCTGGAATGTATCTGGTTGTGCCCTATTGTCTACTCTGGGACTTGAATTCACAGAAGGTGGGCTCCACAGGGCCAAGGGCTGTTTAATAATTTGACAATTATTAACTCCATAGCAAGAGCAACCTTCGAGATCACTGACTCACCCTCCCAACCTTGTACAACATCCCTCACCGACGCCATCTGGCTTTTGCTTAGTGGCTAGTTCTGAAGGGGCTCTTCATGAATGCAGCCAGAAGGCAGGATGCAGTTGCTGAGTTTCTTGGGACTCCAGACAACCTTATTTCTAGAACTGTCTGTGTTATCCAGCACAGATCTAGCCCGTGTGGTATTTGATACTGAGTTTGTATCTTGCTGCTAAGTGTGTGGGCAACAGTAACAAAGAGGAGAAGCCCCAGGAGGAAGAAGTCAAGGAGTCTAGACAAGGGAGAAAGGACTGGGAAAAAAGACCAAAGCAGCAATGGGATATAGGAGACACGGCACATAAAAAACAAATGTGGAAAGGAGAGGCAAATAACAGAACCAGAAAGAAACTCTGAAGTGCAGAAGCCTGCTCTGAAAACTGATAGGTTGCATGAAAATGAAGCCTTCTTGTGTCTGATCCAGGAAAGGATCACTACTTTGTTTCTGCTCAAAGCACACTGTGAACACCGCCTGTAGTGAATGTGGTTATTAAATATGAGGTCGTTTATTAGCAATGCCAATTCCAGGGCAATTTAGCAATGACTATCAAAAACTTTAAACACGTATGCTCCCTGAACAACAATCTCACCGTCAAGAAGTTATCCTACAGATATACAAGAGCTATATGTACAATGATGCTCACTGATTTGTTTGTGGTTGCAAAAAACTGCCACCATCCGAATGTGCATCAAGAAGGAAATGATCAAATAAAGCATGGTGCGTGCAAACAGTTAAAAACAATGTGATAGGTCTACATGAGTTGATGTGGAAAGCTGTTTACCTTGCACTGGGAATAAAGCAGTTTGCAGAATATAATCTTATATAAGATACCATTTGTGAAAAATATGTATGTATGCATGTATTTGTTTGCATTTGAATTGGACGTATCAGGAAAGATAAGGAAAACTTTGTCTCTGGAGTTATTTCTGTGCGGGGTGGAGATTTTGTTGAAAGATTTTCATTTTCCATTTTGTAACTTCTCTTTTTTCTGACACTTTCACTAGCTGACTGTGAGGCTGACGAAGCACAGATTCCAGGGGCCACACATGGCAAAGAACATAGACTTTACAAAACTCATTCAGAAAAGTCACTTAACCAGCAAAAATCAAACAATAAACACAGGATTACCTAAATAATTAACAAATTGCAGTGAGAATGAGGGGCAGAAGAAATACAGGTGTGTGAGATAGATAGATAGATAGATAGATAAATAAATAAATAACCAAAGAGGTTTTGGTTGATTTAATGTGATTTTTCCTCTGGTAAACACTAGTGGTGTGCCAAAATATGGCTAATGAGTTTTTTCGTGTTTTGGGCCAAACAATGTAAGGTGTGTAACAAGCAGTTTCTCATACTTACCTATTCCTTTAATGAGGTGGCAGTTTGGAAGGTCTACGGATTCTACTTCTCTGGAGGCTTTAAGTCGATTCCTATTTTTAAAAAAAAAATCTATCTGTTTATGTATTCTCTGCTTTGTTGCAGACAGGGTTTAAAGAGGCTTACAGCAATACATAAAACACAGCATAAATCCAAAGCAGATGAAAGAGAAGAGAGAAAACACAAGGGTAGGAATATTAAAGAGCACCAGAAATGAAGTTAAAATAAAAATGCATATCATAAAGTTGTATGTGTGGATGTGGGTCATAAAAGAAAGCCAATATCTCAAAAAATAAAGCTTGTTATGCAAGTTCCTGTGCAAATACCAGCACAGTACCAGGGTACATTCCACGCAGCTCCGGTGTTGGGGGAAGAACTCCAGATGTGGAGCCAGCAGCCCTGTCTTCCTCCCAAGGGGCCGGGAGGAGCCGGAAAGCACTCAGACCCTCTGCAAAATGACACGGTGCCTGACAGGAGGCCAAGAGGAGATGGGATTTTCAGAGCCAGGCACACAGAAGATACCCTACAGATAGTTGGTAAGAACTGGGTGGAGAAGGGCCCATCCCCAACCCGGTATTTATTGGGTGAGAACTTCAGAGAACATCAACTACCTTGGCAAAACTACTTGCCAATGCTGTTTGGCAAAAAATAAAGTGAAGAAATAATGATAAAATGGCCAACGGTAATGAACTCCACCCCCTCCACCAGAGAGGCCACAGAGCAGTTTGGGCAAACACCTCTGGGAGCTCTGCTTTTGAAGCAAGCCGCACGCTATAGGCTCTGCCTTCTCTTCGCGCGCTGTCTCCCCTTCCTCTGTCTGTTCTCTACAGTCACAAATAGTAAGAGTGCTGGGCAGGGCAGTTTACATTTTTCAAAGTGGGTCACACATATCCCGCATTTAAGAGACAAAAATGACAAGTTGCCGCGTGTCCCTCTTCCATTCATATCCTCGACAGCATCTAGCTTCTAAACACTGAATATGGGGCAGTCTACTGATCTTGGCAACATGGTCGAAAGTTGAGGCCTACCCCGCCCAGAATTACCAACAGGTGGTAGCAACCGTATATTCTGCCAACTCATAGCATATATAAAGGTTCTTTAAATTAAAATGTCAGTCGGTCTGTTATTTGAATCATATACCTCAAAGAGTGTCCAAATTTCTTGAAACAATACAGCAATAAGGCTACAAAAATTAAAGTGAATAAAATATAAATAAAATAAAATTTAAATAACTAAAATAAACATAAAATATGTAGATGTAATAAAAATTAAAAATAAAATAAAATGTTAAAGTAAAGCAATAAAAAATACAATAAATCTCACATTTATAAGTCCCCGGAGTGATTTAATTTTTTATTTTTTGTTTAATTTTATGTTTTTTGAAGTTTATCTATTTTGAGAGAGAGAGAGACAGCGCGAGGGAGAGTAGGGGAGAGAACAAGGGAGAGAGAGAATCTGTCAGCAAAGAGCCCCAGGTGGGGCTCAATCCTATGAATCGTGACATCATGACCTGAGCCGAAATCAAGAGTCAGAAGCCTAACTGACTGAGCCACCCAGGACCCCCAATCCCACCCAGAGTGATTTAAAGGGGGAAAATACGTATACTTAGCCTAAAGAAGTAGTAGTAGCAATGATGCTAGTTGATAATGGGAATGGCACTGCTGATGGCCATGGGTGGTAAAAGGAAATCAATAATAAAAACTGCTAAAACTCACTGAGTCCACCACTGTTCTATGTGATTTACTTGAATGACTTCACTGAATTGTTAAAACAACCCTAAGAAGTAGGCACCTTTGTCCCCACTTAGGAATGAGGGAGGTGACTCAGAGGGGAGACAACTTTGCTGAGGTTTGACACCAGCTGGGAAGAACCTTCCACGGCAGTGCTCTACCCGACTCTGGTATGTTTCTCAGAAAGGAGTGAAGAGATCTGTGCTTCTGCTTAGCAGCAAGACTGCCTGACCCTCAGCAGGTTAATCTCTAT
The DNA here is from genome assembly GCA_028646485.1 of Cryptoprocta ferox. Classification (NCBI taxonomy): domain Eukaryota; kingdom Metazoa; phylum Chordata; class Mammalia; order Carnivora; family Eupleridae; genus Cryptoprocta; species Cryptoprocta ferox. Next base: position 21,212,376 of record CM053559.1, on the reverse strand, counting down.
GGGCCTCAGTCTTCTTAATGCATAAAATAAGCATGAGGCTAGATGACTTCTCAGGTTCAGTGGACACTGCATGATTCCAGAAACAGATGGAGATATCTCAGTAGGTCCCAGCTGTGGCTTCGTCAAGTTTCTGTACCATGCATTGGCTTGGGTGTCAATTTTATACAACTTACTATTATGCCTATTTAACTATACAAAGAGGGGTAATGAGCATTATCATCTACCTGTTTCATGGATAAACTATATGGATAAAATACAATTCAAATGTATTTCAACAGTTTAGATGGGTTACTTTTTTTAGAGTCAACTTAAGTCTGCATAAATGACTGATGATTACACACTGCTAATAGGGCAACCTTCATCTACTAGTTTAGCTGTACAATATCGTCTCTAGATATGCAGACTGCCTACTATGAAAACCGAGTTATGCAGGGGTGCTAGGTGGCTCAGTTGGTTAATTGGTAAAGCAGGCAACTTTGGCTCAGGTCATGATCTCACCGTTTGTGAGTTCGAGCCCTGCATCAGGCTTTGCACTGACAGCTCAGAGCCTGGAACCTGTTACGGTGTGTGTGTGTGTGTGTGTGTGTGTGTGTCTATCCCTCCCCCGCTCTCTGTCTCTCAAAAAGAAATGAATAAACGTTAAAAAAAATTTTTAAAAACTGGAGTTACACAAGAGTTGTGCCTAACTTCTGGTTAATCAAATCATTTTTTCTTATCTTTCTTCTACAAGAAAAGAAAGATAGGGTTTTGTTTCCAACCTTTGTGGCCCATCAAGACTTTCAAATCCTTTCCGTAGAAAACTGCTAGGCTTTTTATCTGGTAGAAGTACCAGGTCCCTACCCATTAGTGAACTTCTGTATTGCAGGCTGGCGGGACCTATTAGCCGACAAACTTAAAGCCATTCTCACCCACTTTCTTCATTGCTACTTTCCATTGCAGAGACAGACAAGCCAAATATCTGCTTTCTCAGCCCCCTTTGTATTTAGAGGCAATCCTATGACCCAGGCTTTGGAGAAATATATTTTTGTTCCTGATAGAAAAAGCAGACACAAGATGAGAACTCACTGGCATCACCCCTTCTCCCTTCTTCATGATTTGACCACACGTGCAGTGCTTGGGACTATAACAACCATGCAGTATCCTTAACATGACAAGTATGAGGACATAAAGCCAATGGGAAGGATTGAAGGACAAAACTAGAAGAATCTAATTTTTTTTTACTATGACCATGGGCTCGATGGACAAGCTATAGAATGACTCACCTACAAAGTTTTTATCATGTGACAAAAATAAGCCTTTATTTGTATACGTTATAATTAATTTCATGGATGTTACTTGCAACTGAAAACACTCCTAACTATTAACAGATTTAAGAAGTCTGGGGAATATACATGAGAATACTATAGAAACCTCTTTGGACTAGGGGATCAATCAGCTCAAATGTATTTATGCCAAATTAAAAATAAATAAATGGGGGCGCCTGGGTGGCTCAGTCAGTTAAGCATCCGACTCCGGCTCAGGCCATGATCTCGAGGTCCGGGAGTTCTAGCCCCACGTCGGGCTCTGTGCTGACCACTCAGAGCCTGGAGCCTGCTTCGGATTCTGTGTCTCCCTCTCTCTCTCTCTGACCCTCCCCCACTTGCATTCTGTCTGTCTCTCAAAAATAAACATTAAAAAACTTTTTTGCAAGTAATATATTTTTAAGATAATAAATAAACAAGTAAACAAGTACAAATGCAAATAAGTGACATTTTTGCTATAGCCTATTTGCTCCCTAACACTTTATGCCCACAGCACATTTGTGGCTGCGTTAGGGCAGAGATGGCAGTCTAGCACTCTTTCCCTTTAAACCACAGCCAGCTTCAGACATAATGTTCTAGGCAACCACTATTGCTCCAGGCTTCTTTTGTTTTTCTCACTTTCTTCTTCTTTTTCATTAAAATTTGGTTATTTCCCTTTTAGTTACAACTATACCATAGGTGTAGTGCAGCAAAGAATATACACTGTCTTCCTTCAACTGAGCCAGCAGTCATTTCCCAAATGACCCCTACCAGAAACATGTATGTCAAGGTTCTTCATCGGGGGTCCAGTGGCCTTTAAGGAGTCCATGGGTAAAATTCAGCAATCCATGAACATGGATGGGAAAATATATATATATATATATATATATATATATATATATATATATTTAAACCTAACTGAAATTAAGTCTCTCCTTCAATGATGAGTGCAGGCAAGAAACCACAGAACTTTCTACTAGCAATACCTATGTCTTCCTGTCAGTAACAGAAATCACACACATTGTTACATCACATTTCAGTTGCTGTAGATATCTCAAAATACCATTTATACTCACTGCAACTTCAGAATATCTATGGCTACATATTCATCTACCTTTATAACTATTTAAGGCCTGAATTAAGAAGCCCACATTATTATATCATATATTAGATTTTTAAGATCGGTTGGTAACCGTATTTAAGTATTTAAATTAAGTATTTAGTATTTAAATACTTCAAGAGTATTTAATTTAGTTTTGGAGTCCTGTGTATTGTATTTTATGCATTTAAAAACATGATGCTGACCAAGCGTCCATCGGTTGATGAATGGATAAAGAAGATGTGACACACACGCACACACACACACACACTCGAACAGTACTCAGCCATAAAAAGGAATGAAATCTTGCCATTTGCGATGACATGGATGGAGCTAGGGAGAATAATGCTAAGCAAAATAAGTCAGAGAGAGACAAATACCATATGATTTCACTCATATATGGAATGTAAGAAACAAAACAAATGAGCAAAGGGGAAAACAGAGAGAGAGAGACAAACCAAGAAACAGACTCTTAACTGTGGAGAACAAACTGATTGTTACCAGGGGTAGGATGGGCGGAATAGGTGACAGGAGGAAGGAGTGCACTTGTTGTGAAAAGCACAGGGTGATGTAAGGAAGTGCTGAATCACTATACTGTACCCCTGAAACTAATATAACACTGTATGTTAACTAAATTGAATTAAAATAAAAACTAAAAAAAAAAGACGGGGGGGGGGCACCACACAGAAAAATTAAAAAGTAAAATAAAAGCATAATGTTGAGAAGGAGTCAAGGCTTTACCAGACTGCCAAATGGATCTATGACACAAAAGTCCAAGAGCCTTGCCTGAACACTGTCATTACAGGTAACTTTCCTTGAGCACTTACTATGTATTTGGCATTGTCTTAGCACTTTACAAGTACAAGAATGAACTCCTTAATGTTTTCATAGCTCCACTATGAAGTGGGTAGTAGTTATATCCCCATCCTACAGATTGGGACATTGAGGCACAGAAAGGTGAAATAAAAAGCAAAGGTCCCAGGTAAATAGTGGAGCTAAGGAATGAATTCAGGCTATCTAAGCCACAGAGCATGAACCCTTAACTAACACTCATTATCATGAAATCAATATCTATTTCTTTCATTTAGGAAACAGCATTACCCGTCCAGAACAGGACTAGACAGAAACAGTTCATTATCATGTTGCCTCATCTTCAGTAAACTAGGAACACAGTGTTACTACCTGGCGTAACTTTGTTCCATATCTCATGGTCTTTGACTTTACAAACCACTGATGGAGCTTTATCTTTTATGTATAGGCTTAAATATAGACAAACAGGGGCTTTATCTTTTGTATACAGACTTGTAAAACTTCTTGGAATTTACCCCCATTGGAATTCTTTGGGCCCCCATAATGCTTGTACTTAGCAGCTAAGAATTTGTGATTAGGCATGTTAAGCTGGGAGTAAGTTATTTACTCCAAAGGCAGAAAAGCTAAGGAGGCTGTGGGGAAGCTGGGGGCAAACAAGAAGACCTGGTTTGAAGTTTAGGTTCAGCCCTAATTACCTGTTGAGCTAACTAGTTGACTGCCTCCAGCCTCAGTTTTAACATGTATAATACAGGAAGGAAGACATATATGAAGACTGAGTGGAGGCATAAATGTAAAATGAATTTCTTTCCACATGTCAGTAAATGTACATTTTGGTTTAATATAAAGAACTTTTGACAGGGTAACCAGCACACAGCAGTCACACGATGAATGATAAGGAGGATGATAGTTTAAAAATAAAACCTAAACTTTCAGAAGTGTCCAAAAGCAAACTGGATAGTTTTTTGGTGCAGCTGTAATAAAGTCTACCAAGCAACAAGCAGAATATTCAGATGCTTGTTTGGGAGATTCCTCCTCACGCACAGGTCTCTGATGTACTCAAGTCTCATGATTCATTCAAGTATGTGTACTTTGCAGCAGGTAGCAACTGGCCCAGGGAAATCTGTGTCTTTCTATTTTCCCCTTTATTGCTCAACTAGGGAGGAGTGGAAAAGTTGGGTCCAATATGCCATCCTCCTCTGGGAACTTTAGCCAGTTACAGTTCAGAAAGAAGGAGACAGCTTTGATTTCATTTGCCCATTTGGGACATACTTATCCTAAAATATATATATATATATATTCATTGTTTACCTGAAATTCAGGTTGAAATTTAAGTGGGCACCCTGGGGGGAGAGAAATAACTTGAGTGCCAAAGCGCCATCTCTAAAAATAGAATAATGAAATAGTAGGCACCAGATGAGAGCAAAAAAAACAAAAACAAAAACGAAAGCCTGTTTTTTGAAGAGCCTTTCCTTATGGAGAGGTAGGAACATGCTGCTTTTCAAAAATAGACTCTAAGGGCCTGAAAGGAGAGATGCTATGCATTTGAACACTCCACCTCTAATTCTGTCAACAGCAGCCACTTGATATTCCACAATCACAGGGTTGCCAGATCAAAGACAAGATGCCCAAATTTGAACTTCAAATAAACAATGATATTTTAGTATAAATATGCCCCAATATTGCATAGGACATGCTTATCCTACAAAATGGTTCATTGGTTATCTGAAATTCAAATTTAACTGGGCATCCTGTGTTATTTTCTAAATCTAGCCACCTATCACATATCCTAACATTCTCACATCAGTAGACTGGGGGCTTCCAACTATCCACTGAAGTTACCACCCTAGAAAATCACTGCTTCGTAAAATTTATTGCAGTCAAATCTCTCTAAGGAAAAAATGCATTAAATTGTAAATTACCTGTAAGGTACATTCCATATAAATAAGCTTCGTTTACTTTTTATTAGGTTTGCAACTATAACTCACTTAAAGGGACTTAAATTTAAAACTTTAAGATTGGTAAGAAGAAAAACCGATGATTTGGGAAAACTTCAGCCTGTGAACATTGATGGTTTGAAGTTTAGGACAATTTAATGAGCTTGTGAATTTTAGTGGTATTGCCTTTGAAACTGAGAGCTGGACAGATTGTACAAAATCATCCAACTCAAGAATGCTCTGAGAGCAAGTTGGGCATTTATGTAACATGAAAATTAAGGTCAACATGTCCATTTTATCAGCAGATAAAGCTCCAGCTACAGGTCAGTAGAGACAGAAACTCTGGTATCACCTTCAACTTCCTCCCCCTTATCGCTGGGGCTCGAGTTTGGGCCCCTGTCCTGTCACTCTCTCCAAACTACCGCAACACCTTAACCAGCTTCCCCATATCTGCTTACTCTCTATTCTACTATTTGTCAGTTGTAACTGCATATTAGAATCATAAGGAGAATCCTTTCAAATAAACAACGCTCCGGGCGCCTGGGTATCTCAGTCGCTTAAGCATCCAACTTCACTTCAGGTCGTGATCTCACAGGAAGTCCGCCTCGAATCTGTTTCCTTCTCTCTCTCTCTGCCCCTCCCTCACTCACATGCTCTCTCTCTCTCTCTCTTTCTCAAAAATAAATAAACTTTTAAAAATAATAAAGGAACATAATAAAAAACATTTATGCCCCGACCCCATCCAGACCAACAGTCAGGATTGAGAACTGCTCTCCTCCAATCCGTCCTTCTAGCTGCATCTCTAAGCAGCACAACTAACTATGCTTTATAGCACAGCAACTGATTATGCTTCCTATGGTTTAAACAGATTCCTGTCGAAACGCACGCACCAAACATCAACAGTTGTCCTTTGCCAATCAAAACAGGCCCCATTTTTGAACTCCCAGTTAACTATCTCAAAACTTCTCCTTCCCCGACTCCTAAACTCCCCTCAAGTTGGTCTACTGCTAATCTCAAAACTTCCCCACCTGTTCCCCTTTGTTCATGCTTCATTTTTCATCTGGGATGGCCTCCTTCTTCCCCATTTGCGTTTCACCCATCCTTCAAGGCCAATTTCAAACAGTCTCTTTCTCCTGAACTCCACCTTCAGGGGCTCCATCTTTCCTCCTTAAGTCAGCAGGGGTTGGTTTGTACCTGTCCTGGACATCCTCACTGATACATTTACTTCTCTCCTCCCTTGTAATAAGGTGAACTTCTTAAAGGTGAAGACTGTGCCTTACTCCATTACAGGAGCCCAGGACAGCACCGCATAGGTAGTTGGTGCTCCATATTTCTGGAATCCTTTTGCGTGAGGCTTATAAAATTTGAGTTGGTAATTTAGAAACTAGGATGTCTACCCATCTGTGATTTTCATTATCATTAAACTGGGAGATGGACTAGGCTTGTGCTGTTTGACATTCTGGCTGCAGGGTTCCTGAGTGGAGATAAATAAGGAAGTGATGTAAGTACAGTTGCTGAATATCTCAAATATCTTTGATCTACAGCGCCAAGATTAGAAAGCTGAAAAGTTCCTCAAACTGAGGCAGGGGAGGGATGGTGAACAACTTTATTAAAGAAGGCGGCTGGTTTGGGCAATGAAGAGAAGCAGCTCCAATGACTTGAAATAAATCTTTATAATTAAAGTTTCAGTGCATGAGTAATAGTTTTGCTTCCAAGTTTAAAGAGCTGAGTTTGCCTCTGAGTCCTTACAAAGCACTCGCTGGGGCTCCTCATCTTCCCATAAAGTCTAGAAATTCAGCCCAAACTGTGTTGGGTTTTGCGAGAAGCTGGGGTGGGGGTGGAGGTGTTCCACAAGCTGCGGAACTGAGAACAATCCGGAGTTCAGAATCCCTGCACGGCCTGCGCCCTCTCCCGCAGCCGGCGGCCACCCGGGCCTGGGGACCCGAGCGCGGACGTCGCTCGGGGAGGCCGTCCCACCGCCGGACCAAGCGCCGGCGGCGCGGTGCGAGAGGGCCCACCTACCTGAGCGCCAGGAGCCTCTCGCCCAGGAGCGCCAGCGCTATCCCCAGCAAGCTCAGAGCCACCAGCCGCCCCATGGCTCGGGAGCCGGCGCAGCCAAGCCCGTGCCCGCCAGGGAGCACGGTGGGCGGCGCCCTCCTCCCCGCTCGGGCCGCGCTCCGCCCCGTCTCCGCCCTCGGCCGGGCCCTTGGCCTTTGTCACCACCAGCTTCCCCAAACGCTTTCCCAGGATGCCCCAGTTTAGGTTGAGGGCGTGAAATTTGGAATTGCTTCACCTCCTTTCCCAAACAAACAACCCCCCCGAGGATTGGAAAAGCAGCCCCGCATTCCTTTCCCATCTTCCTAGTCTTCAAAGACATTCCTTACTCCGTATCGCAGTAAGAAACTTCTAGATGAAGTTTTAAAGATTTCTTTTTCATTACAGGAAAAGATACAGGGTCCTGTCTTGTAAATAATTCACGTGGGAGTCACTACTCTTTATACCTGCGTGTAGACCCAAGGAAAGGGACATTCTGTTCCTGGTAATGTTTCATCTGGACTCGAGGCCTGCAGACTTGAACGCCTTCTGATCTCAACAGTTTATGGGAAAACTATTTTTTGCTTTCTTTTACTTTAAGAGCCATAACATGAAGAAAGAAAGAAAAACAAGTGTAAAAGGGAAACTTACTGGTTAAGATTGAGACAGTTAGATGAAGTATGCCTGAAATAAGCTTCTCATGGTTCCCAGGGTTTATTTGCCATCCTACAGCGTGTTGGCAGAAACCATCACAATTCCCAATCTTCAACAAACATCAGTTTCTTAAACGATCGGTAAATAAAAAGTAAATAATTTCTCATCTGCCCCTCCCCCCACCAAAAAAAAAAAAAAAAGATCCCTCCGCTTCCGCTTCCGTATGTGTGTATCTCTGATTTCAGTCCTAAGGGATATTAGGTTGTATTGAATGGTAGGGAGATAAATAGCTGTCTTTTGAAGGAACAGAAGGCTTACCTTTCTTTGTGTCCTGGGTCCTTCTGGCACAGACAAATCTCCATTCAGGATGAGGCCGAGACCTAACGGGTGCTGTACCACGAAAGGATCAGTATCCCAGGGTTTAGGGAGGTGTTTGCGGTAACCAGAGCTTTCAAGTTCGGCAAAACCTACATAATCTCAGTCTCGGAACATCTTGGAAGAAACTTTCAATTAATGTTATTAACGCGACCAGTGAGTTCCCTCAAACTCCGTCTCCTAATTCCCTCATCACTCTGTATAAAGAGTGCTGTATCTCCATATTCTTCTGAGTGTTGCTGTTGGAAGAATTTCTGCAGAAGTAGCCCCCATTCTTGCCCCATACCCACCACCATGCTGGGGCTGGGAATCACCATTTCTCAGAGGCAGATGGGGAAGAGAGAGATTTTCTGATCTGGAAATCAGAAGTCTATCTTCTCCATTGTAGAAGGATGGAGAAGACCAGTTATTAAATGTTGTAGTATATACTTGTTATTAAATGTTAGGGTATAGTTTAACAATCTTTTGAGATAACTGGAATCTCTAGGCTACACCAAGCACATAACACCCCCTCACCCCGGTTTATGTCATTTCATGAGAAAAGTGGTTTCTGACTCTTAAATAACCAAGTTCCCCAGTACAAAACAAACTTGTTCTGGAACTTGTTTGAATGCTGGCAACTCTTTAGACTTGGTATGAAACAGTGTTTCTCAAATAATGACATGTAACTAGTTTATAATTAGAAATTTAATGGTTCTTTGGCAAAATTTCAGAAATAATACCTTTTATCAGTGCTTCTCAAACTATGTGTATTGAAGGACAGGTTTTTCTTTGCCTTTGTGAAGTACAATGAAAATAATTACCAGAAATGAAGTAAAAACTCAGGCACAAAATACAAGCCCAAATCTTTTATTATTTGATTCAACAGACATAAAATTAGTTTGTCAAATTTCTATAACAGTTTCTAAATGCTTGCTTTCAATTTTTATATTTATCTCACCATGGACCAGAAACAAAGAGTTCACAGATTGAAAATGGTCCTTGGAGCACAATGTAAGTGGACTGCCTTTCATGATTGTACTTTTAACTCTTGAAAGTTCTTTGCCTATATTATCATATGTAATGTCCCCAGTAATTTGTGAAATAGGTGGCTCATGATTATTGTCATTTCATACACTATGTGATGGAGAGGTGGTCCCCCCATATTCCTTTTATTTTTCTCCCTGTCCTTACCTCTCTTTTAAAAGGGGGGGTAGATCTTTTAACCCAAAAATACACTGAAGAGATGTTATAAAAGATAATTATTATAACTATTATCGGTAAAAGAAAGAATTGTTTTGTAGATGGCTTCATTCTATGGCTTCTCAGAGAAAAGTAATGGAAACCTTTCCTTCCCAACTCATTTTTTTGAGAATCCGGTATATTAAAATATGAAGAAATGTAATGACAAAAATGGGTTATATACATATTTTAACATTTAGAGTTAGCAAATTATAATTTTTCAATGATTAGGTTGAACAGTATGAACTTGTTTTTTGTCAAGTCAAAAACACCCAAATATAAAATACAATGTAATTTGTGGTCCGATAACAGAGCTCACATGTGAAATGAATGAGTTTATTCAATTGAATCAAGGTATAGCTATGACATAGGAATAAACAAATTCTAAGCTAATGTTGAAAGTCAATAAGATAGTCTACATGTCCCCACTAGACACAAGCCTATTTCTACAGAGGGCTGTACGATTCGCTGTCTCTCTTCCAGGAGCAGTAGGACTCTAGAGGAAGAGGACAAAGGGGTAGAAAACACTGGGAAAGAAAATTTGGGGAGACCAGAGACAAAAACTCCTAGTCTCCTTCAAAGTCTGGCTGTGTATGGCCTGAACTCTACGGAGTAAAGTAAAGACATGTTTCCCCCATTCTAGGAAATATATGTGGGTTTCTTATTATCAAACAGCAATAAACACTTCCAGTTATCTATGAATGAACCATGCATGCAACCTCTTTCAGAGTAACAACCAGAGTTATTGTTTACTGAACAGTTCCTATTCCTCACACTTTCTATACACTGCCTCATTTAATTCCCATTTGAACAACATTTGAATCAGGTACAACTATTACAGAGGTTAAGAGGTAATAGAGGTTAAGAATATTGCCCAAGGTTACACACCTGGAGAATGACGAAGCCAGATTCCAATATTAGAAAATTTATATCAAGACCCCATTTCCACCCTTCACATATCTTTTACTAATTGTCCAATATAAAGATTTCTATACTTCTCCTATTCCTGGTAAGAAGAGAAATGATTGAGCTGGTAGTGAGAGCTGTAGAAAATCATCTTATGTCAACAGGCACGACAGTGTCTTTAAAACAAGGTTACTTTTTATACTTTTCCTTTGCCTGCTTACATCACTTCACTTAACATTTATCGAGTGTGTTCTGCATCTCTAAGCAGTTACTGGGAATTCAAAATAAAGGAGGTCCACATTCCTGTCCTGGTGGTGGTCATAGGCTAGCAAGAGAGAGAGGTACCCGGACAAACATATGTGATGTTGTGTGTTAAGAACTTCTATCTTCATCCTGTAAGTGATGTAAAGGCACTAAAGCCTGTTAAGGAAGGGTGAAACAATTGTGTTTGACAAAGGTCACTCTGATGGCTGTGGGAAAGGAAGCTGAAGTGTACTTCCAAAGTCTGCTTGAGAGAAGAGACAGATGTGAACAAGGCAGAGACAGTGGGGAAGGAGAAGAAGGAGCAGATTTAAGGAATGTCAGAGGCTGAATGCTAGAAACTGGTGAATGATGAGATGGGGGAAAGGGAGAGTTGAAGATGACATGGGTTGTTCAAATGGGCAAATGGGGCTATGCCAACTGGCACAGGATGGTTTGAAGAGCTTATCTGATGTACTAAAAGCCCTGGAGACAATTGCAGACAAGTTTCTGGTGCTCAGGAATGAGGTCTTATCTTGACAAGGAGACTTGGGGATCATTAGCAGACAGTGCCACAGGCTGAATCAATGACTTTCAAGAAAGGTAGAGGTTGATAGCCTGAAATGTCGTGGTATAGGTCAAAGTCTTTAAAACTTTTTGGTTGTATAAAATGGCTAGGAGGCAGGTTGCGAAGTGAAGAGTGGGATGAAGAATTAGGAACTGAATTGAACTTCAGGGAATTACGTTAAACTAGGAAAAGCAGAGACTGGCATAGACGTGGCTGTTTCCGTAGCCATGAAAAATGAAACCTATTTACTATCCTTTTATAGGGACTGGGAACCATGTGGAAGATGAAGGTAGAAGGGGATTGGAAAGAAATCTCCAAAGTTATTTGTGTGTGTGGCATAAGATGGTCCCTCTCCTGGCTTCTATACCCCCACTGGCAGGAGTAACAAGAGAGCCTTAGAACATGCTTCTGGCAAGACCTCTCTCTTCTTCAACACTCACTGCCTTACCTTCAATATCTATGTAATCTCATTAGACCTTCTATCCCTATGTTATGTGGTCATCATCTGAAGCCCAGTTCCCTAGTCCATCTTTATCCTCCCGACTCTCTTCCCATTTGGCTGAGTACTTTCTCCCATCTCCCTATTCCCCCTTAACTTCCAAAACCCTTTTGTTGCGTGCTCTGGAACTCATAGTCATAACAAAATACCCTATATCCTCACCGTCTTCACTAAATATCCTCTACAACTTTCTGCGTTGTCTTCATTTTTTTTAAGTGTTTGTTTATTTTTGAGAGAGTGGGGGAGGAGCAGAGAGAGGGAGAGAGAGAATCCAAAGCAGGCTCTACATTGTCAGCATGCAGCCCAATGTGGGACTCAAGATAACAAACCATGAGATCATGATCTGAGCCGAAATCAAGAGTCAGAAGCTTAACCCACTGAGGTACCCAGGTGCCCCTCTGGGTTATCTTCTGACTCCCAGCCAGGACACTTTGCCCCTGTCCTAGAAGTTTCCAGCTCCTGGCTCACAATCAGTTCCTTTTATACTACCTGTATTCAGTTCTTAGTGATCTTAATATTCACATCTGTAGCTTTTCCAGACCCAACCTTTTAGTTCCATGACTTCCTTTCCTCCAATGACCTTGTCATTACCCTAATCTGCCACTTACTCCGATGGTTGTAAGATTTTGCCACTACCAGTAATTACAATACTTCCAAAATCTCAATTTTAAGATCTCATTTTACCTCTACCACCTCTGATCTTTTCAGCTCATTCTCTCACTTCACTTTTGAAAAATTTTGACCTTGTTTTGATGTCTTACTTCTTGAAAACTATTGCCTTTTACTCTTACATACTCCATTTAATTTCACTTTTCAAAGTGCCGATTCTTTATAAGGTGGTTTTTCACTGGAATAGCATTATATAAATTTAAAGTAGTAGACTATAACTATATACATTTTTCCTAAGTTCTGAGGGTGACCGAATACCCTTATCTAGTAAGAACTAGTGAAAAACTATTCAGCTTATGTCTTCAAGTAGGCAAGTTTCCTGAAAAATGCATTATTTCTTCTTCTGAGTATCCTTTCCTGCCATTTATTCTTTGTCCTGGCGAACAGCTTTGACTCGCCCAGGCTGACAAAGACAGTGCCAGGGATAGAACCTAGCCTGCCACGGGACACAAAAGAGCATCACCGCAGATTTCAGTTGTAGACAGGACACTCAAAGCCCATTCAAGGTAACATCTGAGAAACAGAGTCAAGATTAGCCAGCCGACTATCAGACTCCGGAGCTAGTCCTTGACATTGTCAGGGACGTCATGGACCCAACTGCAGCTTGGGAGGACAAGACAGCATTTTAACAAGCGGAAGCTGAAGACAACTACTGCTGGGGTCAGAGAAGGGACAGTGATGGGCAGTTGGAGAGGCCAAGAACGATCTCTGTAGGGGCAATGTTATAAAGACCAGGAAAAATGCTTCCTCGGTTAATGCCCCCATTTCCAAGAACCCAACTACTCTGCTGATAAACTATCTGTGTACAGCACAAACAAGCAGGAAGAATTTAGATTTTATTTGATATGTATTATTTTAGGAAGCTAGACATGAGAGTCTTAAGGAATTACTTTGGAGACTTATTTCATTTTCTGCCTTTCATTTATTATTCCTACAAGCAAGGGTTTATTATTATTATCATTATTTCTTTTTAAGCCTGTACATTTTCTTTTCATTATTTTGTGTTTCACAGAAGCTGTGGAGTTTGAATTTGCCTGGGTGCCTTAGGGGGAAGATGAGGTCCCTATTGGCATGGGAGTTAGGGGCAGGCCTATTGCTTTCTTCAGGCATAGACAATGGGTCTCATATATGTTGACTTAATGTTTTATGACTTAGAAACATAATGGATGTTTACATGAAGTATGATTAATTACAGAGATGGAGGGAAGGGATACTAACTTAAGTCCTCTGTATTCTTGATAAACTTATGTTTCATTTCCAGTAAATTTTCACATTCTTTATTATGTATATGTATAATATGTATATAATATATATGTATATATCTTAAAAGAAAGTCTTGTGACTCTTCTATGTGAAAAGAAATTAAAGTTACTCGAGAGTCCTAAAAATGGAAAATGAAGCCAATTCTAGCAATGTGAGACACTGCCTACAGGTCCATAAGTCATGAGAAATCACAGGAGTATGTCCAGGCAGGCCATTGGAATAATGGAAAATTCCTAGTGAAGGAAATTGGACAGAATTGGACAGTGGGGAGCACACAAGAGGAGGACCTAAAAGGGGTCGGTGGGCATGTGGGCCAGCAGCGGCTGCTCAGACCAGGCTGGTGATTGTCTGTGAACGCTGACTGCAGACCTCTTTCAAGCCCAAGGGCACCTATGGAGCAACCTAGGATTAACAGTTGTCCCAATGGCACCACAGAGGATCCAGAAAAACTCACCCAGGCAATCTCCTAAATCTCTTGTAAGCCACCTCCTGCCATCAAAGAGGGAAACAGCGAGAAAAAAATACTTTTTTCTCATTCCACCCAGTTTTGCTGATTGCATGGAATTTTGGTTTTTGTTGGATTTAAGTTGGTATGGCCACAGATTGCACTGGTGTTTACTAGTTCTACTTAGGAAAAGGAAAAAAAGTTCTCAAACATTGAAAAAACCTGAAAAGCTTAAGGAAAATAGAAAATGTTATTGAGGAAAATTGGGGGTGGGTAGGTTGATAGATCTGTGATAGATGGATGGATAAAGAGGTAGATGATGAATCTCAGAGTCCACTGGAATTCAGAGACCCATTCCTTGAGCTTTCAATTTATCCATGTCTGGTGTCCATGGTTGTGTAATCCACATGACAGAGTCCTTGATGGTCCCCAGACCACCAAACCTTGGGATTATCTTTCTCTTTAATACATTTTTTACACTTGCTCAAGCCCCATTTCACATAAGTGGTACACTAAATCTCTACAAAGATTCCTTTGCATGAAGTCAGGGGCTCATATCACCCACCTTTCTTTGTTGTTTACTTGGAATTCCATCTCTGCTCCGTGTCTTGTACCTTGTGTCTCTTCTCTTCCCTCCATCCTGTGGTATGTAGCTCCCCTCCATTTCCTTTAATTATCAACTAAGAACCACTAAGGCAATTAATGTATATGTCTCTGGAGATTTGGGTAGGTGGGGGTTGGAGGAGAGTAACATCACACACAGCACAGCCAAACAAACAGTATGAAAGTTACCTATCCTTCTAGCTCCCAGGCATCTCCATCATTGGACTTTTCTCTCTCTGCTCCTTATTTCTCTTTGAGTTCAGTTGTCCTGCCATTTTCCTGGTCCATCAATCCATTTCTCCAGCACTTCTTTCTCCCTCTTGGGTTTCCAAGGGCAAAAACAACGTTCTCTGGGTTTTCTGATTGTACCAGGAAAGCACTGAAGGTTGTTTCTCTGTAAATAATTCCAATGGGCCTTTCGTGGATTAATTGTACCTAACATTCTGACTATGTGGGTACAGAAATTATCTTTAATTGCCACCATCCCTAGAGATTGCCCTTTGGCAGGGGGAGAGCCAGTGCTCACCTGGGATAAGAGAGGAGGGGTTCTGGACCCAGGAGTTGAGTGTCTCATCTGGACGGCCTGGGACTTGCTCTTCCAAGCCTTAACATGTAGGAGCAAAGGAAGCCTGGCACATCTTTTCAGTCCTGGCTCTAGTTTCAGGTTAGGGTGGAGTTATCACCTGTCCTGGGCAAATTTTTACACACAGTTTTATTGACGAGTTTTGTAATCCTATCAGATATTACTAAAGCCTCAGACAGGGAAGACAACATGTACTACTGACCTATTTCTTAAGAAGGATAAAATTTCTAAGCACAAGGGTTTAACAGGCAGCAGCAATTTTAATTAAACATCCCATCTTCCAAAAACCTGTGTATACGAGCTCTTTATCTTGCCTATTTGCTCTTCAAGACAGGATCACACATGATAATTTTTAAAAGGACTTCGATCCAAGGACACTTGGCTTCGATATTAGGACCTTTCCATTTTTGCCTTAGGGTGAAATCTTTATGCCAAGGATTTCAGCCTTCCCTCTGTTCTGTTCTCTTCCAGACGATGTCTCAAAGCCTATCATTTCACTCCCAACCTGGCTGCAGGTCTTTTTGCTAGCAAACAAACAAAAGTCTTTAAGGAATTCTGCCTTTAACTCTCCAAAATAACAAGTGTTTTCTCCAGGCTATGCTTGGAAAATAAGGTCTTGTATGTCAATAACTCCCCACCCCAGAGCCCCCTTTTGAGCAGCTTTTCTACTTCTTTTCATTGATATTCCCTAAACCATTATAGGACGTTTCACCTTTGCCATGATAATATTGACAAAAACAACTAAACTCCCAACATTAGTACCAAAATTACATTCTGAGTCTTGTTTGTATTTTTTAGTTTTATCCATGATATAAAGCCTCTCAAGTAGGAAGGTGGTTGAAAACGTTACTGCTAGGAGAGTGGCTTTATGTTGCTATAAAAGAAGCAAGAATAACTTTGTCTTATATAGACTTATTTTTAGACAACATAGAAGGTCAGAAGTATATTGACCCTGATTATCTAACCCCAAATGGGTACACATGACCTGACAAAAGATTTCCTTTACTTTTACTTACACAAGCAATACATGAATGCTTTTGCACTGCAAACTATTCAAAGGTTACTTATAAAATTAAAATCTCCCCGATCTTTTTCTGAGGGAAAACACTATTCGTAATTTCTTATGTATTCTTTTCTTTGTCTATTATTTGTACCTATAGATAAATATGGTATTATTGTGTGAATGTGTGTTTACTAAACAATACTGTCAACTAATTCTTTTTTTGGTGCCTTGAATATGGCTTTTTTGCTAAAGAAAACACTCTTAAAGGTTATTTTTGGTTTTGAAGTAAAAGTTAGTAGTTTATTAAAGTTACAGAATAAGAAACCCATTTCTTATGTTTCAAGTGGCACTTACGAATATTATCTGTTCATAGTAAATTTTAACAATCACTTTTAGGAGGTTTTTGTTAATATTAAAATCGACTTATAAAATTAGTTATTTAAATTTTTTATTTCAACCTGTGTTCATGAAACTAATATATTTTATTTCTTCTTAAAGTTCTACATCATTTGATTTAACAAAAAAAAAAAATTCCCAAGTACTTAAATAACTCATATATCAAAAAATTATAAATAGGTGATTCTTATGTTCTCTTAATGTTTCATTAATGATTATGAAGCACAGATATTAAGTTAAAATCACAAGCCTAGAAACATTACATTAGGATCACAGATTGTTGTTCTAATTAGCTATTAATCCATTAGGCCAAATTCTAAATAGTACAGGGATATATAATATAAATATATGCAAGAATTTTGATGCTAACTTATTGAAACACAGATTTGTTTATCTTGACATTTATAAACTTAATTTAAAATTTTCTTAGGGTTGAGAGATGTTACCTACTCAAGAATAATAATCTTATCTTACACCATATTTGAGATTACTTTCCCATATAAATTTGGAGTTGTTTTCTTTGCTTGATGGAGTTTTGCAACAAACAGAAGATAGAGTGTTATATAATTGGATCACTGTGATGATGATATGCACTGATCCTTACTAGTTCAAAAAGTTAGAAAGCCAATGACTCCGTAATATTAAGAGCGGGCTGTCCACGGATGTAGTTTACATCCCTGGATTTGAGTCCTGTCGTTACTGAATCAGACTGTGAAATCTTACCTGGGGTGGGACCATCTCTTGATTAAAATTTACATTTCTAAGGGTAAAATAAGTAAATGTATTTCTACTTTATTCCAAAGATCTTTGAGGTTGCATGAATCTTACCTGAATTCTTTTTATACACTGTCAATACTGCCTATCACTAAGGTCTCATAAAATTTTTATAGATATTTAAATTATATATCTGAATGTATACCTATGTATATTTTCCATGTTACTAGATCTCATAGCAGCACTCATTCTTTTTTTTTTTAACTTTAAAAAAAATTTTTATTTATTTTTGAGAGAGAGAGACAGACAGAGTGAGAGCGGGGGGGAACAGAGAGAGAGGGAGACACAGAATCCGAAGCAGGCTCCAGGCTCCGCGAGCCGCCAGCACAGAGCCCAACCAATGGAGGGCTCAGGCTCACAAACTGCCAGATCATGACCTGAGCAGGAGTCAGATGCTCAACTGACTGAGCCACCTGGGTGCCCTAAAGGCACTCATTCTTTGATGTATAATATTTCACTGCATAGATGTGCCATACTTCATGTAACTGTTTCTGTATCAATAGACATTCATATTGTTTCTAATTTTTTCCTGTCACAAATCATTCTGCAATAAATAATCTTGAAGGTGCTTTCCTGTGCTAAGTACACATGTTTCTAGAGTAGATGCTTAGACCTGCTAAGTCTTAGAGGGTGTATATATTCAGTATTAATTGATTACTGTGGAATTGCCCTTCAGAATGGCTGTACTATTTTAACACATCAGCAGTATGAAAACACGTTTTCCTCCAGTAACAATCAATTAATATTGTTAAACTTTTTTTTTGCCAGATTCTTACATAAAAAAGGTATCTTATTTTCCTTTTTATTTGTATTCTTAAGAATCTTTGTGAGACCAAATATCTTTTTGGGTATTCGCTTGTCATTTATAAGTTTTCTGCAATTTGGCTTTCTTATATATCTGTGGGTTTGTTTCTGGAATCTTTGTTCTCTTTATATTGATCTACTTTTTAAGTGTGCCAATAACACACTATTTTAATTACTATAAATTTTTTAATATGATTACATATTACATTGGACATATTTAATTGCTCCAACCCAGTTACCGTCTTTAAAACACGGGGCTCCTGGGTGGCTCAGTCAGTTAAGTGTCAGACTTCAGCTCAGGTCATGATCTCCCGGTGCATGAGTTCAAGCCCATTGTCTGGCTGTGCCCTGACAGCTCAGAGCCTGGAGTCTGCTTCAGGTTCTATATCTCCCTCTCTCTCTGCCCTTCCCCTGCTCGCAATCTGTCTCTGTCTCTCAAAAAAATAAACATTAAAAAAATTTTTAAACAAAAAAACCCAGAAATATATTGGTTATTCTTAAAATTTTACACTTCCATATAAACTTTATAATTAACATGTAAAAGTTTATCAAAAATCCTAATGACTTCAGATATGGGGCATACTGATTTTATACATTAATTTTCAGAAGACTGATATCATTAAAATGGTGAATCATCTCATCCGTGAACTTGGTACATTTATTTAAATCTTCTTTTCGCTTTTTTGTAAAAATATAAGATTTTTGTCATGAAGATTGAGTACATTTATAATTGGAATTATTCTTAGGGAATTTATAATTTTATGTGGTATCATTAGTGTTGTACTAGTTTCTTAAGACTGTCATAAAAAATTACCACCAGCTTGGTGGCTTAAGACAACAGAAATTTATTCTCTCATAGTTCTGAAGTCTAGAAGTTTGAAATCACGGTATAGGCAGAGGAGAGGACTCTTCCCTGCTTCTTCGAGTGTCTGCTGCCTCCTAGCATTCCTTGGTTTCAGACTGCATACTCCAATCTCTGGCTCTGTTTTTGTGTGGCCTTTGTCCCTGTGTCTCCAAAGCCACCCTATCCCTTCTCTCATAGACATCAGTCATTACATGTAAGACCTGTACTAAGTCCAGGATGCTTTCATCTCAAGAACCTTAACTAATTACATCTGCAAAAATTAATTCCCAAGTAAAATCATATTCTGAGGTTCTGGATGGACATGAATTTTAGGGGGACACTATTCAACCCACTACGAATAGGAACTTACTTTTTTCGGGCATATTTTTTGATTAGTTACTAAATGGATATAGGAGGGATATTAATTTTTGCAGGTAGATCATACTTCTCTGCTCCCTTGCTGAAAATCCAAGAAAATACCTTGCCAGTTTCTTGGATTCACTTTAATTTTCTGAGCAATCAATATTATTGATTGCAAAAAAGACCAATTTTAAATCTTTTTTTCCACCATTTATACTTTGCTTTCTCTATCTCTTTCACTGCTTAGGACTTCTAATAAAATATTGAATTCTTTTCAATTTATTTAAGTCTTTTTTTATGTTTTTCAATACAATTTCATAGTTTCTCCACAAAGGTCTTATACAAATTTTAAATTAACTTTATCTCAAATACTTTATGATTTTGTTGCTTATGTGAAAAAGTCTTTTAAAAAATTGTACTGTCTACTTTGTTTTTATTGATATATAGAAATATTATTTTAAAATTAATCTTGTATTTTATGCTTAATTAAACTTTCTTTGTAATTCTAGAAGTTTGTTATTTTATTGCTTTAGATTTTCTAGCAGAAAAGTTATTTTCTATAAATAAAGAGGGTTTTTTTTTTACCTTTTCTAGTATTTATATATTGTATTGCCTTTTTTTTTGTCACTACTAAACCCTCCAAGATACATTGAATCATAGTAAAAAGAGCAAAAATGAGTTTAACTGAAATGTTTCTAAAGTTTAATCATTGAATATGGCTCAGGTTTTTGGTAAGTTATTTTTTTCAAGTTAAAGAGGCATAGAAATCACTATTCCATCCTTACAACAAATAAAAAGCTGAGCAAACTGAAAAAGATACAACTTTGTTTACATCCATCAGAGGAGAAGTGAGATGACTGGGTAAACCACTGCTTCCCACACTGTAGTGACAGACAGGGGGATACAGAGAATTACAACTTACTGGAACAGAAACCCATGAGGGAAAACCTTTTCTGGAACCAATGCTGTGGTGGGAAAACCTAAACTCTAACTAAGTGAATTGTTGTAGGCTCAGTCTGGACCAGTTTGAGGGTTAAAAACTCCAGGAGGACCCAGTCCTGGGAGGGGGGGTGTGGCATCCCCACACTTTTGTGAGGTTTATTACTAGGATCTCAACTAGTTTCTCACAGCGACTAGCAAAGAAAAACCCCTTGTCTTTCTGGCAGAGAGAGGGGAAAAGTCACCGTTTTAAAATACGCCATTGTAGGGGTGCCTGGGCGGCTCAGTCTGTTGAGTGTGTGTCTCTTGGTTTCAGCTCAGGTCATGATTCCAGGGTCATGGGATCAAGTTCCCCATCAGGCTCTGTCCTGAGCTTGGGACCTGCGTAAGATTCTCTCTTTCTCCCGTTGCCCCTCTCCCCTATTCACTCTCTCCTCTAAAAAAAATAAAATAAAAATAAAATATGCCATTGCATTCTATTCTTCTCAATGAACCCTCCCCCCAGGAGAAAATATTTTACCAGAACTTAACTTGCTGGGGTTTTATCAGAGCCTACTACCTGGAGGAAGGGAAAAATCCAACTCCAGCTCCCTGTAGCCATGCTATCTTACCTAAGAGGGGAAAAAAACTAAAAAGCACTCGCTAAATTTCCCAGTCCAGGGACAAGGTTCACCAAAAGACTGACACCTAATCATAGGACTATAGAACATTTCCCCTCCTCCCACACCTAACCAGAGCATTACTAAAGGCCATCTCACAATAGTTCCTTTTGCTCAGTATATCATATCTGCTATTAGACCAAAATTTACATGACATACCAAAAGGCAAAAAAAAAAAAAAAAACACCAGTGCAAAAAGAGGAAGCAAGCACCAGATATGACAAGGCTATTGGAATGATCAGACCAGAAATTTAAAACAATGATAATTAATATGCTGAGAGCTCAAATGGAAAAAAAATAGACAATATACAAGAACAGATAGATAATGTAAGCAAAAAGATGGAAACACAAGAAAGAATCAAAAGGAAATACTACTGGTCAGAAACTCTGTAACAGAACTGAGGAATACCTTTGGTGGGCTTATTAGTGGACTGGACACATGGCCAAGCTTGGGCCATGACAATAGAAACTTCCAAAACTGAAAAGCAAGAAGAAAAAAGACGAAAAAAACAGAACAGAATATCCAAGAACTGTGAGACAATTATGAACAGCTTAATATATGCCAAGTGGGAATACCAGAAGAGGAAAGGAAGGAACAGAAACAATATTTGAAGGAAAAATCGTTACCAGTGGGAAGGTCTGCGTTGTGTGAACGGAGGTCTCAGTTCTTGGATTCCTTATGAGAAAGATTTAGGTGAGGATTCTCGTTCAAGTAAAGACAGCCAGAAGGAAGGTAAGAAGCACAAAGTAGTTCATTAAGGACAGTACACTCTCAGGGTAGGGAACCGGGAAGTCCCAGAGATAGTAACTTCACTGGGGGCAGGGGTGTCGTTCTTTTTTATGTCTGCAAAGGTTATGTATGGGTCATAGCATCTGCAAAGTGAAGAAAAAAACAAAACTAAAAGGCAACCTTCAAAATGTAAGAAGATATTTGCAAATCACACATCTGGTAAAGGGTTAGTATCCAAAATCTATGAAGAACTCATCAAACTCAACACTCCCACAAAACAAGTAATCCAATTTTTAAAAAAATGGGCAGAAGACATGAATAGATATTTTTCCACAGACATCCATATGGCTAACTGATACATGAAAAGATGCTCAACATCACTTATCAACAGGGAAATACAAATCAAAACTACAATGAGATATTACCCTACACCTGTCAGAATGGCTAAAACCAACAACGTAGGAAATAATTGTTGGTGAGGACGCAGAGAAAGGGGAATGCTTTTATACTGTTGGTGGGAATGCAAATTGATGCAGCCACCCTGGAAAATAGTATGGAGATTCCTCAAATATTAAAAATAGAACTACCCTATGATCTGGCAATTGCAGTACTTGGTATTTACTGGAAGGATACAAAAATACTGATTCAAAGGGATACATATACCCCAATGTTTAAAACAACATTATCAAAAATAGCCAAATTAAGGAAACAGCCCAAATGGTGTCCATTGACTGCTGATTGGATAAAGAAGGTGTGATATATATATAATATATATAATATATACACACACAATGGAATACTACTCATCCATAAAACAGAATGAAATCTTGCCATTTGTGACGATGTGGATGGAGCTAGACTATATTAGGCTAAGCAAAATAAGTCAGTCAGAGAAAGACAAATACCGTATGATTTCACTCATATATGGAATTTAAGAAACAAACAAATGAAATAAAAAAGCAGAGATAAAAAAGAGAGAGAGGCAAACCCAGAAACAGAGTCTTAACTATAGAGCACAAACTGAGGGTTGCTGGAGGGGAGGTGGGCAGGGGAATGGGTTAAATGGACAATGGGTATTAAGGAGGGCACTTGTTCAGAAGAGTTCTGTGTGTTGTGTGTAAGCGACGAATCACTAAATCCTATACCTGAAACTAATATTCCATCGTATGTTAACTAACTCTAATTACAATAAAAACCTGAAACTAAATAAAAATAATAATAAACCAAAAGAAAAAAAACTCTCACAAAGTCAGGATATTGTGCCCTCAGGCTTCTAATGTGTCACCAATGTATCACCACCTTTTGTCTCCAGCTCATGTCTAACGTACACAACTACTCTCTCATAATGATTGAGAGACCAATGTCAGACACACTAACATCAGACACAAAACCACAGATGCAGGAAGCTCAGAGAACACCCAGCAAACAAACAAAACCAAAACTATACCTAAACATATATTCAAACTTCAGAAAATCAAAGATAAAGAAAAAAAAATCTTAAAAGAAGCCAGAGGGGGGAAAAATCTACAGAGGAGCAAAGATGAGAAGTATATCAGACTTCTACTCAGAAATCATGCAGGCAAAAAGAGAGTAGAGTGAAATATTTAAAGTGTAGAGGAAATCTTCCCCACCCCATCCCCTACCAACCTAGAATTCTGTACCCTTTAAAATTAACCTTTAAAATGAAGGAGAGGGGATCCTGGCTGGCTCAGTCAGAAGAGCATATGACTTTTGGTCTGGAGGTTATAAATTTGAGCCCTATGTTGGATGTAGAGATTACTTAAATAAATAAACTTAAAAAATAATAAATAAAAATGATGGAGAAATAAGGACTTTCTCAGATGAACAAAAATTGAGCGATTTGTTTTTACCAGTAGATCTGCCATGTAAGTTATGTTAAAATAAGTTTTTCAGAGAAAAAAAATAATATAGGCCAGAAACTCAAGTCTACATAAAGAAAGGAACAGCACTGGAGAAAGGATAAATGAAGACATCAGTCACCTGAATACTGGAAAAAGTGATTTCTGGATCACTGAGAGCTTCTGGCTTGACCATTCTATGAAAAGCCAAGCAGGCCGAGGCTGGGACTTCACATGAAACCACACCAGTACTCAACTTCTTTCCTTTTCCTGCCCTTCCCGCACTCACTTCATGGTGTGTTCTGGGAGCCTTTCCTTAATAAATCTCCTGTATCTGAAAAGATAAAACATAAGTTATAAATGAATGTTGAAATGTATCTAAAATCTTACTTACATCGCTAACATAACGTTGCTTCAACTTTAACCTGTTAACATGGTAAATGACATGTACAATTTTTAAAAATAGTGAACAATGTTAATCTACAAAGATAAACTCTACTTGGTCATTTTTTAAAAATACACTGTCAGATTTGATTTGCCAAAAATTATTTAGAAATCTACCTCTATGTTCTTTTTTTTTTTACAACTTATTTTTATTTATTTTTTATTTTACAGAGAGAGAGTACACAAGTGCAGAGAGAAAGAGAGAGAGAGAGAGAGAAGGATTCTTAAGAATAAGGCAAATATTTCAATTCTTAATCTACCAGTTCTAGGTTCTGCTGAATAGATTTAGAGTTATTTTTTACAACTTATTTTTATTTATTTTTTATTTTACAGAGAGAGAGTACACAAGTGCAGAGAGAGAGAGAGAGAGAGAAGGATTCTTAAGAATAAGGCAAATACTACCTCTATGTTCTTAAGTGAAATTGGCCTATAATTTTCTTTCTTTTTCTTTTTCTTTTTTTATGTTTATTTTTGAGAGAGAGAGAGACAGAGTGTGAGCAGGGGAGGGGCAGAGAGAAAGAGAGAGAGAGAGAAAGAGAGAGAGAATCTGAAGCAGGCTCCAGGCTCTGAGCTGTCAGCACAGAGCCCGAAACGGGGCTCAAACTCACAAGCCATGAGATCATGACCTGAGATAAAACCACCCAGGTGCCCCTCTAATTTTATTTCTTGGGCACTCTTTGCCTTGTTTCCATTTTGAGATTATAATAAACTTTTAAATTAAACATGTATCTTGTGTCATATATGGTCAAATTTTCTAATGATCCATGGATATTTGATAAGTATTTATATCTGTAATATATGCAGTGTTTGCTGTTTCTTACATATCGAAGATTTTAAATAGAATTATTCAATTATATGTTTATATTGTTTTGAATATTGTCTCTTCTTCCATTTTTCCTAAAAGTACTTTCTAATAGTATCTTCTAATGCTTCTATTAGATAAAATTTGGTTCTTCTGGATGGATTTTTTGAGTCTCTGCCTTCCTGTTCTTACTTTTCCTCTTAATTGTGTGTTTGTCCTATATTCTGGGGGGAAAATATTTGGGTTTTTCCTCCAGTTTCCTAATTTGCTCCTTTTTTGTGTCCATCTGCTCTTCTACTCATCTATTGAATGATTCATTTCAAAGATGAAGCCTTTACTTTATTTACACGACTACTGGTTGATTCTTTTTAAAGAATTGTGCTTAAACTACTCTCTTGCATCTCTTGGAACATAGTGTATTAATTAAGCTTTGAATAAAATCACTAGTTCTTATAATGACCTAGAATGTCCTAGATGAGTAGGTTCCCGTGGACCTCTGAACTTTCCCCACCTTGCCCATTCCACTCCAAACATTTTGGTCTCCCTGCTGTCATCAACATTTCAAACCCCCCCAATATATATACCTGTTCCTCCTCCCTGCTCACCCTCTTCTCCCCTGGATATGAGAAGACTTGCTCATACACATTATTCAAATTTCTGCTCAAAGATTAACTCTTCCTCAGGGAGATATCCCCTAACTACCTTATTCAAAACAGCATTTAGTGCCTTCACACACATTCTCCTTCTCTCTCACCCACCCTTTCCTTACTCTTCTTTTGTTCTTTGATATTTTATTTCATTTACTTTTTTTGTTGTCTTCATCAGTAAATTGGAATGTCTGTGATGGTAGCGACTTTGCCTGTTGTGGTTACCATAGTATTTCCAGAAGTTAAAAAAGTGCCTAGTACACATTGGAGAGACCAAGAAACATGTACTACATGAAGTAATGATGGTGTTTCTAAAATCCAGTGCTGCCCACTCTATTAACTATTTCTGTGTGCATTCTTCCATGCTTGGTGATGCTGGCTTGTCTCAAGTGATAAGCAGTTGTATGTGTGTCTTGTATTTGTGATGCCCTGTTAGGCCATTGTGGAAAAGCTCTATGCATTGACTCCAGCCTGCACATGGAGGAGATTCCTGAAGTGATCCTGGCAGTGGACTGGCAGACTGGCTCCAGTCACTTTAGAGGAGCGGCAGAAGAGACTACTGCTGGGGCTGTACCTACTGCTAGTCTCTGAGATGGGCACTGCTCCTTCCTCCTGACTGTGACCATTACTCCAAGGCCCTAGTCCTTCATTTTCAATAGAGGCCCCTACATGAATTTGTTGGGACCACTCTTGCCTGTTCTTTGACACAGAGAGAAATATGGAGAGCTTGATCTACTTGGCAGCTCCCACTGTGGTGACCCTGTTGTCTTGCCATCAGTGCCCCAGAGCTCCCTCCTATTTCAAATCTTCCAGCCCTGTGCATGGAGAAGCTTCCCTTTCTTAAAATTATTTTGAAATAGTTTAAGGCTCACAGCCTGTTGCAAAACAGTGCAAAGAATTTCTATATACTCTGCATTCAGTACAATCGTAGGTAGTGTATTGTCAGAGCCAGGAAACTCACGTTGTCCCAGTACTATTAATTCAAGTATGGACCTCATTCATATTTCACCAGTTTTTACATGTACTCCTTTAAGAAAAAAAAATAAAGCTTTATAGAGATATGATTCATCTACCACATGCCATACAATTCATCTATTGCAAAATTTGCTCATTTAAAGTTTTCAATTCAATGATTTTTACCATATTCACAGAGTTGTGCAACCATCAACACAATCTGATTTTAGGACATTTTCATTACCTCCAAAAAGGAAAATGGTATCCATTACCAGTCACTCTTGATTCTCCTCCCCACGGTCCTAGGCGATCGCTAATTTACCTTCTGTCTGTATAGATTTGCCTAATGTTTTCATCCATGTGATAGCACGTATCAGTACTTCATTCCTTTTTATTTCCAAATAACATTTCATTGCATTCATATACCACATTTTGTGTATCCATTCATCAGTTGGTGGACATTTGGGTTGTTTCCACTTTTTGGCTATTATGAATGATGCTCTTTTGGGGAGGGGTTAGTTCTATGAAATTTCACCACATAGATTCAAACGACTATCAGCACAATCAGAACACAGACCTATTTCGTCATCACAAAGGAAGTCCTTCATATTATCCCTTGATGATCACACATTTTCTGCAACCCCAATCTATGGCTACCATTGATCTCTTTTTTATCACTAGAATTTGTCACTTTGAGAATGTGATGCAAATCAGACCATATTTAATCCTTTGAGATTGACTTTTTTTTTCCACTCAGGATAATGCTCTTGAAATCCATCCAAGTTGTTGCATGTGTCAAGTTGTTGTATTTTGTTTCTATTTATTGCTGAGAATTATTCCACAGTATGGATGGACCACAGTTCATTTATTCATCCATTGAAGGACATATGGATTGTTTCCAGCTTGGGGCTATTACAAATAAATCTGTTATGAATATTACTTTATAGGTTTTTGTGTGAACTAAGTTTTCATTTCTCTAAGATAAATGTCCAGGAGTGTAATTGTTGCATCATGTTATAATTCCATGTTTAGTTTTTTTTTTAAGTTTATTTATTTGTTTTGAGAGAGACAGACACAGTGCAAGTAGGGGAGAGGCAATGAGAGAGAATCCTAAGCAGGCTCTGCACGGCCAGTGCAGAGCCTGATGGCAGGGCTCGAACCCATGAGATGACGACCTGAGCCGAAACCAAGAGTCAGGTGTTTAACCAACTGAGCCACCCAGGCACCTCTCCATGTTTAGTTTTTAAAGAAACTTTCAAACTGTTTCCTAGATTGGCTGTGCCATTTTATATTCCCATTAGCAACTGATGAGAGATCCCATTTCTGCATCCTTTCCAGTGTTTGCTATTGCCAGTAATTTTTATTTTAGCTATTCTAATCGGTGTGGAGATGATCATGGTTTTAATCTGCATTTCGGTAATGGCTATTTGTATTAGTTTTTTATGCTGCCATAAGAAATCACCACAAGTTTCGCATCTTAAAACAACAAAGCATGTATTATTTTATGGTTCTATATGTCAGAACTCTGATATAGGCATTCTTGGGTTAAAATCATGGTGCAGGCAAGTCTTCATTCTTATCTGGAAGATCTAGGGGAGAATCTGTTTCCTTGCCTTTCCAAGCGTCTAGAGACCACCAGCATTCTCTGGCTTGTGGCTCTCCCTCCAACCTCAACGCCAGCAACATGGCATTTCTCTGATCCTTCTTCTGTTGTTGCATTATCTGTGACTGTAGCCAGGAAAGTTTCTCATCATTTTATGATTCATATGATTAAACTGAGCCAATCTGGGTAACCCAGGATAATCTCCCCATCTCAAGGTCCTTAATCTCAATCACATCCTCAAAGTCCCTTTTGCCAAATAAAAGAATATATTTACAGGTTTCAGGGATTAAGAGGTGTATATCTTTTGGAGGACATTATTCTGTCTACCACACTAATGGTATTGAACATTTTCTAAATTTTTTTAGAGAAATACACAGAGAGAGAGAAAGAGAGACAGAGAGAGAGCAGAGGAGAGCAGAAGAGGGGGAGAAAGAGAGAATCTTAAGCAGACTCCACGCTGAATATTTTTTAAGTACATATTAGCCATTCATATATTTTCTTTACTAAAGTACCCTTTCAAATATTTTACCCATTTCTAATTGGATTGTTTGTTTCACTAATGAGCTTAGAATGTTAGTATATTTTGGATATGAATGCTTTACTGAATATATGATTTGCAAATTTGTTTATATTATTCCCAGTCTCTGGCTAATCTTTTCATCTTCTTAACAGGATATTTTGCAGTGGACCTGAGTGGTTGAGTGTATGACCTCGGCTCAGGTAATATCTCATGGCTCCTGAGTTCGAGCCCCACCTTGGGCTTGCTGCTGTCAGCACAGGTCCTGCTTTGGATCTTCTGTCCCTCTCTCTCTCTGCCCCTTTCCTGCTTGTGCTCTCTCTCAAAAACAGATAAATCTTAAAAAAAATAGGTATTTTGCAGAGCAAGTATTTTAAATTATTATGAGCTCCAATTCATTGTTTATTTCTTTTATGAATCATGCCTTTGTAGTCATACCTAGGCACTCTTTACCTAAAGTTAGGTCACAAAGGCTTTCATCATGTTTTCATCTAAAAGTTTTATAGCATTACATTTTACATTTAAATCTACCACGCATATTTGTTCAGAAACAACTAGTGTGTTCAAGTTTCTGCACAATCAGGGCTTTCTGAACAAAACTTACTGGCCATGGGGCTAAAATTTAAGCATTTTATTCCCATACATTTCCTTCTAAGTTTTGCTTTAGCCACATAGAGCAGATACTTTTAACTGAATTTTTTTATTGAGATAATTGTAGGTTCACCTGCAGTGGTAAGAAATAATACAGAGAGATCCCTTGTACAATTTTCTCAGTTACCTGCAATGATAATGTTTAAAAAAATTATAGTATACTATCACAACTAGGACACTGACATTGAGAAACCCTTTGATTTTATTCAGATTTTACCAGTTTTACTTGTACTCACTTGGGTATGTGGGTAAGCACGATACAAGTTTATCACCTCTGCAGGTTCATATATCCATTACCACAGTCAAGATACTGAAAAATTCCGACACCACCATCACCAGGGTCCCTCATGTTTCCCTTTTATACGAATACCTCCCTTCCTCCACCATTCCTTTACCTAACCCAGGGAAACCAGAGGGTTGCCTTCTTTTTCTTAATTGCCATTTCAAAATTGTTATAAGAGTGAATCATACCATATGTAATTTTAAGGGACTGGCTTTTTTCGATCAGCCGTATTTCCTGAGGATTCATCCAAGTTGCTGCATCGTTCATTTTTAAATAATTGCTGAGTAATTTTCCATGGTCAGTGAATGTACCATAGTTAGTTAAACCATTCACCCGTTGAAGGAATCTGGACCAATTCCAGCTTTTGGTTACCAATAAAGCTTCTGTGAACATTCATCTGTCGGTTTTTGTGTGAACATAAGTTTTCATTTTTCTAAGATAAATGCCCAGGAGTGCAATTGCTGAGTAGTATAATAGCTGCATGTTTAGTTTTTTATGAAACTGCCAAACTATTTCCCAGAGTAGCTGTACCATTTTGCGTTCCAGTCAGGAATGTGTGAATGATCTAGTTTCTTCAGATTTTCACCAGAATCGGGTGTTGTCATTATCTTTTATTTTATTCTTTTAGCCTTCCTGTAAGTATGCAGTGATACGTCATTATGGTTTTCCACAGTTTTGTGTTTTTATTTTAATTCAGTTGATATTTTTAAAAAAATTTCCCTCTAAGGCTACTTATTTGACACTTACATTACTTAGACGTAGATTGTCTGATTTCTAAGTGTTTAGTGATTTTTCTGTTGTTGAATTCTAGTTTTATTACATGCTGATCAGATAACATATTTTACATGAGTCCAATTCTTTTAAATTTGTTAAGGTTTGTTTTATGATCTAAGAAACAGTCTCTTGTGAATATCCCGTGAACACTTAAAAAAATATGTATTCTGCTATTTTGGGGTGAAATGTTCTCATGAATATCAACCAGATTTCACTCATTGGTAATATTGTCCAATACTTTAAAATCTTTGCTGACATTTTTTGTGCTGTTTCTACAAATTTCTAACAAAGGGGCGTTAACGTCCCCAACTATAATCATCGATTCCTCTAGTTCTTTCTTCATTCCCGTAAAGTTTTTGCTTTGTGTATTTTATAGCTCTCTTACATACTTCAGATTGTTGGTCTCTTGGTGAATTGACCTTTGTAGCATTATGTAATGTCTTGACTTGTCTTTGGTAATTTTCCTTGTTCCTAAGTCTACTTCATCTAATATTAACGCAACCACTTCACTTTCTTTTGATTAGTGTTTGCATGCTCTCTGTTTTCTATCCTTTTACCTTTAACCTACTTACATCATTACATTTGAGGCATGTTAGGTATATATTATTTAGTCGGTCATGTCATTTTTAAAAATCCCTCTGCCAGTCTTTGTCTTTTAATTGATGTGTTTAGGCCTTTTAGGTTTAAGGTAATTATTGATATTTCAGAATTTATGTCTGCTGTTTTATTGTTTGTTTTATGTGCTCCCTCTGGTTTTTGTTCCTCAGGTTCCCCTTTATCTTTCTGTGGGCTACTTGAGTATTTTTTTAGTATTCCATTTTGATTATCTGTGGTATTATTGAGTCTGTCTCTTCATACAGTTTTTGTTCTGAGTGGTTGTTCGCTGCATTATATTAGGTGTAGCTCATTGTAGTCTACTGTTAGGAATATTTTGCCACTTCAAGTGGGATGTGACTACATCATCACCAATTAGGTTACTTTACCTTCCCACTTTGTAATATAGTTGTCCAAAAATATTACTTCTACATACATTGAGACTGTATCAGGCATTGTTAATAATTTTTACTTTTTTAAATGTTTATTGATTTATATTTATTTTTTTATTATTTTTTATGTTCTTTATTTTATCCTTGAGAGAGATAGAGAGAGAGGGAGAGGCAGAGAGAGACAGAGAAACAGAATCAGAAGAAGGCTCCAGGCTCTGAGCTGTCAGCACAGAACCTGACAAGAGGCTCAATCCCACAAACCATGAGATCATGACCTGAGCTGGACTCAGGCTACCCAGGCTCAGTAAAACAACAGAAAAACAAAACAAAACAAACAAACAAACAAAACCTCTTACTTTTAACTGTTGAACAGAATTTTTAAAAATTACAAGGAAAAAATATCCCATTGGACTTACCAACATATTTAGCCTTTAAGCTGTTCTTTCGTCATTTCTGACAATCTTAGTTTCCTCTGGAATCATTTTGTTTCTGTATGAAGAGCTTCCTTCAGCTATTCTTTTATTTTGCTGATAACAAATACTCTTAGCTTTTGTTTTTAATGTTTGAATGTATTAATTTCTCTTATTTCTGAAGTATATTTTCACTGACTATAGAATTTTGGGTTGACAATTTTTTTCTTTCAGCACTTGAAAAATTTTATACCACTTCCTCTGACCTCTGATTTCTAATTAGTAATCAGCTAGTATTTGAGTCATTATTCCTCTGTAAGTAATATGTTGTGTATTTTTCTCTAACTGCTTTCAAAAGTTTTTCTCTTATCTTCAGTTTTCAGAATTTGGACTATGATATATTTTGGTATGGATTTCATTTGTTTGTGATTCAAATGAGCTTTTTGAATCTGTAGGTTTATATCTTTTATCAAATTTGGGAAATTCTTAGCCATTATATCTTTATATATTTTCTCAGTCCTGTATTCTTTTTACTTTCTTCCTGGGACTTTGATAACATTAATGTTGGATTTCTTGTTATTATCCCATAGGTTCCTAAGGCTCAATTTATTTGAAAACATTCTTTCTTTCTTTCTTTCTCTTTCTTTCTTTCTTTCATTCTTTCTTTCTTTTTCTTTCTCCCTTCCTTCCTTTCTTTTTTTATTTTTGTTTGAATAACTTCTGTTGACTTATCTTAAAGTTCACTAATTCTTTCCTTGTGATTTCCATTCTGTTATTGAGCTCACCCACTGAGTTTTTTATTTAGATCATTGTATTTTTCAGTTCTAGAATTTCCATTTAGGTTTTCTTTACATCTTCTAATTCTTTGATGATATTTTCTAATTTTTATTTTTCTAAAAGTGTTCACAATTGCTTGTTGAAGCATTTTTTGGCAACTTCTTGAAAATCCTGTTCAGACAATTCTAACATCTGTGTCCTCTAGGTATTATCATCTAGGTATAATACCTCTAGGTATTATCATGGACATTTTGAGTATTGTGTTGTAAGACCCTAGTTCCTATGAAATCTTCTTTAGTAACTTATTTAGGTTCAGAATGTGTATCTTGATACTCTTTTTGTGTGCTGTAGTTCAAATGTCAGAAGTCTTTCAAACCTCTGCCATATTATTCTGATCTGCTCTGTCTGTATTACTCAGATGACAACACTGCATGCCACAGTCTCTCAGCATTGTCTGAGTAGGTGGAGGGATACCACCTCTATTGCATGGCTGTTTGGAAGATAAGGTTTTATCCTCTGACCCATGTGGCAATGGTCCCCTCCCAGTAACTAAAATGAGGTTGTAAGTCAGAGTTCTATAGACAGGCTCAGTGGGCAAGGAGCACCTTTCTGTTACTGTAGAAAGAGAGTCAATGTCGAAGTTATGCCCCAGGACTCTGCAGGGAAGAGCACTACTTGATGGTGAAAAGAGCGTATGGAAGTCAGAGTTTTGCCCGTAAGGTCTTTGAGGAGGTGTAGCTCCCCCTCATCGCAGCGGTAGGGGCAAAAACAGAGCTCTGCACCCTGGCCCTGGGCTGTAGTGGGAGAGAGATGTGGTGTTTTTCACAGTGTTTGCCTCAAAGACAGGAAGGTATGGTGATAGTGTTTCTGTCTTGTTGGACCACCTTTTCCTGGTCCTCTGGCTAGAGAAAGCCAACTTTTCTTGGTGCTGTTTTCTGTGATTCTTGGTGTTTTTAGATTGTGGGCCTGTCTAGCATTCAGACTGTGGTATTTATGAGACAATAAAAACTCAGGGAACTCACTGCCAGGTTGTTCCTCAAATCCCAAGGTCTCTAGCCATTCCACCTTATTTTCTCCTATCTTCAGATTCTTACATTAGTTTTTTAAGATTTTTTATTGTGATTAGTGGAAAGAATAAAATGGAATGTGTTTCCTTCATTTTGTCTGGAACCATCAGGCTTCTATTTATGTTTTAGTAGTGTTTGCCCCCATATTTAATTCTATATGTTTCATTAAAATCTTTCTAGGATTCCTCCAAGGTTATCCATTCATGTTTTCCTCTGTGGTAGTAGATTTTTAAATCACACATCTTTCCTGTTGTTTCTAGATATTCGCTGTGGAAGATAGAGGCTTCCACATGGGATCAGTCTAGAACCAGAATATAAAGAACATTTACTTCTGTGAATTTATTTTATTTATCTTTCATTAAGTCATGATTACTGAGAATAGCAAAATATTAGGCAAAGAAATACAAACCTCAACAAAAATATGTGCATCAATTAATAAAGCATTTGAACATTTAAAATTGAGATTATGCTGGTTTTACAAATATAAAAAATACCACAGAGACACACAGCTATTGCATTGAGCTGAGTCTGAGAAATCAGACAGCTATTGATTGGAGATCATTGCTACAGTTGACTCCGTGGCAACGGTTGAGTTAAAAGGCAAATAAAAGGGGGGAAGAAGAATTTAGGTGGGAATCCCAAGGGAAACCCAGAGAAAAGTGAAAGGAGGGTCTCAGGGCCATTTCTAAAAAGATTTGTCAGATGTTTAAGAAGAAGATTAGAGGATCATTGAGGTCTATAAAATTGTTTGTAGGAAAAAAATAGTACTATTTGAAAAGCAACCACAGATTGATAGAAGTTGTCTTCACTTTAATCATCCATTAGAATAACTACTCTTACTTACCATTTTATCACTGAAATCAACATGGACAGTTAGAGAAACA
Organism: Cryptoprocta ferox; assembly: GCA_028646485.1. Lineage (NCBI taxonomy): Eukaryota > Metazoa > Chordata > Mammalia > Carnivora > Eupleridae > Cryptoprocta > Cryptoprocta ferox. The sequence continues at coordinate 21,178,026 of CM053559.1, read as the reverse complement.
AAAGTAAATGATGACAGTTGTGGGCATGTAAGAGTTTTAATTACAGTGGAAAGACATCCTATTGCATTAGAAAGCTTAAGCAAATTATTTTATCTGATGAGCGTGTGTTTAGGACAGATGGATAAAAATTTTGCAACTTAGTAAAGAAAATCATTGACAGGCTTTCAACATATTTGTAAGATTGTTTTATTTACTAACTTCTTCATATCAGTTCCATCCTTCACAATACTGTTGAGAGTATGAATTTAGAGGTTGTTTGTTAAATCCTTTTGAGTAAATTGAAAGCTAACACAAAGCCTACACCAGAAAATGAAGTTTAATTTCCTTAAAAATTCTGGATTATATTATTTGAACATAAATGCATTTATATAATTTTTTAGTAATTACAATAACATTCGTAATGAATAATAAAACATTACTAGAGATTCTGTTAGACTTAGATTAATAAATGAATTAAAATTGTAATTAGCAGCTTGTGAGCAAATGGTGCTTGAAAACAACAAATGCAAATAGTGCTTGAAAACAATGCCTTAAATATCTCCCATATTTTATAATTATAAATTAGCAAACTACTCTTTTACAGATTGGATCAAGGAAAGTTTCAATGCAGCTAATGAAATTATCATAAATTTGAAATTAGTCTGGCCTGAATTATATTCTGTTTTAAAGCAAAAAGCTTGATTTACATTTTAAAATTTAAATGCTTTTCATTTTCTTTCTCTGAAACCTTTCCTCAAGTCTATTTTTTTCATAGTCGACCTTTCTCTCCATGAGACACATCAATAGTAAATTGAATGAAATCAGGATTCTTTTCAAGTCTTTGAGAATTCACTTAAATGACTGGTACACGAGTTCTGTGCAGCAGCTCTAAAGACATTTCATGTTACCAATCTTGACTTATAATGATCTCATTTTATACAAACTGGGGAGAGGCAAGACGTTTTATGTTTTGCCAATGATACGTTATTTTTTTCAATATTAAATTCTAAATTAAATCTTCAAAGGGCATCTAACAAAATCTTCAGTCCACTTATGGCTGGATTCAAGTTGTCTTTTAGAGTACTGCTCTATGCCGCATTTTCTGTTACAGTAGAAAATTAGATGACACCTTAGGAGAATCAGAAAAAAGATTAATTCTTCTATGTCAATTGTATCTCAATAAAGCTGGGGATAAAAGTTAATACTAGGTGGGGAATATTTGAAAATACAGTTCTTTTCTATTCCATTTCAAATATGATTTCATGCCTAATATTCCAACACACGAATCATTATTATTAGAGCCATATTTTTTCAGGGCATACCCAGGTCACAGCAAGGTACACCTAGTTGAGGCAGGCACCGTTTACAATGAATACAATATGAATGGTGTCCCTGGAGTCTCTGGCCTAAGGGCTTGCTCCTGTCCTAGATACTGAGATGTCAAATAACATGATGCTATCAGTCTAGTTAGGGAAAGCAGATACATGAAAATATAATTTTTATGGAATCTAAAATGCAACAATGAAATACGTTCAAAATGCTCTAGGAGTGTAAAGGAAGAATTTACAGGCTTAAAGGAATCACAGAGGATCTCTCAGACTCACCGTATTGCCTGCTTTTAAACAAATATCAACTGAGGGCAAGTCTTCACAATTAGAATAGTGCAGCTTAATTATAATAATGAGCCGCCGTTTACTGAACTCTTACCATGTACTAGGCTCTATGCCAAGTAATTAATGTGGCCGGCTTTTGATAAAATTTACACCACAATCTCGTATCATAGGCACTTTTATCATCCCCATTTTTCTGATAAGGAATCTCAAGTCTTGAGAGGCAAAATAGGCAGTGAAGGCCGCTCTTCTAAGAGGTGCGAGAGGCGGGGGGCTGGGGAGGGGCGGGGGGGTCTAACAGGTAATGGTATGCAGCAGGGGATACTTTTCACACATCATAGTATGAATGGTGATTGATCTCTGTATGGGGATTTGCACTGAGGATGTTATGACCAGGCTCAGGTTTGTGGATTACTAAAGGGTTTTTTAAGGAAACTAAGAAAGAAACAAAAGAAATAAAATCCAGTCCTGAGGATAGCATCTTAGTGCAATGGCTTTTGTGACAACAGTACAACTTACTACTACCCCATGTTTGTGGATTCAAACCCTGCTTCTATCAACACAGCCTGTGTGACCTTCAGAAAGTTATTTGACCTTTCAACCCTTACTCATCTTCGTGAAAAATACATGAATTATTCTTTGTTAAAACTCAATAGTAAGGACTACATACATGTTAAAATTCTTATTATTGACCTCAGAGAGTGGGGTAGGAAGCGTTGGGAGATGAGGATCACAAGCCCTTAGAAATACTGTGTGAAATGGTGGGTGGGAACATCACTCTATACAGAAGATGGGAACTTATATCTACCCACAAAGGTACAAAAACATCACATTATTTAATAAGCTTTAAATCAAATTAAACTTGACCTCAAACCCCATTCTGCCTCGGACAGCAGGAAATCCAAGTTTGGTCATTATTGATACTCTCCCAGCCCCTTCCTTGGGCAGTATACAAAGGCTCCTGAACTTTTCAGGGGGCCTCCCATGAGTGGATTGGCAGGGTGCGCTCTGTACAGCCTCAGGGGCACGATTCACATCTCAAGAGGCTTGACCACATTCTTGGAATAGGAGGGAGGAAAAAATAGAGCATGAAACAACCCACCAATTAACATTTCAATAAATTATCCAGGCACATGCGTTTTTTTTTTGTTTTTTTTTTTTGAGGGGAGAGTCCATACCTTTCATTAGATTCTCAAAGCAAAGAGGGAGTCTGATTTGATCCAGCAAAAGAGATGGGTGTCAAACCTCTGTGCTCCACAAAGCAGGAAAACATCACATTTGCATTGATTATAGACCCTTTTCATAGTGCTGACACATCTATGAGCTTTGAGTGGCCTCATTATTTTTTTTATTAAATTGGGTCAGGGTGGGGCCCCCCATTCAACCTAAATGCAGATGGGGTCATTGTGACTGAACAGCAATATACACAATAGGTAATAAATTCTGGGAAATGAAATCTGTCATCAGACCACTCTTTCACACAACAAAAAACGAGATGGGGTATAACATTGGGACATGAGGCAAAAAAGTCTCAAAGATAAAGAGGCAGAATTGCATTCACCGAGTTCTAAAGCATTTGGAGGGCCTCTTCTTTGGGCAGAACAGGAAAGGGCCAGTATTGATTCAGTAAAAAGTATGTAAAACTACTGAACAGAAAAACATGTATGTAATGGAGGGAGCTTGCCGGATACACAATGGTTTTCAAATAAACATAGACACCTGAAGCATCATTATCAGCCTCATCTTGAAATACAGGGAGAGAGAACGTGCTTTCAGGGGGAGCAGTAAGAAAAACACTCAGGTTCATGAAGAAAGCCTATACTAAGTCATATCTGTCATGTTAAGTGCTCATTACAATCATTATTTTTTACCAGTATTTCATTTTTCTAAAATTCAATGGATCAGACCTGGATCCATGATTAAGTATCTGAGTATGACTAGACTCAAGTGGATACTAATGAACAGTGATCGAGTGTCCAAGTCCCATTTTTAGGATTGCTCTTGTACTACGCAGCATTCGCTTTCTACATCCTATTGCCTTTGATGAATCTGGACATCCCTCTGTCATGACAGTTCAATTTAGTCTTTTGTCACTTTGATACTTTGATTCCAGTATTCTTTAATAATTAAAAAAAAAAGCAATGCTCTCAGAGTTTTTGACATACCATACACTCGTACTTTCCATTTCTTTATCCTCACAAAAAAATAATGTATCCATAGAGGTAGCTGCAGATCCTTCACTAGTGGGTGGGCAGTTTGGTGCCAAGCAAAGCACATGAAATCTGAGTTGTACAGGGGCACCTGGGGGACTCAGTTGGTTAGGCGTCCGACTTTGGCTCAGGTCATGATCTCACGGTTTGTGAGTTCGAGCCCCACCTCGGGGTCTGTGATGACAGCTCAGAACCTGAGCCTGCTTCAGATTCTGTGTCTCCCTCTCTCTCTGCCCCTTCCCTGCTCACACACTGTCTCTCTCTGTCAAAAATAAACATTAAAAAAATTTTTTTTTAATTTTTGAGGGGCGCCTGGGTGGCTCAGTTGGTTGAGCAACCGACTTCAGCTCAGGTCATAATCTCACCGTTTGCGGGTTTGATCCCCACATCAGGCTCTGTGCGGACAGCTTAGAGGTTGGTGCCTGCTTCAGATTCTGTGTGTGTCTCTCTCTCTCTCTCTGCCCCCTCCCGATTGCTCTCTCTCTCTCTCTCTCTCTCCCTTTCTCAAAAATAAATAAACCTTAAAAAAATTTGAGTTGGACAGATTAAAATCGTACAACCTATCGCTCATCTATTAAGTGGGAATACAGTGCCTACATTACAGTGCCATAGGTAATGTAAGTAAAATGTCTCGCCCAGTGTCAGGATATGATGGATCCTGAATAGTTTTCTTACTTCAAAGTAAAAGTTCTAGTGACTGACAGACTATTTTATCTTGTGGGTTCTGGACGATGAAATGATTGAGCTGCAAAGGCCCTCAGTACAAACTTTTATTTTACAGATGAGGAACCTGATGGCCTGAAGAAGTGAAAAGATTTGTTCAAGATGAAAGATCTAGTTTTCTCCGTAAATAACGATTTGTTGAACGAAGAAATAGCATTACATCATCACCAGAAACCAATTTCCTATAGGTCAAGTAATTATCTCTCTCCTAGAAGGTTTATGACATGTGGCAGTGTGAAATGTAAAATGTGATAAAGAAGGAGAACATTTGTATGAATTCCTCTTCCTAAATATATGTTTCATTGACAAATGTGTATTAATCGCACTTCATACTTAACGTGTTTATTTAGTTAAATATGGCATTGATTTATTGTTCTAGGCAATCACCTGCTTATACTTTTATAATTATTATATATTACATATTAAAGAAAAGGACTAAGTTGCGAGTGGCATGTTACGAGAAAAAGTAAGGCATTTAATTGCCAGTTCAGTGTTCATTCATAAAAACAATGGAATTGTCGGAAACAGATTCATGAGTATACAATAGGGTCCATTTGGCTTATATCTTATGTTTCAGATTTACTGAATGTCATTGTCCACTGTATCAGTCTTATCAGTTTTATATACAAAAAAAATACTAAAACGGTAGATTTCCATAGAAAAGGAGAAGGCATTATGATGTATGAATTTTAAAATAGTGGTTTCCTAGAAATTGCACTGTGGCAGTCCAGCCTTCCTGGGGTTATTCAACAGCGCCTCAGCTTATATAATTACCACACCAGCCTCCCTTACACAGAGACCAGGAGGCACCCAGGTCGGTCACCATGGCAACAGATTCCGGAATCAGAGCGCCCCATCCTAACACTGTGCACAGACCCTCTTCTTGGAAAAAGTTTTATTATTTTTTTAAAATTTTGAACACATTTCCCTCAAATTTCTGGTGTACAATTTCTGAATATTTGTTCTAGTTTTCTTCTAAGTGTAATCTGACCCCTAAATGCCTGGGTACGCACAATTTCTTGAATTGCAAAAGAAATATAATGCAAACATTTAAATACAGATTGCCTTTTCATTCTGGCCACCATTTGTGAAAAGAAGAAGAAGATGAAAATAACATTCCGGAATAAAAAAAAAAAAAAGACATCGCTATGGGATGAAATCAACTCTCTTTGATCTTTATGCTGCAATAAGAGCTTTTTGAAAGACTCTTAAAATGTACAGATCTAAGCAAATAAAATACAATTTCCCATTAAAAGTTTTAAACAAATGAACAAACACGTGTTGCCAAGGCCACATTTATAAACCTTGCGTTCTCTTTTTATCTACAAAGCGGAGAGATCACATTTGCTCAAGATTCTCTGTCTCGCTGGGCGCCTCCCAGAGGCTGGTAAAACCTTGCTGACCCCTGCCTCGGCGGCTCCTTTCTCATTTCCTGTTTGCTGTTTGGACCCGCCTTGCAGCTGTGAGGGCTGAATGTAAGCCTAAGGGCTGATAACGCTCGAGGTTACATTATAGCACTTCTCAAAGCGCTGCCCATCCATGAACTCATTTGAAACCAAAGCTGGGGGTTTCTTTTTCCCCCCCATCAGGAAAGATATTTCCATGTTTCACTTAAAATTCCTTTCTACTCTATCACTAACCAAGAGAAAGAAATTCATACAATAACTCATAGTAGAGCATCCTGTTTACAGTGTAAGCTCCACTTCTTGTGTTCTTCTAGAGCCTTAAAGTCAACTCCTAGTTATGTCACATTTCCATTTTCGGCCTTCCTTGATACCAGAGTGATTTCGTTCTTGATGACCTCTTTGAAACGTCTCCCTTTTTCCTTTCCCCTTTGGCTCCATTCTTACTGTTGTTTTCTGAAGTGTGTATCCTGTCTGACCACCAGCAGCCATGACTTAGGGAGAACATATATTCTCAACCCCGTGTTCTTTTACCATCTCTTTCCTTTTGGGGTCTCTCATTTGCAAAACAATGTGGAATCCAGTCCCTGCCTTTCTAACCAAGGGAAAGAAGAGGAAGGTCGTGAGTGGCCCTGCCCATGGCCTTGGACATTGCTGAGCAGGCCCCTTCCATGTTTTCAGGCTCCAATATATTTAAGAATGAAGAAATGCCAAAATTGTGTTGTATTGTACTTAAAATGGTTTTTACATTTGTAAGAGGAACAGAGGATCTTCCAAGGCTGTCAGTGTATCTCTGTGACTGTGCATATCTAACCTCATCTGGAAATAAAAACAACTGTCTCAATCTTTGTCCCTTAATTAATTTGGAGTCCTGGCCCAATGCCCTCTTGTTCAATAAGTGAATGGCCCTACATGCACTGTAGGAGTCCAGACGACAGTGATGGTAGCAATAGAGGAGTGGCTACAGTGGGGTCAAAGATGTCAGGTTAGTAACAGCTAAAACTCTAGACCACTTATGGTAAGCCAAGGACAAATCTAATTTTATGTGTGCTAACATATCATGCTTTCTTGGGTAGGTGCTACTGCTATCCACATTTCTATACATAAAGAAACTGAGGCACAGAAAGATTAAGTGACTTGCCCAGGGATGCACAATTAGCAGTAGTATTGAGTCCGTGGTTTTAAGCACTGTGTCATCTGATCTCTTACTGGATGCCAAGCAGAAATCACAAGGACCAGAGGGGAAGTGCCAGTGCCCTGAGACTCCCAGCAAAGGGAAATTATGTATGTGTGCATGTGTGTGTTTGGTGGTGGGGAGGGGGGGACCTTACAATATCAGTAATTAAAGTAGGCAGAAGCACAGCAACGCAGGCCATTTTGATCCCCACCTCCCCATCCTGTGGTTGTGCCCAAGGCTGAAGGAATTAGGCAGACAAGGTTGATATCTGGGCTCACGTTGTCTCCCCTTAGGCCATATGATATGTCCAAATCACAATGGAAAGGATCATTTTCCAGTGACACATGGAATCAGATCCAGCCTCATGGGCATGTGACTTGGGCAGTCATTCAGGACCCTGTAGTCTGAATGACCAAGCACTTGGATTAACGCTCTATTGTCCGCATCTTGAAAGTCTTACTTTTTGAACAAAAGGTCCAGCATTTTTGTTTTGCACTCTGGCCCCGCAAATTACATAGCCAGTCCTACGTGAAAATCCTGAGCAATCTGGAGAAGTTTGCAGCTCTGATCTACCAGGGCAGAGAAGATTCTATTTCCCTGTGATTCCTCTGGAACTGCGGTGCTATAAATCTGCAGTTGCTTGTTAGTGGATTTGCATTTTACTGCAATGTAATACTTTTCCTCACAAGGGAAAGCAGTCAGCTCTCACTAATAGGGGCTTTAATGATGCTCCACCAAGGTCCACGTGCATAGCCTGGAGCAAAAAGGCTCAGGACAGGCTCCAAATTCAACAGTGGGGTTAACTACAAGGGAGCCTCTTTGCAGAATGATAAAACACTCTTAACCTCAGCTCGATTTGTAGCCGGCCCCAAGGAGCGCCCCTGCAGAGTAACATAGGTCTATGTATAAAATTCCAGCTCAGGTCCTCCTGGAAATTTGTATTTGCCATCCCACAGTCTTTACATATTTTAGGCACGCTCTGGTTAAGTCAAGATTTGCAAGAACTTGTAGAGAAAATCAAACTGCCTCCGTACAAGGAACCCAATCTGATAAGTCCTCTATCTCCTCTCTCAATGCTTGAGCAGTCTGGCACTAGAATAAACAATTGCTCACCAATGGCCAGTTTCCATGGAGTCGGTTGCTCCCAGGCCTTTTCTGAAGTGAAGGGTAGTGAGCCGATTTTCTCCACCAGAGCAGTAATGATACCAGGGAACAGAAACTATAAGGGGAAAAAAAGCCAACTTCTCAAAGAAGACAAAAAGGGAATACCGTGCCTCTCTCATTCAGAGGAACCAAAACCCTTATATTCAAGATCTGTGGGGCTACACTGAATTCATAATGACGGCTAACATCTTCTCGCATTTACTATGCCCTAGACACACTTGTAAGGGCTTTACGTATGTCAGCCTAGTTAATCCTCACAATAAGCCAGCAAGGTAGGTATTATTATTATTATTATCTCCATTTTAAAGGTGAAGGACCTGAGGCACAGAGAGGGTAAGCAGTTAAGTTAGGAGAGCAGCTGCTTGGCTGGTCGCAGAATCTACAGGTTCATCCGGGACAATAACACGCAGTGAGGAGCTCCCGGTGGGGCCGGCTGTGTGTGCAGCTGCTGAGTATGCGTCCTGTTTGTCCTCACAATAAACCCCCATTAACGAGGGAAGCACAATTGATCTCCCTTGCTCTTGCAACCTGAAAGAGCCTATAGAATACAGATCCTATTGTGAATGCTTTTGTAATTTGGAGAGTCTTTTTTTTTTTATAAACAGAATAATCAGCCCCTTAATGTATCCATAGGGAATTCAGGAAAGGGATGAAGAGCGGCTCCTGTTTTTTGAGGCATTTGCAATCATTGTTGGGGAGACAGAGCCAACAGATGGGGAACAATAGAGAGGGACTCTAGGGCTGGTGTAAGCAAATGCCGCTCTGAGGTCTTTGCCCATGAATGGTGTGGGAAATCGGAGAGGGGATGGGTATTTGCTCACTGGCTATCCGGTTAGGTGGGGTGGGGGATGGAAAGAAGAACCTGGGTGGCTTTGGGCATATTGGGTAATCTTTAGACTTCACCTTCCTCAACTGTAAAATAAAGTCATAAATTATCTCAAAGACTCCTTCCAACTTTAACATTCAATGAATCCTGACCTCTTCTGTAACATTGGCTTTTTTTGTGTGGTATTTGCTAAAAGTGGAGACACACCAATGACTCCTCTGGCCCAGACTGAAGATCTCACTTTCCTGACTTCCCGATAGCTCTCAAGAGCCTGAGTGTCCTGAATTTTTTAGCCTTAACTTTCCTTGGCTATTCACTTTAACGATTGCCTCAGTCATATATATATATATATATATATATATATATATATATATGCGCTTATATTTATTTTTGAGACAGAGCATGAGTGGGGGAGAGGCAGAGAGAGAGGGAGACAGAATCCAAAGCAGGCTTCAGGATCTGAGCTGTCAGCACAGAGCCCCACTCAGCTCAAACTCAGCCCTGAGATCATGACCTGAGCCAACGCCGGAAGCTCAACTGACTGAACCACCCAGGCGCCCCTATAGATATATTTTTTTTCTTGGCTATTTGCATTTTTCTTTTTCTTTCTTTCTTTCTTCCTTTCTTTCTTTCCCTGTCTTTCTTTCTCTCTTTCTTTTTTCTTTCTTTCTTTCTTTTTTCTTTCTTTCTTTCTTTCTTTTTTCTTTCTTTCTTTCTTTCTTTCTTTCTTTCTTTCTTTCTTCCTTCCTTCCTTCCTTCCCTCCTTTCTTTCTTCCTTTCTTTCTTTCCCTGTCTTTCTTTCTTTCTCCTTCTTTCTTTTTTCTTTCTTTCTTTCTTCCTTCCCTCCTTTCTTTCTTTCTTCCTTTCTTTCTTTCCCTGTCTTTCTTTCTCTTTCTTTTTTCTCTCTTTCTTTCCCTTTCTTTCTTTCTCTTTCTTTTTCTTTCTTTCTTTTTCTTTCTTCTTGCCCAAATATCAAAGTAGGATATACATAGATGGTAGTAGTTAATAATAACTTGTATGTTTTAATATTTTAAAGAAATAAAATTTACCAAATAGCATCATCAGTTGTCCCGTTCATTATCATTTCAATGTTTTTCTTGTGTCTTTATTGTTTTTGTATATATTTTTCAATATTCTAAGTTACTCTAATCCCCAATAACTGGTTATGATTGCTTAACATACAGTTGCAAATCAATGAGGTCTGTGATAGAAATAAAACAAATTAAAAAACTTTTATATCATTATGCATACCATGTGTTCAGTAGTAGAATGTTTTTTATCCCAAATAAGACTGTGGTTAAGACAAAAAAAATTATCTGATGTTCCTGATCATTCAAATATAGAAACAATAATTAAGGATGAGGGACTTAAGTATTTTTGCGGTGTGGCCCTTAGAATGAGGTGGTTTTCTCTAACCTAGCAAATAGTCTACAGAGCCCATAAACCAGGTGTTCTTTAAGTGTGTTCCCCAGGCCAGCAGTACTGACATTGAACAGAGTCTCAGATCTCACCTAAACTTAATCAGAACTTTGGGAAAGGGGGCAGCAGCCTTCCAGATGATTCTGAAATCTCTTAAAAGTTTGAGAACCGCTATCATAATCCAAGCACCAATGGAATAAACAGATCATAAATTATATTTAATGACTATCTTTCCTTAATAGTCCCTTCTCATGCCCAAGTGGAAATCGAATTTGGAAGTAAAATTACAACCCAGGGTATTGGCAGACTGTAGTGATTCTCACTACAGGTTGAATTTAACATCAACTCTTCTATTTGAATTAGAGTCCTTCTATATATATTAATCCGAGTTATGTTCCCAACGTTATCTTCTCCTGTTCATATACTTCTTATTTTAGTGAAATTGGATTATCATTCTCTCTCCCATACCCTTACCCCCTGCATGGGGGACAATTGTCTTAAGACAGGAAAGGGCCTTTGATAACTGGAGATTCAGGGGCGAGTACATTCCTGGATGGTGTCAAAGCGTGATCAAATTGATCAAGTCACCCGAGCTTCTTGGTTTCCATCAAAATCTTATGTCAGTTATCATTTCCTTAATGAAATCTTTCTTGATACTTCAACTGGAAGGTGTGATCTCTCCCTGTACAATGCCCCAGCCTCTCTTCTCCTGTGTTTGGTATTTCTTCCACAGTATTGAAAGAAATTAGATAGTAGACAGTATTGTCTAATTTCTTTGATTGGACCGTAAGTTGTTGAGATCAGGGGCTGCTCCCTACTCATCTTTCTGCCACTCCTATCACAGGGCCAGACACAGTAATAACTCTGTCAATAGTTGTTGCGTTGTGGAATGCAGCCACACGGCTGCCAGCCAAGCCCAGAGAGTCATGGGATAGCTTTCGGTCAAGGCTATTAGCTGTTATGAGTTAGGGGTACATTGATTGCTTGTCTCCAAATATTCCCTCATAGGTAACTGACATTCATTCTTCTTAAGATTTATAGAAAGCTTACAACCCAGGTTGTAAATACAAAGTCCACCTAGGAGGGATCAGGAAATAGAAGGAAGATCCCGAGGACAAGCCTAGCTCTTTTACCCCCTGGAGCTATCAAGGAGCAGCTATAGACCCTAGAAAGGACCCGGGCTGGGAAACAGGAACAAATCTTTGATTTCACAGTCTTGCCTGGGGCCTTGACTGACAGTAGCTGCTGCTTTTACTTCCGTCTGTGGCTTCACGCCTTTTTAGAAGAAGACTCAGGAAATCTCACTCTGGTCTTACAGGGAATATTTTCATCATAAGAGGAAAATTATGAGCATGAGAAGCAAGCTTGTCTTTCTTTCCCACACCCAAAGACAGAAACTCCTAAAACAATAACGGTCTAGAAAGAATCTGAAGACACCAGCACAAAACGTATTTTGGTTTATTTTTTTTAAGTGTTCTTAATACCACTGCGGTGAAAACAAGAAATGGACAACACCTCCCCCTCCAAACAACGTTTAATTTATATATTTATGTATTTGTTAGCGGCTCTGTCTTGAAATTCATCTATAACATCATAAACCGGTGGCAAATTCTGAACAGTGAAATTCATTGTTAGGAAAATATGATAAAGAAAGATATGGTTTATGTGGATAAAATCCCCCAAATTTTAATCTATATTTGCGATTTAATCTAGATCACGTTTTATCTGCAATGGCTCAGGTTTTTCCCCCCTCAGGGATCCTGCAGCTGTTCCTCCAGATTCATTTGCCGAGGAACACTGCCATCATGCGGCCTGACGTGGTAAAGACAGCTCATAAAAGACAATAGGGTTTTAATTTTGATGCTCTCTCCAGAGAAAGGTTTGCGGCTTTAAAACGTGCTTTGTTGGGGCGCCTGGGTGGCTCGGTCCAACTGAGTGTCCAACTTCCGCTCAGGTCACGATCTCGCGGTTCGTGAGTTCGAGCCCCGCATTGGGCTCTGTGCCGACAGTTCGGAGCCTAGAGCCTGCTTCAGATTCTGTGTTTCCCTCTCTCTCTGCCCCTCTCCTGCTTGTACTCTGTCTCTGTCTCTGTCTCTGTCTCTCTCTCTCAAAAATAAATAATTAACATAAAAAATTTTTAAATGTGCTTCGTTGTTTGAAGCTGGATTTGTTGATTCATTTCTAAAGCAGCATTCAATATAGTGACCACATTAAAAATATCACATATACAAAATAGTAAATGATCCTGCTTATTTTACAAATGTGTAAAGTGTTCATAAACTTATCCACTTTAAAAAGAGTAGAATATCTTTATCAGGTAAGCCAACGTGGGTCTGTTTTCTCTGCACACTTTAAAGAGAGTAGAACATCTTTATCATGTAAACTAACGTTTTCTCTGCACGTCTTAACTCCATTGAGGGAGAGAAGACATAGGGACCTGTAGGGAGGCAGCAGCATGTGGTCTAAAAGCTGGAAGTATGAACCTTAACCCTAGGTCAGAGCCTCCAGTTTGCCACTAATTAACTTTGTAATCCTGAGCAAGGCACATAAGGTACCTGGCCTCAGTACTTTCTTAAATGGAGTAGGTTTGATACATTTAAGTCAAAACTATTTTCCAGTTTATAATTCTGCCATCCTGACCTGACAAGTAAACAAGTTCTTTAAAAAGCAAGAATGTTTTCTTTTCCTATGATTTTCCTGTAAATATGCTCTCTCTTCCTCTCCACCCACCTCCCGCAGCCCTAACTGAAGTTTTGTCTGCATGACTCATCATGCAAAATATTCTCCGCAAGAAGCCGGAGATTATGTGTTGTGCTCAGCACGTTCCAGTGCAAAGGGCTTTCATGCATTTTGTGGGCATTCATAGTTTAGGTATCTCCACAGACAGAAAATAAAGTTGATGAATCTTTGAAACTGGTAAACAGTTTACTGGCTTCTGAGAGCTGTAGGTCTTAAAAAACATTCCAGGATGTTTTAGTAAAGACAATTCAGAACAGCCTGATGTCTTTAACACCTGAAAGGGAAGGGCAATTTTCTTTCCTAACTACATCTTCTGCTTTATAAATTTGTCAAAAGTGGAGAGAGGATGCTAAGACTGCTTGGAGCACAATCATGAGGTTAATGTTCTGATGAGACAAAATTATGGCAAATTATTCCCCGGAGTTGATTTCGTGATGTGTGTAGCAGGGTGAGGGATGGAAATACAAGCTGGTGTTGATATTTAAAGTGGAAGGGCATGTAAATGCAGGTCAGTTGCTAGGCGACCTAAAGCACAGAGCTAATGCCCCTCTGGGTGCAAGGAATGTTTTATCTCAAGAAACCTGTCTTTCACAGTCGACGATGACATTAAAGGTATAGTCTGTCAAAATTCAGGTGGACTAGAGCTTTGTTATTATTACTCGTGTCCATCCAGCCATTCTATCATCTGCCACCTATAAAGGGAGCAAATGAAAGAGAACAAAGTAACATCCTGCCAGTGACCAAGATGAACCAGGAAAGCTTAGCGATTCACTACAAATTCAGTTTAAACACTCTTACATGAAAGACAGCTGGCTTGTTCGCTGATACCAGTTCCAATAAGTGCAGTAGTGGCTGAAGAATCACTTCAGCATTCCAAAGTGAGGGATATCAGGCCACAAATAGAGTTCTAATCGAAGATGTACTTGAGTAAGATTTTGGACCCTGTTTACAGAGCAATCATTTCAGCCATTCGTGGGATTTTTAAAAACAGATTTTAAGCTAACGCACACTTCCGGCTTGTAATTACCACCAAGAGTATAGATGCGCTGAACTTTAGAACCGGCAGGGTTTTGACAGTTCTTCCAGCGCCCCCCACTGGTTGAAGACGGAACCGAGCCTGTCTGTGGGCAAGGGTGATGGGCAGCCCGTTCAAAAATCATAGCCAAACCTTCTGCCCTTGTAAAGCACTGTCAAGCTTTGCCAATATCCAGGAGACACTATGTATTTAAACTAAAAGCTGAGAAGTGGGTCTAGTAGGTCTTATTTTACTTAGAGGAAACTGAGTCACTGAGAAATATTTTCAATTATTCAAACACACTGCTAATGATCACCAGAGCTGGGAACACTATACAGGTTTCCCAATCCAATGCTCTTTTACAGTAACACAATATAATCTTTCTCAGGAGTTTTGATGCTCTGTTATTCTAGTGAATGGCAGCAATAGTAATCCTGTAATGCTTTGAGAATGCTTTACAATGTACAAAGCAAGTTTGTATACATTGTTTCATTTGATTCTTAACAACCTTGGGAATTATTCTCATGAAATAGCATGCTCAACACACAGAACTGATCTGCATTGTTATAAAAGCATAGTTCTAATTCTACTCTTTTTTAGGTCTCTATTATAATACTATTGCCATGTCTCGATATCAAGGATGACATAGTGGCCTTGGAAGATATAGGATTGGAACCCTAATACGGTTTGGATTTTTTTTTTTTTTGCATGTCTTTGGTCCACTGCAGTATCAAATACCCACAAATAAAATAAAATATGCACTTTACTGCTTATCTGTGGAAAATATAAACTTATCATCAGTTATAAGCCATTTTTGAGAGACTACTAGGTATCATGCCAGACATAACAGTAAATATGAAGATGTTGTTCTAGGCCAAACTTTGAGAGAATTGAATTGCACTTAGAAAAACTGAGATAAATGGATATCCATCAGTTACACTCCTAAGCTTTATTGAGCTTCAAAAATACCTAAAAGGGGTGGAAGCATATAAATAAAGATGGCCTCTTAGGGCCATCTCTTTTTCCCTACTTCAGGGCCTTAACATCTCCTGCTCCTGTGACCCAGAAAGTTCTTTCCCTAGATATCAGCATGACTCGGTCTCACATTTCTTTCAAGTTTTTGTTCAGGGAAGGTGAAGATGACCCTGATCATATGTTTGAAATTGCAATGCTTTCCAGGGCTGTACTATCTTCCCAGGACCAGCTTGAGACTACAACATGTTTTTCCTTATTTAGTGGCCCAGAGGAACACACCTTTTTTCTAATCTACACAAGAGTAACTCATGGATGGGCCATGACCCTAGACCTTCCCAAGTTTATTTTTCTCTGTGGCATGTATTACCACCTGACAAACTATGTATTTTACTGTCCCATCTTTTTAAATTGTCTGATTGCCTTTACTGCGTACAAACTCCATAAGGTACGATTTTTTTTTTGCATGTTTTCTACAGTGTGGAGGTATATCACTAGTGGTAGCTAAGATGGACCCCAGTGATTCTCACTTCCCAGTGATCATGTCTTTTATCCCCAAATCACACTAAATTGAGGCTGCTCAGTGTGACAAACAGAACGTGTTGGAAATGGCAGTGTACAAGTTCCTAGGTTAGATAATAAAAGGCATTGTACCTCCTGACTTGCTCTTTTGGATTTTTCATTCTGGGGGAAGCTGGCTGCTATATCATGAGGACATTCGAGCAGCACCATGGAGTATGTGGACAGGAACCAAATTGTCAGTACCAACTTGTTAGCCAAATGACCAAGCCATTTTAAAAGGGGATCTTCTAACTCTTAGCCTTTCAGTCTTTCAGCTGAAACCTCAAATATCATGTAGCAGATACAAGCCTTTCTCGTTGTGTCTTGTCCATATCCTTAACCCACAGAAACCATGAGACATATGATTATTGGTGTTTTAAGCCAATCCATTTTGGGGTTATTCGTGATGTAGCAAGGGATAGCCAAATAGTACCTGGCCCACAAAAAGTTCCCAATCAATATTCATTGAATTAAGGAATAAATGTAAACAGATTTTTCCCCTTAGGATACTCAATGATCATAATATAATGCTTGTTATTAATCTAAACAAAACTGTAAAAAGTCTTACTTCAATAGCCACATTGGTTTTGGGAGTCTCAGGATGTAGGCTTGAGTCTTGAACCTCTCACTTATTTGCCATTTGACCTTGAATAATTCACCTACACTCTGTGGTTCTTGATTCTCCTAATCTGTAAACTAGGAATAATGATAACAGTTATGGTTATGCTGTTAACACTCTCACCAAATTGGAAGACCTCTGTTGGCAATGTAGACCCCTGGATCAGAGCTCTTCTGAAACTCATGCCACAAATGAAATTGCCCATTATGCGAATGAAGAAATCTTCTTTAATGTTCAAGTCCGTTACATTTGTTGGTGTCGCCCACACCCAAAAGCTCTTTATACAAAGCATTAGCACTAACACAAATGAAACAGTAGCAAAGAAAACAAGATGACATGTAATGACTATAATGTTACATGCCTGACTTAAGTATCACAACTAAGAAGAAAGGGATGTCAGAGCATCCTATCAGCCATCTCTGTGAGCTGATGGCAAGGACTTCCTAATTCATCTGCCTAGGAAAGTCAGAGAGGCCCAGTGGAGTCTGTTTTCATAGAAATTTTGGGTTTTATAGGTATATTTTAGAAGCCTTGGCTTTGCGTTTATTCCCTATTACTGCATTTGACAGGTAATTGCTGGCTGAGTAGCATCAAATTGATGTTTAAATGCCACAAAGGACCAAGAAGCTATTTGTGTTCCAGAGAAGATACTACCAGAGTGGCCAGACTTTGCTGTACACAGACATCACGAAAACAAGCAGCCAGGCTTCTGGGACCACTGCCTCCCCTGTAGGTCACCGGAGGGTACAAGAAGGTCTTCTGGGCCACTTGCCACAATATCATCCCCTTGTCAGAAAGCTCTTCATTTTGTTCCAAGGGCAGAGGACACTGTCCTGGGCATGTCGTGAAATACTAATAAAAAACTCATCTTATGGATTGAAGAGCTTTCATTTTTAAAAGTCGAGGAGACGGATTTCTGACAGGCATGGACAGACAGCATGAAACATGACCACCGTGAAATCTGGCCTCCTGAGGCCCAGAGAGATGGTGACTTGAAGCAGTGGTCTGGATAATGTAGGCAGGTCTTAAATCTGTCTTATTAGCATTGGTCACATTGCTTTCTATATGTTAGAATGACTTTGATGGGCAATTTAATTAAACTGCTATTTGTTTTGTAAGTGCAAGTGATTATCTCTTAGTTTTATCCTCTGCTGCTCAAGTAGATTGGTCAATGATTGATTTTTTTAGCATGATAATACAGGTAGCTTTCTCCGTTTTATACATTTCTTCATGGAAATTTGCTTTGTTTTCTCCAATTATTCCACAAAACTTAGATTTATTTAGTTTTATGGGCAAGAGATGGGACTGAAACAGCTTCGGTGGGAAAAAATAAGTTCTTTCTTTAAGTTAAAACGCAAACTTGTTTCCAAATATTAAAAGCAATGTTTTTTTATTTATTTGAAAATCAGGTTCCTTATAGCTTTCAGGGCCAAGTCTTGAGAGGTTTATCAATCCAAGGAAGAAAGTAGAGAACAACCTACAATAAATTGGTCATTGATCAAATGTAGTCCCAATGTTGACTTTTAGAAAGACAATAGTTGTGGAAAACAGGCATCAAGAAAACAAGCATTTTTCTAGATCACCTTATCTCCTTCTTTTGTATATCAAGGATTGTGCCCAAAGAATTCAGCATCATAGAATTTCTTCCACAATGCAAAGATGACAACTTTTCCACCTATGGAGGGAGGTCAAGCTTGCTGGGGGGAAAAGGTAAAGTTAAAAAGGAAGCAAAATATCTAAGATTGGACCTTTCTAGTTAGGAGGCTGGACTTCTGGAAGGAGTAGAAGAAGAAATATAGGTTGATTGAGGAATTAGATGCCGTGTTCTGATCCCTGTTCACATATTTAATAGTTCTTCCAGGGGTGAACTTTGGTGGAACAGTGGAGGGGTAGGGGGAGGACTTAGAAACAGCCAGAGATTCCTAAGGACACTGAGATTAATGGCCAGCATCAGGAAGCATGTAGACTCCTTGAAGAACTCCAGCCCTCAGCTAAGGTCCATGTCTATTCTGGCCCTAAAAATATGATAAGTAAAAGGCTATACAAAGCTGCTAATTCCTCATGAAGTGTGAGGGAGTGGCAGTGTGCCTGGAGGAGGACTTGGAATTTCCTCTGTATACATTGCAGTAACACAGCCAAAAGGCTGCAGTGTTTGAAGAGATCATGTTTGGAGACAATGACCAGGATCATGTGCTCCAATAGTGGCAGCCAGAAATCTGAATACAGTCAGAAACAATTTAGAGGAGCCACTCTACCACTCTGCCATGGAAATCAAGGAGGGCTTATAGGACAATGAGTCTGTGTGAGGGCTCCTCTTCTTCCTCCCATGAGATCAATAAGCTACACTTCTACCCCTGACTGATATTCATCTGGTACACACTTATGTGGCTATGTTGATTATTTATGATCAAAGCCTCTTCTAACTGATACTGGTTGTTAAATATTAGTACTTTGAATATTGTTCTTATTAATATAACCCATATTTCCAGAAACCATCTTAGAGGAAATTTAGAACTCTCAAAAATAGAAAATTTAATCCATAGTGACTGGGCATTTATCTAAAGAGACTACTAAAATTTTGAATAGTGCTAAACATATTAAGCTGGACTAAAATTAAGTTGTCCTTCCCTTTGTCACTAAAGTGAAAAACCCATAAAGGGAGGATTGGATTAACTCATTGAATATAAACAAAGCACACTGTGAATTTGCATGAATATATTTAGTGAATTTGCAGCTTTGTGACAAATTCTGGTGTAGAGGAGATTGGAAAGATTTGGGGACTTCCATTTCCACTTCAATCCATTAGCAATGCTAAATCTTTTAAGGCAGGGACTTTTATCTCTTTTGTTCACTGTTGTATCTCCCGTGCTCAGAATAAGTGTCTGGCTCATGGTAGGCACCCAATAAATATCTGTCGAAGACATTACAACTATAACATGAGGCAGACTTGCAAAGTGTCCTTAAGGAATCACAGTACAATTTCAACAAAAGCAAAGAGCTGTGACTGCCACCATACTCCCTAGTTTTCAGCTCCTTCTAGGCATATTATGTTCCATTTTAGGCCCCCAATTTAAGAGGGACATTCAGCAATAAACTAGAGAGGATCCCGAAGAGAGAGGGTAGGACAAGAAAATTCTGAAAACCACCCCAAATAAGGAATAGTTGATGCTAATTGAGAAAAAAATGATTGATGAGGGATAGGATGCTCTTTTCAAATGTTAGACACTCATCAAAGATGAAAATGGAATAAATGTATGATTGCATGTTCATAATTAGACCCAATGAAAAAAAATTATGTATAGGCAATGTTAGCTCAATGTAACAAAAATACCAACTTTAATTTTCCAATAATGGAATGGATTGCTTTGTGAATCAAGATGTGAGAATTACATTTTATCTTGTATTTTCTTTTCAATATTCACTGGTATTAGCCTCCCTTTCCCCTCAACTCATCGTATATTCTTGAAAGCAGAAAACTGTAAAATTTGGAATGTAGGGTTAGAGTAAAACTTTATTACTGTTAAAAATTATGGGGCTGATCAACTGATTGTCAGTTAGCTCAGTCCCTAGGGTCATAAGGTGGCAAACTCAAATCTGAGAACATATCCTTGACTATTGAGTCCATATCTCACTTATTATCTGATGTCTGTTGCAAAGTGAAATTGCAAATTTTGTAAGTGAGGTAAGACTTCATGAAATTGATGAAAATGTAAGAGAACTGCCCAAGTCACATACAAAACCATTTACTAATGAGGATTTGACAGGGTTATTTCTATTAATGCCTGAATAAGAAGAGTTTGAAAACATAAGGATTTGATAAATGTTTCTGTGGAATTCCAGCCACTGTGTTTGAAAATCATTGGAATATCAAACAATAAAGATGGGTCCCTGGCGAAACTGATGGAGCCCTTGAATACTTTTTGTAAATATGATCTTTTTTCTATTGGTTTGACAGAAGTCACTCAAAAGATAAAGGATATTGCTTCGTGTTGCTATGAAATTGATTAGAAAAATGATCTCACCCAGAAAATAGTAGACAATTTATTTTTGGTATTATGACTTATACATAGCTTCTGTCCACTTAAATTTTGTTAAATATTAGGTGAAAAAATGTTTCTCATAATTTTTGCTTTTATTTTTTAAGATGAATTTAAAATGACTTTACTCTCCCTGTTGTGAAATTTGGTCTTCATTTTACAGAGATTCCATTTTGGTGAATTTTTCTAACAATAATTATCCCCCAAAAGCGCACAACTCCTTGATTGCTTTGTTTCCTCTATCAGGAATGTTTTTTTCTCTTAGCTTTGTCAAAAAGGGACAAAACATATCAATAAATACTATACCTCTACTTGAGTTGCACATGTGGATGTAAAAGAAACAGTTGTATCTTATTTGCTACCTAGCACAGGGCTAAGGATCTTGTAAATAATCAGTTAATAATTCTTTATTCATTTGCTATTCATTTATTCATTCATACTAAGCACTGAGGACATAGGAATAATTCAGTCTCTTACTTCATGGAACCTACATTTCTGTAGTTATTCTGAGTTAACAAGTTATCCTTGTATTCGTGATAAATTTGATTAAGCATACAATATATGCTTATTGTAGATGAATTCAGAAAATAAGAAAGAGATCAAAGGAAATCAAATGTAATCTTACCACTAGGAAATGATATTTAGAAATAGATGCTTATAGACTTTTCTTCCTATGTGTGCCTATAGTATATGTATTTATACATTTGTAAATTACATAAATATATACAAACTATATAAGTATATATAAGTATACAAATTGTATAAGTGTATAAGAAAACATTTGTACATTATTTAAATATAGGTATTTTTAAAGATATTTATACTACACATACTATTTTATAAATTGTTTATCTCAGACATTTTTAATGAGTATATATCTACCTAATCATAATGACTGAAGGGTATCCCATTACATGAATATGGCATAATTTGTTTATCAAATTTCTACTGTTGGTCATTTAGATTTCTTCCAAAAAAATTTTATTATTAACAATCTAATTACCTACACAGACATTTATATTCATTTATCCATCCTTTTCAGGTAAAATATTTTATACTATATTAGGATTGAATATTTAAAAATTAAGAATATTAACAAAACATTTAAACATTAAAAAATAAGCAAAATGAATCTATAGGATTATAAGTCAAGATGATGGTTGCCATTGGGGCTCAGGTGAGTGTTTTGATTGAAAGGAGACCTAAGAAATATTTCAAGTGCATTTGGACTATTCTATGGTTTGACTCTGGGGGTCCGTTACATGGGAGTGCTCACTTTGTAAAAATTTAACAAGCTGTATGCTTATGACTTGTCCGTTTCCACTTTCTTGTACTTATGTAACACGTCAATAAAATAAATTAAAAAATTGTGGTATAGTATGCATCCATGTTTACATCCTTAAGTAAATTCTAAGAACCAAATACTTAGGATTATCATTTTAAGAAGTTTTTTAAATTCATGTTGCTAATTATTCTGCCAAAAGTTTGTACCAGTTTTGACTCTTACCAACAATATATATAAGAGGTGATTTTTCTGCACTCAAATTAATACTTACTGTCATCATTTTTCTAATGTTTAATGATTTATAAATTTAAAATTTGATTATTTCTCTAACTTTTTATTTGGAAAATTTTCAAACTTGTAGAAAATCTGAGAGGTACCTACCTGGATGGCTCAGTTGATTAAGTCTGACTCTTGATTTTGGTTCAGGTGGTGATCTCAGCCCCACGTTAGGCTCCATGCTGACAGCACAGAGCCTGCTTGGGATTCTCTCTCTCCCTCTCTCTGCTCCTCCCCGACTCATGCTTACTCTCTCTCTCTCTCTGTTCTTTAAAATAAATAAACTTTAAAAAAAAGAAAATCTGAAAAAATAATATAATGGACACCTTAGATCCTTCATTTGATTTGCCAACTTTCAACTTTTTGCTACATTTTCTTTCTTTCTCTGCTTCTAATTACGCCTACACCCACACTTACATATGCATACACACGTGTGTGTATATGTGCACACATATTATTTACATACATACATATATTATTTTTCATTTCTGAACTATTTGAAAAGAAGATTTAGACATCATGACAATTTACACCTTAATGCATCACTTAAGAGTAAGAATGTGTTTCTATATAACTACAATACCTCCACCACACCTTGAAATATCAACAGTACTTTCATAGTATGAAGTAATATCTAATCCATATTCATATTTCCACAATTGCTTCCGATATATACTCTGTTCTAACTTTTTTAAATATAGCATTAAATGAAGTTCATTCACGCATTGCACTTGGCTGTTGTGTGTCTTCAATCTCTTTTTACCTAGAACAGGCCTACCACCTTACCCCAGCTCACTTTCCTTCATGACACCGAAACTTTTCAACTCTATGTCACTTGAAAACCTTCTGTTTGTTTTCAAATGTGTACAACTGTGCTTGGTTTTGCAGGCTTATATTACACAATTATTATAGGTTTGTAGGAGCACATATACCAGCAACTGTAACAGATTTTCATTTTTGCTTATTGGTTAATCAAAGCGAGTGGCTGGATCTCCAGTTGGGCACCAGATGTTTCTACTGAGGGGGAAAAAAAAGCATTAAGAGCTTTTAAATCTTACACTATTGCTTTGATCATACAAGAAATAATACTGACGTTTTGTTTTCCGAAATGTGTGGTGAGGGTTTTCCTTGATATTGACACGATATATTATTCAAAGAATCAGTTAGTATAGAACCAGTTTAAAAGACCTGAAAAGGGAGTGACAGCCAAGAAGGATATTTTGAAGTTTGAAATGATCCCTATATAAATAGAACGGATCAGCATAACTTTGGGATAAAATTAGCCGACAGTTTGTGGGCTCTCGCGTGTGCCTGTTTGCTTGGTACTGCTCTCCTGATAAATCACAACAAAGCTTCCAGAGGGAGAGGAAGGATGGAAGGCAGCAGCACCCCTGTCACTAAATCTGCAGCTGCCAAGTTAGTAAAAAGAAATTTCCTTGAGGCTCTAAAGTCAAATGACTTCGGAAAACTGAAGGCCATTTTAATCCAAAGGCAAATAGATGTGGACACAGTTTTTGAAGTTGAAGATGAGAATATGATTTTGGCATCTTATAAACAAGGTAAAAATTATAGGTGTAAATGTAAAATCTATGGAAAATGGATTTGTTTTAAATGCACAGCGTCGGTCACCCACTCTAAACCAGCAGCTCTTGTGGTTTCAGTATGTATTTTAAACATATTTCTGATTTAATCTTTTCTCTTTTTTAACTAGATAGCATCATGGGTGGTATAAATGTGTATTTTTCTTTCTTTCTTTTCTTTTCTCTTCTTTCTCTATCCTTATGTCTAGAATTTGAAATCGTGAACAATCATATTTATTAATGTACTTTGCTTTTGTTTCTGACTTTTCTTCTGCCTATAATGACATAGAATAAAGAAAAACATCTCCATGTTATGGCTAAGCAGACTGCTAAAATCTATTCCAGACAGTGTGACTGCCTTGGGGACAGGCTGCTAACTCTCTATTAATACAACCACTCAAAGATATATCATTTCTGTATCGACCTGGATGAAAAAGAGGATTTTGACCCCATTTGGAGGGTTACTGAATGGGGAAGGCTCTGCGTTGAGGCACCTTGATGGTCCTCAACATGTCAATGAGTTTTCAGTTCAGGCAAAAATCTGAAAACAAAAACACCAAAAAGTCAACTTTTTTTCCTTGGCTACAAGAATAGATCAAAATTGTAGATATCCTCTATACAGAATAACTCCTTTTAAAGAACTAAGGATAACAAAAATGAGAACTAAATTTTTTTTATCTGGGGATTTTCTAGAATCCACACTTAAGAAATCAGAAACAAATTAGAAGTGTGCAGATTCTGATTTCCCGAATCAGCTAGTTAATGGGGGAACTTGAGTAGCGAGGCCATCTGGTGAGCGGACTACAAGCAAACACAGTGTTCTTCATCACTTCTGTTTAAACGAAATAGATGATAAGGTCCTGTGTGCAGCATTTGCAGAGAGATAGCAATCCTTTTTTCATGTGGAAAGTACTTTCCATTCACATACAAATCATCAGCGCCATCAAAGTTCAGAAAGCAATGTTAATGGTATATATTTTCACATTAATTTACCATACTCTGGTTGTTAGTTCTGAAGGAAGGATGTAACAGTGGAGGTCAGTTACTGTGTTTGTGACTTTTACTGGAGGGCTTTATCATAAATTGACATTGCTATTTTAACCGAAGAATAATGAAGAGGTCTGGTTTGTTTTTTGTTTTTTAAGTAGTTGATTGGGTTCTGTTAAAAAGAGGGAGAGTATCCCATATAATCAGATTACTTTCACCTTATGGATTTGTTCAGTGAAAGACTGTCTGAATGCTAAATACATTTTTAAGGTAGTTTTTAAGCTCATATTTGTGCTAATGTAAAATAACAGAGGTCCAAGTTGGTGTAATTTATGTGACACTGAGCTGTGAAGACTGCCTTTTTGCATCTAAACATGCCAAACTGCATGGATTGCCCAAGGTTCTGACGTTGTGAGAAAGGAAGTTTTAGGGCAGGCTCCAGGGAGGAAGGGTATTGTTTCTCCCGCTTCCATTGGTGTCAACACCCCTGAGTCAGAAGAAGATGCATTTTTAATTCTTTCTGTCAATATGACCTGACCCCTGTGGTCGTCATAGAGCTAAATATTCATTCATGCTCATAGGTGTTTTCATCATGTTAGGACCGCAGGATGTGGCTTTCAATTAGGGAAACAGCAAATTACACCCTCTGGGAAAGGAAAAAAGTAGAGTTCGATTCTTATGCATGCCAGGTAAATGTATGCACAGAAACAATAGGATGTGTGGTCATATCCTCAGGGTTTATACAAGAACTGCGTGGATGCGGGCATGTGCACATATTTGTATGGCTAGAAAGAAGTACACATATGGGTATAAGAATCTATCCCTTCAATCTTAAACCCAGATTAAAGCCTCATCTTTCTTCAAAGCTTCTTTTAATTTTTTTTCACATTTTCACATGTCTTCCAGCCTAATTATCAAATCTTTTAATATTTCAGTCAGGAATGGAAGTGATAAATAGAATTCTAGTTGCTAGCCGAGCCATGTTGACCTGAGTGGTTATATCAATTTCTTAAATCACAAAGAAATTCCTGGGGAACATCGTAGAGTTGAGCATGCTGCACTGGTTAGTGAGTTAGTTAGAGTTAGTTCCTTTCTGAATAATGCTAAGGAATGAGACTCTTTTCTGTGTGGCCTTGAAGGGTATGTGGCTGGATTAAACTTTGTGAGACTTTACTAAATCCTAGCAGACTTTTTGGACATTGAATGCTATTGGATTGCTACACGCTGGTTTTTTTTTTTTTCCACGCACTTTTGAAAGGCTCTACACAGGAATGTGTACAGATCATAAGTGTACAGCGTGATTATTTTTCACAAAATAAACCTATATAGCCAGCATCCAGATGTGGAAACAGAAACACTACCTGTTTACTTTTAAAGTGTGGGAATCTTCAGGTTTTAATTATTTTGTGGCTTATTAAGAAGACAATTTCAAACCTATGAAAGATACCACAATACCTTTAAATTTGCTTGTATGACTAATAATATAACCCACATTCAACATTTCATTGTCCTGTGGCAGATCAACCGGGGTACAATTAATCTCCAACCATTTTTACTTATTTTAGGACATACAGCATTTTTCATAGAATTTCAGAAAGTGACCACAATTTCCCCCCTAAATATGATATGTCTAAGCTAGTGGACAAGTCAGTTAATAATTTTTGGAAAGGCAACTAAGAAATCTGTTAGTGAGGAAATCAACTTGAGTTCTAAACATTGCTCCCCCAAATCCACAATCTAATTGACACACTAATGGAAGCAAACGTAAATGTGGATTTCGTGAGGAAGACAAAACAAAGCACCTGGAATTTCACTTCTGCTTCCTCATCTCACGGGACAGAGAACAAAATCCCACAGGTCAGGTTCAAGCTGTGAGGCCCACCCAAACCCAGAACCTAAAAATGATTCTTAAAGTTAGAGAGATCTTGCTCTATTTTTAAAAGTGATGTTAAACTTCATAATCAAATCTTCAGATGAAATCATGTTTTTATTAATTGGGAAAAAAAAAAAAACCCTTCTCACACACTTTGTAAAGCAAACGTTAAAAACATTCCGGTTGGCATTTGGGATAACTCCAGTAGCATAGCAGAGACATGTGTCTTTAGAGCAAAAACAAGCAAGCGAAATCCCTTCTACCAGACGTCCGCCTTCAAATGAGAATGTCGTGAAGAAAAGTTAAATACATGCCCAACTTTTGAAGTGCGCCATGCAAGAAGTAGTTGCGAGGGTCAAGGGTGTTCCATGATAGGAAGTTTCCTGTGAGCCAAGCATGCAGGATCCAGAGTCAATGCAGGATCTGGAAGAAAATCCGGAGCTAATTCCTATTGGTTCTCACCAGTGTTCTCCGCACTGGAAATGCCAGCATCCATAAAGCTGTTTCCCAAGGTTTTTCCAGCTACACATTTCGATTCTCCTTCTGATGTATGAGCCTTGGCGTGTAAATGATACAAGGAGAATATCATACTTATCTCTTGGGTATGAAATCCCCTAGTCAGCGAGGTTAATCAGAGTCCTTTTATTAATCAGTGTAATGCACTCTAAGCACTTCGTTTATGGCCCACAGCAGCAGCTACTTTGGTTGGTAGTCATATTTTTAATTAAAATAACCAATGAATGATTTCATGGGAAAACTTCCTGGCAGGTACTCTATCTACTTTACTAAGTCACAACTTCCTCCCAAATATCTTGAAAGCTCTTATTTCCACTCCCTTAATGAATGATCTCTTTATCACCTCATGTTCTTCTTTGCCAGAAATTCGCTCTCCTACTTTCCTAGTATGATCTTAGGGTTCTTATCCCTCCCTGGATGTTCAAACTTTTTTCTTTTAAATTTCGCATTTCAAGCTGATTCTTTTTTTATTTCCTGGGGGGGAGTTCTGAGATTTATCCTGAAAATATTAGCTATTAAAAAAATAGTCAAGAATTGTGTGTCAGTCTATAATCCTTCAGGACTGTGTAAATATGTAGACATGGGCAGAGCAAATGTCTGCTAATCCATCCACGAGCGACGGGTCCAGCTTTTGGCTGTAATAACAGAGGCTTCTCATGTGTTAGGTTTTTTGAACTCAGATAACATTATAGCTGATAACTGTCGCAGAGCCCAGGTTTAGCTGAAAGTTTACCGGAGATGTATACATCCCCCCAAACACAGAGCAAAATCAATTTCTTCTTCCAAAAGATGGCCCAAACACTTTTCTCCTCCCCGTATTTCCTGAGCAGGGGGCTTTCCACTCAGTTACTCAGGCATATCTCTTTGGTTTCACATTTAAATTAAATACACACACACACACACACACACACACACACATACACACATGATTACTCTGCATATTTTTGTAGGGGTGGAACTTCTAAAATCCTTTTAGGACTTTTGCCTACAAGTGCTATTGGTTCGGAAGTGAAATACGTGTCAGATCACCCGTGGCTATTTAAAGATTTGGGGGAGTCCAGAGTTTGAGTGGATCTGTCAGTACCAGTTATACAGGCCTGAGCCCTTTATGCTACTTAATCTTATTCTTATTTGTAAAGTGGAGGCTTTGTCAGGACCTTCTCTAAATCCCCTGCATGCTGATAATCTATGATGTTAGGAAGGGGAAATTATATAAACAGATTATGTGTCATGGTCTGGGGAAGGTGAAAAGTAACTGTAGATACTATAAATCCACATGGGCAGGGCCTGTATTTGAGAGTCTCTGTGGGGTTTTTGCATAGGAGAGAGGATCTGTAGTCTCTTCTCAGTTAAACATTTGGCTCAAGGAGAGCTCTTAGAGCCTTCGCTACACAGACTGCAGACCTGTGGGGGGAGGGGAGACATGTATGGCTTGGGTTAGTGGGGGGCAGCGGCTTCCTCACCCCCCCCACTTGTGGGCTTGGTGCCAGGTTCCACTCCATTCCTGGACTTTGTGCCCGTCTGAGCACACAGAAGGCAGCCTGGCATCTGCAGAGGTGAGCAGAAGGGGGCTCTTGGAAAGACAAATGCTAAGAATCAAGCACATGCTAGGTTCCGAAACCCTGGGACAATCCTACCCTGGAAAGAAGGAGGAGTGTAAAGAATGAATATGCTTGATTAGCGAACTGTATTTCTGTGATGCTGCTACTGTTGCTGGTTATATTTTAGAGTACAAATTCTGATGTCTTGGCATTTCAGTATGAACACAAAAATGTTAATAGGTGCTGCATCACTGTGGTTTTTGAACACGGCTTTCCCTCAGGTTTGGCCCTCAGAGAGGGTAGGTGTCACGGAAAGGACACTCTTGCTCCTTGGTACAAAGCGACCCATGGCTGTAGCCTCATTTTAAGGTGTGAGTGTATGTGTGTGGCCTCCTTGCTATGGACTGTTCCTTTCTCTACAGAAGGCTTTCCTGCATACCGAGGTTTGAATTATCTACCCCCCTCCCCCAACACACATACCACACCAAAAAGTTCTGCAACATGGCTTTAAGACATACTTCAAGATATACAATCTGTCCCCTCCCTATTTCTCTATACGGCTTCTATGGGCACAAGCAATGGTGTCTTGTTGCCATCCACCTACAAACATTTCCATCTAGGAGAAGAGAATTAGAGCCACAAGTTCACCCAGGGGGTGGGCTGAGTCCCAAAACCTGGCGTCCTCTGGGGCTGATTTACTGGTTTAATGATTATAAGCAAAGGACATGCAGATGAAAGGGGCTGAGAGGCTAAGGATGACAGATTCATGTAATAAATGGGCAGGAGAGACTCTCTAGGTGCTACTGGGAATCTAGGAAGAAGGAAAAGCATCAACAAGCAAATGTATTTCCATATCAGAGCTGGGGCATATTATAGTTGCATTCAGGATCCTTTCCTTCCTTGTGATTTGTGAAGCAGGCTTGGTGCTAAACTTATTCTGCTTCCACAAAGACAAAGACAGATGGAAACCCTGCATTGCAGATTTCCTGAGTCTATTAGCTTGAACTGAGGCGGGCGACTTATGGCTCTAGCAGGCTGAAAAAGTGGCAGTTTTCTCATCTGGAAAATGAAAGGCTTGGACTGGATAATCTTCCCTCCAGCGCTAACATTCTGTGTTTTCTTTGATTTTACATCAAAATGGTGTTTTCTTAATCAGCTCTCTACTGCTTCCTTTCTGAGATCATTTTTCTTCCCATTGCAGAAGCAGGCACGAGTTTCCAATCAGTTGCTGCATACAGCTGCCAAATCTTTGCTGCTAATCAGCAGGCAAAATATACTCTGGTTTCCAGATCTGGAACGAGCTTCTTTCCAAGACAATTAGAAGAGACTGGCTTTGCAAATTGCTTGTTGAGGAGATTTGAGCATTACAATGACTGATTAAGTATTGGTGTTAATGCGATTCATTCATTATCAAAAGCACGTTGCATACCGTAAAGCCTGAAAATTCCTCTCGGAAGACAGATTCAATGTACATAGCTAAATAGAAATGTATAAACGGGTACATACACATACACATGTAGTGTGAGTGCCTGTTTACACACACACACACACACACACACACACACATTACAGGTGCAGCAATGACAATTCCACAGCCCAGAGTACCTGTGATACTAATTGTCTCTGCCAGAGAAAAGTCCATATCAACAAATACCTTCCTTTCTCAGCATCTGGAATCTCAAATTAGTATCTTAGCACTCAGTTCGATTAGTTGAATACAGATTCCTACATAAATTCAGATAATCCGAAGAGGGCCACACTTTAAAAACTTCTCAATTCATTAGACTTTAGTGTAAATTAACTTTGGATTTCCTCTTAAAGAGCAGATTTGAATAAAGGGAGAGTTGAGAGAGATGGAAAGCAAAATAGCCATAGAATTCTGAATGGAATGAAAAAGGGATTTGTGTGTGTGTGTGTGTGTGTGTGTGTGTGTGATTGTGTGTGTGTCAAGGCTGGAGAATAGGCTACAGAAAAACAAACTTCAGGTTGGGTTCATTCATTACCTCAGGATTAATTAGTGTTGTGTTAGTGTTGTGTACAGCCCTATAAATGGCCTTTTAAACTAAATTATCTTTTCTCCTATAAACGGGGGCAATAGTTTATTTTAATTTTATTTATTTTTACAAATAGTTACACATGTACAACGTACTGAATTTAAAAGCTCAAAGGGGGCATCCACAGACACGTAAATCTATGGTCTTGTCTCCTAGCCCCCAGTTCTCAGGGGCCACCACTATAACCAATTTCTTGTTCTAGGTGTTGATAAATATTTTCACATATGATAGCATATTATGCACACTGGTCAGCCCCTGCTTCTCTTCGTCAATAATGTATCTTGAGATTTTTCCACGTCAGTATCCACAGAACTGCTCTCTTCTTTATAATAGCTGTATAGTATTTGACTGTATGGATGCCTCATAATTTTTTAAACAATCTCCTATTGATATGAATTAAGATTGTTTCCAGTTGTTACCAATTAAGAACTATGCTATAGTGTGGTGCATGTTCTTGTTCACAGACCAGGTAATAACTCCTAAGAACTTTATACTTTTCACAAAGAGTTCAATACAGATCATGTCCTTGGAAGCTGAGCAATACAGTGGCCCCTATAGGGCATTTCACACACGAGTGACTATACTTGTAGGATAAATACTCAGGAGTAGCATGTGTATAATGTTTCTCACTTCAATGAGGGGATTTTGATTCCTGACTGCCAGGCCCACTGGTAATGTGGTCATTATCCTCTGAGTGCCCTCCAGGTCATCATTGGTGGGCTCATCATTGGTGCCCAAAAGTAGTCACAATATTCTGAATTTATTCTGACCTCATCTAACCAGTAAAGAATACAACTTTTACCTCTATTGTTTGGGGCACTTAAGTTTTATTAACGTAGCTTAAGATCGTATTAGCTTTTTGCCAGCTCCATCCCACTGCTGGCTTCTTTTGAGAATACTGTCAACTCAAATCCCTAGGTCTTTACTCAGATAAATTACCATGAAACCATATTCCACTTACCTTGTACTTGTATGGTGGAATTTTATAACTTAAAAGCAAACTTCTGTTTTATCCATGTTAAAATATATTTTGTTGTTTCAGTCCTGGAATCTCTTCTAAGCTGTTGAGTTATCTCTGCATCTTCATCCTGCCATCAATATTTTATCTTTCTGAAGCTATTTTCCATTACCCATTCATAGTGAGCTTAATGCCATGGCTCTAGGTATTGACAGTGAAAGAAGGTTTCTACAGTCAAGTCTGTTACAGCTTGTGAGACATGTGAGAGACAAAGAGACAGAGAGACGGTGGGGGGGGGGGAAGAGAACATTTCCAACAACTAATGGGAAAAATTTATCTAAGATCTTAGTTCTAGGAACAGCTATGCTTCTCCTGAGCAATTAATTTGCGTATAGCTTGTGGGCATAGTTAATTGTGCAATACATCATGTTTTCCTATTTATTTTGGCTGCTAGGAAGTTCAAAGGCAAATTTGCAATGTGGTTCTAGTGTATAGGACACAGTTTATATTTTGTGTACCTATCTTAACCATTGACCACTTTCTATTTTCCTACCTTACTTTTTCCCTTTGCCCTTGTTTTTTAGATCATCAAAAAATCTTGTATTGTGTAACATTTATGAGTTGCCTTAAATTCTTCTTTGGAAAGAGGTATTGTATGAACCAACAGGCTGGCAAATAAAATCTTGGCATGACAAATTTTTTAAAGGCATCAACTACATTCATACCTTAGACTGACAACAACCAGTAAAGCTTAAAAAGTTTAAGCTTGTAACTAACAGCTTTGGAATCACTCAAGACAATGACTGGGACTTAAAACAATAAGAGTTTCATGTAACTCACCTTGTAAAATAAAATGCAATCATGTAAATGAGGTCTCAAACTCAAATGCCTTGAAGGGCCAGGAAGATAAAGTAAATAAAGGAACAAGATAATGGAGAATAGTAGAAACAGAGAGACTCACCAGTGCCTGTCGCACTCAAGCATATCCAAGTATGCTTCTAAACTAACATTGCAGACCGATCAGTTACTGGTTTACAACATCTGAATCACTCCCCCCAATTTTATAAATGTGACCAAAGTAAAAGACTTTGTAAAAATCCTCACAAAACAGAAAAATCCTAGGCCAGGAAATGAAACTTTCTTCCTTTTCTGTTTCAGGTTATTGGCTGCCTAGTTATAAATTAAAGTCTTCCTGGGCAACAGGCCTGCATCTCTCTGTCTTATTTGGTCACGTGGAGTGTCTTCTGGTGTTACTGGACCACAATGCTACAATCAACTGTAGACCCAATGGGAAAACCCCTCTTCATGTGGCTTGTGAAATGGCCAACTTGGATTGTGTTAAAATCCTCTGTGACCATGGAGCAAAGCTGAATTGCTACTCCTTAAGTGGACACACAGCTTTACACTTCTGTACAACTCCTAGCTCCATTCTCTGTGCCAAGCAATTGGTTTGGAGAGGTAAGCCTTTCTAGGTGGCTGACATTGTCATCTACTTGCACACCCATGATTTTGGAACTTGGTGATCTTTACCTACTTTAGATAACGAAGTAGGCATCCCATTCATAAGCCTCACTTAGAGGGCCCTAAAAACGTGTAAGTATATATATATATATATATATATATATATAGTTATATAACTATATGTGTTGGTCCAGGTTATTTAGTGATGATCACACTGAAATCATTATTTTTTCATTTAGGAAGCTTATTAGTTTACACCTTTATTTAACAAATATTGATTTAGTTCTTCTGATGTGTCAGTTAATGTGCTAAGTAACTGAAAAAATACTTTCTGCCTTCAATAAGCTATATTCTAGGGGCACCTGGGTGGCTCAGTTGGTTACACGTCCAACTCCTGGTTTCCGCTCAGGTCATGATCTCATGGTTCCTGAGTTCGAACCCTGCATTGGGCTCAGTGCTGACAGTGCAGAGCCTGCTTGGGATTCTCTGTCTCCCTCTATCTCTGCCCCTCCCCTGTTTGACCTCTATTTCTCTCTCTCAAAATAAATAAATAAACTTTTAAAAAAAGCTATATTCCAGTAGGAGAGATAAATACTAGCAAAATAAATTCAAAAATATATAATAATAAATTGGGAAAGAAGCAAAACGGGGTGTTACGGAAGAGAACGTCAGGAGTGAAGTATTATAAAACGTATAAAGACTTCTCTAAAGATATGACATGTAAGCTGAAATTTTATGAATGAGAGGGAACTAGCCACTAAAAAAGGAGCCAAGAGAAAGCAAAAGAGGACCCAAGAGGAAGAAGAGTCCAGGTATAAGGAATAGTATGTGCAAAGTTGCTAAGGAGCAAACAACTGACCTATTCAACAGATGGAAGAAGGTCAGTGTGCCCATGGGTGTGGGGTGGGTGGGAGGGACAAGAGTGTTCTGGGAGTGCCGCACGATGACACTGGATGTGTTAGATCATATACAGCTTGCTGAGGGCCAAGGTATGGGGTTTAGAAATGGAGCCACTGAAAAGTTTTAAGCAAGGCAATGACATGGTTTAATTTTCACTTAAAATCATCATTCTGGAGTTATACAGGAGTAGGGCTGGCGGAACCCCAGTACAGAAGCAGAGAGACCAGCAGCAAAGCTATTGTAACAGTGTGAATGAGAAGGGATGGATTTGCACCAAGGGGCAAACTTGGATAGGAAGAGTAGAAGATGGGTCTGCAATATATTTTGGAAGCAGAGTTGGGGGCATTTGGAGATGGATTATATACAGATGATGGCTGAAGGAAAAGGAAGTTTCAAGCATCCTTGCCAGATTTGACTTTAGAAAAAGGGTAGGTGGTGGCCAGTTTTAAAAAGTGTTTTGATGTTTTTATTTATTTTTGAGAAAAAGAGAGAGAGAGAAAGAGAGAGACAGAGAGAGACAGAGAAACAGAGAGCAGGGGAAGAGTAGAGAAAAAGGAAGGCAGAGAACCCAAAGTGGGCTCTGCACTGACAGCAGAGAGCCCAATGCAGGGCTTGAATTCACCAAACATGAGATCATGACCTGAACCAAAGTCAGATGCTCATCTGACTGAGCCACCTGGGTGCCCCATGATGCCATTTTTTTTTTAATGGAGATAGTTGAGGAAGAAGCATATAAGTGGGAAAGAGCATTAAATTAGTTTTTAAAAAATCAGGTTTATAAGCTATAATTTACACACAGTAAAATTCAGTATTTTTGAGAAACACATAGTCATGAAACCATCACCACAGTCATTTCAAAAAGTTCCCTGATGCCTTTTGTAGTTAATCACCTCGCTTTACCCCCACCTCCAGCAGCCACTGATGTAGTTTCTGTCCCTATAATTTTGTCTTTTCAGAATACCGTGTAAATTAAATTATACAATATGTAGCCTTTGGGGTCTGGTTTTTCCTACTTAGTATTTGAGATTCATCCATGTGGTTGCATTCGCCAGTATATCGAATCTTTTATTGCTGAGTAGTATTTCATGTATAGATGCAACACAATTAATCTGGTCCCCAGTGGAGAGAGATTTGGATTGTTTCTAGTTTTGGGCAATTTTGGGAAAAAAGCTGATATAAACATTTTCATACAGACTCTTGTGTGAGAATGTTCTCATTTCTCTTGGGTAAGTACTGAGGAGCGGGAGGACGGATTGTATGATACATTTACAAGAAAACTGCTAACTATTTTTCAAAGTAGTTGTACATTTTGCATTCTGACCAGCAATGTATGAGTTCAGTTGCTCTCCATCTTGACCAGAACTTGGTAATGTCAGATTCAAGGGAAAATTTATTTTAGCAAATTGAATAAGTTTATAAAGTATCTCATTATGGTTTTAATTAAAATTCACTTAATGACCAAAGATGTTGAGTGTGTTTTCAGGTATTTATTTGCTAGCCGTGTATTCACTTTTGTGAAATATCTGTTCATATCTTTTGCGCCCTCTCCCCTTTATGAAAATGGGTTGTTGGTTTTCTTCTTATTGATTTGTGAGAGTTCTTTATATATTCTGGATACTAGCCCTTTATCAGATATGAGGTTTGCAGATATTTTTATTCATTCTTTGACTTTTAATTCTTTCTGTCTTTGAAGAGCAAAAGTATTTAATTTGAATAAATTCTATTTATCACATTTTACCTCTTATGATTTATGCTTTGAGCGTCCTACCTAAGAAATCTTTGACTAATCTCAGTAACAAAGATTTTCTTCTATGTTTCCTTCTAAAGATTTTAAGTCTTATTTTTAGGTGTTTGGCTTATTTTGAGTTGATCTTTGTATATGATATAAAGTACAGGTTGAGGTTGACCTTTTTTATATATGGATAAATTATCTTATATATCCAACTGCTTCAACATCTTTTACTGAAAAGATGATTTTTTTCACCTTTGAGTTGCCTTGGTATCTTTGTCAAAAATCAAGTGGCCAGAAATGTATGAATCCATTGATCTATATATTTTTTGCTAATGTTCCACGCTGTAGTTTTATATTAAGCCTCAAAATCAGATTGAGTTTCCCCAGATCAGTTTTAAACTGAGAAGTTTAAACATGAGAAGTTTCAGATTTCTTTTAGACCTGAAAGTGAATGAGTCAAGGCTGTGCTTGACATAAACATAAGGATTTCAGAACAGAGCTCTGGACTAAAGCTATAAGTTTAGGAATTGTTGGCCTATGGACTGTATTTGAAGCCAAGGAAATCGATGAAATCACTTGGAAAAAGAGTGTGGAAAGAAAAGAGAATCTAGGACCAAGCCCTGATAAATTCTTACATTTAGATACTAGCAGGATGGTGAGAGTGAAATGGATTGGTAAGTGAAGTAGGAGGAAACCCAGGAGCATTTTTAGCATCACAGGGACTAAGAAAGAGGCAAATTCAAGAAGGAGGAGGTGGTCAGCTGTATCAATGGCTACTTGAGAGACTTAATTAATTGGATGTTCATTAGATTAGGTGACAGAGTTATCACTGACAAAAGAAGTTTGGGGGAAATGGTGGGTGTAGAAACCAGATTAAAATGGTATAAGGTGTGAATGAGAGGTCAGAAACTAGGGATGGCACATATAGATGAGTGTTAAAAAAATGTCTGGCTGCACATGTAAATGTACGAGGAACCTGACTGCAAGGGGGTTGGGGGACACAGGAGAGCATTATCTTTAGTTGGAGATAAAAGGAAATGTTTGCGTGCTGAAGGGAACGATTTAGAGAAAGCAAGCAGTTGAAAATGCATGAGACAGAATAACTGAGAGGTTCAAATCTTTGAGGTTGAGATGGGGTGAAATCCAGAGACTGTGAGATACACCTCCATGTTTAACAGATGGTCTAAAGTAAAAGATGTCTTTAAAGAGTGTTCATTGATATGGTGGTGGTGAGATGAAGGAGTTCATATCTGATATCGCCCCCCTCAGTTAATGTATGAGGCAAAGTCATCAGCCAAAAACAAGAGCAGAAAGGGTGGACATTTTGATGAGAGTGGGGAGGCATAGAAGGGTCATGGGGGAAAGAATGGGAGAACAAGCTTAAAGATGCCAAGGTCTTCTCAACTTGTGAGTATCAGGTGGGAAGGAAAATCAGTCCCACTTATTCTCTTTCTTGCCTGCCCTGAGGGGAAAGGTCTAGTGCAGAGACCATGGAGAGGGGCAGGTGTCTACTGGGGCTTACCCACTTACAGCATGCGGCCATCACCACTGTTCACATTTACTTATACATTGATGGTTTTTAGATTTAATTTTTATTTTAATTTACTAATTTAAAATTTTAAGGTTTTCATTTTTAAAATTTTGAGAAAGTTAAGAAATAATATTATTTGTTGAATTATTGACTTTTTATATTGCTGCCTTTTCATGTGACTTCATCAACCACAGACTGACAGAAAGCTGCCAAGGCTTTCACTCCCCAAAGCTGTAATCAGAGGGAGCCTGGTTCCCAGAGGAAGGGTTTTTTGCACATCTTCTTTATCCCTATTGACATAGGGAGACCACCTGGAGATGAGAAGGAGTAAAGTGGTTGGGAGAGACCAAGCAACGTTCACTCCCTGTAGGCTGACACTAATGAATTAGGCTAATAACAATCAAGGAGGAAGAGTGGAAGTCTATTAAAGATCTACTTACTCTTAGATCCATGGCATCAAAGGCCAAAGCCATAAAGAAAAGAAAGATGAATTAGAGAAAGCAAAAATATTCACTGTTCACATGGTAAACAAATTATAACATTAAAGGGCTGTCATAAAATGGGAAAAAAATATTTGAGACTATGTAGACAAAGGCCCTCTTTATATCCTTAGCATAGAAAGAAAGCCTTTTTTTTTTTAGAAATAAATACTAAAAATTAAAGTAAGGAGATTAACAACGAAGAATGAGAGAGAGAGAAAAAAAAAACAAAAGACCAAGGTATTTCAGGGGGAAGAAAAAAACACCAAGTATATAAACAACAAATAAAGACAGCATAATGATTACCTGCCTTGGTTATCAGTAAAATGTTAATTAAAATGACAGGTGCTTTTGTTGTTATTTATTACAATTAACAAAGATACAAACGATGACTGTTGACACACACAAGGATGTGCTCCCACACACTCTTAATGGGATGTGAATGGATACCGGCTGGAGGGCAATGTCACAAGCTTGAAACCTTTTGTAACTCAGAAAATCCCTCTCTAGGATTTAGGGCTAATTTTGTACCTTTTGGCTGAGATGGGCTGTCATTTCTGTAGGGCCCCCAATTCAAACTTCGGTTACTGGCTCTAAACAGGGTTATATACTGAGGCAAAGAGATAACTGAGGAGAAAGAAAGAAGACGTTTATCATGTAACAGAATTGTGCTTAGTCATGCAATCTGTAGGACACCAGAAATTAAGAGACTTTCTCCTAATTCTGAGTCTTCAAAATATTGTAGTTATATTATGTTTTCTTCATATTTTTGCATCAGAAGCTTTGACTGGTTGAGGAATACATTTAAAATATACAACTTAAAAATATATACATTGGCATTCTTTATATTTAAATATATTTAAAGTCACAAAAAATTTGCCCGATTTATTTTTGTCTTCAGAGATTTACTTATATTACTGAAAAACTGAAGAATATTTGCATATCTAATAGAAAAATTTCAAACTGTGTTCCTTTCATATCATATAGACATTAAAATTATGTTGTAAAAAATGTTCATTGACATGGAAAAATTTTTAAAAAGAAGTTTAGAAGAGAGGATGAACTGCATAAACTTATTTTTATAAAAAGTGTATATGATCGTGCATATCAGAAAATCATATCCAAATTATCAGAGTCAAACCTGGTATCATAGCTAATGTTTAGCTGGAGCTAAGTGACTTCAAAAAAGCCAATTTGTTGTTCTAGATCCTTACTCCTAGGATAACATGTGTTTTTTTTTAAAGTGTGGTGCCTGGCAAATATATCCAAAGCAAAACAAAATTGTGAATCAGATAAATGGGGAAAATTCCACCCATTTTATGGATGGAGAAATAAAAGGAAAAGGTAAGGGCTTATAGTAGGTCTCCTAGTCTGGAAACTCTAGAAGACTGTGAGCATCTTACAGTGTCTCTTTTGCATTTTTATGTCTTTAGCCTCTTGACAGTGCTTGGCACATAGGAAGTACTCAATAAATGGTCTCTGACTGATCTGGGAATGGCTCCAGGCGCCTTGAGTGCATGGATGGGAACTGCTGCTATCTAATAAATGGAAACTGTTATGTTAATGGTTAATGAAATGCGGTTGTTGGTCAGTTTCACCCTCTCTCGGGGCGATAGTTAAGGGATGAATTTTCTCTCTCTTGGATTATGTTGTAGGCACTTTGAGAAGTCACATACATCACTTTGTGGCTGGACACAGGGAATTGAGACAGCACACAGACAAGGGAAGTAAGTCAGGCTAGCATTAAACTCCAGACCAGGGAAGACCATTAGAGGAAGAACCAATGCCATGGCAACTGAAAACCTATGTAATTTCATTTGCTATTTAATGGACTCTTTGTAGAAAAAAAAGTGCTCTTTGTGGAAAAGGCTAATTGAGGCCAAAAAATTGCATGCAATTTTCTCTTAAAGGGTTTTCCCCTAATTTTTCAACGTTGCAGAGCCTGCTTTGTCCCCATGCTGCATTTTGTCTGCTATTTTTCTGTTTGCCTTTCTACTTAATGCCCCCCATCTTCGGCCTTTGTTTCCTTTGGTATTAGTATAATAGTGCTCATCAGTTGAGAGGGCTTATTTACCTCAGTGAAAATGTCCTCTCTGTGAATCCTGCATTTCCCTACGAATAAAGAGAGTCAGGTCAGGTTCAGCTGGCTGAATAGCAGCATATTATTTCTACCTATTCCCATTTGTAAGAGGAAAATGAAAGCTGCTTGCTTTACTCTGCATGAGGCAAATCCTGACAGCTGGAGGAAAATTTGTTACTGCAGGAAAGCCATAAAAATTCAAATGTTTCCGACCAGAATGTTGCATGAGGGCAATGTAAAGGAGACCGTGCCTTTTAAAACACTGTCCCCTGCTACTTGGTGTGACAACGACACAAGTTACCCACGTTAGGAAAGTCCCTGTTCAATAATGAGAACATAGCAAGGCGAGAATGTCATTGGACTTCCCTTGAGTCAAGAAGTAGATATGCTGGCTTGACAGGCATCCCCCTCCCCAGTCTGTCACCCTCCATGTCTTTCCGGGTCTTCGATGGTATGTCAATACAGCACAAATATGACCGTCCCAGTCCTTTGCAAACAACTTTGGGGGTTTTCGCCTCATCTGCTGTATGGCTAGTACCACCCATACGATAGTAATTTAATATTTTTTTTCAAACTGACATTACTTATTAAATTCAATTTTAAAGGCAACTTTGTATCACTATAAAAATTTATTTGTCACTATAAAAAATAGGGCAAGATCTCTTGCCGTTCATAGAACATAACAGTAACAGTAAATAAAGGGCAACGAAATTTTTGACCTCCATCTACCTAGAGACCCTCTTCTCTGAGATGGCAGAGAATGACTCCAAGGCCTCATCTCTGGCTGCTGTTTCTCCTAGAAGCAGTGTCTCCAGTGATTCTGCTCTGAATGAGGGAACTTGAAATTTATTTGCAGGCCATGTCTCCCACCCAAGCAGGTATTCCAGCCCAGTAAAGCACGACCCAGGTAAAATTATAACACACCTTGGGAGACGCTGCCTTCAGCAGTGCTTTCTGAAGTTGATGGTCTATTTGGTGGTGACTTTTTAGAAGCCCTCCCCCCCTCTTTAAAACCAGGAGTGAAACAAGCTACCGCTCTCACCAGCTATGTCCTGGAGGTCCTTGCTGGCACAAAGAGAAAACGAAAAGAAATAAGATGGACGAAGAGGGGAAAGCAGGAAGCAAAACTGCTATTATTTCACACAATACGTTTGTCAACAACAACAAAGAAAATCTAAGGTCAAATGATTAGAATTTGTCATTGAGTTCAGCAGAGGTACTGCATTTGCACATACCAGAAACAAGTGGCAAAAAATCATCGTGTAAGAAAAGATATATTTACATATACGGTGAGATCTTTAAGTGACCTAGAAAATATATTCAACCTAAGGATGGAAAAAATATAAAAATTGATTGAAAGACCTTAAGAAGTTACCACATTCAAGGTTCATTACGAAAAATGTAGTTCTTGATGACTCCCACCTAAGTGGTAGCCACTTTCACTTCTTTTGGCTAATTCGTTTGATGTTTATCTCCATATTGTTAAACAAATACCATTTATTTATGGGTAACATTGAAAAGAATAAGTAGCAACATGAGCAGTTTCTGATAATCTATTTATTTGTCATAATAGGAGATGAGACTCTGCCTCCTCTTCTACCCCACAGCCCAATCCAAGCACCTTTCCTATCTTCCATCCTCACGATATGATGACATTACAACCAGGAGGCTTGTAGTAAGCTAGGATAACTTCTTCCTGTCTATTTCATTTTCCCTGGTGTTAATTGTTTCATTCCTTTTTTTTTTTTTTTTTAGTTTTCTATAGATCATCACGATTTTAACCCCAAACTTTTTGCCAATAGTTTTAATCTTTTTTGAAAATATTTCAATTCAATGAGTAGATGGTCATTTTCATTTTCTTACCAAAAAAATCCCTTCTGGAGCCTTCAGACTTGCTCCAACTGCTGTCCTCCTAGGATCTCGATTCCCCATCACCCTAGAGTTTCCCTTCGCCTCTCACCCATGTTGGATTTCTTGTTCCCTGGATCCTGAGTGTTTCTATATCTTGGTTTGTTGCCTATTTTGGTCGAGTACCTCCTCTAGTAGATTTCTGGGAGGGAGAGCAAGAGACTACACAACCCCCAGAATGAATTTTTCCTACCCTCACGCAGCATAGAATTCTAGATTGATAATCATTTTTCTTAGAATAATGAAGACATTTCTCCATTTCCTCCTAGTTTCCAGGACTGCTGCTGAAAAGTTAGAAGCTATTTTATTTCTTCATCTTCTGTATGTGACCTATTATCTCTTGTCTGGAGGTTTTAGAATTTTCTTTTTCTCTTTAATGTTCTAAAATTCCATGATGATCTGCTTTGGTGGGTTTATTTTTATCCACTGTACTGGCTCCTTTCAACCCCAAAAGGTGCATGTCTCTAAGTTCTGAGAAATGTTCCTGAGTTCTTTTCTTCTGTTTTCTGTGTGCTCTGTCTCTTGAATTGCTATTAGTTAGATATTGGACTTCCTACACTGTTTCTCTAATTGTCTTATCTTGTCCCTCCTGTTTTATATTTCTTTATCTTTATGCTTTCCTTCCTGGCAAATTTACTCCAGAGTATTTTTCTTTGTTTTTATAAATTGTTTCTATCTACGCTTGTTAAGAGCTTTCCTTAAATTTTCATAATCTTTAGCTGCCTGCTGATATCGATATACATTGAATGACTAAAAACTCAGTGTATGAGTGAGGTTAGTTAACTATTAGCTTTGTATGTAGGATCTGTCTGGAACTTTGAGTTGAGAAATCTCTGACATGGTATCTTTGGATCTTTTTTCTTAGGTTGGTGAGATAAACAAACAAACAAACAAACAAACGAAAAACAAAATGCCTCTGCCTGGTTCCTTCTCCGGTTAAGGCTTAGTTGCCAGTTTTCTACGTGTCGAGTTGGGCCAAAGGGCTGGGAATGATTAAAGAGTATATACGTTGTCTAGAATGTTCTGCCCTCTCCTCTTGGCTGAGCTAAGTTCTGGCACATAAAGCCTTAGTTCAGACTTCAATTCCAAGGATCATTCTTGTTGAATCCCCTTCAATGAAGTTAGGTCCCTATGTCATTCTGTATTCTCATAGCACTTAGTTTTCCTTTGTGGCACTCATATTTTGTTTAATTCTTTGATTGGTATCTGTTTCCCTCACCAATCTATGTTTCATGAGAGCAGAGTTTTGCTCAGCATAGCACAGTGTATAGTCCATATTGGTTGCTGATTGTGGAGTATTCATTGAATATTTAGTAAAATACAGGTACTACAACTAGGGAGAGGAGAGGGGTTGAACCAAAGCAATTCTGTCACCATTACTGGCAAGATGACTTTTGGTTTATCATCCATTACATACCTAGCTTCTTTTCCTACATGAAGACAGTATGAGGAAGAGAGAATTCAGAAGTGTCAAATACTATTAAGAAATCCGATAAGTTGAGAATTAAAAAGTTTACATTGACTTTAATGACATGGAAGGACTTGGAGATTATAACATCAGTTGAGTCATGGATGCAGAAATCACAGGGAGGGGATTGATAACTAAAAAAGGTTGTCTGTGGGTATGAACAAACCTTCAAAACAAGAGTATTTGTGGAGAGGAGATAACAGGGCAGATGATGATGGAAATAGAGTTGAGCTTTGTTCTCTTTTAGATGACAGAAACCTGAGCATTTGAAAAACCAATGGCAAAATCCACTAGGGGGGCAGACATTGAAGACAGAGGAGGAGGGGGGATAATTTATGGTGTGAGGAGTCTGAGAAGTTTGGGAAATGAGATCTAGAACCAGCTAGAAGGATTGACTCTAGAGAGGAGAATATCTTTCCAATGTAGCTGAATGGCAAAAAAGCAGAGAAGATGAGAGTTGATATGTATAGTAGGAAGGCATTAAGAAGTTTCCTTCTGAAAGATATTTTTTATGTAAAGTAAGGTGAGCAGATCTGAGAGTGGAGGCAGACAGGGAAGCTTTAAAGAATTGAGGAGTGCCTGGGTGGCTCAGTCGGTTGAGTATCAGACTCTTGATTTTAGCTCAGGTCATGATGGCACAGTTTTTGAGATTGAGCCCTACATCGGGCTCTGCGCTGACAGCACAGAGCCTGCTTGGGACTCTCTCTCTCTCCTTCTCTCTGTCTCTCTGCCCCTACTCAGCTCTTCTGTGCTCTGTATCTCTCTCAAAATAAATTAATTAATTTAAAAAAAAAAAGAACCAAGGAGGTGGAAAATGTCTGAATCAATCATTATGGAGAGCAGTGAAAGAAATTAAGCAGAAAAAGAGAATCTTTGGATTGCTGAGCAGTCTTGAGGACCCAGTTGAGTGTTGTGTGTGACTTCATGGTGTTACCAGTCTGGTACAGTTGGCACCTCACCTGTAGTGTGATTTTTGCTATTTGGCTCTCAGCCGCTTGGGTGCAGGCACTGTGACAGTAGATAATTGGGTTCATTCATTGCATCAGGTCGATTCTTGGAAGAATTGGAAGGGGCTTAAGGTTTTGGCAAAAGA
Source organism: Cryptoprocta ferox (assembly GCA_028646485.1). NCBI lineage: Eukaryota > Metazoa > Chordata > Mammalia > Carnivora > Eupleridae > Cryptoprocta > Cryptoprocta ferox. Next base: position 21,133,850 of record CM053559.1, on the reverse strand, counting down.
GTTATTGAAATGATGGAATATGGAAGTCAACTGGGTAGAGAGAGGAGGAAAGTAAGGAGCATGTACGGGACAAAGAGATCACAGAGAGGGGTTCTAACAGAACCAAGATACCAAGATGAGCAGCGATGGTCAGAAAATCAAATGTGGGAATTCATGCTGTCTGGAGACTGATCAGTTGAAACTAATGACCCAGTTGAGGTATGAGAGTAGGTGGGAGTCACTGGGTCAGAGAAGAGGATTAAGTCAGTGAAGAGAACAAGATCCAGACTTTGAGACACTGGGGCATTGGGTGGTCATCCATGTGATTGTTAAAATAACCCAGAATTTGTGTGGCCAAGGATGATGTGAGTCGGGCAGACAAAATCTTCAGAAACTGATGAGGAGATAAATGTATTCAGGAAGGAGGGCAGGTGGTATCGATGAAAAAGTGGAGCCCTAAAGAAGCTGGGATGTTCTTTTCATTTTTATTTATTTTTTTTCAAGAGAATTAGGGAATAATTGGAAGCAGCAATGGGGAGTCAGACATATGAAAAAGAACACCCAGCTATCTACTGCAGGCCAGAGTTAAGCATCCTGCATCTTTTCTTTGAGCTTGGAACAGGGCAAAGCTAGTTTGGTTGCCATGGCGACCAACGCCATGTCTCCGGGCTCATTAATCCTGTGTTCCAAACTAAGCACTTAGCGATAGCTTCTGAATAAATGCAACAAAGCTCTGCATACTGAAAAGGGCACATTCATGTTAAGCAGGGGAAAAAGGTTTTCAATTTCATTCATTAAACTTGAGTAAATAATTTAATATCTTTGTGCCTCAGTCCTCCTAGCTAATGAATAAGAATAAATGCTTAATGGAAAATCTAGCCTAATAAAGTTAACAGCATCAGCTTTACATATAAAGGAAATTGATGTTGCCGGTATATATGCATATGAAGGGGAAAATGGAAAGGAAAATAACATACATTAAGCATCTAGATGTGGCATGTCAGGTACTTTAAAATAAAATGTCTCATTTAATCCTTGCAAGAACCATGTGAGGCTCATATTACTCCCTTCATTTTGCAGATGTGGAATCAGGAACTCAGAGAGGTTAAATAAGGCCCCGGTTGACAAAATTGGTAGGATTCAGGCAGGCCCAGTTCTGCCTGGTTTGGGTCCATGAGGCTCCCACTATGCCTTGCTGAAAAATGTAGACAGCTTATCTTTCTGGAACATTTGGCTAATTAAAAAATTAGGAGAAAAGTTTGTCCGAAGGTGCCATTGCCTATATAAAAGAGAAGTGTAAATGCTGTATTACAATCCCATTAGCTTGAAAACATTCACTACCATTAGATGGTTTTAAAGGTGTTTCTTGAAAAGAAACTGAGAAGACAGCTGGTTATATTAGAAGTGTGTTTAATTAAAAGATGTAAAGAACTGTCAATGCTTCTTCCAAAATGAGTCCCTCCAGAGCAATTGTTTATGCCCACTTTGCATTTCCTGGTGCGTGGAAGGCTTGAAGTTGCAAGGCAGACCCTCAACACAGAAGCTGCTTTTTGTCTTCTAGGTCTAATGGCTTTATTTGCTTTTTGTGTTATTTTTTTTGTTTTTGGATTTGCTGCAGCAAAGGTGTAGACAAAATGATTGAAAAAGATATATTAAAAATCCATTAATTCATTTTCCTTAAAATTAAGCTCTTTAATTAAAAGCCACACTGATCAATTTCTAATTTCTGCCTCTAATAATGTGATATAGCAAGGTTTAAAATAAACAGAAACAACTTGGTGCAAGTTAAATATCCTTGTCACTAAACTTAGCTGTTAGCAGGGTTTTTTTTCTCCAAATACTAATTGTTTAGTTTCACCTATATGACTATCCCAGGTCTATTTTTTTTAAATTCCAGGTGCTTATTGCTTCCCCAGATGACTCCCCAGGGCTTCTTTAGAGGGAAAGTGTTAATTCCAGCCTTCTCTCCTCTGTCAGTATTAAAGGTTTCTCTGACTGGTTCTCTCTACTTTAACTTCTCCTATCAAAGGCCAAATGTGACTTGCGTTGTCAGTTTTCAGCATGGGTATGTTATCTTTGTTTTATAATAAGAAACATCTGAAACCAGAAATTGAAGGATAAAATTTTCATGGGCCTGCGCTACCTTATATATATATATATTTTCTATCAGCACGTCTCTAATTTGTTTCTTACTCAGAGGATCCTGGATCAGATTATCCCCCGAACATTTTAAACACCATTTAGTCAAAGATATCAGATTTATAAACAGAAATGCAAGTGTTTTCTTTGTAATCTCCAAAAGTAATAACTAATGGAAGATAATCTAAACCATTTTAGGAGACTCAAGGGCCCAGATTTGGAGGTAAAATGGTTGAATCAAACAAGAGTCTGAGGCTCCCAGCTCAGTTTTCTATTAAGCTAACCAAGAGAACATACAAATATGAGGAATGACGGAAGTATCAGAATTGGAAGCTAAGAATTGACCATATGCCACTTTCCTGAAGAAGTTTTTGCTAATTAGAAAGTTAATCAGAACAGAGTGGATATCTCTCTTTTCTGAGATAAAACATCTCCCTGGTAGGCAGAAGAGGTATTAATTAGCCAGCTTCCACTGAGAGCCACAGAAGGCTCAATACTTCTGGGGAAGCTCCTAGAGCATCTTTTTCTTTCATTTACTTGCAGCCTTAGAAGTCCCAGCAGCCCTCAGAAACACTCTTCAATTAAGAGGGCCAACCAAAGAACAGAGTGGTAAGGGCAGGAAGTAAATTCACTTCTTGCAAGTAACGTTGAATTAACTAAATGAGGGCAAGAGGAAAGGACTGAATAAGAACCCCAAGAAAAAGTCGGCCTGGAGTCAATAATTAATAATAATAATAATAACAACAACAGGATATAGCATTTCTATTGCCATAATCCTCACAGTTAATTTATGCGGTCCAACTGTTATCCCGTTTGCAGATGAAAACATTGAGCTTTAGACAAATTGCTTACGGGTAAGGAGCAGGTTTTGAAGACAAAATGACCTCCATGCAGTGTACTTGCTCTCTCCACTAGGTGGTGCTGCCTTCCCTGTGCTACTTAAAATCCTTGCCCGTAATGGAACAGTTTTGGGACTGCGCTGTTGCCTTATCCTGTAATCCGTCTCCACTGCAGACCGGACAAGTGAATCAGTAAACCTGCCACTCGCTCAGCTCATTCTAGAACTGTCTTGTACACAGCCCCTGATGAAGCGGCTTAGGTTGTTATGTTATGTAACGCTGGATCCTTCCCCACCATAGCCGATTAAAGCAGGATGGTGGTATTCATACGGCTCCATGGGAAAAGATGCATTCACGTATAGTGCTTACGAACTAAGTACTGGAGTCAAATTTCCTTATTTCAAATCCTGATAGCCCCCCATTCACTATCTATGAGTAAGGGCAAGAATTAACCTCTTGGAATGTCAGCCTTTATTTACTAAATGGGGATGTTGATAATAATCCAAGCTGATTCTAGGGAATTCAAACAAGGTTTGTGGGTTTTCACGTGTGACTCATTCCCCACCCCTTACCTTTGTATTGTCTAGAAATGCATTTCCCAAAGTCCATTGTATTAAACATTGATTCTGAGATTGTTAATATAGATATTATAAAAAGACAGTTCCTTGGTCAAATAAATTTGGGAAAACATGTTAAATTAGACAGAAATCTTCACCTGAGGACTTTGCAGAACCTTTCATATGGTAATGTGAATTGTATATATACAAAGATACAGAGATCTACAAACTTATTTAACCACAGAGTCTTTATTTTTAATGCATCTCACAGTGCTAAAATGCCACACAATAGACTTTGGGAAATACTGACATAGAAAAGTGAAACCAGGGCTTTTGACCAGAAGCAAGAACTGAACTCAGCCCTGAATACATCAGTCTTGCCTCTAGTGTCTGATATGAGGGTAAATTCTATCTCACTATAGTAGGCAGGATAATGACCCTCCAAAGATGTCCACATCCTGATCCCTGGAATCGATGAATATGCTACCTTTTATTGCAAAAGGGATTTTGCAGATGTGATTGAATTAAGGGCCTTGAGATGAGAAGCTGATTTTGGATTATGCAAACTGGCCCATTTCCTTAAAATTGGAGAATGTTTTTTGGCTGTGGTCAGAAGAAATGGGACTGTGGAAGGAAGGTTCTGACCTGTGAAAGAGACTACACCCTCCTTCATGGGCTTTGAAGATGAAGCAAGGAGGCCATGAGGTAAGTCATGTGGGTGGCCTCTAGAAGTTGAGAAATGCAAGGAAACAGATTCTCCTAGAAACTCCAGAAGGAACCCAGTCTCACTGATACCTGATCCTAGCCCACTGTGTTAGTTTTCCAAAGAAACAGAATCAACAGGGGGCAGGGGGAAGATACTGATGGATTTGTTTTAACGAACTGGTTCACAAGATGGTGGAGGTATGAGTCCAAAATCTGCAGAGTGGGCTGGCAGCCTGGAAACCAGGGAAGAAGTACAGTCTGCTGGCAGGATTTTTCTGGCTCAGGAAAAGTCAGTCTTTGTTCTGTTCAGACCTTCGATTAATTGGCTGAGGTGCACACATCATCTGCTTACTCAAAATCCACTGTTTCAAACATTAATCTCACCCAACAGACACCTTCACAGAAACATTCAGAATAATTTTTGACCAAATATCTAGGCACTGTGGCCCAACCAGGTTGTCAGATAAAATTCACCATCACACCCACGGAGACCTATGTTGAGCTTCTGACCTACAGAACCATAAGATAATACATCGTTGGTGTTTTAGGCCACTGAATCCATGGCAATTTGTTATGACAACCGTAAGAAACTAATACACTCACCTTTTATCCATTATAACTATTGTCATCTACTGTAATACTAGTCATTCCCTACTAAGGACGTGGTCATCTGTCTCTCAGTTTGGGTCCATTTTCCTAGTTCCATCCCTGGGGATGGATTTCAATGTTGGAGTTTCCTGATCCAGACTCACCCTCACAGCTCTGGGACCACCTCATCTCGTATTCAAGTCTCTCAGCCCTCCTCAGCCTGGGCTTCCTAGCTGATACTTGAACTACTATCTTCCCAACATTATGATTTCATTGCCAAACCAGGGTTCTTCTGGCTAACATGGACCTGGGCTAATATACCTCTCCCAACTCACTGTTAAATATCTATAAAACTACATTAAGATTGACTCCAAAATCCTTTAGCAACAACTATATAAGCTAAATAGGTGAAACAAACTATAAGCCAAAGAATAGCGGAATTTCTATTAATTACATCATCAAAGGGAATGGATTGGGATGTACATTTTTGATGAGATGCCACATGGTATACCATCTTAAATAAAACAAGACAGATGGCCCTCCCCAAGAGTTAAAGAAAGAGACTGACTCACACATTCAGTGTCTAGATTTAGGGTGCACCAATTCTTCCTCCCCTTAACTTAGCAGTCTAAATCCATTGAGAATACCACTCACAGCATGCTACATGGCAGGAATTAGAGAAGATCTTGTATTCTCAAATGATTAGTCCCTACCTGTCTTATAGAGCTCTCAAATACGAAGATGATAAAAAAGTCCAACTGGGAGTCTAACAAAAATATGCTGGCCCACAGGGAAAGAACGTTACCCTGACAACTCAGGAGAGAGGATAATTCTGTAACTGCCTTTCTGTGAGAAATAGACACAAATGGAAGCCCTCTGCTTAATTCCATCCAAAGTTTGAAGGGGGCCGGGCCTCTATGAAACCTAAGCAGATAAGGGGCTGAGATAAAGGCAGAAATGCAAAGGGAGCTGGGTGGGGGGGAGCGGCGGGAATAATTTCCTTCTTTCCTCAACCTCAGGGCCTGTCCTAAAGTTTTATGTAGTCGAACATCTGGTTTCCTCGGCTTGGACATGGACGGTATCACACATACGTACCCCTCTGTAGAATAATTCTAATTCTCTACAGATTGTATTAGCAAGAAGTCTTTTCCCCAAACCTCCTTCCCTTAGATGAATCCCCACAGTGACTTACCTGTGGTCAAGCAGTTCTTTCTGTAAGCTACTGGAGGTAGAAGGAAGCCACACGTCCCCTCTGGACTAAAGGAATCCTCACTCTTGGTCCAGAATGCTGGCTTCTGAGATGGGCTTCATCACTACTGCTTTGCTGCCACTGGACAGGGAAGGCCCATTGTTGCTTGGCAAATTTCTCCTCATGCAGTTGCTTTTTGCTAATCTAATTAATGCCCCACTTGCTTCTCCCCTCTCCCCCTCGAATTCTGCCTCAGGAATGGGGGTACCATTCCCATTCATTCCTCATCATCTTCCTGTCTCATTCCAGCCGCCTCCGTGCAGCCAGGGCCGTTTCCCTCCACCCCTGAGTCTGGCCTAGGCTTCCACTTGTTCCAGAACAAACAGAATTTTGTCCCTGGGTAGAGGAAGAAATCATTATTCGCTCTCTCCAAATTCCTGGCCTTTAAAAAACACAACAACCCCACAAACTTCCCAAGTATTAACCTCTTTTTCAGTTGAATGACAATAGCAGCATTCATTCCCATCAGCAAAAACACCATCCCCAATCCTAAGATATGGTCTGACTTCATGAGCCCATAAAGATTAGTGCAAAATAGTATGATAATAGTATATTTCCCCAAGTCTGAGTTATTCAGTCTTATCTATGGTTATTTGGCTAAATTTTCATCAATGTGGGGTTTTTTTTGAATTAAAAAGATAAAAAATAAAGTAAGTATAAGGTGACTGAGCTCAGTGCCTGCGTCTGGATTGTTCACCTCTAGAAAGATAACTTTGCCTTAAGGTTCAGTAAATTAAAAATAGACATAAGAATAAATAAACATGGGCTGTATGAGGCAAAATCTGCATCCCCAGGGATAAGAAGCAATATTCTGAGGAGTTGGCAGATAAGCTTTGATATGAAAAAGATTCGCTTCAGTAGACAGAAGGAAATAGTTTGTGATATTTGCTTCCTGTTTTCAATATGTTTAAAAAAAATACAGGTAGCTGTTAAAGAAGAAACTTATGAGAAGAGACCGTGTGAAAAACAGCTTGGTTTAATAAGTATTTATAGAGCCAAGACATTTTTCTATTTCTTCACTGGCTTTCTTCAGTCTTGATTCCTGGATTTGTTTCTCTTTCCACTTTTAAATGTTGCTGGACCCCAGGGCTCAGTCAAAAACATATTTTCCCCTCTAAACTCACCTTGGTGATCTTTTCTAGTCCCATGGTGTCAGATACCATCAAATGGGGTTCACTCCCAGATTTGTATCTCCCAGACTGACCCTCTTCTCTGAGCTCCAGCTCATCTATCCAACTACATATAACCCATCTCCACTAGATGTTGAATGGACATCTCACACTTACCATGTCCAGACTGAAACACTTCCCTGTCCCTGCCTCCATCCTAACATACATCAATTCTGCTCTTCCCATTGCTCAAGCTCTAAGCCTAGAAGCCACATCCATTTCCTCATTTTCCCTCATCCCTCACACCTCACGAGACCTGTTGGTACCGTCAAAATATCTCCAGTCTGACCACTTCAGCCAACTACATGGGGGCCACCCTAACCCAAGCCACATTATTTCTTCTTGGACTATGAAAACAGATTTTTGAATAATTCCCCTAATTTCATGATTTCCTTTTTTACCATCCACTCTCCACACATCCAGCCTTAGTGATCTTTGCAAAAGGTGGATCAGACCATTTCCCTCTCTAAGGTTTCCCCACACTTAGCATATGGTCTAAAGTCCTTTCTGTGCTCTGCTGAGCCCAACATCCTCTGGTCAAGGCTGGCCCCTCCAATGGCATTTCCTACCACTCCCTCTTTTCCTCACTTCTTTTGATGCTTGTGTTCTCTGTGTCTTCTGAAAACATCCACCTTGTTCCTGCCTACCTCAGAACCTGTACCCTTGCTGTTTCCTTTGCCAGGAAAGCCCTCCCCCTGCTCTTCAGATGGTTTACTTCTGTGCTGCACCAAGGTCATGTCCTCAGAGCCTTTGCATGAAATACTTCATCTTCTTCCCTTATCATCCTCCATCACATCCTCCAGCTTCGTATTTTTCTTCCTGAAATTTTATACATGAGTTAACTTTTTTTAAGTTTATTTATTTTTGAGATAGAGAGAGAGAGCACACGAGTGGGAGAGGGACAGAGAGAAAGGAAGAGACAGGATCCCAAGTAGAGCCCAATGCAGGGGCTTGAATTCACAAACTGTTGAGATTATGACCTGAGCCGAAATCAAGAGTCGGTTGCTTAACAGACTGAGCCACCCAGGCGTCCCTATATGTGAGTTCACTTTTTCATCTTCTTTTCTAACATATGAATTCCATGAAGTTAGGGACATTGTCTCTCTCACTTGCTAGCGTATTCCCAGAGCCTCGAACTGTAGCAGGTACATAGTAGGGGCTCAATAAATATTTATTGAATGGATGAGTGTGCCACACACTAGTGACACAAAAACAAATAGAAATAGCATCTGTTCTCAGGGATCTTAAAGTAAAGAAAAAGACACCCAAATCTGTTACTTGTTAGAGTCAGAAAATAAAATTTTTATAGTGGAGGGACAAGTAGCACAGCCCCGGGGTGAGGAAAGTTTTTTCTGGAAGACATGGTACTGGAACTTGAATGCCGGAGTCCAGCTCCAGCAGGTCCAGGGCTCCCTGAAGGATGGACGGTGTCGGCGAGAAAGAGTGAAAGAGCCTCGAGTTTCTTTTTGATCACCAGGCAGGCATTTCTGCACTGACCGGAGAGTCAGCTTTATTTATGGAAAAAATGTATGGGGTACAAAACTGAAGTGGTAATTGCCTTAGACAATGATTTCTGATGACAAATTCTTTGGTATGTAAAAATTTCCCAGAACATAGATTTGTAGAAGATTCATGCATAATCTTTATCAATAGTGATTGATGTAGGTGACTTAGATGCTTATCATATGGAGAAGGAAGGTATCTTTAGCATTCAAATATGAGGCAATGTTTTTAGCATAGCAAAGGCAAAAGTTAGCTCTTTGTGAGCAGGGGTCAATAGCCTGTTTTCTTGAGGGGAAGAAAAACAGGTTTCTCAGGAAATGTGATATTTGCTCCCATAAACACAAAAGAAGAAATTCCTATAATAAGTTCCTTCACAAGGTCCAATTAGCATATTTTTAGGATAAAGGAGGCAAATCACTCCTGATACCAGTCAACAAGGCGCCTTGGGGGTCGGTGCTCAAGCAAAAATAAATGAGTGCGGGGGCGGGGAGGGGGTAGACCTCAGTCGCCATCTGATGGTGGGAGCCTTGCAAACCTGCCTTACCTCCCAAGGAGTTTTCTCAACTTAGTGAGTTCAGAAAATGGCCTCCAAAACTTGAAGGATGAGTAAAGAAGAAGTTAAGGTCATTGCAGATCAAGGAAACAACATAAGCAAAGGCACATAGGTGTTTTCAAAGAACTACATACAGGATTTCTCAGCAATTAAAGCAAAGTGTGAGACAAAAGATAGCAGGGAGAAGTCACAGAGGTTTTGGATGGTTTTATCTCTTATGATAAAAAGCTGAAACCATATCTTATAGAATATGGAAAGCTCTTGCAGGATTTTTAAAAAAAATTTTAACATTTATTCATTTTTGAGAGACAGAGTGAAACTGAGTGCAAGTGGGGGAAGAGGGCAGAGAGAGAGGGAGACACAGAATCTGAAGCAGGCTCCAGGCTCTGAGCTGTCAGCACAGAGCCCAACGTGGGGCTAGAACCCACAAACCACAAGATCATGACACAGCCAAAATCAGACACTTAACTGACTGAGACACCCAGGCTCCCCAAAGCTCTTGTAGGACTTTAAGACAGATGGCAATATGGTCAATTATGCATTTTAAATACATTACTCTCAGCTCATGGAGGGAGATGTGCAAACAAGCAATAGTGCCAACACTTGACAATTGATGAGATGTGGCAGGAGGATGAATAAGAAGGAGGGATGGAAGGTGATTTTCTGACTTTCAGTTTGACTTGCTGGGGCCATAGCAACACTATTTATTGAAATATAACTTATACGAGTGCGAGGATTAAAAAGGAAAGTTTAGTGTGGGACCTGTTAAATGTCAGTGCTCAGTGGGCCTCTAAATAGATTTCTTCAGAATTCAGTTGTACATACAGGACTGAAACTCAGAAGTCAGCTCAAGACTGGTCAGATATTTCTTAGCAGGTATTTCTTTATTGCAAGAGAATTCGCTTGCATACAATTCACCCAGTTAAAGTCTGCAATTCAATGGCTTTTAGTATTTTCACTGAGTTATGCAATCGTCCCTACAATTTTAGGACGTTTCCTCACCTAACAAGAAACCTGTACCCTGTAACAATCATTCTCCATTTTCCTCCAGCCCCTGCTTCCCACCCTTTAGCCCTAGGCAACCACTAATCCACTTTCTGTCTCTATGTACTTGCCTCTTCTGTCACTTTCCATATAAATGGAATCATGCACTACGTGGTCTTCTGTATCTGGCTTCTTTCTTTTAGCATAATGTTTCTAGTGTTTTTTGAAATGATGAAATAAAACACTTCAGAAGGACTTCAATCCTTTTTGTTGATGACTGGTATTCCATTGTATTGATATCATACATTTTGCTTACCCACTTATCAGTTGATGGATGTTTGGATTGTTTCCATTTGGGGGTTATCATGAATCATTCTGCTGTGAACATTCCAGTGCAAATGTTAGAGTGGACATGTTTTTATTTCTACTGGGTATATACCCAGGAGTGGAATTGTTGAGTTCAGATGGGAACTCTGTGTTCAACTTTTAGAGGAAGCGCCATACTATTTTCCAAAGTGGCTGCACCATTTTACATTCCCACCTTCAATGTATGAGGAGTCTTATTTCTCTATATCCTTGCTAACACTGTTATTGTTCGTCTTTTTGACCATAGCCATGCTAGTGGGTATAAGGTAGTATCTGAGTGTGGTTTTGATTTGCATTTCCCTGATGGTTAATGACATCTTTCCATGTGATTATTGACCATTTATATATCTTCTTCATAGTGATACTTTGCTCATTTTGAACTGGGTTCTCTCCCTTCAAGGAGGATACAAAGTTTATTCACTATCATTAATTTATTTTAATGATATGATATCATTAATTTATTTTAATATATTATTAATTTAATGATATTTTAATTGATATGATTCGTTCTCTGATCCATCAGTTATTTATAAATGTGCCCTTAATCTGCAAGACTTCAGATTAAACTCCTCTTTTTTGTTACTAACTGCTAATTGTATTATGGTCAACAGAATGGTATGTAGTGATGCCTGGCCTTTGGAATTTGGGAAGATGAGTTTATGGCCTAGTTAGTATAGAATCAATTTTTGTAAATGTGCCATATAACCTCAAGAGGGATGTGTCCCTTGTCAGATATGTGGTCACCCATATAGTTCTGAGAGTCATCTGTTCATGGATGAAATGAAAGAGTACTTATGACTGCTCAAGGAAGCCATACATAGTAAGAAGTCCAGGGAGAAAATGAGGAGACCCAATGTGAAATAATACAGTCTAGGGAATGAGAAGAAGAGGAATTGTATAAAAATAATGAAGGAATATCCAGAGAGGGAGAAGAAAACATTCCAGGGAAGTTAGTTGTCAACACTATTGGATATACCAGAGAAGTGTAGAAAGATGAAAATTGACAATCGTAGATGGGAATGATCAGCTGGAAGTCACTGGTAACTTTGTCGGAGCAGCTCCAGTGGTGTGGAGGGAACAGAAGGCAGCCTGTGATGGACTGAGGGGACTGTGAGTGGTGAGGAAATGGTGCAGAAAGCGTTGACTTCACTTTCAAGAAGTTTGGCTAAAAAGAGATCCAAAGAAATCGGAGCGTACTGAAAATGGAGACAAGCGTTGGGAGAAGCTTAAGTATGCTTATTCAACGAGGGCAAAAAGTTAATAGAGAGAGAGGTGTTGGGCAGTAAAGAGATACTACTTGTGGAACAACATTCCACTGCGGCACACATGCTCAGCTGCAAAGATGGAGGTATTTTTCTGGGACTGGGGGGAGACACCTCTTCTCTAAAAGGAAAGAGAGAAGGTAAAGGTAAAGTATTGAATTGGTCTGCATTTTTCTTGGTTTACTGGAACCCACAGAAACACAGTTCAGCTGTGGTAGCAGTAACTAGTGTCAGTGTCCAGTTCTCTTCCCCTCCAGACTCGAGGAAGACCACACTTTCTAGTCTAGTCCTTTTGCAGTTCAGCAGGATCATATGCACCTTCTGCCTAAGGACATCTGAATAGAATAAATTAATCACTTCTGGGTAGTGAAAAGCCCCTGTAGGACTTTTAAAGTCTATTTCTACCCCAAGGTATTGTGACAGTGAGGACGCCTCAGGCAACGATATAGCTTGGATTCCTGAGAGTTCAAACAGAGGACACGGGTTCTGGAACTGCAAGGCATGGTCAAGAGTGAGAAATACACTTTTATCGCATCAAGCCACGAAGGTGTGAGTGGCATAATTACAACAGCATAATTTGTCTGTCCTGATTAAACCCTAGCCTAAGGAAAATTTAAAAATCTACCGCGACCAAGGAAAAAGTGTATAGCCTTGCTGGGGAAAGGATAGAGAGGGCAGCTGAGCAATTAGAATCAGTCGTTCAAACCGACCGCAACAGGGCAGAAGGGCAGAAACCTTCAACAGGGGAGCCGCTGCAAGAAGGCCCAATAAGATATTTAGTAATGGTGATACGATCTGCCCCAGAAGATTTAGGAATTGTGAGTGTGAACGTGCTGGATGGGACATCTGCAAGGGTATTGCAGGATGGTCAGGACAGAGATAAAAGAAAGACTGAGCCAGATACCTATCTGTTCATTGCAAATGGGAGGGTGATTGGGAGCTCCTGAGATCATAGATAAGAAGGGATAAAAAGTAACCTTGTTGGGTGATTATAAACCTTAATGGATGAAGGGTTGTCCACAAGGGTGAGAGAGTAATGGTTCGGAAGAGGATTGTTGATCTAGAAAAAGGTAGTTCTCAACTCCAGACCCTGAAGAATGTGAGTATTAGAGAAATGGGGCTTTACAGGAAATGGTATTTCATTTAAGATTTCATTTAAGACAAGAATATGAAAGATACAGGAAAATATATTTGCCATAGATTGTAGATTGAAAGGGCAAAATTGAAACTAGAACAAAGCAGCCAACTGAAAATACGCTTTGGTGACAGTTAATAACAAACTTGACACTGCACAAAATTGCATCCTTGACAAAGAAGCAGACTTGAGAAACAATCCCAGAACATGCAGAAAATGAAAAGCCCTGAATATGAAAAAAGAAATCTCACCTTTGAATAATAGATGTTTCTAAAGAATGCTTACTGTTAATAACAAGCAAGACAATATATGTAAAACTCCTAGTGAGTGCTGGAAAAATAGCAGACATTATTAATATTTTCATCAAAGAACACAGAACAAATGTGCTGTCTTTTACCTGCACAAAAGCCTAATCAAGCCCTAGCATGGCCAAATTGAGGCAGGTGACGTTCAAGCAGAGGAGGATGAAGACATCTCAGACAAAACAAGTAGCTAGTGAGGAATCTAAATTTCTACCTGAAGTTAATAAATGACACCAAATTCCTTCTCAAACCCTTCCTATTATGACCTATGATAATATTTTGTCCATGTCTCCCGATGTTCTCATGCATATTGTAGGCCGCTATAACCAGAAACTATATACTTTTCACCCTTTTCACCTTGTCTCAGTACTTTCTTTCAAACCATGTTTTTTTCAAAACCATAATTTTTTCAAGGTGATGTTAAAAAGAAAGCCATGAGTAATTTACCATGTGTTCACACCTGCATTTGAGGATTGGGGTTTATAAGACTGAGTTTCTTATCAAAGACCATAACTTGATAATTAGTGGGTGATGAAAATTTTAAGCCAAATAAAGGCTTTACAGTTTTCAATAATAAAGCAATATTTCCTTTTTTAATATGACGAATAGTTAAATTGGTCTAAAATTTAAGACTTTAACAATTTAAAATTCTTGTCTAAAAAAATGGAGCTGAAATGGATAAGTTTGGTTCCTGGCAAAATTAATGAAAACAAATTGAGCCTAGATATATCTTAAATAAAATATTTAATGTCAACAGCAAAAAAATAGTAAAAGTGTACAAATGATTGAGTAAAAGAAAGCAGATTGCTTTTAAAGGAACAAAAAATTTAGTGGTTTTCATTACTCTATAATGTTTAGTCTTAAAAAAGAGTAGAACAAAAATATGGAATATTGTGGAGAAAATTACCCAAGAATCCTACATTCTTTCAATGTTATTTTAAATGTATGACGACAATAGAAAAATAGTCTCATGTCTTTTGAGTTCTTAGAAAATATGCTAAAAGATGCCCTGCATGAAAAATTTACTAGCCACATGACTTTTAACTGGATCGTGTAAAAACCATGGGATGTTATTCATAAAAGAATTTTATGTTTGTTTAAATTATTAAATTTAATAATCAATTTCTCTTTAAATTATTCAGAGGGTCTAGTGTTTCCCCTACTGCTGGAAGAAAACTCAGGTGGCTCCATGTCATTTCCAGTAACATTTAGGTGAGAAAAAGTTGTATAGTTACTTTAAGTTTCTTTTTTTTAAAAATTTTTTAATGTTTATTTATTTTTGAGAGAGAGAGACAGACAGACAGAGACAGAACATGAGTGGGAGACGGAAAGACAGCAAAGGAGACACAGAATGCGAAGCAGGCTCCAGGCTCTGAGCTGTCAGCACAGAGCCCGATGCAGGGCTTAAACCCACGAACTGTGAGATCATGACCTGAGCTGAGGTCGGATGCTTAACCGACTGAATCACCCAGGCACCCCTATAGTTACTTTAAGTTTCAAAAGTCATCTCAACTCAAAAGTTGGACGTCCGGGGCTGATAATTCAGACTTGACTTAAACTCTCCTTTCCCATTGCTCAAGTCTGCTGCGACTTGGAATCTAACTTGGCCACTTTCTGGATTTGGCAGATGTTTAAAGGACCACAACCAATAAGCACAAAGAAATAAATTAAAATAACTATAGTTCAGTGATTAAAAAAATCAAATGCCTTAGTCAAAATTGTTTTAGAAGGATCTCTTTTATTATTTTTGGAAATATATGCAAGGTTATCAACCCCAGATAAGATTAATACATTTGAGGAAGGTGGGGGGCAAATGGTAGGTAGGCTAACCAAGGGATGAGTTCCTCTTTTCCTTGCTCCCCTACAGGGACACTCACTGGCCACCTCTTCCACCATGTTGATCTCCTTGAACATGTGGGTCAGCTCACCATTTGCAGGACCCCAGCATGAGCTAATTGAGGTGGAACCTTTCAGGCAGCAGGTGAATAAAGTTTACTTACTAACCTGCCTTTTTTCCTTTCTTAGATAACAGGTAGTCAATCAAAACTTTCCCACTGGTGCAAGGGATTCATAACATATCATTCCCTGGCTGTAAAGACTCATATTGATTTTGCTGGTGTGGGCTGGGAAAAGGACAGGTTGCATAACTCGTTGGGTCTTACGCAAAATGAAAATGTAGTCCTCTTATTTAAACAAATTACTAAGAATTTCAAAGATGGTGACAATAAAGCATTAAACCGAATGTGGTCCCTTTCAGGTGAGGGGCTCTGTGCAAAGCCAGCTGTGGTTGGGGATTACCAGCCGCATTGAAACATGGCTCATGTTTCTGCATTTTTAGTTAGAGGCCAAAGTGACCTCATCTTCTAAGTCATAATCATTTAAATACTGTTTTTTGGTTGAAAAACTTTTATCAGTAATCAGGGACAAAACCCTGAAGACTAGATTGAGATCTGCAGAACTGAATATAATAATCTTACAGCTTTGACAATATAAATCGTAGCTGTCAGAAATGAGGTGTGTAAGGGTAGGAGGGGATAGCTTGGAGATAACCTCATTTCATAAAGCAGGTGGTAGAGCTAACAATGAATTCATGGGTAGAGCCTTAGGTGCAAAAAAGTTTTGATATTCCAACAGAAGAATTAAAACATGATGAAAAGATCAAACATTGAAAAGAGGAAGGATTGTAGGGTGCCTGGGTGGCTCAGCTGGTTAAGCGTCTGACTTTGGCTCAGATCATGATCTCACGGTTCGTGGGTTCGAGCCCCACGTCAGGCTCTGTGCTGACAGCTCAGAGCCTGGAGCCTGCTTCAGATGCTGTGTCTCCCTTTCTGTCTGCCCATTCCCCCACTTATGCTCTGTCTCTCTTTCCTCCAAAAATAAACAAACATTTAAAAAATTTTTAAATAAAAAAAAGAAATGAGGAAGGATTAGTACAAATAAACAAAAGCTTATCTTTTTATCAGAAAGTAAAGAATACTATCTAAATTTGATAATAAATAAATAAGTAAGTTAGCTGCAGTTATGGGAATAACTTCCAGAAGATCTAAAACCAAATAGAGTTAAAAGATGTGTCTTTGTAAGGGTGCCTGGGTAGCTCAGTCAGATAGGTGCTGAACTTCGGCCCAGGTTGTGATCTCGTGGTTCACAAGTTTGAGCCCTGCATCGGGCTGTCTGGCAGCCCCACATTGGGCTTTCTGTCAGCACAGAGCCCACTTCAGATCTTCTGTCCCCCTCTCTTTCTGCCCCTCTCCTGCTTGTGTGTGTGTGCTTGCTCCCTCTCTTTCTCAAAACTAAATAAATATTTAAAAAAAGATGTGTCTTTGTAAATGCATCTATTCTAGGAAATTGTCAATCAAGTTCTATACTTCTGATGTTTTTAAACATGTACCTTATGGTTTATTAAGAAAATAATAAAAATTTATCTAATGAAAATAAGTTAATCTAAGATGAAGCTATGGTATAAATTTATTGAAGAAGATGGGTCTATGAAAATAGATCACATATATTCCTTTATTTTGGTTCCCAGTGCCTGCTGCTCATAGGGGCAGTGTGGTTTAAAGACATATGGCTGGTGAGTGACAAAAGTTTATTTAAATTACTTACGAAAAAGCATACTCTATCACTGATTTTTAAAAATCCAGTAATGCATACCTTATAAAAGTACATCTAATGTAAAATGATAAAGCTTAGAAACAAAAGCAGAAAAATACAAATCAGGATATGTAAGCACGAAAGAAATTTAGGCAAATCTTCAAGGAAAGATGGTGACCTTGCCCTTCTCCCAAAATTAAAAAAAAATGAAATTAAAATAAGAAAAAGAGTATTTTCTTTTTTGCTTACATGTAGGTTTTTTTCTGTTACAATGATACCAGATTAAAATACCCAAAAAAGAGGATCAAATATGCTGTCGATGTTAAAACCAAGAAATATTTTAACTTTTTACTGCAAACTTGAAGATGCTTTACATAGGTTTGTTTCTAAGCTCTCCATTCTGTTTTGCTGGTCTAGTTGTCTTTCTATGCATCGATCCTACATCGTTTTAGTTACAATTTGCAGGGATATCTGGTAGGGTAAGCACCCCTTCTTCACCATCTCTTCATTCCTTCTCATTCTTTTTACTTCTGTTTTCCAAAATTGATGTGCTCTTTACTCTGTGCAAGTTCTATGAAAGAAAATGTTTGCATGGCATCGAATTTATAGATTTACTCAGGAAGCCTTGGCATCCTTACAATGCTGAATCTCTCTATCCATGAACATAGCATAATGTCCCACTTAACTGAAGTCCTTTGCCTTCGGTCAAATCTTTATCACTATCTCCATAATGATCTTACTTATATCCTGAAAGTAAATAAGAAAAACACAAACAACCCAATGAAAAATGGGCAGAGGCTATGAAGAAACAATTAATACAGGTGGGAATCTTGTTGCCTGTAAACATATAAGAAGACACTCAACTTTATTGGTAACCAGGAGTAATGCAAATGAAGTAAAAAATACCATTTTACACCTTCTAATTAGTAAACATTAAACAGTTTGACAGTATCAAGTGTTAGAAGTGATACTGAACCTTTCGACTCTATTGTGGTATAAAGTGGTATAAGCACTGATGACTATAATCTAATATAGTTAAAAATGCTCATACACTGCTACCCAGCAATTCTAATTCTCTCTCTCTCAAGAAACTCCTGCACGATTTAAAAAATATTGTTATTATGAAAAAGCTTAGCAACTGTCTTTAGTAGAGGTAGTTTAAGTTTAATTAAGCTGTAGTTTAATTATATAATGAAAAGCTATTCAGCAGCTGATGTGAAAAAAATCAGCTCTTCACTCAAAAATATAATGTTGGGGCGCCTGGGTGGCTCAGTCAGTTAAAGTCCGATTTTGGCTAGCGTCATGATCTCACGGTTCATGGGTTCAAGCCCCATATTGGGTTCTGTGCTGACAGCTCAGAGCCTGGAGCCTGCTTCAGAATCTGTGTCTGCCTCTCTCTCTGCCCCTACCCCCACACATGCTCTCTTTCTCTGTCTTCCAAAAATAAACAAACATTTAAAAATAAATTTAAAAAAAACATAATGTTGACTAATAAAAGCAGGTTGAAAATGAGATACCATTTATACAGTTTTTATGAACACAAAATAATAGCATATACATGGTTTATGGGTACATATACAACTTATAAAAGAAAAACAATTTACAAGGGGATGACAAAAACCAACTTTAGGATAGTAGTTATTGCAGTGGAGAAAGAAAGGAAAGAAAGGAGAAATGAACTGGATTTTTTTTCTTTGTCTTGGAAACATTTGACTTGGAAAAAAGAAAATATGGCAAAAATTACTATCTGTCAAATTTGGGCAGTGATATATAGATGTCTTATAATATTTTCACAAATTTTCTGTATGTTTGAATTATTTCATAATGTGTAAAACATCTTAGATTTGGTGCTGTTATAATACTAGATATTTAGATGTAGCAACACAGTAGATTTTTAACCTAACTCTATTTTGCATTAAGCACAAAATACTTTTGAATTTTAAATATGAATGAATGAATGAATGAATGAAAGTATGAATATTTTCAAGAAAGCAGTTATGGTATAAATCAAGGCAAGAATGGGCTTCAATTTATTCAGAAACTTTACCAATGTTTTTTCTCATTTTGGAATAACATTCATTACGGCAATGACCTTTGTGGTATTTGAATTACAATACAAAACACCTGTGTCTCTTCAAATTCGGAGCTGTTAGTTTCTACATATGGGTTCGAGCAAATCACTATTTCATTATGGCATCCAGGATAGTCATTAACATATTGAAGTTTATACTACATTATAGTTTACTTATAGTATGTGTAACAACCATAACTCTGTAGTATTAATTATTAGAAATTACTTTCATTTTATCTGTATAGGTTAGCTAAGCATTACATTTATTTTTAAAAGACTAGACATAAGGTGGATGTTATTATCTATGGATTTCCGTGAAGAATTGGGAAGGCTGTCTTAAAGGGTTGAAAAGTGCTGGCCTGGCCTTGTCCTCCACCTCACCACCGATCTCCCCACTCACACACAGGCTCTTTGAGAAATTAAATCCATTAGGACAGAAGGAAGTCAGGAGCTGGCTTAGGGATATGGTGGGAGATGTGGATTCCCTGAGTCTGGGAAGATAGAGAAGTGAGTTTCTGCAGTGACGGAGACTTGTTCTTTGCTCTCATTCTTATGTAGCCCTTGAGGCAACAGAAGTTGGGGGTAGTGTGGATGCTTTTGAAGAGGATGGTTCTGACAGCCAAGTTGTAGCCTGAAGGGAGTAGCAAAGTCCAGCAGAGGGAGCCACAATGATGACTGAGCACTGATGACTGGCCAATCTAACGAATGGGCACTTAGAGGCAATTTAAATTTATTTGGGGGGAAAAAAAGAAAAGAAAATGTGAGAGGTCTCATAACTAAGGTTGAAGACATTGATTTTATTTGTTGGAGAGTAATGAAAGGAAACTTTCACAGGGTATGGGAGAATAGAAAAAAAAATTTAGTATTGACTGGCACTCTGTCCCCCTGTAATCCTGGCTTTAGCATTATCTTTTCGCTATGGCCTGGCCTGGCCATTTTTGTGCCCAGCAACCACTCTTTCTGTTCAAATTCTTATTCTATCTCCTCTCTTCATCCCATTCTTAATGCACACAAATGTCTGTCTTCTTTGCCCACAGACAGAATCTGAAAAGTCCTTGTTCTTTATCAAGCAGTACAAATTAGAATTTGGGTCTCTCTCTTTTGCTACCATTCCAGAGTACTTCTGGAGATCATCTTGCGTAAATTAAAAGGTTCATGAAGGGCCCACTCTCATTAAAAGTTACTTTACCCCAGAAATAATTTACCTCAGGATGAAATAATCTATCCCTTAGAATGAAAATTTCTGCAAATTTTTGGGAGGTGTAGTTTACAGAGTGTGAAGAAAACCATTTGGAGAAATAGATTAGGTTTCTGTACAAAGAGACTCTATATGGTAAGAATGTCAATTCTTCCTAAATTGCTGTCCTACACCCAAATACATTCTAAATGAATCGAATATTGAACATTGTAAAAATCTATAAAAAGCCATAAAAATTATAATTAATCTGGATAACAATGCTACCTTTGAGAGGAGCAGTACATTCTAATATTAAAAAAAGAAAGTTAACATCATTGTATTTAAGAAAAAGCAAAATAAGCTGGTTAAAAATTTTATAGCAATTATGATAATGTAGGCCTACATTTTAATTTAATGAAATAAAATAATAAAATAAAATAAATTAGAAATACCACTAGTTAATAATTATAGACAAAGGGGTGCCTGGGTGGCTCAGTCGGTTATATGGCCGACTTCAGCTCAGGTCATGATCTCGCGGTTCGTGGGTTCAAGTCCCGCGTTGGGCTCTGTGCTGACAGCTCAGAGCCTGGAGCCTGCTTCAGATTCTGTGTCTCCCTCTCTTTCTCTGACCCTCCCCTGCTCATGCTCTGTCTCTCTATCTCTCAAAAATAAATAAGCATTTAAAAATTTTTTTAAAAAAATTACGAAGTGTTCACACTCTAATAATCAAATGCATTTAGATAAATAAATTTTAATGTTTATTTATTTTTGAGAGACAGAGAATGAGCGGTAGGGGAACAGAGGGAGAGAGAGACACAGAATCTGAAGCAGGATCCAGGCTCTGAGCTGTCAGCACAGAGCCCAAAGCAGAGCTCAAACTTATGAACAGTGAGATCATGACCTGAGCCGAAGTCGGACACTTAACCGACTGAACCACCCAGGTGACCCTCAATTTTTTTGTAAAGAAGAACATCTTTTACTTCTAAACTAGCAAAAAAAAAAAAAAGAAAGAAAGAAAGAAATTAAAATTATATAACAACATACTGGTGAGTGAAATATCACTGCTACACATCAATGAACTATGTAACTTTTGACAATTATTCATAAAAGTCTTTAAAACAGTTTACACATTTCAGCTTAATGACTCTGGGGTGGGGGGTGGGGGGCAGAATTTAAGCCAAAGAAATAATCCTAAAATTTTCATACAAATTTATTACTTGCAGCATTAATTATAAGATCTAAATTTTGGGGAAAATCTTCATATCCAACAGTTGGATAAAGTTACTGCATGGAGTTATGTAGTTACTATTAGGTAGTTACTTTTAAATGACATTTAAAGTAATTCTATAACAACATGAAAATGTTTATAAGAGTAAACAAAAGGCAGTGTTGGTCAACAAAAATATTTAAATTTGTCTAAATTAATTGTTAATTAGGGAAACAAACATTTAAACACAATGACATATCACTATGCACCCAGCAGATTGGCTAAAATTAAAGAGACCAAAAATACCAAACATGTATGAGAATGTGGCACAAGAACCCTCACGCATGGCCTATGGAAGCATAAACTGGACCTGTCTAACACTATCTAATGAAGTTGAAGATATGCACACCCAATGATCCAATAATTCCATTCATAGGTATAGAACCTAAGGAAATCCTTGCCCATGAGCACCAGGGTACAAGAATGTACAAGAATGCTCATAGCACATGGCTATCTTCCTATAAGGACAGCAGTCCTATAGCTATTCTACTGGGAATAGCCTGAACTAGAAATTTCCAACACCAGTAGGATGGATAAACTGGGGATTTATTGCACAGTGATACAGAACACAATAAAATGAACAAAAGACAGATAAACATCACAACATAGCTTATTTTCACAAACATGATGTTGAGTGAAAGAAGCAAGTCATAAAAGAATATGTGTTTATTATTTCATGCACATAGGGTCCAAAAAATGAAACTATCTTGTTTAGAGATACATACAAAGGTGGCAAAACTCTAAAGAAATGCATAATAGGTTCTTCTGGCAATGGGGAAAGACAGTAGGAAAGTGGAGGTCTTTTCTGGCTCTCTGGCTCTGGCTATGGGAGGTTTTATTTCTTGCCCTGGGATATGCTTCTGTGGATGACAGCTTTACAATATTTTTAAAATTATACATACATATCTTTATATATTATGTAATGCATGTTTTATGTTATGGGTTGAATTGTATCCCTCCTTCCCCAAAAGAAGATAAAGTAAAACCTTGGATTGTAAGTAACTTGTTCTGTGAGTGTTCTGCAAGGTGAGCAAACATTCCTAATAAATTTTGACTTGGTAAATGAGTGATGTCTTGTAATAGGAGTAGTACGTGACGCTGAATGTCACATGATCACAACTGAGCCGATGGTTCTTGAAATGTGCTTTGATATATGAGTGCTTTGGATTACAAATATGTTTCTGGAACCAATTACGCTTGCAAACCAAGGTTTCACTGCATGTTGAAGTGCTAATCCCCAATACTTCAGCATGTGATCTTGTTTGGAAATAGGGTTGTTGCAAATGTAGTTAGCTGAGTAGGAGCAGGATGTGCCCCTACCACAGTATGACTGGCATCCTTATAAGAAGACAGCCATGTGAAAACACAGACACAGACCTAAGGTCATGAGAAGATGGAGACAGACATTGGAGTGATACCCCTGTAAGCCAAGGAACGCCAAGGATTGATAGCCATCCCCAGAAGCTGGGAGAGAGGCATGAGACAGAGTCTCCCTTAAAGCTCTCAGAAGGAGCCAACCCAGCCCACACCTTAATTCAGATTTCCAGTCTCCAGAATTGTGAATACATTTCCATTGTTTTAGCAACCTACTTTGTGGTGCTTTGTTATTACGGCAATGCTAGGAAACTAACACATTGTGTTTGCTTTCTTTCTTTTTTTTTTTAATGTTTATTTATTTTTGAGAGAGAGAGAGAGAGAGAGAGAGAGAGAGAACAAGTGGGGAAGGGCCAAACAAAGAGATGTCACAGAAACTGAAGCAGGTTCCAGGCTCTGAGCTGTCAGCACAGAGCCCACTGTGAGACTCAAACTCATGAACCATGAGATCATGACCTGAGCTTAAGTCAGATGCTCAATCTACTGAGCTGAGCAGGTGCCCCCACATTGTATTTTCACATTAAGAATATTTGTTAAGGGCACCCTCCTACACTGTTGGTGGGAATATAAAGTGGTGCAGCCGCTCTGGAAAACAATGTGGAGGCTCCTCAAAAAATTAACAATAGAACTCCCCTATGACCCAGCAATTGCACTGTTAGGATTTTACCCAAGGGATACAAGAGTGCTGATGCATAGGGGCACATGTACCCCAATAGCAGCACTTTCAACAATAGCCGAATCATGGAAAGAGCCTAAATGTCCATCAACTGATGAATAGATCAAGAAAATGTGGTTTATCTATACAGTGGAATACTACATGGCAATGAGAAAGAATAAAATCTGGCCATTCGTAGCAACGTGGATGGACCTTGAAGGTGTCATGCTAAGTGAATAAGTCAGGCAGAGAAGGACAGATACCATATGTTTTCACTTATAAGTGGAACAGAAGAAACTTAACAGAGGACCACGGGGGAGGGGAAGGGAAAAATAGTTGGGGAGAGGGAGGGAAGCAAACCAGGAGGGACTCTTGAATACTGAGAACAAACTGAGGGCTGATGGGGGTGGGGGACAGGGGAAGGGGGGTGATGGTCATGGAGGAGGGCACTTGTTGGGATGAGCACTGCGTGCTATATGGAAACCAACTTGACAATAAACTATAAAAGAAAAAAAAATTCTTTTTCAGAAAAAAAAACAAGGTTCCAGGAATTCATATTTATGGTGTCTAATTTCTTGAAAAAAATCACAAGATCTAAAATAAAAAAGTACTCCAACCATCCTACTTTATATATTCTCTGGAAAAGTTACTCAAAGATACAATTCAAATATAAAAATAAAGATATCCTATATGCAGCACTTCTAGTTGTACCAACAGGTCAAGGATCAATTGTAAGTGTCCAAGTACATTAAAAAATAAAGGATGTGGTTTGTTCCACGTTGGCCTGTAAAATTTTCATCCTGACCCTTTGATTCCTTTCCTTACTGGAAATTCTCCAGTGTCTGAAGTGACCCCACATTTGGCTTCTGGGAAGACATTCTTATTCATTCCATTTCCCTCCAGAGCAAAGAAGGGCTGACCTGAAAAGATACCTGACCCAGAATTTCTCAGGGGTAGAATACTGATGAACACAGATGGCTCTGTGCAAGACCGTCTTTGGTTAGAATTCTGCTTTCTGCAAGTTGGGAGTACACACAGCCTCAGAGTTTATAGAACAATGTGCTCTCAGAAACCTCACTGGGGGGGGGGGGTTGATTTTGTATAGGATTCTGAACATGTTTGTGGGAGTATTGCCTTTCTCAAGCAGGTTCCACGTGACCAGGGGATGCCATTAAAAAAAGGGCATAAAGGAGCAAGTAGTGGAAAATCAATTTTTTAAAAATTAGCAAAATGCAATGTGATTTCTCTACTACTTTCAAGTTTTCAAATACCAAAAGAGAGCAATGCACAGAAAAGATATCTTCGAGAAAAATGAAGTAGAATGGTGCAGTAGTAAGAGATTTCGAAGCCAACCTGTTTGCTTTCAAACTTCCATTCTATTGCTTCTTAGCTTGATGGAGTTGTTAGCCTAAGTACAAACTTCTTCATCTGTAAAATTAGGATAAAAATTGCTCCTATTGCAAAGGGTTGCTAAAAAGATTTGATAAGGCACTATATGGAAAGCAGTTAGCTCAGGACGATGCACATGGTAAGTGCATAATAAATATTAGTTGCTGAAATAATAATAGTAATAGTAATAATAATACCTTTCCAGATTTGTACTTGAAGTAGCTATAAAAATTTCCAGTAGAATTGATTATAGAGTAGGCCCCCAGGGGTCATTGCGTCCACCATTAAATTAGGCAGAGAAGGAAAATTTCAGGTTCTTAAGTTGACCATTTTAGTACTTAACATTCTCTATCAGAAAAATAAAATTCACTTCAGTTTCCTGGTGTGTTGGATAAATAGGTTTGGTTAAATAGTTTCTGTGAGGCTTTCCAAATACTACAAATTTGTATTTCTAACAGCCATTAGCAACCATAAATCACATATGTCTTGAAGTCACTGTCTTTCTTTCAATGAGTATTTCTATTATACTGGCTTCTACCCCTTTCCAAGCAAAATATGACCTTTAGGCTAGTTTGGTGGTCATTGTGTTTGTGTATTTTGTTTTTCCCAGTTGTACTCCAAGGGGGCCTTACACTTGGGTGGCTCTAGTACCTGCTGTTTTCGGTCAGAGCTGGGCAAGTTCCAGAACACCAAAGTTTGCTTGGACCAAACTTTCAGGTTTCCCAGCTTTGAAAGAGAAAGACATGATTTTGTGAAATATTCAAAGAAATTGATGATTTTTAAAGCCAACTGTCTGAGCTTCGAAGGTCTCTTTTCAATGATATTTGCTATTTTGTCGACAAAAGCTATTTAGTTATAGGAATCACGTTGTATTTCCCAATCCACCTGCGGGTAAGAATTACAACCCAGGGAGCTGCGCTCCAGCTTTCCCGCGGAAATCCTCCCTTCTCTCCCTACCCCTCCGCAGCCCCGGTACATTTGCTGGTTGTCCAGGAGATGGCACTATTGTTTCTAACGCCTGGCTTCCCTGGGGACCAACAAGTTACCCTGGAAAGAATGGATCACCTAAGGCAATCTGAGGTTGAAAGGGAGGCAGCGAAAAAAGTCTTGAACCTGGGCAATAATGGCAAAATATGTTTACCTACCTGTCTTCCTCAATCTCCCTTTCTAGGGGCCAACGTGAACATGAAGACGAACAACCAGGATGAGGAGACGCCCTTGCACACGGCTGCCCACTTCGGCCTCCCAGAGCTGGTGGCCTTCTACGTGGAGCACGGGGCCATCGTGGACAGTGTGAACGCCCACATGGAGACCCCGCTGGCTATCGCCACCTACTGGGCCCTCCGCTTTAAAGAGCAGGAGTACAGCCGGGAGCACCACCTCATCTGCCGCATGCTGCTGGACTACAAAGCCGAGGTCAACGCCAGGGATGACGACTTCAAATCTCCCCTGCACAAGGCAGCCTGGAACTGTGACCACGTGCTCATGCACATGATGTTGGAGGCCGGCGCCGAAGCCAATCTCATGGATATCAACGGCTGTGCTGCCATTCAGTACGTGCTGAAGGTCACCTCTGTGCGCCCAGCCGCCCAGCCCGAGATCTGCTACCAACTACTGTTGAACCATGGGGCTGCTCGAATATACCCTCCACAGTTCCACAAGGTGAGGTTATGGCCGAAGGTGCCAGGTATAGAACAGGGTAGTCAGCAGGGTCCCCAGAGACTCCAAGGATGGCTTGGTCTCAACTCACTTTACTGTGAATAATAGTAGCCTTCTCTGGGCACCTGGGTGGCTCAGTCGGTTAAGTGCCTGACTCTTGGTTTTGGTTAAGTCATGATCTCCTGGTTCCTCAGTTCAAGCCCCAGGTTGGGATCCATGCTGATGGTGTGGAGCCTGCTTGTGATTCTCTTTCTTTCTCTTGCTCGCTCTCTCTCTCTCTCTGCCCCTTTCCTGCTCACTCTGTCTCTCTCAAAATAAATAAATAAACTTAAACAATTTTTAAAAAAATAATAGCCTTCTCATAAGTTTGTTTTGAGAATTCAATGATAATATTTGAGAAGTGTTGGCATAGTGCCAGGGCCATGGTAACGGTTAAAGAAGTGATGGCTATCAATATTGCTATTATTACATAATTCTTGATCAGTAGAATCAGTGCTCTGGGCCTGGTTTACCCACAGGGGCCTCTCCAACCAGGAGAGATGATGTGTGAGACTGTCCAGAGACTAACTGTTGATTTTTAGTCTGAAACTCACTGCTGGTTGACTGTGGATGAAACAGGTCGCTGCAAAAGTAACTAGAGTGCCCTCTCCTCATTCCCCCTCGAGAGCCAGATTAAGGAGAACTGGACTTCCCATGGAGCTTCTGTTCTCCAGTGAGAAGTCTTGCAAATGTGAAGAACGTCCCTTTCTTTTCACAAAGGCACTCCTCTGAGAGGTGACAGTGAGGAGGGTTAGAGGCAGAGGCTTAGCGATGAGTCCTGGCTTGGCCATTTACTTGCTGTATGACGTTTGAACAAGTCCTTGATCTCTCAGATCTCAATTTCCCCATCTGAAAAATGAAGGTAAAAATATCAGCTTTTCAAAAATTTTTCAGGAATAAGTGGGTAAAATATGTTAACCATCCAGCCCACTAGTGGTATTCAACAAAATGGTTTCCTTTCGTCGTCCTCCTCCTCCTCCCAAAATGCGTGTTGGGTCTATTGTGGGAGTCCCTCCTTTCAGCCTAACTTTGGTGGCTCCACCAGCCTGTAAAATAGGTGTATGATTATGTGTTCCAAGGACATTATCCAGAGTTAGCATGTTCTTAGCTGTGTTTTGCTTCTCTGAGCTCCTCCAGTTTGGCCATATGCTAAAGAGATTTAGGTTAGAATTGGCTACCAGTTGATGGCTTGTATAATAAACATTTTTGTTGCTACCCAACAGACAGTTTCTGAGCACTGTCCCCCTTCCAAAGGAAAACTAAAGAAAAACTATTCAATTTACTATGCAGATGCTTCAAAGTGATTTAGCACAACTACTCCACAGCCCGACTTTCCAAAGAGAGAGTCATCTTTACGACAAGTAAATGACTGACTCATTTATCCAGAAGATAAAGTGATTTGTTCTCATGTGGATGGGGAATTCAGTTTCCTTATTTACAAGGAACAAGGTCAGAGCTGAAGATGCTGTCTTCCAAATACAAAGCAAATTTGTAGAGGGTGTATTTCACTGAAAGCCAATGTATAAATTACATAAGGGGAAAAAAAAGAATTATAGGGTCTGCAATTGCTTTCCAGGGTACAAAAGGACATTTGATTTTTTTTTCTCTCTCAGCATAATTCAGAAGGAAGTGACACCCCAGGGAGCCAAGATTGGGTTTTCTTGTAGGGCAAGAAAGACATTTTTCTAGGGGAGGGAAAGGTACGTGAGGGTTTGGGAGAGGGAAGGATGATTTCTGCTGTTGAACAATGCTGCAAATGAAGCCCAGAATACAAGCAGGTCTTTTGGTCATTAAGTACTTTTCTGCACAGATAATATCAACATAAAAAGGCAGAGGCACTCTAAGAGTTTCTCTGCTGACGTGGCTTACAGAGGTGGCACTTGTAGGGGAAGGGTGGCAGGGAGAGTTATCTTGAATCTGTTTTTTAATCTATGCTTTCAGGGGTCAGATGATGAGGGGAAGTATCTAAAGGTGTCTCGAATTGCCACCAGCGTGGGAAGAAATTGTTGTATGTTGTTGGAAGGACAATGTTCTTCCAGGAAGAGAGAACAGAGACCCTAGAGACAGAAAGTGAAGTGCATTGGGCGTCTTCTGGTTTTCCAGTCTGACAAAGAAGGAGCAGAAGATTCTCCCTCTGGGTCCACAACAGGCCTTTCTCATTTGATGGTCAAGGTTCCTGGGAGTCAGTATATTTCGATCAGTTGGGGTTTGCAGTCTCTTAAGGATCTTTTTCATTGTTGTCTCCTAGTGCGATAATTATTGAGGCCTAAAGACAGAGTGTCCAACTGTCTTAGTTCTGGAAGAAGCCTGATGTGCCAGTGAAGGGAGCTGGGAGGCTGTCAGGCTCCTCAGAGGAGTGTTTCCTGCTGTGAGAACCATCTTCTATCAGCAGAAAACTTAGTGGTCAGTGTCAGCAAAACCTAATGACAGCAGTGGGAGCTTTGGACTTTGTGCATTGAAAGACTGCAGGTTAAGAACTACTTAATTTTTTTTTTTTTAGCCTCATGAAAGGTGGCAAGTTATCTCCCTGTGATGTATGAGACTATGCCAGGTGCAAATTGAGGCACCAGATGTGTGAAGTAGGCTCCAGAACTATGAAGGATAATGTTCTTGTAGCCATAACTTAGTTGGAACTTTTTCTGAATAGGGGCTATGAATTGCCAAAAAAAAATACAGGACGCTCAGTTAAATCTGAATTTTAGGTATATAATAAGTAGTCTTTGATATAAACATGTCCCATGCAATATTTAGGTCGTGGCTACACTAAAAATTCTGTGTTGCCGATCTGAAATTTGAATTTAACCTGGCAGTCTGTATTATTATCATTTGTTCAATCAGCAAACCCTAGTCTGGAAGTAGGTAATGTGTTGCAAGATGTTGATCATCTGTGATCAAGGTATTGACAGAAGGAGAAAGTAAGGAATATCTGGGGACAAATGACCTGTGGTGGGGATGTGAGCATTTTGTCTTTAAATATAACCAGTGTGGCTCCCATGCATGTGGGGTGAGTGTGCTCAAGGAATTAATGTAGAGCAGAGGCCGGTTTTTTGAGTGAACCCTTAAACCATGTCCAGAGCCTCAATACAAGCTTTCTCATGTCTCCATACTTTTATACCTTTCTGTTTTTACAATTCCAGTATAAGTATATTTTTGAGTCAAGCCTTGGATTAATTTCAGCTCGTCTCTGTACTAGTAACTCTTACATTTAAGTTTGTGTTTCGGATTATCAACTGGTTGCCAATGTACTTCTCACCACGGATCATCCTTTCAGAAAGGATTTGTCTGGAGGTCGTTAGAAAAGGATGTATACGGAGTTCCAGATAGTTGCTATTTTTATGTTAGCAGCAGCATCTTTACATTTAAGAGAGAATGAGTTTGAAGTTTCAATAAAATTCAGACTAACATAATTATGGTAAAGAGTGTTTCTTGTTTCAAAATATCTGTGCAATGATATTTGTGTCCTTAAACTATTAATTTCACTGGCCATTATCTAAGAATTGAAATAAGGTGATCAGAATATATTTGAAAGAGCACTAAACTCAGATTAAGAAGACCTGAGATTAAGTTCTCATGATTCCTCTTACTGTGTACCTCTCTGGTTTCAATTTTCTCTTCTCCAAATTGGGGGTAAGAGTGTTGTATAATCTTTAGGGTCTCTTGGGACTCCAACATTCTATGATACTGTGTTAGGAGTTTATAACGAGTGTACAGATTAATTTGTCAGCCTCAGATTCTGTCTGTCTCTTTCACCTGGAACTACATATCTGCCAACCTCATCCTAGCTATAGAGAAAAGAGCAGCCCCGTTTGCCTCAATTTTCTAAGACCAAGGTGCTGAAAAATTACTACCCTAACAGCCAAGTACCAAGATGGAAGTTCTTCTAGCTACACTTTTTGTAGACACAAAAATGATGACTCTTCAGAGGTCCTTTAGCAGTGGCTCTCTGGCTTCAACCCATCTATTTACCCCCTTATGGATTGATGATACAGGATTGCTCTTTATTTGTTTAGGCATGGCTGAAATAGCCATGGTCGGCAGCTCAGCTTTGGGCACTCTGCCCGGAATATGTATATGAGTGGTTCCTGTGCATTAAGCAAGTATTTATGTTGTGTTCATTTGGACCCAGCCACTTTTACTGATTTAGAGCTTCAATAGATACAGTTAGTCTGTGGCTTATAACTGTGTTTCTTAAATATGAGACAACTGAAAGCAGCTTAATGCTGGAACTGCCTCACCGTGGCTTATGAGAGCTGACAATTTATCAGGAATTGTGCGAGCTGATTGTTAAGTGCAGCCATTATTAAAAATTAAATAAAATAAACTTACAACAAATAAAGTATACTAAAAATAAAGATCATAGGTATTTAAAACACATTATTTCCTAATTATTTTCTTTATATTTCTTTAAAAAATTTTTTTAGTTTATTTATTTTTGAGAGAGACAGAGCACAAGCAGGGGAGAGGCAGAGAGAGGCAGACACAGAATGCTGAGCGGGCTCCAGGCTCTGAGCTGTCAGCACAGAGCCCAACGCAGGGCTCGGACTCATGAACCGCGAGATCATGACCTGAGCCGAAGTCAGAGGTTTAACCGACTGAGCCACCCAGGCACCCATCTTTATATTTCTTAATCATTTTACTCTACTTTACTTGTGTTATATGCATCTATTATATCTGTGTGGTGGAAATATCATACAATGATTTGTTGGGGCACCTGGGTGGCTCAGTCGGTTAAACCTCCGACTTCGGCTCAGGTCATGATCTCACGTTCATGGGTTGGAGCCCCGCATCGGGCTCTGTGCTGACAGCTCAGAGCCTGGAGCCTGCTTTGGATTCTGTATCTCCCTGTCTCTCTGCCCCTCCCCCTCTCATGCTCTGTCTCTCTCTGTCTCAAAAATAAATAAGGGGCGCCTGGGTGGCTCAGTCGGTTAAGCGTCTGACTTCAGCTCAGGTCATGATCTCACCGTTTGTGGGTTCGAGCCCCGTGTCAGGCTCTGTGCTGACAGCTAGCTCAGAGCCTGGAGCCTGCTTCAGATTATGTGTCTCCCTCTCTCTCTGCCCCTCCCCCACTCCTGCTCTGTCTCTGTCTCAAAAATAAAAATAAACTATAAATAAATAAATAAAACATTTAAAAACATTTTAAAAAATGACTTCAGGTTGGTAGCTATGAATAGGCCATGATGGGAGTATTTATACCACAGAAATCAGCAAATGCTACTGACCAGACCTTGATTTGTTGCTTTGTTGATGTCTAGATCTAAGAAATTAATGGAATGAATGTTACTAATACAGATTAAATTTAAATGTGTGGGGGCTCCTGTATGGCTCAGTCGGTTAAGCATCTGACTCTTGATTTGGGCTCAGGTCATGATCACAAGGTCATGGGACCGAGCTCTGTGCTATCAGCATGGGCCTGCTTAGGATTCTCTCTCCCTCTCTCTCTCTCTGCCTGTCTCCCATGTGTGCACTCTCTCTCTCTCAAAATAAATAAATAAACATTTTTTAAAAAAGTATGTAGCACCAAAAAGTAAGGAAATATGATTCCAGTATTCAAAAATATTTATATATTTCAACAAAAAATTACTCCTGTCATTGATGAATGAGTTCCAATATTGTCTTCATTGCCTCACATTTGTGGAACAATCACTCTTTTGTGTAATAAAAATATCAACATTCACATAAGAACTACATGTGTTCTTCAATGGCAGACGTAGATTTTGGTTATGAATGCAATTCAATATCCGTACAAAAGTGATACAAAATCAGTGAAAGCATTCTCTGGGAAGCAATTATCTCTACAGAATTGGAAATAAAGTGTATGGGACATTTTATTATTTATAAATTGTGGGCTGCACATTATATTGGTAAAAATTTATAATGCATTTATGTACATATAAATATACACAGTTTTTTCCCCCATTAAGTGTGTTATTGAACATTTTTTTGCATACCATTGACTCAAACCTCTATTTCAATAAAGCTTCCTTATTGCTTCTTGAGGCCCCCTGGTTGGCCTGTTTGCTGGGGCTGACACAGTCCTTTGCTGAGGCCATGCCTCCTGATTTGAAACTGTGCTTCAATAAATGCTTAAAAATCTGTCTTTCCTATAATCCCCACTCTGATGATCCTGCTTCATCTCACCATATGTTGTTGTTCGTGACTCCCATTGGGTCTTGGCCATCGGAGCTGAGTTTTGATTTGTTATGAGAGAGAAGAACTGCCATCTCCTTTGTCCCATGTGTTTGTAAGGGAAGTTCTGCTAAGATAACCCTCCCCCACCCCAAACCTCTGTCTCCAACCTTATCGTATTCCACTTAACCTACTGATGAGTTGGGAGGAAGAACTGAAATTGCTTGATTAACTGTGGGCCCAGAGAATACCTGAATTCTTGGTTCTTCCTTGTGGTAAGCTTCCAGAACACCCTCTTTACATCAGACAGAGGCCTGTAGTTTGGTGATGCAAATTTAATTTGGGGATGGAGTGTCAGGAAGCTTGGTGTTGCCCCATAATTCAACATATTATATGTAATCTGTTTTATTAATAATAAAAATGACATTCTGATCTCGGATTGTCATTTTCATCTCATTTTTTAATAGGTTCTAAAGTCAGGAGGGAACATTATTTATGGGGTCTCTAAAACCATATCTGTTATGACACCAAGGTCTTAAAACTGAGAATGGGTCAGCCCTAGTGACAACTGTGTATCCATCCTCTATCTGTCTCCCACAATCTGATCCCTCCCTGTTTTAATCCACCCAACTCTTAGTGAACTGGCTTTCTAATCAGATCTTGTGGTGGTATCTAATCTGTCTTCCTCTCTCTAATCTTCATGGCTTTGGTGATAATCTGGCCTAGCTTGATGTCTTTCACTCTGATAAGTCCAGTTTTCTTTTGACTTTTGAAGTCACACAGACCTGAGTTTGAATCCTAGCTCAGTCATTGACTACTTAAATAACCTTGAGTTTAAATATTCTGTCTTAGATTCTAAATCTGTAAAATGGGTATAAGAATAGGGCTAATCTCATAAGGTTGTTTGAAGACTGCACAAGGTAAATATGCAAAGATTTAACATAGTCCCTAACACATAATAAGTCCTCAAAAAATGATAACTATAACTTTTTTCCTTCTTCCTCTCTCCTGCCTATTAGGATTCCTCAAACTTTAGACTATGGTCCTCTACCATTTCCATTTATTCCCACTTAGAGCATTATTGAGCCACATGGCTTTAGCCAGCACATTCTTTAACAATGTACAAATCTCCACCTCCATCTTGGCCTTTTCAGTGGAGTGCTATCATGCACATTTTTGACTGACTTTAAGACATTCATATGGCATATCCTCCTGTCCATGATCTGACCATTCCCCAATTAGTATACTGTCCAACTTGTCCATTTCTGTCAGTGGCACTCCCATATGTCCTTGAACTCAGTCTTGAAAGTTGCATTCTTTACTTCCCAAGTCCGAGTTGTCATTAAGCCCTACTATTGTTTCTCAGAGCTTCAGTTACCATTCATTCTCAGGACAGACAGTGAAGCTAGCTGCGAAGCCACTGGTACACCTCTATTCAGCCTCCTCACCGTTCTCTGCCCTTTGTATCCTTGTTTTCTCCTTTGTGCTTTTGCTCATGATGCTCAAGGGACACTTGATGATCTTTAAGTTAGTCTCTTATTATTTCCTGGCTTACATTGCTCTCTCTTTGAAATATGTATATCTTTTCTCTTCAACTAGGCTGTAAACTCCTTGAAGACAAAAAACAGGTCATAAACTTCTCGGAATTACTGTCATACTGCTAAACACAGTGCTCAATAAAGGCCTCCTAATGGAATGAATTGATTGAATACAACCCTTTCTTGCTAAGAAAATGTAACAGCCTCCTATTGCCTGTGAAGTCAATCCCAAGTTCATCAGACTGGCTGTGCAGGTGGACTGTCAGCTGGCGCCATCTTACTTGCTCTTAACATCAGCGCTTTCTTGACATGGGCCCTCCATTCAGAGGTGTGGTTTTATTAATCTCTCTCTCTCTCTCTCTCTCTCTCACACACACACACACACACACACACACACACGCTTCACATTAGAATGATAATCTTTCTGTCTCAGTTTTGCCCAGGGTCTCAAGAAAGTAGGTACTTAACAGCCCACACTGAAAAATACAATGCTAGATCACTTATGACAAACTTGTGGGGGGGGGGGCAATCCAGTGTTGTGTTTGGCCGACAACAATAGGCTGAGGCTGAAAGGGACTGGGAAATCAGGAAGAACTTCTCTCTGGATAAAGTTGCTTCGGTGCCAAGGCATGTCTCCCTTGTAATGGCAGCAATGGGGGACTTTCTCCTCATCTCATGTTCAGTGAAGAGGACTCCACAGTTTTCTGGAGTTTCAAGGGGAAATGGAACCGATGTGTAACTCACGATGAGAAAATTTAAAATGAAAGTCTGTGGCTGGGGCTGCTTGTCTGTTGGCAAAGGAAAGAAACGTCAGTAAATTCGGAGTCGAGAGTACTTTTGTTGCAGCTTGCCTATGGACCAGTTGTGGGACACGTCGCAGAACCACTTGGGTCCCTATGAAATCAAAGCAGGCCACACTCAAAGGACTTCCGGAGACAGGGTCAATTTGCAGAGAGAAGCTGGAGGCGTTCAGGTGGGTGCAGAAGCTGTTGGGAAGGGGTGAGGGTTGTAAGGACAAGATGTGCATTTCATCAGGCTTCCACCTGCTTGGTTAGCACCTCTTTTTCACTTGCTCCTGAATGTTGAAGGAAAGTGTGATTTCATTAATCTTCCCATCTGTCTTGGGGCTGCCAGTGTGTTTGAAAACTCAAAGACTTTACAAAAGCATTTCAGGGCCCGAGGAGCCTAACAGATTCGTAAGTTCTCTATGTCTTTGTGGAAATCAATGAATCATACATGCGCATTGAACAAGTAAAACTGTATGCTTCCTCCACAGGTGATCCAGGCTTGCCATTCTTGTCCCAAAGCAATTGAAGTTGTAGTCAATGCCTATGAACATATCAGATGGAATGTAAAGTGGAAAAGAGCTATCCCAGATGATGACTTGGAGGTAACGAATCCATTTGCTCCCTGTGGTTTTCACTATAAAGTAGTTCAAGGCTGCAATGGAAGTACAGAAAATTCTAATTGAAGAACTGGTTTTGAGAATGCTTATAAGACCTACTCAAATACTCATTTGTCCAGTGAAGCAAGAGGTTATAAAATGCAGGCGTGAGAATAAGAGTAAATGGAGGCATCAAGTATGCAGTGTTTGAGAATATCTTGAGGATTTTTCCATTTAAGGGAAAATTGAACAATTGTACAGAGATGACAGTTTTACTTTCTCCTCAATAATTTAGATAGTTTAACAATAATAACAGTAATAGTAATAATAGTAATAATAATAATTGAGATTGCTCATATAATATTTTTACCAGAAGGTTAGTCTTTCATGTAGAACATTTCATTCACTTTTCAGTATCTTGAAGCCTTGAAGTAGGCAGGAGCCATGTTAAAGATCCTTAAGGAGTTCTGCAGAAAGCCATTGACAAAGCTGAGTTCCCACTCTGCAAATGGACTTTGCTGCCTTTGCAAAGCAGTCCCCCGGCCGCCT
Source organism: Cryptoprocta ferox (assembly GCA_028646485.1). NCBI lineage: Eukaryota > Metazoa > Chordata > Mammalia > Carnivora > Eupleridae > Cryptoprocta > Cryptoprocta ferox. Next base: position 21,097,701 of record CM053559.1, on the reverse strand, counting down.
CCTGCTCTTGCCGTTTTAGCTGTCCCAGGCTGTCGCCAACATGTGGAGAGGTATCAGGAGCAAAGTGCAAAGTTCACCCCAGGCCAACAGCCTAGATGCAGTCTTATTCTGCTACTTTTTAACTCTCTTACCCTTAAAAAGTTACTTAACCTGCCTTCGTGTCATTAGTAGAATAGATATCTGAGTGTATGGGCCACACGAGCCACGTCAAGTGTATACAATAGCATTTAGATTAATTTCACATTGCCCGTTTTGATATACACTGGCTCAGGCAGTTCACCTAAGTATATTTTATCTCATTTCCGGGGGTCGGAATGGTGGCGTAGAGTACTATATCCCCCTTGTCTCTCTTCTCTCCTTATGTACCACTGCCTCAGCCCCCATCCCAATTTCATGTTTTGTCTCACTGTGGGAGACCCTAGAAAGCTGCCATTGTGTTTAAAGTCGGGACTCACTGCCTCATTGTAGATTTCTACTGAAGTAAACTCCGGGGCTTTTCTGCCTTTAACCTGTCTTGCTTTTTCCTGTGCAGAGATACTGGGATTTTTACCACTCTCTCTTCACTGTGTGCAGTAACTCTCCGAGGACTCTCATGCATTTATCGAGATGCGCCATTCGAAGAACGTTGCACAGCAGATGTCACAGAGCAATTCCTTTGCTTTCCCTCCCATTGTCATTGAAAAAGTACTTGCTTTTAGAGCCAGAGGGAATCATTTATTAAGCCTTATGAGACAGAAGTTCCCAGTCCTAGATATTTAAGTGGACTCACCGGGTAGACACAGTGTGCATAAATAAAATGGTACTTGGGTTGATTATAACACTTCAGGGATTTCAAAACACTTTACAAACTCCATGTCATTAATCCTAGGGTATCATATTAAAAAAAATAATAAACAAGAAGTAAAGTTAAGGAATTCTCAAAGACAAGAATGGATCCAGAAGGTATTGACAGCAGTGATAACTAATGTGTATAGTGTTTTCACTTGGTGCCTGATATATTTTTGTAAAACTTTTCATATATCATCTCAATTGAAATGGGACCCAGGTTTTCTCACAACCAATCTCATTCTCTCCCTTACCAGCAATAAGTTTACATTACTGTTGAGTTGGCAAAATCATAGGCTTTTGTGATTGGCCTCTTGATCTCGGTGTCTTCCCCCACCCTCCCTCCCGCCACCGTTACCACTTAGCAGAGATTATTGTCACTAGTTTTGCAAACTCTGATCCCCACTCTAAGCTTTTTAACTCATTTTTTAGTGAAGAGAGCACACGAGCATAGTCAAAACATGGAGATCTTTGAGTTAAATTGGAAACAAAAAGCAAAGTCCATTTAATAGTCAAAAAATGGACATTTCAACCTATGCGTATTGAGCCCGAGACTGGAGAAGCAAAGATGAGTGTAAAGTGAGGACTCCTGCCCTCCAGAATCTCACCACTTAGCAGAGGATCCGGACATACAAGCAGGGAACTGCAGGGTCAGCCATCAGGGGCAAGAGTACAGGCACAGACTCAGTTTTAGCACTTGCCTTTCAAAGTCATGTTTCCGACCCAAAGGTTTTGGTTTTCCTTTTAAGCATGAATATTAAGAGAGATGGGACTGTGTGACTCAGAGAGATTTCCTGCTGCTGTTAGTGTAAATGTATTCACTTTCAGTTTCTCCCAACATCTTGAAGCTTTTTATTTTAGTAGGACTTCCTGTTTAGTGCTCCCCTCGGGAAAAATATTGCACACTCAATGGCTCCCATGTATGCGACAAGAAAGTTTAGTAAAATGTGTATAAGAAAGTGTGTGAAGGGAAGAACTTAAGTTGGTTACTTGGCCTTATTGTGTAGTAGACTCACATTTCAGAGCATTTTAGCGGGAAGATGAGGAGCCCTTTGCTAGCAACGGCTGGCTACAGAAAGCAAATCAAGAGACTTTTGGAGACTGGTGAAAGTTTGAGAGACTTAGAAAGCTAAGTGTGCCAATCAGGCTTGTTAGTTAGTGGTTTGCAGAAAGTGAAATACAGATGATTAACCTCTGGACCTCAGGGCTTATGAGGACAAGTTTGCTTCACTTTTCTGTTCTTGCTGATCACTCTTAGATAAGCTCATTGCCTCTTAGCATTGTTTTTTAGAGGTTAGAGCAGAAGCAATTAAGCACAAACAAATCCACTTGCCAGTCGTGAGCAGGTTTCTTTTTTGTGTGTGGTTCTTCATCTTATTTAACTTTAGATGTTCGAGTCTGGGTAAAGATGATGTAGCAGCGCCTGGGTGGCTCAGTCGGTTGAGCGTCCAGCTTTGGCTCAGGTCATGATTTTGTGGTTTGTGGGTTCGAGCCCTGCGTCAGGCTCTGTGCTGACAGCTCAGAGCCTGGAGCCTGTCTTCAGATTCTGTGTCTCCCTCTTTCTCTGACCCTCCCCTGCTCATGCTGTCTCTCTCTCTTTCTCTCTCAAAAATAAATAAAAGATTTTTTAAAAATTAAAAAAAAAAAAAGATGACGTCACAGATTCCGCCAGCCCACCACCTAGACTGTGCTTGTAGACTGGGATTTTCATACTCCTTGTGCCCTGTACGCAAAATCATGGGTAGATACAATAACCTCTCTGGTGTTCTTCAGTTTTACTCAAATATTTTGAGAGGACTGTTCTGGACTAAAACAAGATCTACATATTGTGGAATAGGTTGCTGAATTTGTATAAACTAGTCATATAAAACATGGTCCTTCAAAAAATGGTTTGCTTGCAGCAGGAGGTGCTGGGGGGAGACGCATGTTGCCCTCACCTTCCGGAATATTCTGACTGAAACATTTGTGATGCACTGTCTTTGTCAATAAAACTTACTGCTGAGGTCAAGGGGGGAGGATGTTCTTGCATTAGGAGACATTTCTCAATCTGCTCGCTTGTGCTTAAACATTTTATGTTAATTAGCACATAATACATGCCTACTTGTTTTGAATTGTTTACTTGTACATTTAAAAGTTATTTCTCCTCATCTCTGAACTTTTATTTAGAGGACTTAAATAAAGCCCTTGTTTCCTTTCATCTTTGGGAGTTGTTTATTTTCCGATAAGACTTTTTTTCCAATTGACTAAAGTGATAGATCTCTGAAGAGCTCTACATGTGTCGTTTCTTTAACATTTAGAAAGAAAAAGGATGAAGAAATGTGCTTGTAAATGAATAATATTTCAAAAGAGAGTAAAGGGTAAATACAAATAAAAGACAGGCTGTTGGTGTAGGAACAAGAGTGTTTTAATAATAAGAAAGAAAGAAGTCATTCTTTCCTGCCTGTCACCAATTTTCTCCCGCCTGTCACCATATCTGTCCTCCTGGGCTTTTCCTTTGCCTTAATTCTCCCCATTCACACAATCCTGAGCAACAGCAACAGAGGAAATGATGCCACTTTTGTGACTTTCTATAAATAGTCATTTAGTGAGCTGAAAAAACAAACCTCTTCTCTTTTGTAAGTCACATGTGAGGAAGGATCTTCAATTTGAGGGAAGACCACCTATTCGGCTTTCTCCCCTTCTCAGGATCTAGACACATTTCTTAATCACGTAGTGCTACATTGCCACTTGGTCCTTCCGTCCTGAACCCAGCGGCTTCTAATGAAAAGCACAGCAGTCGAAAGCTGATTGTACAGATAAGAAAAGTAACAAACCATGGGCAGTGGGTTATCAATGCTGGAAAAAACAGCGGAGCCTTACATTTTTGTTACTCATCTGATTGTGAAGAACTCAAGAAGTTTTAAACTGGCACACTTTAAAAACTTAAAAAAAAACAAAAACGATCGCAATTACTGATTTTCTTTGAAACACAGGCACCGTGGCTAGTATCTGGAAGAAATTCATTGTCACTTTCCTTAGGAGTATGAACAGATGCATTACAGGTAGATGTTAAGAGTTTTGGCTCTGGTGCCCATCTACCTGAGTTCATTTTCTGATTCCCAACCTTGTTTGATCCATTATCTAGAGATAGGCTTCATGCCTCAGTTTCCTCATTTATAAAATGGGGATAATAATGGGATCTATATCATAAAAGTTGTATATGATTGTTTTGAGGTGTCGAGGAGGAAAAAGTTTTCCTTGACCCTCTTAGGGTCTCAGGTTGGGTCTGAAAGTTAAACTGACAAAGATTATAGAAGAAAAGCATACAAGTTTTACAGGACACTGGAACTTTCATAAGGAAATAAGGATCTGAAGAAACAGAACTGAGTATTTTTATGTTAAGTTTGATAAAGAGTGGGCAGTTGTGTAGAAAACATGATAGGTCCTGGGGCGCCTGGGTGGCTCCGTCAGTTAATCGTCTGACTGGCTCAGGTCATGATCTCACGGTTCATGGGTTCGAGCCCTGCGTCGGGCTCTGGGCTGACAGCTTAGAGCCTGGAGCCTGCTTCTGATTCTGTGTCTCCCTCTCTCTCTCTCTCCCTCCCCTGCTTGCTTTCTGTCTCTCTCTGTCTCAAAAATATATAAACATTAAAAAAAAGAAAAGAAAAGAAAACATGGTAGGTCCTTAAGGAATGTGAGGGGAAACTAAGCCAGTCCTGTTTGTTAGGATTCTTCTCTGGTGTTTCTTTGTTTTAAAAGATAAAGATGAGTCTTTCCTCTGGGGACACGGAGGACACGTCCCATAGGAGAGTTTTATGAACTGTTTCAGGGGAGAAGGTGTGGGGTAGGTCAGAGGAGGTGTGGGGTAGGTCAGAGTGACCTTCCTGCTTCTGTTGTTTTCTCAAACTCCTTCAGCTTAAAATACTCAATAAGCCAATATATCATAATTTTGGGTGGCATGTCCAAAAACCCCATCCGAGGGTTAAATTGTTTATACATTAAAGCACATGGAATAGGAAGCATTTTATTATCATTGTTCGGGTTACTTGCATAATCATCATTATTTAGGGAGCGGCTTCTACCAGTAAGGTGATGTGTTCTTAGAATGAAACTATAGCCAAAGTGATACATGGTAGATTTTTCTCAGGTTGGCAAATATTTCTGGAGCTCCTATGGTGCACTCAGCACTTAGCTCAGAGCTGGAATCAATGGGGGAAACAAGACAAACCGTGTCCTTGACCTTCTTGGGCTTTTTTTGAGGTGGGATAAAGGTCGAACTAACATGGATTTGGACCATCAGCAAACAAGCGAATTAATTACTTCAGGAAACTTTGCCCTTTTGTAAATGGGTTTATCGAGGAGGTAATGAGTCCTTTTACTATTTCATGAGGGTTATGGAGTCCCTTGAAATTCATCATGTGGACAGAGAGCAGCTGTCTTCATGTTTCCATCTTCAAAGGGGGAAAGAGTAGGAGAGGTTAACTTTGTAGCAGAAGGAATGTAGGTTAGCAATAAGATTCCTAAAGGGGAGGGTTATTGCATATCAGAGTGAACAAACAGGGAGGGTTGAAGGATTTCTTTCAATTATTCTTTCACTTTCAAGAATTTATTCAATATTACTAAAAGTGTCATTATGTGAAATAAGTGGAAGGAAGAGAGGGGTGTTGATGCCAATTCGCTGCAAGATTCACCATCAGTGGCACAATGTTTCTGTTTGTTTTTACTGAAAAGTAAGGAAAAAAAAGTATACAGTGTTTTTTTTTAAATTAGGTACTATCTACCTGAGCTATTTTTCTGTCAGCCTGCCATAAAATGGTCGATTAGAAATGACTTTCAAAACTTATATTCTAGTGATAAATTGACCTCTTTCTATTTTTGGTCATACCTGTCACCAAAGCAAAGCAATACATGAAATATGAAAAAGGATCATTCAAGAAACAGTTGCTTTCTTTCCTTTTCTTTCTCTCTCTCTCTTTTTTTAGCAACACTAAGTGGATTAGTGTGCTTAAAATTTTTCTTTAGTAATTGATTTTCTCAGATATAGGTATACCTCAATGATATGGGATAATAATTATGCAAATATATGCTAATCCAGCCAGAGAAATAAAATAATAATGCCACCTTGTAGGTCCTAAATTAAAGACACTGGTGGACTAGTTCTTAGTGCTCATCGAGCATGAAGAATTGACAAAACAGAACTCTCATTGGGGAGTTTAAGGACATCTTAGAGGTAGAAATAGGTGCCAGGGGCCTTCTCAAGGTTCAGGAGCCCAGACACTGTCCACAGTCACAAGAGAAGATGTTTACTCACTGCCCCATTCCGTATTCAGAGGAAATTAAAAGTCAGCGTTTGGTTGACCAAAAGTGGGAACCAGTGGAGGTTATGATCAATTCGATTCAGAGAACAAGTCATACAAAATGAGCTGCACTTCTAAACATAAACTCTCTCCCTTCTGGGTCCTGTCTGGACAACCTCCATGAGCTGCATCGGCTGAACTCCTGCCTGCCTGGCTTCCTGCTGGGTTCAGTCAATGGTAAGACCACCAGAAGACTGAAGGGCAAGAGGAGATGGAGACTGGGACACTTCCTGGCTACTTCCCTGCTGAGCCACCTCAGCAGCTGAATTCCTTTCCCAAGGCACAGCTCCTGTGAGGGGCACTTCTCCTGAGCTACTGTTTCCCTTGGATTATAGTAACTGCTTCCTCCACTTGTTCCTTCACACCTAAGGGTAACAGACACTTCCTCCTGTTGTCTGTGTCCAAGGCACGTCATCATTCCTTGCTACTTATGCTTCTGTACATTGTACTGATGAAATTATCGTCAACCACCCCTTCTGAATGGGCAATTCATTTCCTCTAAGGATCATAACATGCACAAGCACAGGGAAGTGACAGGTTAGTGAGAGTCTCGGTGGTGGTCCAGATGGTAAGAGCTGTTGGCCTTGAGGGAAGACAGAGGGCACTGTGACCAGTGGTCAAGCAAGTGAACTTGAGCTGTGACTTGAAGAGGGGTGGGGTTTGAGGAATAATTTGAGTAGGAGCAGGGCAGTGGAAGGGGAGGCATTAAGGGAAGTCAATAGCCTCAGTGAAGGGTTAGGGTTGAAATATATGACGAGTATTCACCATCACCAATTAGACAACCTTGATGGAAGCAGAAGGTGAATGATTATTGTAGAGAGTAGAGGATGAAGTTGGCAGAGCCGGGCAGGATCCCATTATGAAGTATCCTGAACAATGGGGAAGCACCATATGGGGAACCAAGAGAGTATTATTCTTATCATAATTACTCTTTTTCCAACCATGTAACTTTTATGGAAGTAATGAGTGTGACACAGCTACATAACATTTTATGGTATTTTATCATGTTCAGAGCACTTTCAGGATGCTTGATACAGATAACTGCCTTTACCATTCCCCTCTTTTCCCTGCCCCCCAAACACAATTCTGAAGATTTAGACGTGAAAAAAAAAGTCTAAACATGGCATTAATTAACCCTTTTCTTCTCATGTAAACCACTCCAATCATATGGGATGATGTACTCAAGCAAAGAAGCGACTATATAGCCTTGCTTCTTTTTTTTTTTTTAATATCAAAAGCTAAAGAATGTATTTTTTCAATTGCACTGGGATGGGGGTTTGGGGGGAAGGAAGTCTTCCTTCCAGCACATAAGGGGATGAGGGAACAGAGGCAAAACTTGAAGTTCTAGGACTGCATATAATTCTCCCCATGGCAGTGTTCAAGTGATAAATTGTTTACAGAAGTACTGACATGATGAGGTCCTTCAGGGCCCCCAGAAATCCCAACACTGCGGAAGTCTGAGCAACAAAGACCTCTTAGGATCATCATCCATTAAGGAAAGCCTAGGCAGCTGCAAATGGTTTCTAAGTAACCTTTGGGTAGATGTGCAATAAAGATACATACAAAGAAACTGCAGTGTTTGCTCCCATTTGTAAGCAGTGCAGTGCTACCCAGGGGGAAAAATATGGATTTTGGAATTCAATAGTTTGGGATTTTAATCTTATTTGTGCCACTCAATTATCTAGGCGAATTTGAGCCAGTTTCTTAACCTAGGTGTCAATTTCTTTATTTGGATAGAAGGGATTAGTTATCTGATTTGCAAGCCTCTTTCGGAAACTAAATGAAATGATGCACATACAGCATCTAAAGCAGGGTTCCGTCTGTAGTTGAACCCCAGGAAATGCTCAGACACTACCTGGGTCGGCTGTGTGCGTGTGAAGGGGAGGGCATTAGATAGCATATGCCAGAGGCCATATAGTTTCTAGGGCATTCATGTGCACAGGCCAGAGAAGTGACTTGTAGTTTTTATTGCATTTTATGTATCACGATGAGTTTCCTATGGGACAAGCTCTCTGTGGCATGCTGTTCCAAGCCCACTTGGTTATGGTTCTCTGCCTGTGTAACTTGGCCTTAAGGGGTCAGTGTAGAACTTTCTCCCTGCCATGAATCAGCTGTGGACTACTGGCAGCTCTCCCTCCTAAAACACAGGCTTGGACAAAATTCAACCAGAAGGCTCAAGGAAAGCAAAGGGTATTCTGTGGCAACTTTCATTAATCTTCTGGTTACAGTTGCAGACAAATCTGCTCTGCTCTTCATTGGAAAGAGGTTTGGGAATCAGGAAGAGATCATTAGAGCCACAGGTCTCTATCCTCTGGTTACATAATCTGGAAGAAAAAACATTGCACTTGGTTTCTCTTTTGGGTGGCACTGAGGTAGACAACTTCATTAGTAATTCCATTCATTTAATGTCCCTTCTTAAGATGGTCTAGAAGAATAGCTGGTCACACACACTAACAAACAGCGTTAGCTGTGTGCCTTAGACCCCACACGTGCCAGAAAAGTTTACACACATGCACATCTCGCAAACCAAAGTGAGCGGAATGTATGGAGATCTCTAGTCAGTGATGTGTCATTAGTATGTGTTGCAGCCCACAGAAGGAGATCTGTACGTGTGTAGACCCTGGACACACCCACATGAATCACATAGACCAACTCTCTTGCAATGTGTTGATATTTGAGTTGGTTTTCAACTGTCCTTAAATATTTTTTTGGCCTTGGAATGACTGGCTCATTTAACTTGTACTCTCTATAGGTATGGCCTGCCTTTCTTATTTAGTTATTCATGGTGCTCAGTTTGAACTTCTTGAGATGAAAAACGTGTAGCATGTCACTTGTCACTCCTTTGGCAGGCAATACTAACGAATCAACGTTGGTATTCTCTCTTTCTGAACCCTGACTCCACCTCACAGTCCCCCTCAACACAGTATCTAGACTGCCAGTGCCGTGTGCTGGGAGTTGATAGGCAAGATGAAATCTTTTTGTCTCTGAGTTCTATTCTCAAAATTCTCACAGACCCATGGTCAGGTGTTATATAAATAAAAAGCTTGTAGAATTAGAAGGTAGGTGATGATTACAGGCACAAGGTCTTTTTTTCTCTTCCTTCCTTCTTTCCTACCTTCCTTTTTTCCTTCATTTTCTTTCTTTCTTTCTTTCTTTTTCTTTCTTTCTTTCTTTCCTTCTTTCTTTGTTTCTTTTTTTCATTCATTCATTCATTCTTTCTTTCTCTCTTTCTTGAAGGAAACAGAATTTATTCAACAAATATTTGTTGAGTTGGACCCTCTACCGGGTGATGAAGTATCAAAGGTAAATAATGGCAGACAAAGTCTCAGCCTACATGGGGCACTGATAAGGTAGTTGTTCTCACTCTGGGCTACACATTAGAACATTTGGGGTGCTTTAAGAACTACTAGTGCCCATTCCCCACTTACTCTTTAAAAGCCTTAATAAACTAATTATGTTAAGTGTCTCACTTATCACATCATGTTGACAAATGGCTTTCTGCATATCTGTCTTCCCAGCTAGGCTGGAAGGATTTGTAACTGAGAGGGTTTTTTTTTGTTTTTTGTTTTTTAAATTAAGGTAAAATTTACAAACAGAAAAATACATACTTTTTAAATGCTTTTTTTTTAGTTTATTTGTTTTGAGAGAGAAGAGAGCACAAGTGGGGTAGGGGCAGAGAGAAAGGGAGAGAGAATTCCAAGCAGACTCCACACGGTCCGCACAGAGCCCGATGTGGGACTCAAACTCATGAACTGTGAGATCATGACCTGAGCAGAGATAAGAGTCAGACGCTTAACCAACTGAGCAACCCAGATGCCCCCGTAATTTTTAAATATTTAATTGGATGAAATTACACAAATATGTATGCCTGTGCAATCAACATTTTAATGAAAATAGTGAACACATTTATTACCCCAGAATGTTTCTTCCTGCCTCTTTCCAGTAAACTCTCACCTCCCATAGGCAACACCATACTATTTCTATCACCAGAGGTTCGATTTACTTCTTGAACTTCCTAGAAATGAAATTATACAACATATACCCTTTTGTGTCTGACTTCTTTTTCTTTATATAATATTCTGAGATTCATCCATCTTCCCATGTATCAGTAGTTTGTACCCCTATAGTTATTAGTGTTCCACTGTATGAATATGCACACAGGATATTTATCCATCCTCCTGCTGATCTTATTTCCAATTTGGAGTAATGATGAATGTGATGATTACTTTTATGTGTCAACTTGGGTAGACGACGGTACCCAGATATTTTGTCAAATACCGCTCTTGACAGTACCATGAAGATATTTTTTAGCAGTGGTTAACACTTAAATCAGTAGACTTTGAGTTTACTCAAACTCATAATACTCCATATCATAGGGTGGGCCTCACCCAATCAGTTGAAGACTTTATCAGAAAAAGACTGAGGTCCCCAGTCTTTTTCTTCCTCCAAGCTGCCCTCAGACTCACAGTGAAAATGTAAAGTCTTCTCAGGGTCTCCAGCTTGCCAGCCTGCCCTTCATATTTCAGATGTGCCAGCCCCTAAAATGATATAAGCCAGTGCCTTAAAATTTCTCTCTCTCTCAAGTCCTATTGGTTCTGTGTCTCTGGAGAACCCTGACTAATACAGTAGACAAACATGCTATAGACATTCTTCTTCAAGTCTCTTTGGGGACACTTTTCCATTTCCCTTGAGTAAATATCCAGGGACAGAATTCAAAGGTCAGTCAGGAGGCATATATTCAACTTTATTCGCAATGCCAAAAAGTGTTCCAAAGTGATGTACATTTTTTCACTTCCATCAGCAATATATAAGAGTTCTGGTTGCTATACATTTCTGTCAACATTTAGAGGTGTCAGTCTTTTTAATTTTACCTCTTTTGATGGCTGGGTATTCATATGTCTCTGTAGTTTTAATTCACATTCCCCTGAGGGCTAAAGATGTTAAATAGCTTTCATGTGCTTATTGACTATTCATGTTCTTTGGCAGACTGCCTATTCAAATATTTTGTAATTTGTTCCTTTTTCAATCTCAACTTCTGGCACTTAATAGTCACTTGATATAACACTATTGAATGAATAAAATAAAAGAATATTATGTCATTTTTCACCAGTGATTGTTCTGATATGATTATTAAATCTCACTAGTTATTTATAATTCTTATAAAGTGCTTAGCATAACGCCAGCCATGTAGTCAGCAGCCGACCATTGGTAGCTATTAGTACCATCCCTATTTTATAGGTAAAGTGATGAAGACCAGAAAAGTTATGTGACTTGACCAAAGTCACCTAATTACTGTCGAAATTGCTGCTTAGCTCTGGGCTTCTCAAATTCTGTATTCACGTTTTGACTTCTTTTTTGTTTGCTTGTTTCTGTTTTTGTTAATAGTAGCCTGACTAGTCAAATACTGGATTCACCATTAAATGTGTTTCTTCATTCATTCTTTTAACTATTATTTATGGCAGATCTAATATGGCAAATATAATGGTGTTGATCATTTTACATGTTTTAACTCATCGAATTCACACTACAACTCTATGAGGAAAGTACTCTGAGTTGTATTTTACAGACAAGTAAACTGCAGCACAGAGAGGTTATGCAATGGCTCAAGATCACATAGCTAATTAAGAGGTATAGGCAGGATTCAAGCTCAATCAGTCTCATACCAATGCCTATGTGTTTTGTTTTGTTTTGTTTTTAAACCACTATGCTAGACTATTTCTTATGACAAGATTATTTTGGGACATGTTGAATTTGAGGGACTGATGGGACAGCAGGAAGGAGAAGACCAGGAAAGCTCAGACACTTAGGAGAGAGTTACTGCATGGGGGGCGGGGCTGGGCAGGAGTAGAGTAAGACTGTGCAGTCAGCAAACTACAGTGCAGACCATACTGGGAGAGGTGTGTTAGGAGTCATTGGAGAAAGTGCTAAACATATTAAAAAATGGAGAAATTTCAATAGTTTGATTTCAGATAGTCCTACAGCAAACTCTACTCATCCAGAATAGGTCTGTAATGATAATATCTCATGATCTATAATAGTTTGTCCCTAAGATATTCCACAATATCTTGGCTGCTTTGCTTTTAGATCTAGCACAAGACAAGTGGACCTGGCTTGCTGGCCCACAGGACCCAGGAGCTCATGGTCATTCTGATAACCCCTTTTCTGTTTACTGGAAACTCCAGCAGCCCCCTCAGGGGTCCCTGGGGCCAAGCTGACTAATCTCTCACTCTGCTCAGTTTCCACTCTCCTGAAAAGGTAGGGTGAGGAGCACGGAGTGAGTCAGTATCTTTAAGCAGGCAGTACCCAGAGCTGGTGTTAATCTGAGTTATCTTAGCTCCCACAAGATGAGTAATCGTGCCCAGCCCAAAGATCTAACCCTGGAAAACAGGTGCAGGTTTCTAAAGGAGGCCTTTGTGACCATAGTTGGAAGTCAGCTGAAACTCAATCTATATTTACTCCTTGCAACAGAATATTTTTTGGACCACAGTCTACAGGGGCATTCGGGTTCCCTAAAAATGGATCTCCACTCTGATTATATGGACATCACAAAAACACCAACAACGTGCCCAGCCTGGACCCAGGGGCCAGCCCAGCTTGCGAGGCATTGCATAGCACGTCTGAGCCGCAAACTTCCCCTGATGCTCCAGAAAGGCAAAGGCAGGAGGTGGCACGGAGTGACTAAGCCAGACCCTGCCTACTGTGCTGCACGCACAAACATGTTTTTGAAGCCCTTTATACACTCAGCAGGGAACATGCTGTTCTCCCTGGGAAGGTGCCAGAAACTTACGAGAGAGTCAGATCAGTGCCAAGAATAGACACCAAGGCCTCTCTCCTGCCACAGAAGGGGACACTGTGTGGCGCTGGGTTGCCACCGCCCCTCCTTGCTCCTCTAGCCTTCCAAGCCAAGCCCACAGACTGTTTCCTTGAACTTCTCAACCTGTAGGTTAGCTTTTCAGTGACGAATAGAGGCCATTGTACATCTTGGGATAACTGTAGTAATGCTATCCAAAGCCAAATACAAATGTATTTCTTCTACTTTCATTTGTTTTATATGTCAGAGACTCAGGCCGTAGACCTGGGAGGTAGCACCCAAGGAGAACCACCGACCTTGCCCTCTTCAGTCAGGTACAGGCAGAGTTTGAGTGCTGTCCTCCCAAGTCCGCTCTCTGCTCTGGCTCCAGCAAGGAACACAAAGGTTACATGAATTTCAGCCAGTGCAAATGAAGTGAAGAGAAAACTTTTATCTTCTCTCAGAGGTACTAGGTGTCTCTCGAACTGTCTTCCAGAGTCTTCCAAATCCTTGGTGTCTCCATCATGGCCCAGCTCTAAAGCCAAATATTTAAAAAATGTTTTTCCCATATAATAATACCTATAAGAATCAAGCATCAATTTTTAGATAAATATTTTAAGTGAGTTTTTCATATATTCCCTACATTTGTATAAGGTATTGCTTCTTGTTTGAAAACCATTTGCTCAGTTCTGTTAAGTTTCTAAGATTCAACTGCTTTTCTGGTTTATGAAATCGACACTAACCAAGAAGCATCACATGGTGTCAACTACCTGAAATATAGGCATTCACCCAATTCATCCACCCCTCCATCTATCTATCCATCCACCCAACCACCCACCGATCCAATACTTTTTGAGTTAAAAGTCCCTACAAGTAACTAACCAGCCTTAATAGCCCTGAAGTTGAGAACCTACAGTAATTAAGAGATGATAAATGTCACATAGATCCTATTGCTTATTAAGCAACTGAAAATAGAAAAGCTCAGGGGAGAATGATCTGTGTGAATGTTAAGGATTCTGCCACGGAGAGATCTCACCAACCATATGCAACTGCAAAATATAGAAAGCCAAGCCCAGGCAGGATAAGCTCATTCTGGGCTTGGGACCTGCTAATTGGTTTCACATGTAAGTGGATGGAACCCTCATGGGACCAGATTTCAATATGGGGAGAGAAATGAGATCTTTCACTAAAAGATAGGTCTGAGTCAGACTGAGGAACTGTTATGACACTGGGCTGTGGCAATAATCACTGCTAGGGTGAGGATGACACTTTATTTAGGGAGATATTGATGGGTAAAAAGAGCTGAGTTTGAATGCCACTTAGCCATTTCCTAAGCATGACCTTGAGCTATTCATTCACATTATTTTTTTCATCAATTAATATTTATTGAGCCCTATTATGTGCCAAGCATTATGTGAGGTGATGGAAATTTCCCTGCTCTCATAGTGTAATATTATTCTTTTACCTTCACTTTCCTGAGGCAGAACAATACCTACATGCAGAGTTGTGTGAAGTTCATAAACACTGCATGCGTGACAAGATATTGAGTGGGACTTTTCTCATTTTCTCAGAACAGATAGACGATCATTTGAGGACAAATAGATGATCGTGATTTATTGAGAAGCAAATTCATTCTGCTACCCCCTACTCACTCTCTACTCATTAATCTAGGCCTGAGGAAACTACTGAATTGTCCATCTTCAGCCTCAGAAAGAGTTCCATGGCTTTTCTTTCCACTCTTGAGGGGCACTCTTTTAAAAATAAGCCAATGGGGTATTACAAGAGGATGATCTGTCAGATTAGAGAGGGGTGCCAGCAAGAAGTTGAGCCTAAAATATTATTTTTCTCTTGGATTATCTACTTTTGCGATGAATTTTCTAAGATGCCCTTGGTGCTCACTTGGGCAATGGAAAAGAGATCTGGGGAGAGAAGGTGAGGTAGAGAAAATGAACAGTGGGGGAATAGGGCTCACTCCCATTATCTGGCAGGAAAAAGATACATGAGCCTTCCATAGGCCAAGTGGACATCACGGAAGGCTTGAATTACTGTGATGGAACCCCACCCTAAACAGTGACTCACTGAGGCAAGAGACCCCAGCAGCAAGTCTACAGGGTGGATTACACAGAAATGGGAGCTGAGGGAGCCTGGGAAAGGTCCGCTGGAGCTGATTTTTCTAGGAGAGGTGGATGCACAGAGGAGAGGCCTCTGAAGGGCCTTCCAAAGAATCATCAGGTGTCTCCCAGGAGGTGCTACATTGGATGGTTCCCATGGAGGAGGGGACAGATCATAAGGGCAACGGGTAAGCAAACGCATCTCTGCTCCATTTGCAAATTCTGTCTAACTGTCTTCAACAAGGAAAGGGACCCAGAAGATGCAGTTGTAGAGGGAAATCATCAAGAGAAGCCCAGCTCCTTGCTCATATCTCTGCCTCAAACCTCGCCGTGGGTCTGGGAAGGGAGATGGGCATTTCAATTGGTTAAGAAACTGAAGTGGGTGGCACTGGAGTTTATCCTTCATAACCTTCTCAGGTCAGAAAACTGGCATCTGCTGGAGTTGCCATAAAGTTTTTGAGAAGGGGAGATTCAATGGAGCATGTTTTAAAGCAGCGACTGAAGAAAAATAAAATGCTATGGAGTTTGAACCTGCTGAGTTCAGTGTTCAATAAACTGCTGACAAATATAAAGTGCTCAGCAAACAGGTGGTGCTCCACAAATGGAAGATGTATGTTATTCCTAGTCACCTAAGGAGAATAAATATTCAGAAAATGACTACATGTTTTAATATCAAAGGGCAAATAAGATACGCAGTTTATATTTTTGGTTTAGATAAAAGTACATTGTGCTCGTTATTGCTTCAAGTGTCCCTTTTCCTCATGAACAGCTTCTCAGAATATTTTCTGAGCTATTTCACCATGTTGCTTTTGCTGTTCCAGGCATTTGCACTCTTTGCCACTTTGTAGATCCCCCCTCCCCCTGCCAGCTGTTGAGGAGATCATGAAAGTCATCTCTTCTCACCTCCAATTTAGTTGAAGATAAAATACTATCTTACTGTTAAGAAAATACTTAAAGTTCTTAAAAACAAAGACTCTTGCATAGATGTGTAGACCAAGCAATGCCTGCAAGCTTTAGTCCACAGAGAGGATACCAAGAGTCCCAGTGTCGTGAAGAAGGAAGAGGACACTGGGCTTGGTGCAGAGGAGCCAGAAACCTCCCAGCTGATGTTCAGGAAATAGCTGTGCTCCTGTTTCCAAGGTTTCAGGGTCAGAAGACAGCAAGGGAAAGAAGAGGAAAAGATTTGGTCAGAGAGAGGCATGGGGGAGGGTGGCACAGACAAAATACACTGAACATTCACTTGCACATTCAGTCAACTAGAACTGGTGGTTATTTATGTGGCAATATGAAAGTCGTGATGACCCCATTGGAGCAGAACGACATACTGGTGTGGGGCCAAGGGTAGGCCACCCCCAAAATGTGCCACTTCGGCATATAGATTATTTTGAATTAAGGCTACTTAAGAAACAGCTAGTGCAAAAAGAACAGTATTTTCATATTTATTTCATAATTTATTGATATCCTGGTATGAATACTTGAGTTTATTTTAAAACAGTATAGTAAAACCTTGGATTGAGAGTAGTTTGTTCGGCGAGTGTTCTGCAAGGCAAGCAAACATTTCTAATAAACTTCAAGTTGATAAACAAGCGATGTTTTGAAATACAAATAGCACGTGATGCCGAGCATCACATGATCACAACTGAGCCAATAGTTCTTCTCTCTGTCTGTCTCTCATGCTACAAGATTGTGGGAAATCATCTCCCATGCTTGGATACTTGGTTCCAGGTTGTGGTATTTGGCAGAAATCAATGATTTTTCAAAACATTGGAAGGTGCCCACAACTGGCACTAGTGTATTTTTTGTCACTTCAAAGCATCTATGGACAGTCCTTTGTTTTTCCACACAAGAGTAAGCTTGGGGCACGTGGGTGGCTCAGTCAGTTGAGCAACCGACTTTGGCTCAAGTTATGATCTCATGGTCCATGAGTTTGAGCCCCGCATCGGGCTCTGTGCTGACAGCTCAAAGCCTGGAGCTGCTTCAGATTCTCTGTGTCTCCCTTTCTCTCTGCCCCTCCCCTGCTCACACACACTCTCTCTCTCTCTCTCTCTCTCTCTCAAAAATAGATAAACATTAAAAAATAGTAGAAAAAAAAACAGTAAGCTTAAGAGTGCTTTGATTCATTTTAGATCAGGCTGCCTGCAGACCCTTTCCTCTGCTGCCTTATTGCCAGTTACATTAAATACATTATATGATAAGAGTTTATTAATACTGTACTGTAGTCAACATCCATGTGAGCATATACAATGGCTCCCATGCAGAAAGATTCCATTGAGCTAATAGATAGCAGTGATTCTGTTAGTGATAGTGAAAATCATCCTACACAATAACCCTCCTCTCTCTTGTCTCCCTCACACCAGCCATGTAGATTTTCAAAGATAAGTACAGGTTAATTTGCTTATTTTTCTTTATTTTTTCTATTTTCTTTATTATTTTGTATTATTATTGTAATCATTTTTATATGACTATCTTTGGGTTGTGGAACAGATCATCTGAGTTTCCATTATTTTTTATGGGGAAATTCACTTTCATATACAAATGCTTTGGATTAAAAGTATGTTTATGGAACAAATTATGCTCACAAACCAAGGTTTTACTGTATTTAGAAATCAAAAAAATTTTTAAATCAGTGAAATTTGGAATATTTGCATATAAAATGTATAAGCACATATTACATAGTATTCAGTAAACTTAAATTTCAAAAACATATATATTAACATATTTCAGCAAGAAAAGAGCAATAAAAATAAGTATACAAAATAAACTAAGTAATGTATTACATAAAATGAAGAAAATCAATCATGACCATTTAAAATAAGTTGAATTATTTGGGGTTTTGGCAGGTATAATCTTAAGAACAATGTGTATCAACGGTGTTATCTTTGATGGTGAGCCTAGTATTTGCACAAATTTTTCCAACTATTAGAAAAGTTTTTTCATATTGTATGCTAGCTGGGGGAAGAGTGAGAATATAAATATAAACTAAGTCCAAGTATCTTTCTCTGAATTTGTTATAGACAAATAATCTCACATCTCTGTGATAATATAAAGACAATCTTTTATAAATTTTTATTTTTAATAAAGACTTCCATAGTTTTAATGACAGTGAGCTATAGTTTTTGTTACTAAGGCCCAGCAGTCAATTTGTAAGAAGCCTGGTTCTTAGCTTCTGCTATGAAACAGTCTTTGTTCAAGCAAACAAAACAAATCAATCAGACAGATAAGGAGTTTCTACCAGTAAACACTGATTGTTTTCGCTATCAACCTGACCCCATTCAAGGTGCTGATATCTTGAGGGTAAAACTGAGTCTTTGTTCCTTATAATCCTCTTTTAGGAAGCTTTTTTTTTTTTTTTGCATATTCCCAGAACTCCAACAAGAAACAAAACAAAACAAAACGAAACAAAACAAAACAAAAAACCAACTTCTTTAAAGGAGAACTAGGGTGAATTTGATATGGGAAAATCTGGGTTAGTGGTTCACTTTTTCTGCTAGTAGACCAGATACCTTGAAAGACCATAAAGCTTCCCTTTTAATGCTGGACTTAACTCTCTAGGTACTTCTCAAAGCATTAATAATTCAGATTAAAGATTTCTTTAAATACTGAAATAATGCTATCACACTGAAAAAAATATTGGTGCTTTGGTACTTAACAATGAGAAGCATGAGTTCTAGAATGTTGAAAACGGACACTGCAATCACTAATTAAAATCATCGTGCTCAGAAAGTTTTTCTCCATTAAGCCACTATAGTGTCCTTTAAGGATATCGCCATTAAGCCACTATAGTGTCCTTTAAGGATATCCTTAACTATGTGAATACGCCCAAGGTGTTCTCCCTTTAGTCGTTAGTAACTTGGCATAAATTGTTTATTAGCCAGGTAATCAAGAATGTAACCAAGTAACCAAGTTTGTTTTTTGAGGCTGGGCAGTGGAGCAAGAACTACAGGCAAACAGGAGGATAATTGCACTTGCAGGGTAGATCCCAGGGAGGGAGGGACACCCGACTGGCCCGCCCCAGAGGGTCTGGGGTTGCCTCAGGAAGGCAAAGTGGGCTTGCCAGAAATGCTGATGAAGGCAGGAAAGGGCTGGAGGGTGGACAGACACCTCATCTCTCTACCATGTTGGGTACCCTCCTGTGGTAGATCCTTTGCATTAGGTGCAACTGTGAAAATATATCTTAAAAAAGAAATAGTCCATTCCCTTACCAGCTTGAGGAAGGTGGAAAATCATACATATTATATGCAAAATAAGTGAAGAAAAGCACAAGTTAATATAGGCACAGAAAACATTCAGGAAAAAAATAGAATGAATGAGTTGTGATAAGAAGTAAAGAAAGGACTAGTGAAAGGGGATGTTTGAGAAGCTGATTTTGAGAAGCTGAGTGTGGGTTGGCAAAGAGGAAATGTCTTTCCACACTGAAGGGAATATTATTTGCAAATATATCATCTTAGCCAGGGCATCTGAGAAGAGAGTCTGGGGTTAATCTATGAGCGCATGCTTTCTTTCTCGTGGAGTGCAATCTCAGAGAAGCAAGAGTGAAGAAGAAAGGATGGATGGAAACAAATAAAAAATCAGATTACTGAGTTCCAGTTATCCAGGAAATTCAAAAGTTGCTCAGTTATGAAGAACATCTCAGAAAGTCCTTTGGTGGAAAGAAGGGCAAAGAACCTCTCTACTGACTTCTTTCTGTCTCCTGTTTCTCATCTCTGGTTTGCCCATGGGTTAACTGTCCCATCTGCCCTCCAGACAACTGCTGGGATTGGATTCAATCATCAGAGCTGCTGTGGTTTCTACCATGAAGAGAGTGATAGAAGCCATGTCAAAGCCTGGCCTGTCCCCCCACGATTTGCAGGAGAGACTGAGATAACTAGAGTGTTAAACAGTGTTTTCAGAGTTTTATGACCATTGGAATGGCATGAACCAGTCAGAGTTTTATGACCATTGTAATGGAATGCGCCAGTCAACCGTTGCTGGCCTGCTTCTCTCAGGAATCAGGGCAAATAGCACTCTGGGGTAGGGCTGGATGAGTCATCATGGATCTGAGGAGAGTAAGAGGTAGGTGTGGGGATGAAAATGGATGGTGAAAAGCTAAGCATGTCTAGAGGGAATGGGGCCTAGACAAATGTGTGACTTAGTGTGTGATTTGGGTGACATTCCATGAAGTGCCAAAAGCTCGGATTTCCTAGGTTGATTTGAGTGAATTTGAAATTTGTGCTGTTTTGTTGTGCGTATTATTACTGGTATCATGGTTTTACCTCATTAATACTCTTTTCAATCTCCTTCCTAAACTGTAGATGCTGGAAAGCTAAAAGTAACACCTTTCAGACTCCAGTGCAGCTAATGGTCTGGATATGATTCGGGTTCTGCCAAAGAGATGTGCTTATGGGGAACTTGAATTCAGAACTGAAGGAAGTAGAGAGAGGGGCTTAAAATTCAACAGTAGCAGCAACGTGGTGCCTAGTCCAGCAACCTTGATGGCATTTCCTATTATGGCAGCTCCCAGGGGCCACCACAGTGTGGAGTGGCTTTGGAAAGTTCTTCCTGGATGCTCAACCTGGAGAGTTTCTCTCTTAGTTAATTTGTAAGCCTTTTCATTGTCTTAAAAAAAAAAGTCCCTATTGCTTAAACCAGCCAGAGTAGACCCTACTCTGAGGAAACGACCAGTGACATACTTGTAATATTAGTTTAAAGTTTCCCAGAAAGTTCTGTAGGGAAAGAAAGATTGAAAGAGACAAAGAGAGAGAAAGAATGAACAAGACAGAGTGAGTGTGTGTGCCTTAATCTGCTCAGATTGTAAATAACAAAAGACCATAGATTTGGTGGCTCAAACAATTTATTTTCTCATAGTTCTGGAAGCTAGATAGTCCAAGATTCAACGTCTGGTAGAGTTTGGTTTCTGGTAGGTACTCTCTTCCTGGCTTGATGACAGCCACTTCTCACTTTGTCCTCATGTGGTCTTTCCCCTGTGATCACAATGAAAGAGAAATGGGAAAAGGACATCTTCCTGTTTCCTGTTCTTATAAGGCCACTAATCCCCTCACAAGTCCCCCCGCCACCCTGCAGTCGTCCCCTTTCTCCCTAGCTCACAACCTCATGTAATTACTCCCCAATGGTCCCATCTCCAAATGGGGGTTCCAACTTATGAATTTGAGGGGACACACAAACATTCAGTCCATAACAAACAGAAAGATTAATTCTGGCTCTGAGATGCTGTGCAGTTCAGTGTCCTTTGTTATTAAACCTGATTGTCACTTTCAGCCCATGTTCACATAGATACTACCTGTGAAGAAACATAGAATCTTGAAAATACCAAATGCATTTGACTTTTCAGTCCTCCCCAAATATTAGAAGAAGAGATCCTCAACGAAACATGTACCGTGTCAAGAACTTTATTCGACTTAAAATAAGAAAAGATGCAGTGTTTGATTTTAGCATTCTGTTATCAATGTAGGAAAGCCTCCTGTCTCCCCAGTACACAGAGGTAAATGCTAGGTGGCTGCATTAGCCCATGTGCTCTGCATAACCCCTGAGGTCCTTCTCAAAGACCTTGATCCCTTATGTGTCTTATTGTGACCTCCTCTCACCAACCCCGGCTCTGCCTAGGAGGCGACTAAAAGGTCATTTCAAGCAGCTGCACACAGATGAATAATTTCATACTTTATCTAGAATGTGTGCTGAAGGTAGTAAACCTAGAAGTGTTAAATAGTTGGTCTACATCTAAAGACCTTCTGGCGAAAACCTTAAAGCCAGATCTATCAAAGTGCTCACAGAACAAAGGAGGGTATTGAATCCTTTGAAAGGCTTCTCTATCTTTAGAAGGCATTTGGGATTAGAACAGAAATGGGTGTTTTCCAACAATATGAAGAGGAAAAATCACTTGTGTCTGGTACTTAGTTGAGACTGAAACTATGTGAAAAAGACAAATATGGGGGCACTTGGATGTCTCAGTGTCTATTGATTTTGGCTCAGGTCAAGATCCCAGGTTCCTGGGATTGAGTCCCACACTGATCCACATGTCAAGCTCTGTGCTGACAGTGCGAAGCCTGCTTGGGATTCTCTCTCTCTCCCTCTGCCCTTCTCCCCTGCTCATGTGCTCTCTCTCTCTCTCTCTCTCTTTCTAAAAAAAGAAAAGGCAAAAATGATGTTTATTAACAACGAATTATTCAATTATTCAAAAGTCATCTTTATTCACATTCTAGAAGGCAGTCTTTATTTTTCTTACCAAAATCAAGGGTGATTATGTGGAAACTCTCAAACAAAAGTAAGCTTCATGTTGACCATGCTGAAATAACTAAAAAGATATGAATCTTTTTCTAGATCTTTGCCATTCAAAGTATGGCCCATGTAGCAGAATCATTAGCATCACCTGGAATATTGTTAGAAATTCACTCCCAGGCCCTACACAGACCTACTGAATCAGAATCTACATTTTGAAAATATCCCCACATACCTGTAAGCACATGAAAGTTTTCAAAGCTCCATTCTAGATACTGTAAAATTGTTCATGACCACTTGTTGAAATGATTCCATTCAGCATTTAAGTATATGATGGCAAATGACTATTAAGGATTAGCAAATAATTAATTTGTGTCCATATTAATGCTATTATTAATTTAGTCAATGCTTGTTATTGTAACAGACTGATTTTATCCACTAGTATTTCTTGAGCTTTCCAAAGTGATAAAGAATCCCTATTTTTTTCTTATTTGTTCCTTTAGTTAATTGTTTTAATCATCTTTCTGTTGTACAGTTCCAATATCATTTATTTATGGATTTTCAAAAGCCTTCTGACATACCCCTCCAGGTTGTCCCAGCAGACACTTGATTCAAAGGCCATTTCCCCCATTCTTGATTATAGAACCATGACTTGATTCGGTGTCATGATGTTTTTAGCTCTAGTCTAAACAAATCATAATGATCTTAAGTCCCTTTACCATATACTCAATTTGCTGTTCTCATATATAACTAAGGGTGGCCATGTGACCGAGATCTGAATGAAAAAGAATAAGCTGGAGGCTTCGGGGGAAGTCTTTGCTCCCTAATAAAGACAACAGAGAGGAAAAGGTAGCTCATTGGCTCCTGTGATTCCTTCTTGCAGCCTAAACACACACAGGAAGGCTGGTGCTTGACAGCCATCTTGAAGTGATCAAAATAAAAACAAAAAGGCAACTTACTAAGAATGGTAGAGTAGAAAAAGCCTGATTCTGAATGACATGATTGAATCACTACTCATGTCCCGGACTCTTTCCAGAGTTTGGATTATGGAAAAGCAAAACAAAGCAAAAAACAAAACAAATCAAAAACAACCCTTCCCCCTCCAAATCCTATTTAAGATAATATTAGTCTACTTTATTATTATAATGCTGAAACCATTTCTAACTGGTACAAATAAGAATGCTTACTATAGTTAGGGAATTGCTCTTTAAGTTTGAAGGGTTTTAAAATTTATGGCCAGGGGCACTAAGTAAGGCGGCAGAAGACCTTGGTTTTGATACTGGACTGTCTACCTCTTAGCTATGTAAAATTGCAAACTTGGTTGCAGGAACTTTGACTCTTCTATTTGCAAGGGCAGAGTCAAAACACCCAGTGCCTTCTTTTTCTGGCAAAAAGAGGAAAATGGGCCAAGTTCTGGAACTTTTCCTTCAAATGAGGTTTTCTAAAACTTTCTAGAGAGTCAGAGGTTTTCACGGCTGTTGGTTGTTTCCTATAATTTAGGTTTAATTACATTATCTTCCCGGTGGCATACTTTTGATGAATATAGTGCTTTTCTTTCTCTTTGGGGGATGGGAAAAAAGCAGCCAAAGTTTTAATAAGATATTTTTAAAGGACCTGTCTTCTTTTTCAAGCTAAACAAAATTTTATACTAAATTAAGACCTATTTCCTCATATTATATTTTAAATAAAGGAGTAAAAACAAAGCCACATCTAGGTCCTGTGGGGAAAATGGAAACATTACAAGAGAAGTATTAAATTAGCATGTGTAGTAGTCTAGGTCTGGCAGACTTTAGGTAAAATTTGGTGTAGACTTCTCAAATGTGTGGGCTTTGATAAGCCATACATACCCAGCAAGTGGTTTTAATCTGCCCAATCTTAAAAAAAATTTGAATTTGTGGCCAGCAATTCCTCTGTTCCTGTTCCACCTAACACTGCCCCCATACTTGGATTTGCTCTATGTCATAAGCAATGGTCCTCGGTGCCAATGTTGCATTATGGTAGATGGTGAGACCTCACCACTTCATAATGGTGCATGTTTTAGGTTGAGTTGTGTCCCATCAAATAATGTTGAAGTCCTATCCCCCAATACATGTGAATGTTACCTTGTTTGGAAACACGGTCTTTGCAAATGGTCAAATTAAGATGAGGTCATTAGGGTGCGTCCTAACCCAGTATGACTGTGTCTCTATAAAAAGGGGAACTGTGAACACAGAGAGATGGAAGGTAATGAGAAAGCACAAGGAGAACACTGTCTACCAGCCAAGTGATTTCCAAGGCTGTCAGAAGCTAGGAGAGAGGCATGGAACACATCCTCTCTCACATCCCCTGGAAATAATCAACCTTTTCAACACCTTAATTTCAGGCTTCTAGCATTCAGAATTGTGAGACAATAAATTTCTATTGCTTAAGCCCCCCAGATTGTGGGACTTTCTTATGGCAGTCCCTGAAAAACTCTCCAGTGGGGGAGGACCTTCCCAGGTACATTCTGACAGAGGCATTCCAGATCAGGGTGGCATGGAACCCAATGCCTAAAAGTAGAAGTCAATGCACTAGTAGTATGATTTTTTTAAATATTAATCTTTAAAAAAGTATATTTGATGGGAACTGAGTTGGAAAAAAAATCTGAGTCACAGAGACATCCTATACTCAAAATCCCAAAACTGTGTCTACCGCTTCTTGTGGGTCCTTACTCCTGAATGACTTCATTACATCTGGCTTCATCCTGCAGAACATGTTTTTCTGATGTCTGCCTCATCAGATTGCCCTTCATTAGACTGGTAAATTTGAGTCTCCCTGAAATGTAAAGGTCAAATGATATTTCATCCTCAATATTAAAATAGGTCTCTATATTTAATGTTCCTTTAACCCTAATTTCTCTAGATCTCTGCCATCTCTTCATATAACATGTTTGAATATCACCGAAGCTCAAATCAGACCTCCAGTGTAAGCAAAACCCTTCTAGGAAGATCGATAACATTCCTTAAGAGTATGTTTTCGTGTTTCCACTTACGATGAGAAAATTCTTTTGGAGTTTCTCTTGGAACCATAGTTCAAAAACTTGTTTGTTTTTGCATTATCATTAGTAAAGATACAAATTATGTAATAAGATAAATCTGTGTCCATTGGGGGAAAGAGTTTGTTATTCCCCACTCTTCACTGAATAACCCTAGTCCCTCTAATCTTCAAGGATTTGGCTTTTGGTTTTTAGTATTTGTATTCTTAGGGAGGCATTCCTCATTAATTTAAAGTGGGAATGAATTTATTATTTTTTTATTTTTTCTTGGAAATAGATTTTTAATACACCAAATTAAAATAACTAGTATGCATGTTGAGAGGAAAACTTCCCACAAGAAAATTCATAGATAGAAATTAAAGCCCCTGTACATTGAGCTCTTCAGATGAGAAGAACATAGCAGTTCTTTCATGTTCCTTGTAAAAGGAAGGAACAAAGACATGGTGAAGCTGTTTTGCTTGCCACGTCAGCATTCCTCTGAGAAAGAATAAAGAAAATATGTTGTTGGGAGTTCTTCAATTTAGCTCTACAAAGACTTTAAAATGTTTTCACTTTCAAAGACACTTTTGCAGGATTGTAAAACTGCTTGTCTCCTCTCCAGACTATTCTGTACAGAAATGTAGTTATAATTTTTTATAAAATACTGCTTTGATCATTCAGCTCTTTGGTCAAAACTGATGATGGTGTTTCCTGTGTCAGCTCATGCCTACGCTATTCAAGATCCTTGATAATCAGTACCCATCCCACCTATCCCAAATGTTATTTCACATTTACCCATCATAAAATGTATTATCTTTATTTTATTGCTTTTCTCTCCCCCCTCAGCTTCAACACATATGGGTTTATACACACAATACTTATTCAAATACACACACACACACACACACACACACACACACACTCACACACTCTATATGTATTCTGGCCCTGGGACTTTTACTTATAGTTTTTCCCTTTTCTGCTGTCTTCTTATATCTTTTTTTACCTAGCCAGATTCCAAAAAAAGTCTAGAATCTGGCTCATTTCCTTCTAGAAAATTCTGTTTCCTTCCAGGAAGCTCCCTCAATGACCAATAGCTCTTATTCCTGCTACTTATTTAGCATGAAACTATACAGTGCTGGGTTAAATGTCATTTTATAGTGCTTTCTAATTGTGATTTAATACAATTTTAAAGCTTCCTTTCTATCTCTCACAGTCCTGGCGTGTGATGAAGTATGACAAACAAAGCTTCCATTTCAACAGCCCCCTTTCCACCTCTCTGTAGCATGCTGCAGCAAAGACTCACTGCAAAGCACCCATGTGTGAGGAACCCCAGCTGTCAAAATGCCCACCAATCCCCTTCTCCTTGTGGAGGAAGGCAATCACTGGCACCTACCATAGCCACCACCACTTACTGTATGTATAAGGACTGTTGTCCTGCAAGTGTAGATACTTATGAAAATGACAAAACCTTACTAAAGACAGTCTAGAATTATAATGGCCATTGTAAAGAATGTTCCAATTGGATAAGATTATTTAAGAAGTGCACTTGAAAACAAGGGCTCCAAAATTAAACAAACAGAATGAGATACCTATTTTATTTTAATTTTTACTTTTAATTAATTAATTTTTTTTGAGAGAGAGAGAGATAAAGAGAGAAAGAGAGTGTGTGCACACAAGCAGGGGAGAGAGGCAGAGGGAAAGAGAGAGAATCTTTATCAGTAGGGAGACCTGAAGAGGGCTGAATCTCATGACTATGAGATCATCACCTGAGCTGAAATCAAAAGTCAGATGCTCAACCAACTGAGCCACCCAGGTGCCCCAAGATCTCTATTTTAAATTTATATGCAAAAGCCTCCAAAAGTTTTCAAAATTCCAAAATAGTTTCATTAAAAGATTCATTGTGAAAGGCTAGTGAGAAAGAGATAAAAGGTATCTAAAAGAAGACCATAAGACAGAGGTATCAGAGTGAGGGGATGCCTACCGCTGCCTTCGACCCTCCTCCATTTGAGTGCTTCATTTGGTGATCCTATCTGAATTGCCTTTTCACTCTGAAGAGGCTATTAAACAGCTACCTCTTAAACTTAGACCACCTGAAGCTACAGACAATCCTCTTTAGATACCCTTCACTCTCTGGTCAAAGGCCAAACTAGGGGCTATAAAGAATTTCTTAAACCTAGGGATAATCCTCAAAAGTTTTTATAAATTAGATTAACTCTTATGCCCAGTTGAGAGAGAGAAATAAAATTTTCTGTTGTCCCTTCCTTTCCCATATTGAGACCCATTGATTATTGATCCTATTCTCTTCTAGCTATTGCCTTACTTGTTTCATTTTAGATCCTAAGAACTTGGCTTAGCTTTCTACCTGTCAGGGACATGCAGTTTGTCCATTCCTTAAGCCATCTTTGGCAGTGACTCTAGATCATGTGAAGATATCTTTTGTATCCTCACTGAGGATGCCTCTTGGGTCCTTGGGCTTGTTTAATACTGCTAGATATGTTTACTGTACTAGCTGAAAACTGACAAGATATCCGAAAGGATTTAATAACTTTATGATCAGAAATTTCTCCCAATCAGAAGAGGATATTCAGAGTCTGATAGCAGTTTTTAGGCTTTCTCTCCTAAGGTAAATGTACCCAGAGAATCAATCTTTCTTTCCTTTACTCTGGTATTGGCCTGGAAAGATAGTGCCATTCATCTATATCTCCCAGGCCATTGC
The DNA here is from genome assembly GCA_028646485.1 of Cryptoprocta ferox. Classification (NCBI taxonomy): domain Eukaryota; kingdom Metazoa; phylum Chordata; class Mammalia; order Carnivora; family Eupleridae; genus Cryptoprocta; species Cryptoprocta ferox. The sequence goes on along the minus strand of CM053559.1, from coordinate 21,069,716 downwards.
TAAGGGGGGGTCACTTCTCAGACTGTCATGATGCTGGAGACTCCCTGGTCTGTCTTCCTGTCTCTGGTTAACAGCCTCAAACTGTGGAGCTTTGTATCCAGACTCTGAGAGAGAGAGAGAGAGAGAGAGAGAGAGAGAGAGAGAGCAAGCATAAGGCTAAGGTAATGAGAATAAAATTGGTTGTGTTGTCTCTAGATGCTTACAATTTTAGGTGGCTTTCATGACTGTCACCTTCCAAGTCCCAAGGTACGGTTTGAAACGGGAATTATCATGCTCCAGGATACACTTCCCTTGGCAAGGCCCTACTTCCCCGGTTAGGAGTAAATGTAACCAGGAACCTCTCCTTAACTCTTGAAAATATTGCAGAATCTGCTGCTAAAGCAATACCTGCCCAGCAAAAGTCCCTAGACTCTTTGTAACTACGCAGTGTTGTCCTTGATAATAGGATAGCCCTTGATTATCATTTAGCTGAGCAAGAAGGTGTCTGTATTGTGGCCAATACCACCTGTTGTACCTAGATTAACACTTTGAGGAGGCTGAAACCCAGCTTGCTCACTGAGCACCCACTTGATTTCAATGGGTGAGTCCTACAATGAGGTCTTTCTTTGATTGGCTTGGGTCTTGGGGGTCATGGCTCTGAAGTGCACTGCAAACACAGGGAATTGTCCTGCTTATAGTTATCATTATAACCTCCCTGGTGCATTGTGTTCTCTTAAAACTTGAAATGCATGTTTGCACTACTAAAGCAAATGATCTTCCTAAGATTGGAACATCAAAAAAAAAGGGGAATGACTGACAAAAAAATGGTTAAAAAATTGCTTAAAGCTTGATGTCGGGGCTTGTGAATATCACAGAGATTCGAGATTCAGCCTCCCACCCCCTCCAATTGTTCTGTGTTCGATCAAATCTATTCTACACAATGTAGCTCCTAGTGACTTTTAAAAATAACAACGAGAAATCATGCCACTATCCCCACCTAAAACTTTCAGACTTATTGCCAGATTTTTCTTAATGCAATCTCTACCCCTCATGTGGGGCTTAAACTCATGACCCCAAGATCAAAAGTTGCATGCTCTATCGACTGAACCAGCCAGGTGCCCTGACTTGCTGCCAGATTGTAAAAGAAATGTGCAAAGCTGACTAGGCCTTTATGGCTTGGTGTCTATGTACATCTCCCATTTCATTACCAATTTCAGTTCTACTACAGATTTCAGTCACACAGCCGGCTTTTTTTTTTTTTTTTCACTGAAACCGCATTTCAATTATCTGCCTTAATCATCCCACTGGCTGGACCCCCCTCACCCCACCACCAGCCCTGCTCTTTGCATGACTAACTTCCTCTCCATGCCTCAGACCAAACGTCACTCTTCAGGGATGTCTTCCTTGACCCACCCCTCCCTCTCTAAGCATAGATTAGGTTTCATTTCACCCTTCCACAGCACTCTGAATGTCTCACCTGTGGTGGTCACTATCCTCACGATGGTCAGGAAGTGAATATTTTTATGTTTCTGCAGAGTTAGGGTTTCCGGGGCAAATTTTTCTGGGACTTGGGTTAAAGAACCGACCTTGCAACTTAAGATAGTAAGAGACTCGGCTTCCCTGGAAGTATCTGTTTATTTCAAGAGATGATAAGGTCTGGAGGCATGGAGACATTCTAAGAGTAGTCTTGGATAGGACCCTTGTGTGGAGTTCATTTCAGAGAAACTTGTCTTCTATCTTCCCTGGAAACATTTACAATCCAAAGGGTAAAAAACCCAGGATGCTTCCTATTCTTCCCCAAAGGAGAGTTAGTGGACCTTAGGAAGCAGAATCTTCTCTCACCATCTTATGAAGAGAAGGAAGGGGGACAGTTATCCCTCTTCTACATAAATTCTCACATTCTTTTGGGGTTCTTCACCTATAGAACAGACTCCAGCAAGTATAATGTGACAACTGGCTCTTACTGTGGCAACCTCAGAGGGAAAAAATATCGGGGCAAGGGAATCAGTGCAGTTTTGTTTTTTTTTTTTTTTTCTTACTGTAAGTAAATACAAATAGCTTTTCTCCACCCCAGAAACCTTGTCTCTAACTCTCAGGATAATATAAATAAATATGGATATTAAAACATGTCAATATTTACAAATTTAATTTCTATGTTCACAAATGGACTATAATGTCCTTGAGTGTAGAAATCCTTGAGATTCATTATGGTATTCCTAGTGCCTGGCAGTATGTGGTGCTTAAGAAGTCTTTGCTGATTGCTTGTTGAGTAAGTAAGTGAATTGCCTCAATGCCTGAAGAATGATTAAGTGTTATTCAGTAGAATGTAAGGGTGGTTTAATTATCCAAAGCTCATGATGGTTCTGCAAGTAGGTGAAGTCTTCCGGTAATATTGTCTGAAGCAATCCAGGGGCTAATAGCTGGTCGGTAGGCTCAGGGCTGATGAGGCCGGTGGCCCTATCCCTTTCCCTGGTAGATTAGCAATGGGTTACTCATTTGTAAGGCCTCAGACATCACTCTGACCTGTTGTTGTCCTGGGCGCATTCCTCAAGGAAGGATTGTTTCCTTAGAGCAAAGGCTCTGGAGTGTACGCTGCCTTGATTGAAATCCCAGCTCTGTCCCTTGACAGTAGCAACTTACTGGACTTCTTTGTGGATCAGTTTCTTCTCTGTAAAATGGGCAGGACAATAAAATCACCAATGTTGTAAGGATAAAGGGAGTCTATTTATGCATAGCACTTAATAATATAATGAGTTGTGAGGGGGGAGAATGAATTAATTAATGTAAAATCCTTAGAAAAATACCTGCCACATAATAAGTTCTACAGAATTTTTTTTTTTTTTGGCCTATGTAATATTCAATTGAGGAAGGATTCAGAGAGAGAAGAAAAAAGTTCAGTCAAACCAATTTCTATTCTAATACATGAAAAAAAATTTTGGCCAAAGAAAAATATAGTTTAAAAAATCAAGTCAATCTTGTAACCTATAGATTCTTTCGTTAGGAAGTCATTTCTTCAGGTTCAGTGACAAGTGTTATCTCTAAAATAATTTCCTCCAAATTAGTGCACAGTAAGTGAAATCCTGTCTGGAATTGTCTGGAATATGTAAAAATAAGAATCACATCTGATTCTATACAGAATACAGGATGTGTTTTTAGTTACAAAGAACTATTATCAAACATTCTAAGAAAAAGAAAAAGAAAACATTCTCTACTTTCCAACAAGCCAGGGAACTATTTTCAAAGGCTTTTTTAAAGACTATGTTTTGTGCTTGTTTTTATTACCATTTGGAGGTCCGCTTTCACAAGATGAAATATAATATTTAGAAGGGGAAAGAGGCTGCTTAGGGAACATCTATAGCCTGATTGTTATTTTAATGGCTTACGTCTCTTTTCATGCATTCGACAAACGATTATGGAGAGTGTGCTTTGGGCAAAGTGCACATTAAGCCGTCTAAGTATTTATTTATAAAGTGTAGTGAGCTGGCTTCTCCTCCATGTTTGGGAGGGGTAGCCTTGTGCAGTGCTCTCAAAGGGGCCTAAAAGAGTTAATAGATCTCATTAGGTAACACATGGCACCACCATCCACCCAGTTTTTGGTTGGACAGCATTACCAGAGAGGTCAAGGTCTATGTTTGATCCCTACCTGAAGAGGTTTTAGTCTTGTTCAGCAGTTTTAGGTCACAAACCATGCTTTGACCTAACAGTCTAACCCCAGAGTCAAAATCAGACAATAGGAAATATTAGAGCAAATTTGTTACTATCACTGGTATTGTGTGTTCACACTGTATGACTTCATGTCTGAAGGATGGTACTTTATTTTTATTGCTATCAACTCATTTGTATAGAAGCTCAACAGAAAGGTCCAGTATCTAAAACTTGAATAAGGGTTTGGATAGAATAGCTAATATCTATATAAGATGTATTATGTGCCAAGAACTGTTATAAATGCTTTGCATATATGGCTCATTTTAATTTTTATAGCATCCTTATAAGGAAGATGCTGTATTATCCCCATTTCACACACCAGAAGACAAAGACGGAGAGATGTTATGTAACTCCCATTGGCTAGTAAGTGGCAGAGGTGGTGTGGAAATCTAGGCATTTAGGCTCCAGAGTCTAACACCTATCAATTTAGCCTGAAATCACCTTTCCTTCTTTAAATTTCTATAGCAATTAATGTTAGTGCATTTGCCTGGCTGTGTATGTTAAGAATTACGGCATTTCCTCTATTGTTGACTTGAACTGTTATTAAAATCATTGGTCATGATTTAACTTCTCATGTGTCTTGTGTCTTTTTAACTCTTTTCTAGGATGCTACGCTCCTTGAGGACAAAGACCTGGTTTTAAGCCTTAAAGAAAAGGTTTTAGTTAGTTTGTATGTATTTTTGCAGCCATAATCCATCATGAAATAAACATGAATCCCTCCCAGATTAAGATAAAATGTTGAGAATCATTAAAAAATATTAAGATGGGTGGTTTTGATTTTAGATAAATAGAATAATCTGTCCAATTAGGAATTGTTCCACTGTTTTTCTCTGTCTCTCCAACTCATCAAAAATATATTAATCAAGAAATGCTTTTCAGGGTCAACTATACATGAGACAGGTCTAACCTCATGGTTTTTAAAAATAGGTATGTGTAATTCATAGCCCTGGATTGCATAGAACACAAGTCTAGTTGGGTTTCTGAATTCTGTATCGCTCTGTAACATGTAACTAATAACCTTAAGAATTATGTGATAAAAACTAAAACTATCTCGACCATGTGAGACTTTAGAGGAGAAAGTTGGGAGACAGGCCACTTTGGACTGGGATGTACAGTCCATGAAAATGGGATTTGAGCTGTGTCCGGAATAGAAGGTATAAACTATGAGGTTGGTCATGCAGAAAACTCTCAGTATCAGATTTTTTGGAACTGAAAAGCCAGCAGCTGTATTATGAGGAGCTTAGTTTGGATTGGAGAAAGATTGGAGGCAGAGTATTCGGTAAAGAATTATTAGAAAATATAGATTCAAAATTTTAGAAGTGCCTTAAACAACTAGATCTCATTTAGGGAGAAGAGAAAACCGTGACTCAAATAGGTAAAGATAATTGCCTAAGAACATGGTATAAGGCTTTTACTTTTGTCTTCCATGTTTAATTTTATTTCCAGATCACAAATTCATAATTTCAAACAAATTTTGTTATGCTTAAAATGAATTAAAAAGAAAAAGACTGAGTTAAGGGAAATTCTACCAGATATCAAAGTATATTTTGGGGCTAAAAACACATTACAGGGCATAGTTTTAATGGAATTGATTTTAAAAAAGACTCAAAACTTGGCTATTCAGTATGTTATTTGTCTGAGATATTAAAACATCCTTTTACATTTATGGAAAACAGTATGCTAATAAATAACTCCTAGCTCTATTGCATTATTTGACAACCAGTCCCATGTTACTTTCATTACATTAAATGGTAGCAGTAAACACGAAAATGATGTCTCATAATGCATTGATAAACTTTATCATTTTCTTGCTGAATTTATCACTAAGACAGCTCACATCATTTTCACATCATTTAGTAGATTCAACATGTTTTCAAGGCAACTGACATTTCTGTTGGTTTTGAGTGGCTTTTAATGTTTATTTGCGCTTGGGTAGGAACTGAAAAATCTCATTAAAAGACAGTTGCTCATTTCCATTAAGGGGCCATGAAATATGGATGGTAATATTTTTCCATCTGAGTCCAAGGTGAATAAGAAGAAAGAATACTCATAGATCTGAAACACTGACCCATTTGCTGAAGAAATTTCCTGAGTGGTAATAACTTTTACCCGTTATTTCATTAGTTTTGAAATATGTGATAATTTCCAATGGCCAAAAGACCACCAACAGAGGGTGATCTTAACCCATGATCAGTTGCAATTTAACTTGCTTGGAAAAGTATTCCAGAGTTTCTGCCATGTCGTAAAACTTCTTGAGTACCATTTAAAGCATAAAATTGTATAAAATTTGATGTATATTTATTTAACACAGAGTGCCAATCTTTTCTTAAAATGCAGAGATGCTGTTCTGTAGGCAGACATTTGTTTATGTGTTTAATTTATTCATGTGTTTATCCAGTAAATGTTAATGGACTGCCTAAATAACTGTGATGCAAGATAAAAAGTGAAAAATCAAAAAGAGAGATGTATGAATAAAACGTTAGTGGAAATAAAAACCCCGGTACTCTAAGTGTTCATGGCTGGGGGCTTAGGGACTTCTTACCTAAGCTCCTGTGAAATTACGAAAGATCCTCAATTCTTTCACCAGGCCAGATCAAAGTGATCTGGAGAGTACGTGTACATTTGCGGTATCGGTATACATTTAAGTGTAAGTGCACTACTTGAAAGTATAGTAGGAAAACGAAGACATTATGAAGGTCAGTACTCAAGTTGCTAGCTCACAATGATCTCTCTTTTTCTCTCTGCGCAGGTCATTGTAGTTAAGATCAAAAGTTTTGCCATTTTTAGCCAAATTTGAAATTTGGGAGAAATGGTATAAAGATGGTTTGATGAAAATTTGGCCAACTTTGTTAACTTGAAAATTAGTATCCTTGGACTGGAGTCAAAAAGACGGATGTGTGCATACATACATAGAGAATTGTGGGGACTGAAGTCTTGCAGTTTTTACGGAAACGTGAATGAAACTTCTGAGCCTGTGAAGTGCACTAACCCCTTACCTTCCAAGCACCTTAATCCAAGGAAACTACTGCTAAATCCCATGTGTGTGTGTGTGTGTGCACGTGCGTGTTTCTGTGTGTGCACATGTGTGCATGTACTTTCCTTAGAGCCATGGTGAGTACTTTCCCCGAGTGTCATTGATAAAGGGCTTTACAATATGCTTTTTAGGGTCTAATGCCATAGGCTGATGGCATTTCTGATTCAAATATGATTATTCTGTTAAGATTTTAGAATTTAGTTATGACAAGCCTATTCTACTTATTCTTCCTCCCTTCCTTCCTACCTTCCTCTTTCTTTCTTTTTCTTTTTCCTTCCTTTCTTTCTTCTTTTTCCTCCCCCCTGCTTTTACTTTTTACTTACAAAACTTTTCCATAAGAGCATTACGAAGGTAGGCAAAGGATGTTGTCTAAAGATAAAGCAGGATTAAATTAGTTAAGAAAGACTGGATAAAGATTAATTTAGTAATTCCTTTTTGATTTCTACCTAATTATTATTCAGATATTTAATCCAAAAGTTGTTTAAGAACCTAAATCATATAGATAATTGTTTTGGTATTTATTATGTAAATACCATTACCAAGTGATACTTTTAATGTACCAAAAATGTACAGAATATATGCATTGCAGAAATGATTCACGCTATGTACTATGTGCTATTGGGGCATACTCAAGAAAGCAAAGGACAATAGGAAATGTCTGGACTGCTGTAAAGAACTTATCTTTTGATTAAAAATCAAGATTTTTTAGTTACTTTCAATACTTTTGAAAGGCTATACTCAATATATAGATAAATTAGATTTGAATATAAAGTGAGAAAAACTTTTACCTCAAAATTTTCTTAGTACTTTGCCATTAATTTGAGAAATGAAATTCAAAAGACCATGTTTACTGTTATAATAAAAATATTTATTATAAAAATGATTACATCTCTTTGTACATAGAGACAAAAACACAATTTATACATCAATAGCTTATGTGGGCCTAAGCATTTAGTATCCATCTGGTAGAATCCTAAAGTTCTTCCACAGATTTTACAAATACCAATGTAGACTATTTCTATTTTATAGAATTCCATTTACACAGTTGATGTTATTAAGATATTAATATTTTTTCTCGAGTATTTTAAAGATAGTTCACAGTGTTTGGGTTAATTAATAAACTGCCTTAAATCTTTGGTAAATACAAGTATTTATATGCAACGTTTAAATTTCAGTAAAAACTGAAAGTCAAATAACTATTGTAAATAGTTTTGTGTAATTGATAAATGCATCAGCCAGAGTCCCACCATCAAGAAAATCACTATGTAGGACTGCTCATGATAAAAGTCTGACATCCACAACAAATAATCATTTGAGGCCCCTATGGCCACTACAAGAAACACCACAACTCTAGGCCACAACAAAATTACACAAAAATGTTAAATTCGACATATACAAACAGTACTGATTATTTTATAATGCAGAAAATTCTGTATTTTTTTCTATATCCCGGTTTATACATCAATTTGAACAGATGAGTTTATTATCTCATTAAAGCCTATTTATTACCTCATAAGAGTGAGAGAACCATTTAAAGAGGCAATTCTGTTTTGAAAGACATTCATTCAACCTCTTGCCAGTAATTTATCTATGAAAATATAGATCATTTCTTGAAATAATTTGTAGGAAAAAAAGCAAAATGCCTTTCTCTTTCCTTCCCTCCCTTACTTCCTCCCTCCCTTCCTCCCTTTCTTTCCTCCTTCACTCTTCCTTCCTTTCTTCCTACCTTCCTTCCTTCCTTCATTTTTCCACTCCTTTTGTGGGAGTTACATGCTAGACTGGCCTGTCAACCTGCATATTATACTTGAGCTCCACGAAAGTTCCATATGCATTACAACTTTCATTTATCAGCCCTCTCTCAATGATTCAAATGAAAGCAACCTGGCATGAAAACCTCTTACTCCCAGGCTATTTGTTAAAAATATCCCAAAACGTATTTAAATTCTAATGTTCTCAAGCCATTTGATAATTAGAAATTGGTTTTATAGACATGTTAATGCAGGAGTGTAGAGGATATAATTAAATACAAAGAAAATATATCTTGTTAAGCCTAGAAAATGGATGCCATCATTGGATTTCCACCACTGCAGGGTAGAGAACAGCCCCTCCTACTGAGTTAGGTTCTGAATTCATGCTTTCTTTCCCTAACATTGGCTTTTTCAATCTACCATTTCATTCATAAACAAAGCAAGGGGAGAGATATTGTTGTTATCACTTTGGCAATTCTCCTCCCCTGCTAACCGCCGACATCCTGAATTCAGTGCACATTAAAACTCACTCAAGACTAGGAGGCACCTGGCAATATTGTGTTGTTCACTTATTATATAAAGTGTGAACGGGAAAGCAGCATAATGAGGACACTGTATTTATCAGAAGAGGCTTTCTTCTGAGGTTTTACACAGGGCCCATTCCTTGGCTGCAACTTTGAATGAAATGTCTTGACTCTTTCTTATTCATTCAAATAACATTCAAAGTAAATGTTATTCAGTCACCAGCTTACCCCCACTACAGTGCATAGAAATGTACGAAATGTACATTTAAGTACATACCTAATCACATAGTGTAAACTACGCTCCAACCCTTCGATGTCAGGGAAATAGCGGCAATTGACATGTGGTATGCAATAAATACCAGTGTCTTATGCCATCAATCAGCGGCCTAAATATCAGCCTATTGAAACTGCTAGCTTATATCTTTACTTCACTCGATTCCATTCTTGTGGATAAAGACATGGACACCTTAGGCTTTCTTCTGTTTCAGGATTTGATATAAGCTCATATGTTAGGCTACATTAAAAGAATGGAGACTGGCCATCTGTTAACATCTACGTTACACTCTCCTGGGTCACAGAAATGGATGTCATTCCTCTTTGTATCACTGCTGTGATCAAGGCGTTGCTTTTGTTTGTTTTTGAGGAAACAGGAGTTCACACACAAACATTTAAGAAGCAGCACTGGCATTGGCCCACTTTGATCCCTTAGAGTGTCCCTAGTGTCCCTTTTCACAGAGCCACTTTCTCCTTAGCCAGGTTCTTTGGTTCCTTGCTGGGGATACACCAGTCGTCAGCCTCAATGCTCATCTGATAATGTTTGAAGGCTGATTTGTTAAAGACGGGGAGTTTTTCTACAGACTCTGAAGATAAAGCCTGAAGGAAGATGGGGAAGAAAAATCAATCTGAAGAAATTATTCATGGCATAATTTGTACTTGAAGTGATTATTCAAAATAAATCCAGAGGTAAGTACTCAAACATTCAAATACATCCCTTTAGTTGATTCAGTAAATAAGAACACACCACAGCCCACAGTATGCTAGGCATGTATAAAAGAAAACTAAAAAAAAGCAAATATTATTTCTACCCTACAGGGGCTGAAACAGCATATATACAATTATAAATTGGGAAACAGAATTTGTATTCAATATTTACACATGTCCCTTGTTTGGGTATTGCTGATGTGATAGAGCTGAATAGCAAAGCTCTTCTTTCTTTACAAAAACCTTTGCTATCTGTGATAAAGTCCTACTCTGATACAATTATTAAAATTTGAGACTATAAATCTATGGTCTCTTAATCTTTCCCAGTGCTTTGAAGACTTTTGCTCATTTAAGAAATGAATACATGAACTATTTCATATAGTCAAAGGTCTCTTGGAAAATAAATCCCTTGCACAAAATGGGAGCCTGCAAGCTTAATGTTTTAGTCACTAAAATCCATAAATACATTTTCAGTCAAAATGGTTGGAAAATGATTAATGAATCAGGACAGTGACCTTAACAAATAAATTGAAGCTTTATCAGAAATAGAAAAACATGTACCAAGTTTTAAAGTTTAATCAGGAAATGCCAGACATCCCACTGACAGCTTGTGAGCAGTTAGTTTTTCCTTCCCTGGATTTCTAATAAGGTCAGCTTAACATCTTTTGTATGTTGATATCAGTTGTTTTCTAGGCTGGAACATTATTAGCATATACTTCCCACGAGTTTAAGTGGAACAAAGATACAGCTATTCTCACAGATGCCAAAAAGTGTTGATTTTAAAAATTCACATGAGCATCTCCTCACTTGGAAGCTCACATGCTTCTTGAGAAATAATTTTGCTTCACTTAAGGTAGGGAGCCTGGCCCCACTTCCAGTTTGATAAGTTACCATAGTAAATATTAAATCGTATATCTACACATACCAAACAGAAAGTAAAATGACTTGTAGTCATCATTATTTGCATTAACTCAGTTTGGGGTATTTACTATGGACCATGGAACTTGGGTCTGTAAAGAAGGCACTGTTTTCAGAAATACGATTGTTTCTATTGAATTTACAGGATACCTTTAAGTAGATGATGGCGTCTGTTCCATATCCTGACAAAGAGTAGAGATTCAGATCTCCTTGAAAGTACTTGGCATAGAGACGAGAAATTGGCAAGCCGTAACCAAAACCAGCCTGGGGGGGGGGGAGAAGATCAGTTATTGGCAAAGAAGTGGATATGATCACTGAAATACAAAATGGAGGACGGAGTTATCATCCTTCCTGATACTGATGTTCTAGAACCTAGATAAATAATTTCTGCTTCCAATCACAGACCTCCTGTAGAATTGTTTTACCATTTTCAGCTTGCTTTATCATTCTTTCTCATATTCCCCATGCCCAACTTAACTATATTGACTATCTTGACTAAAGACTTCTTTGTAATCCTTGCTTTACATTTCGAACTGAGTGGCTGGGATGAACTTAGCCATTTAATTGGTCTTACCAAAGGAGCATTCCGGGAATTATCCATCACAGGCGTTGGCGCAGTGGAGTACGTGTAACTAAAGAGGCGGTCGATAATCCTCAGGGGAACACCGCCTCCTCTGTCTGAAATCTTAAACAAACAAACAAGTCACTAAAGCTATACATTAAAAACAACGTGCATTTATCTATAGAAAAATATTTTTTCCTTCATTTAAAAGTCACCTGGTGTACATGACTTTGATCTATTGCTCAAAGCGGAGAGATTGATTGTTATTGACACATTTCTACTTCTCTCAAGAGAGACTCAAAAGAAACACAGAGAATGGTTACCTTAATTGTAAGATCTTCTTTTCCCAAGACAACAATCACTTCAATTGGTGTAAGGGAAGGCCAATTTTCCTGGTGTTCAACTGTTGCTCTCATTGCATTCTAAGGAAATCAAAACCATAAGGAATTCAATGGCAGAAGAATGAGAAACAATAAATAACTGTTCTTTATGTTTAAAATAAAAGCGGCACAGAGGGCAATTCAAAGTTCCTATTTTTTTTAAGTTAGTAGTAAAACAGCTCTGTAAATAGCCATTTATGAATGTGTCATGCAGGATGTATAATGAAAAATATTCATTTACCATGTAATATAGCTCCTGGGAGTAATGTCTAATGGAAAAACAATTCTGCTAGCTGTCAAGTTCTTATTTGTAAGCTTAATTTAAATGTAGAAATTGGTTTTTATAGTCCATTTCCTGGCCCCCTCTTTTTTGTCTTTCCATTACATTTTACATCCAAGCACCAAAGACTATTACATAACAAATGAACAGTGAATCATTGAACCAATTTATTGGCTTTTATAAAACTTGCTGGGAAAGGTTGTTACTATTTAAAAGGACAGTAAATAATTCTAAATTAAATTTCAATTTGCATTTGATTATCATCTTAACTTTTACCAATGATGGCAAAATAACTCTAGGAATTGGACTATTCAATTTAAGAGTAAGTGAAATCAACGTAAAAAGTATCTTTTGTCCTTTCACAGAGAAGAAACTCAAACAAATTTTCAGGCAACTGGATGAATCTCAGGCAGATGGAAGTTTTGGTTTATCCCTTTTACCCTTTTTGTAATACATTATCTGCTTTCTGGTTTGTATATATAATACAAGTTCTAATCATTAGCTGAAGTAAATTCAGATGTTAAGTACAAGTAAAGTAAGATCAGATGTTTGTAGTACAATTGATACCTCACTGCACTAACATTAGAATAAGGTAGGAAACAGTGAGTTCTGAGAAAAGCTAGATCAGAATTAGAGGCAAATTTCACTTTTTTAAGGCTTCCTCCTCTTCCAGTCCAAGGGACTCTTGAAAAACATCATGGAGCCTCAAGTGTTTTCATCTTTTTTGGTGTATGTACAGTTTTAATTTGGCGTTAAAACCCAGGACAGGATTTGATTGATAGTACCTGGCTACCCAAGACCAGTACATTCACATCCTTTGTGGACTTGTTAGAAATGCAATTCTCTGATGTACAGAATCACAATTTCTGGGGCTGAGCCTGAGAATCTGTGTTTTAACAAGGTTTCCAGGTGAGTCTCATGCATAACTGGAGTTTGAGAAGCACTGTCCTACAGTCTTGCTATTGAAAGTGTGGAGTGTGGACCAGCAACCTCACCTGTTGGCTTATTAAAAATTCTAAGCCCCAGCCCCACAGCAGTCCCACTTAATCAGAATTTGCATCTTTTTATTGATTTTTTTAATGTTTATTTATTTTTGAGAGAGAGAAACAGAGCGTGAGCAGGGGAGGAGCAGAGAGACACACACACAATCTGAATCAGGCTCCAGGCTCTGAGCTGTCAGCACAGAGCCCAACGCAGGGCACAAACTCATAAACCGTGAGATCATGGCCTAAGCTGAAGTCGGAGGTTTAACCAACTGAGCCACCCAGGCGCCCCCAGAACTTGCATTTTTAACAAAACCCCAGGTGATTCATATGCATGTTAAAGTTGATCATGGAAGGAAGTGACTGCTTTCTGCGTATATTCCAGACTTAGGTTGGAGCTGGAGTGTCCTGTGGGGGCGGAGGTAACAAGGCCTCATTCACTGAAACATTTACCCTATGATCTTCCTTAACAAATGCATGAATGATAGTGCTCTGTTGGACACCTGAGAAAAATACGAACAGGGTTCACTAAGACATCATAAATCATATTGCTCCTTCTCAAGTACGTGTCAATGTTCCAATGAACTGCATGTGCCCTTTCAAACATTAACTGTAGCTTCTTTCTTTTAGGAGCACTGAAGCATGTTTGGGAGAAGACAGTGATGCTCCCATTTAGTGGGAAATGATAAAGGAAATAAAAATGTAACCTGTGAATTAAAAATAAAAAACCCACAAAATTGAAATTATATTGTGAAGTGTCATACCTTGAACAGTTCAAAGAGCATATGATGAAGGTGAGAAGGGACATACACAATGTGAATTGGCTGGCCTGGAAATTTTCCTAGAAAAAATGTAAACTCATTTAGAATCAGTAAGCAAGTATTTCATTAAAACAAACTTCCATATCTATGCAAATTAATAGATACTCCTTATTCTCAAGATTAAAACATTCCCCATCTTTCTTTATTCCGAAATTCTACCCAAGAACCATCTCTCTTAAACACTAAACACAACTGGCTTATTTTCAAAATGCTATTACAGTTGCTGCCTTGTGCTCTACGATAATTTTTTGCATTTCTCTACCAATGTATAAGGTCAGATGAAGTATGTCACAAGGCCACTATAAATTAGATTATGTGAATTATTTGTTTCTGCTTTCAAAACTTTTGTACTGGGCAATTTCAGAGTTAAAATTATATGCATTTTAAGAAAGAAGAAAAAATAAATGTGTCCATAGCATAACATCAAAATGAATGTTAGCTATAATTTTCATATTTTATGGGAAAACAACACTTTGGATTATTCTTGATTTTTATCACCCAAACATTAAATCTTACAAGCTAAATATGCTTACATTTCGCCGAGAGGTTAAAGAAAACAGAGAAACAAAAACCTCATAATACTGTTTGAGAAGAAAAATAAAAGTATTATTCTCTGGTGTCCCAGGCCTTGGCAAAGTTTGAATCAGAAAACAGAAGGTCGGGTACAATTCCCTCTTTATTTGATCAAACAGTTCAAGCAGTTTATCTACAAGTATTATGCAACAATGCTGTTAATGCTTAGAGGTATTTTCAATCTTTATTTGTATTCCTATTTTTAATTCAGCAATTATATTTACAAATCCCTAGTCCACGAGTTAGGGTACTTTTAATTCCAGCAACTTAATTTTAACTTTCTTTTCTTCTTTTTTTTAATTTTATATTTATTTATTCTTGACACAGGGAGAAAAAGAGTGTGCTAGCGGGGAAAGGGCAGAGAGAGAGGGAGACCCTCAGAGCCTGATGTGGGGCTCGAACTCATGGACCACGAGATCGTGACCTGAGCCGAAGTCGGACACTTAACCGACTGAGCCACCCAGGCGCCCCAACTGTCTTTCTTTAAGAAGCACCATGGGATAATAAAAAACAGTGCCTGGCAATATCATCACTTCAATGTGGGAAAACACTATCTTTTCAGGTGCCCTAGAGTTGAAGTCACTAAAGTATGCTCTGCTTTCAAAACAGTGGTGAATACTTATAGTGCAATTTAAAACAATTTTTTAAATTTACATTTTTAAAAGAACATTTAACATGAGATCTACTGTCTTAATACCTAAGTGTACAATGTAGTATTGTTAACTATAGGCATGGTGTTGTACAGTAGATCTCTAGAACTTATTATTCTTACATAATTGAGATTTTATACCCATTAGATAGCAACTCCCCACTTCCCCCGGCCCCCAGCCTCTGACAACCACCATTCTACTCTCTGCCTCTCAGAGTTTGACTATTTTATATACCTCAGATAAGTGGAATCACACAGCATTTGTCCTTCTAGGACTGGCTTATTTCTCACAGTAAATTTAAAGTGGTTTTTTTTCCCCCAGATCTTATAAGTAACTTCTCCAGAAGGATATAGCCACAACTTGGGGTTCCTCCTATTTCTGGCCTCTCTGACCCCCATATTCTGTAAAAAGCTCTCTTTTTTATCTAAGATACTGGAACTTTGTTGCTACTCTAAATCTTAAATTATTTGTTCAAACCATTCGTCTTTATGAATCAGCATAAGCAGGAGCACTGAAAATGCTCAATTGGAACTTTCCAGTTGAGATCAAGAGAACCTTGGCTTCAAAAGAAGCGTACAAAGTCCAGACAAGTTCAGAAGGGAGAGAAGCAACACAGAAGTTGCTTCGTATTTACAAGAAGTAGTCATCCTGGGAAAACAGTGAATTTTCCATAGATTAAAATATGTTTTGTTTATAGCTTACCATTCACTTGTGTGAGCTTTAATTCTGGTGATGTTAAATAGTACTGGTCACAAAGCATCTTTGAACACTCAAAGGCATCTGAAATAGAAGGGTTTTTTCATAATGATGAAATACATTGATGCCAGGTAAAATTTTCATGTGACCTTCAGTGCGTGTACTACCCTGTATTCTAAATATCTAAAATATTCTTCAGAGTACATGCTTATGTATCTGAAAAAATACCTTTTAAATATTTTATTGAAGAAAAAATAAGACAGTGGTTAAGTTATGGCTGTAGCAATAGAAATATGCACACTTCGGAGATCAAACAAATATATAAGAATATGGACATCAGTCATTCATGTTTGGATTTTTGTAATTTTATAAACAAATGTTTAAACCCCTGACTCTCCAAAGCAAAGGTCCTTCATGACAGTATTTATAAAATATAAATGGAACACTGAATACAAATTCATTCACGAAGTCACCTTAACTGTAGATATGTCAATCATATTGTACGTATTTTCAATCAGGAAAATGCAGAAATCTAGAAATTACCTTGGATCACAGCTGCCACGTCACAGTTTGGATCAATGCTTCCAATGTGAGTTGGGTTTCCTGTCTGTGAGTCACTAAATATAAGAACTGTGGACAAATACAAACAGTTGGTATAAAAATCAGGATAGTAATGATTAAAACTACCATTGTAAAAGAATGTGAGCCCCTGAATAATGGAACATCTGGTTGGGGTCTGGCTTCTATTCTCCACCCATCTCTGTGTGTCATGACCATGATGAGCTAACTTACTATGCTGGTTCATCAGCATCCGGGTAGAAATACGGTTCATATAAAATCGATCCAAGAAATACTGAAGATTTTGATTGGTGACTGGGTCAACTGTACAGCCATCTTTATATTCTAGGATTCCTTGTGCCATTGTAGGAACCACATTGTGGTGTCTATTTCGAACCGTGATGAGAGTATCTACAAAACTAAGCCAAAACACGTGAACAGTTAGTGAACTTTCAAGTAAGTTTCATTCACTTATATTCCTTAGGTTACTTCAAAGAAAGCTAAAGCTTTTTATAAGTACCCATCTAAAGAACTCAAATGATAAAATGTTTGGATGAAGCTTTATGAAGACTCTCACTACAGATTCTTTGGCTACGGTAGAGGAGACAGTCTCACAAAAAGATTTATTTTGCTTCTAACTTACATGTAAACATACCAGCTTTCTAAAGGGTGAATTCATTCTAGGAACTCAGTAAGCATTCTCTTTAAAAAATAATAATTAAAAATAATTACTATAAAAGAGTATTCTAGAGTGCCACTGTGAAAAAAACTTCTGAAATTTCTTGTCAGATTTATAAAAAGATTCTTCTTTCTTATTCTACAGCCAGAAACTGTCAGTGACTCTGAAAGAAAGCGGTCAATCTCCCATGACAATGATATACATTAATATTATGCAATAGTAAATCTGCCTCCAAATCCCATCATCAGACTAAATTTACAGTAAAAATAGATATCCTTAAAAATAAAACGTCCTCTGCACTTGTTCGTACTCAGCATCATTTTCAATGCTATCATTATCAATTTTAAAAAACCAACAAGCCCAAACTTGTCGTTTGTAAAGGGAAGATTATTTATTATTCAGTTTCAGCTCCTTTAATTTAAGTTCTAAAAAAGTCTTAGGAGTATGTATGGAAGTTGTCAAAGTTTTAGACGCTTCTTCCAACGCATAGAACTTACTCTGATAAAGCTTTCTGGTCCTCTGGGCTTTTCTCGTGGAATTCTACCAAATCCATCAGGCTCTGGATATACCTGTAAAGTGACAGGTGTGCTTTAAGTTTTAAAACTGAATAGTCAGATACAAGTGGCAAACTCATTTCAAAATGACTGGTAAAGAGAAAGTATTATATTTAAAATTAAAGCTTTCAGGACATCTGGAAACCAGATATCTAAAAAAAAAAGAAGTTACAACTTTAACACTCAACTTTCTAACATAACATTCATATTTCTTTAATCATTTCAGGTCAGTAGTCAGTTTTTTGTTTCATCTGACAAATGTTTTCTTTTTCTATAGCGTTTAGTAATAACTTTTTAAGGAAGACTTCCTAGTTTTTCCTCCTATATTCATTCATAGGTGAGTAGAACTCATGAAAGTCAGTAAGTACTCTGGATTGAATATGAGTTTCAAGTCGTAATTGTTTAATATGTGTTTCACATTGTAATTGCTTAGTGATATATATAACAATATAATATAATACAATATAATATAATATAATATATAATAAATATAATATAACATAACATGTATTTCTTGAATCAATGAACAAAAAGCTGTGCAGTCAGTGGATTAGAGTGACGCTCAGGTGACTTTCTGCATACCCTGGTCCTGTTCTCTGAAAACCTGTTCCTTTGGGTGATTTATCCTCTCCAAGCCCAGTATCCTTATCTTTAAAACGAGATGATAATAACACACTTACTAAGTACAGCCTGTCTGCCAAATACTGTTTTACGTACTAACTTTAATGAATTAGCTCATTTAATTTCATTCACATATCCCTTTGAAGCATATACTTTATTTCCCTCAATCACAGATGGAGGAACTGAGGCATAGAGAATTTAAGGTACTTGCTAAGAATTCTATAACTAGGAAGAGGCAGAGGCAGGACTTGAACCCAAAACCTGCTGCTAATCAGTTTGTAAGTAACAAAGATTAGACCCTCTAAATAGTAGTCATTCTTGTCTATTTTTTGAGTAAGATTTCTTTTGCAGTATCAAACCCTGTCTTTTATTATTTAAAATGCAATTATATTGTGAAAGTATGCACTTTTTCAGGGTAAAATGTCTGATTATAGCTTTATAACTTCCTTAGGATAACTTACTCTAAATTACTAAAAAATCTTAACATCTTTCAAAAGTATTCACTGTTCAGACCATCCGTTTTCCAATTATGATGTTAATATATTATAAGAATTCATACTCAGATACTTGTCTTAGAAACAGAGACTATTTCATAATGATTGACCACTTACCAGCTTTTAACTAATTGCACTGAAGAGGTATTGACTAATCGATCAGGGAGGATGTCAATTTCTTTCAAGATATTGGCTAGCCTCACGGGTAATTCTTGTCGCAAAAATGCAAAGGAAGTTCTTTCACATGCATTTTCTGAACCTGTAATAAATAACAATTATTTAGTTTTTGGAGAAAAGTAGATCCAAATGATACAGCTGAATAGCATTAACTATCCAATATTGAACACATACACATCATAAAATTATAGTTCACACTCAGTTGGGTTATTATTTATAGGTAATTCAGAAGTAAGTATCTCCTTCATTGTCTTTTTCTTTACTTTCTTTTTTCTTTTAAATGACCAATATGAGAATTACTGTTTTATTTTTTTTGGAAGAGTATTCATTTCCATTAAGTCAGAATATCTCATAGTTCAGTCACCACCACTATGTCAACCAGACAACTTGGTTCAGAGAGTTCTAGATATGAAATTGGAGTAGAGGGATAAGAGGGTGGATAAGAGTCATGATGTTTCCAGAACAGTGGTAAATAGTATCACATTTAAATCCTTGAAAATTTCCTCATAAGATTACTGCAGAGTTTGTAAACATTTTTGGCAGTAATGCAAATATATGGAAAACCAGGAGACAAATTTGTCAGCAATGCAGAGAAACGTATATACCCTGTGAACGCGTGGAAGATGGCTAAGGAATAAAATTTCAGTTAACTTGAGGCTACTTTATAACATTAGGAATCTTCTCCAAAAAGTATTATGCTGCGGAGGGGCGGATACAGTTTTTAATTCATTGCGAAATGGTGATTGAAAGCAAAAAGTATTTTGACTAGAAGCGCTGGGCGGAAAGATGAGCTCAAACCATCCAGTATCTGCGGGTCAGCAAGTGGCCTTCACCTGTAGGCACACATTGTCAGAAATAAGGCGGATCTAGGAAAGGGCAGGGTGCACAGGCGTTTTGAGGCGCCACAGTTCAGCAGGATAGGGGACTCCAGTGATTTTAAGGAGTGAGCCCAGCCCTCCCTGCACAAGGGCTTCAAGTTAAGGCAGCTCCCCAACCCCAGCGTCCCCGCCCAGCCCTACTTCCCATCTCACCGAAGTCCAGGAGCTGCTTTATGGACAGCGGGGACGGACTGTAGCGCGAAAAATGCTCGACCTCGCGGGGCACCAGGCTGGCGCCGCTCAGAGAGCCGGCGCTGCGCATCACGAAGCGGGCCGCCTTCATCTTGATGCCCACCCTGCCTGGCAAACGCTGGGGCTGGCTTGAGGGACGTAGACAGGAAATCAAACCCCGGGTCCGAGGAGGCGGCGGTGCGCGTCTAGGGAGAGAAGGCAGGTGGGTTGGTTCGTGCACTTGGCTTGGGCTGAGGTTCGGGGGTGCTTGCGAGTGGAGGTGTCCGGCAAGGAGTCGGAGGAAACTCAAGTTCGCGTTTGGTCACCACCCGCCGCCTCCCGCGGTTTTATTTGTGTCCCCACACACTCCCCCCAACTCCAAAGGGGAGGAGTCACTGAGACTTCGAGACGAATCCAGAACTGGGACCGTGCCAATCAGCTCGGATAAAGAACTTTGGGCCCCGCCCCCCCGGCCGCGAGGTCCTGTCGGTGGAGAGACCTGGCACCGGTACCCGAGGCTGTGAGGAGAAAGGGGGGAGGAGAAAGGTGAAGCGGGCATTTGGAGGTACTTGGGCTCAAGATCAGCCCCTTGGGACAGGGTCGGGGGTCGCGTGGGCTGGGGACCCGCCCAGACTCGTCCTTGTTTACAAGCGCGAGGCACTCTCAATGTCACGCATTCTTGGCCAGAAACTATTTCCAAGAATCTGGCCTCCGGGATGTGATTGGTTCCTGCTCAGAGCGGGCTCTTACAGTAGCCAATCAGCTGTATTCAAAAGTATGAGCTTCTCTACCATTGGACAGTGAAAGAAATAAATAGCCTAAAGACTTCTTCCAGCTTTTTCTCCAGGAGCGAAGGTACAAGTAAGGAACTGGAAGTTCCTTTTGCTGAAACTCAGACCTAAGCAAAGGCCCCAAATACATTTTTTTTCTTGTGGCCATAAAAGGCCATCAATTTGTTTTTCTCCAGTAATACATTCTCTTCATTAGGTTTAACTCGGTTAATGAAAAATGAAGTTAAAAAGGGATCGATTAGTCAGTTTAACTTGCCTTCTTCCACTACCAGAGAATTTGCTCTCTCTGTTTTCCTATACAGAATGTCCTTAATCCAAATCTTTGCCTAAGACATTCTTTTCTACTCTTAAATGTCCAGCACAAACTATGTGCTGCAAGAGACCTTTCCTGATTGCCTCTCCTCCATCCTTCTTCCAATATGGCCTTTGTCACTTCTGTCATTATATTATAGCTACTTATGTTATTATATTGTCCTCTCTGAATGCTTTTCCCTGAAAAAGATCAGGGTTTGGACCAAGTCTGATGTTATCTTTGTGATTCCTACCCTGCTTTATCACTACTCAAGCTTAAACAGTTGTGGAAACATAGGGGATGCCCCAAGTTGTATCTATACTTGGAGATAGCTTTTTGTTTTGTTTTGTTTTTGTTTTTTGTTTGTTTGTTTGTTTTTTTGTTTTTTTTTTTAAAGTAGGCCTCATACCTAGTGGGGAGCCCAAGGCAGAACCCAAACTGCCATCCCAAGACCAAGACCCGAGCTGAGATCAAGAATCTGATGCTTAACTGACTGAGCCACCTAGCTGCTCCTGGAGATAGGTTTTGTACTCTGAATCGTTTTTTCCATATTTGCATAGCTCAAGAAGCCAAAAAAGAAAGAAAGGAGAAAAAAGGAAAAAAAGAAAAACAAAACAAAAAATATGTCAAGAAGCCAGACAATGGATGAAATAAAACTCTCTGATGAAGCTAGTAAATTTAAAGTAAACTCCCACCCTCACTTTTTACCCCTGGATTACATCCTAAAAACAGAAGTAAAAGAATACATTTGTGTTTCTTCTCATGTGTGTGGGATGTGGACTAGGCAAAAATGTATATTATAAAGGATTTTACTCTTTAATTTGCAGAGGAAAGGCAAGGGAAATGATCTATTACAGGCAGGCCTAATTTAGGAAAGCCCCACTGAGTGCTCTCCTGGCTTACCCGGCACTACTCTCCTGTGTGTTGAGATGACTAAAGATCAGGGGAAGTCATATGATGTTCACAGAAATGGCTCAGGGCTAAGTGTGTACTGAGGTCACCAAACTTTTGTCTCCATGTCATCCCATCCGACAATATTTGCCAGGTTACTCTCACAGTGCATTGCATTCTTCTATGTCATTTCTCTATGATAGAAACTGTTATAATTGGCAACATTTATGATAACTGGGTCGGAATATCCAGGTAAAGTTGTTTACACAGTTGGCTAAGACGCTATGTATTACCATGATTAGAGAGTGACCTAGGAAGACACTGGCACTTGTATTCTCTGGCTGACCACAGATCTTGGAGGTTATCCAGTGGCTATGGAAGTAAAGGGAATTATTATTTGAGGGCAATGGGGATGGATGGATTTGTGCATTCATGCAAGTAAAGGTAAACCATGAGAGGACTATCAAATGATTTGGTGCTAAGAAGCAGGGTGGGTACCAAAGCTTACCCCTTGTAGACAGTGCTGAACACAACACTTTTGCTCGAGGCAACTGATTCCTCAAATTTTCAGGAATATGCTTACAGAGCATCAAGTTAATTCTATTCAGCTTGCCTGGCAAAACCTAATAACATGAGGCCACGGGTAGAGATTTAAGAATGCAAGTCACACTTTTGCCAGAGGGCTAGACATATCTAATTTGACAAAATGCTTCAAGACTCTTAAAGAGATGCCATTTCAATTTTTTCACCTCTAGGAACATATTGCACTAGAGCGTTTAAATATATATATGTATATATATGTGTGTGTGTGTATGTATATATGATATATAATTATATTAATATGTGATATGTATTTAATATATTTTAAAGATATATATTTTTAAAAAGAACTTGTGTATGTGTGTATATATATGTATATATATATAATAGAATATATATAAAATATTTAAAGTTAAAAGACTAACAGCAGATCTGGAGAAATTATTTACAAAATTTGTAAGAGACAAATGATTAGTTAAGAAATGGCTGTTTCAGCAAGGAACAAAATAGTCATGTTCTATTTTCTCATGGAGATTATAGATCCCTGTAGAAATAGGCATTAAAAAGCAAATGGGCTAGAAGCATATGCATAACATTAGAACGAGGGCTATGAAGAAAATGCGCATGAAGAATATAATGGGTGGATCTAAATCTTCCTTAGATTTGGCAGGCAAGAAACATCTCTTTGACAAAGTGATATTATAGGAGATTGAGCAACCTTGTTTTGGGGAATGAGAAGAGAATATTGGTGAAAGCATATTAATGAAGAGATTGGGCAAAGCAAGGCTTAAATCACCATTTGGTCTCTGATGTTTCTTGTCATTGGTATTTTAAGAGGCTACTAGGTGTCAGGAGCTGGACTAGATGCTTTGGTTGGTGGGAAA
Source organism: Cryptoprocta ferox (assembly GCA_028646485.1). Taxonomy (NCBI): domain Eukaryota; kingdom Metazoa; phylum Chordata; class Mammalia; order Carnivora; family Eupleridae; genus Cryptoprocta; species Cryptoprocta ferox. The sequence goes on along the minus strand of CM053559.1, from coordinate 21,046,352 downwards.
ACATCTTCTTTCAAGTATCTCAGGCTAATAGTGGGTGATAGAAAACAATGGACAATTAAAAACATTTTTTATTCATGGGATTTTAATCCTCAGAGCCAAAAAATTACAATTAAATGCATTCAAAAACAGTTTATCAAAGAAATTTGACCAATGTGTCATGTTAATGGTGATAGTAATGGTGCTCAGGCGTGTTTGGAGGTAGGGCTCTGTTGGGGATCAGGAAATGCCTCTTCTAAGAACTGGCTTTGGGGATGGCTTGAGAAACATGAGCAAGATTTGGGCAAATTATTGGTAGACAGTGAGGAAGGCTGTCTAAACCTAAGCAAAAGCACAGATATGGGAGCTAAGGATATAGTGGAGAAATAATGACTAGTTTGGTCTAGCTGCCGTCTGGGGTACCTGAAGGAAGGAGGAAATGGAAGCTTGGGGTTATATCATGAAAGCCTTAAATGCTGGTATGAGTACTGAGATTTCTGAGGGAGGCAACGTTGGAACTGTTGGAACTCAAATTCGTTAGCAGTTAAACCATTCAAAGCAACAGAATTTCATTGAATACCTATTTTATACCAGACACAATGATAGGTGCTGGGGACATAAAGATGAAAAAAGCATAGTGCCTGTTTTCAAGAACAGGAGAAAGACATGTTAATCTAAAGAAAAAGTAATGTGATATCTATAAGGTATGTGTTGGGGGTGGTGGAGGTCAGGGAAGACTTCCTTGGAGGAGGTGACGTGTTGTCTGACATAAAGATTGAAAAGAAGTTCATAAGCACACAAAAAGGAAAGGTGTTGGGGCCCTGGGGAGAGAGAATGAAAAGAGACATTTTATTGGTAGGATCTCCAGTTCTTGTCAAATCTGAAAAGGAAGAATGAAAATAAAGAGTTCTGTGATGTTCTTACCCTGTAATACTGGGAGGGGTGATTTCATTAATAGAAAAAGGAAGTCAAAGCATCAGGAGGAAAGGGTAGGTTGACTGAGGAGGGGGAACACAAAATGATGAGTTTGTTTGGGAACACTTTGAGCCAATGAGAAACCGCTGGGGAAGCAGTCATGGAGGTGGTTACTGGGAAGAGAAGATGAGAATTCAAGGCTATTAGGGCATTACTGAAGAGTGAAGATAGATGGGGGAGCCTCTCGCCAGTTCCTTTACACAGGTCTCCCCTGTTCTACTAGCCTACAGCTTCTAGCCCATTCTTTTTTCTATGCACAACATTTCCTTCTGGAGAGGCTCTTGGTTTCATTCTTCACCTCCTTACACTTATAAAGGCTGAAATCCTTCCCCTCACTAAAGTAACATCAGAGCAAAATAGTTCATTTTTCTTTTATGGCACCTATAGTTTCAACATTATCAGAAAAAAGCAAGTGAATCCTGAAGCTTACACATCATGCCTTTTGGGGGAAGAACAAATTTTTGCTTCTGTTCCAAATATGGGCTAAGTATTCTTTCTCCCCACCACTCAAGAAATTTCTTAATTGTGTCTGATATATGCATTGACAAAACAATAAGGGAAGGTGAGCAAAGGAAATTAAAAATTAACTAAAGAGGGGCACCTGGGAGGTTCAGTCAGTTAGTCTTCTGACTTCGGCTCAGGTTATGATCTCATGGTTCATGAGTTTGAGCCCCGCATCTGTCTCTCTGCTGTCAGCACAGAGCCTTCTTCAGATTCTCTGTCCTCCCCTCTCTCTCTGCCCCTCCCCTGCTATCTCTCTCTCTCTCAAAAAAAAAAACATTAAAAAATTATTAAAGGAGAAAAATCAATGTGTATGAACATATAGAAATATGCTCAAACTAAAAAGCAATAAAAAGTAATACAATAATTATACATCATAGTTCTACTGGCAGATTGACAAATGATGAATAACATCTCCTCATGTTGGCAAGTCCTGGGGAAATAAGCATTCTCTTATACTATTTGTGGGAGTGGGTAATTGGCAATTTTTTTCTTGGAGGACAACTGGCAGAATCTATAAAAATTGTAAGGGTAGTTACCACATGTTTCAGTTGTTTCATTTCTAGAAACATATCCTAGAGTTTTACCAACAGAGAGCATAAAGATATGTGTACAAGATTGTTCATTGCAGTATTGCCTGTAAGAACAAAAAATTGAAAATACTGTGTTTTCTCATGAGAGAATGGATAAAAGTAGATGACACACCCATGCACTAAAATACCTGCTGTCAGTTGCAAGGTGGCAGTTGGCTGACAGCATCCTGCTGAAGCACCTGTGGGATCCATACAGTATTTGAACCAAGGCCATGTTCTTCCCATGTGGCCTCCAGCAATGGATAAGCACTTTGGGCTGGCCATTTCTTCTCAGTGGGGCCTCTGTTAATGGGAATTCTTTGCTCTGAGGACCTCTTCTGGTTGGCTATGGTTTTGTCATGTTTGCGTTGTGGTATGAGTGTCCCAGCTTAATTCTGCTTCCTGGACCCCCTTTCCTCCCACAGATGTCATATAGGCCCCACTGTCTGCAAGCCTTCCCTATCCAGTATTGCTGCCTCCCTCTCAGCTGCTCACAGGCCATCCCTCAGCCGACCTGGCTGGGAGCTCCAGAGCAAGCGTTCCCTCAGAGGAGTACTGCACTGGGGCAGAGACAGAGGTCATTTCCCTGCTCCTTGAATGTATATATAACTGGGGTTTACAAACTTGGCAATTGGCATTTGGAAAAATCCCACATCAGGTCTGTGGACTATCGGATTAGACAGCTGTCATAGTGGGGAAGGCCAAATATAAACTTTTGAAACTGCCCCCGAATAAGGTAGCAAACAGAAGCCAATACAGTATCCTGCTGGGAATGATGGGGATTCATTCCATCCTTAGAAGTATTTCAAGAGGTTTGGTTCTATCATATCTCTACTGAATTCATCTGTGAAAACTGGGCGATTCCTTGAAAATTACCATAGACTATTATAAACCAACAGAGTAGGAGCCCTGCTGTGCTACACATGGTATTTTTGCTAAAGCAGATTAATATGGCTCTAGGTGCATATTATACAGCCACTGATTTGGTGAATGTATGCATTTGTTTCTCCCCAAACAACCTCCAACCCCCCCCCAAAAAAAAACCCAAAACCAAAAAACTCAGACCCTCTTGCACTACTCTCTCAACATCTGCTTACCAGAGGACCTAGACTGACATCATCTGTGTTAGAAAATTGTCCTCTATATTTTGTTAATTATAAAACATGGCACGGACCAACATGTATATAGTAAGGTCCAATTTTTATTTAAGAAAAAAAAGAGAAAGAAAAACTATATATGTTAATATAGGTTGATGTATGCATGTAAAGAGACTGGGAAGGAACCACGTCCAACACTCAATTATGGTGTTGAAGATGTGTAGGAGGAAGTTTCACTTTTTACTTTATACCTCCATATTACATTGTCCATGGTGTATGACTCAGTGCTTTATACACTAAAGCCCGGAATAGTTCTTGACTATTGAACAATAGACAAAATACACTGCTCTGGAAAAGGTTGTCCCCCATCATTTATTTGACCTTTTTTCTTCTTCCAAGGGATATGGATGAAGCCACTGTGGATTGAAGCACCTAGGGCCTACACCATCATTACTGCTAACTACATGACTGCCAGTTTCAGCAGTTCTGTGTGACTGTGTTATCTCTGAGGGCAGAGGCTTGGGAGGGTACAGTGGAGAGAGCATTTTGAGAAATGAATGCCATGCAATGAGTGATGATGGTCCCGCAGTGGGTATCTTGGTTTACTGTCACTAAATTGAAAGGCAGAATTGGGGATCTGGAAAGCAGTCTAATCCTAGGCAATTTCAAAGGCCAGGTGGATGATGTGTTTAGCTCTCTGTCCTCATAGTTCCTTGAACTCTTTAATCTCAGTGACCTTGACACCCACTGAATTTCTGTTACCCATTCCCACGTCCCTTTTACATGCCTGATCATCACTGGGAATGGCCTTACATCTGAAAACATGAAAGTCAGAGTGATTTCCTTCTCCCTGATTCTAACCCTCACTGTCTTCATCTTCCTTCTTTCCTCTTCCTCCTCCTCCTCCTTGTCGCCGTCTTCTTCTTCTTCTTTTCATTTGGCTCATTCCCTAACTCTTTCTAATTCTTTTGTGGCTTTCATGAAGATCTTCTGGCCATAACCATATCTTTTGCTAATGATAGTTCATTCACCTGCTATTTTCCATTTTTTCTTTACCTCCTTTCCCCCTAGACCTCCTGCTTCATTAATTCTTTCATTCTCACCATCTTGTTCTCATCCTCTTCTTGTTCCACTACTGCTTCTGTCTTACTATGTCTTAACTAAGGAACTGGCATCATTACTTCCCCTGTGAGATTGTTTTCCCTGGAAAGAAGATGCACTCAGGTCTTCCTAAGCCTGTGTTCCTGATGGGATCCTTCTCCTCCAGGCTGTCATAACACATCTAGGTACAGCGGTGAACAATGGCCATCTGGTTTTACATAGTTTAGCTACATGGTTCTCTGGGCTCTATGTTGTACTCTTGGACCTCAGAGTCTACCAGGACCAGTCCTCTCATGCCTCAAGTCCTGATTTAACTCAGGTGTGACTTGACATTCCTTCCCTAAATTCACCCATCTTTGACTAGTTTCTTCTCCTGATTGATTTGTGACTTAGCCTCTCACTCTCTTTGCCCGTCTTCAAGGGATTTCTGTTCTGCCTTCTGGAACTCAGCATTAGTCTTCAAACTTCCTACATCTCCAATTTCTTCTCTGACTACTCCTGTTATATTTTCATCACTACTATGAACACCGTGTCCCGCACAACTTTTTTTTTTTAAGTTTATTTATTTATTGAGAGAGACAGAGAGGATCCCAAGCAGGTTCTGCAATGTCAGTGCAGAGCCTGAAGTAAGGCTTGAACTCAGGAGCCATGAGATCAAGACTGGAGCTGAAACCAAGAGTCAGATGCTTAACTACTGCCACCCAGACACCCCTGTCTTATACAACTTAAGTGTAGGTGGCTTTTCTTCTCAACTCAAAGTATTTCGTGGCCTGAAGTCAAGATGTGTATCATCCTCTTCCCACTCCAAGTTTGTTTTGTCTCTGCATTCAAAACATTACCCACCCATTCTCCTGTAAAATCACAGGACCTTTGAAGACAAGGCATCAGACAACACCACCAGCTACCTTTTTATCACTGCCCTTTATGAGTACTTGGTTACTTCCTTGACAGTATGATTCCTGTCATCATTCTCGTTGATTTCAACATCACTGTGAATGATCCACCTATGCTTTCACACCTCGATTCGTCCATCTCTTCAATGTATCAATATCTATCTACAGTTCACCTTAGCTATCCATTTCCATGACCACACCCCAGAACTTGTCTTCACAAATAATACTACCACATCCAAAATGTCGAAAACAAACATGTCACTCCCTGTGTGCCACCTCCCATGCTCTTACAGTATTTGCCTCAACTATCAAACTCACCCAAAAGTCCTGTTTTGCCTTTTTTCATACTTTGTATGCCATCTCTTCTCTTCTCACCCAGTGTGAACTCCATGGTTAAACACGGTGATTATATTCTTAGGAAAACTCTTAACTCTCTCTCTGTTTTACCTACTGAGTGAACCAACCCTACTCAAATCATTCTAAATACATAGAGTATATACAAAGTCCAGTCCATAAATGCCAAATATGCAGTTGTTGACATTTTTTTTCTTTTGGTTTCCTATAAGTCAGTTTAATGTCTATCCTGAGGCCCTTTAGTTAATGTGAGATTTTACCATTCTTTCTCCCAAGGCTGCATCTGTGTTCCCAGTAGCTCATATAGGTCCAAAGTATCAAGGCAAGTGGACATCAAGTGCTTGGTGTCATCTAGCCATACTAGCATCCACTGAGATATTTTTCATTGAATCTGGTCCTAGATAATTGGTTAATGCAAATTGCAGCTCCATTATCCTTCATTCCTATCCAAAAGACCTATTCGAGCTTAATTCTCTCTGTGTGTGGCCCCTGTCTCCTCTTGGATTACATGGGGTGCATTTTATTCTGTTGTTCTTGAAACGTACTGAACCATAGTCTCATATTGCATCCTCTTCAGCGCGCCTTTGTTATGACTGTGCACATTGGGCTGCAGAAAACTCTAGAAGGCTGATTTAGGCCTGTCTGCCTCATTCCACCTGCAGCCATTTCTACCCTTGCTATGTTTTGGTGAAGAAAGTGAGTTTCAAAGGATAAAGCCTTGAAGTGATTTGGAGTGTAATAAATATGCAATAAATCACATACAGGTTCCCACTATTACCTACTATTACCTATCAAACTAAAAGAGAATCTTTGGTTTGGGGGGTGCAGAAGAGAATAAAAGTTGAAGAAAACTTGAGAACAGTTCAAATGAAACTTAAAAGGGGATTAGTAGGTAGATTATAGAAACCATACATAGGTTTTTATGGATCTGAGAAAAAAGAAAACATGTATCATAATACCTCAGTAAAACAGATGTCCCAAACATGTACAGATATTTTTGGCTTCCTTTATGAATCATGGTCCAGCTCTGAAAGAGGGAAGGGGTCATGGGATAATAAGAAAGGTTAACATACATGGTTGTTATTTTTAGTATTTATATGCACAAACATATGAACAAACATATGTATAAAGAAAATACCCCAGAATGTCCATAGTGGTTATGGGGGGGGGTTACATTAGTGTTTACATTTATTTTTCTTGTGCTGTTCCAAATGTTAAACAAACATGTTACTTATTGATTATAAGAAAAACAAATGTAGGGCATCTGGGTGGCTCTGCCAGTTGAGTGTCCGATTTTGGCTTAGGTCATGAACTTGTGGTTTGTGAGTGTGAGCCCCGCGTTGGGCTCTGTGTTGATAGCTCAGAGCCTGGAGCCTGCTTCGGATTCTGTGCCTCCCTCTCTCTTTGTTCCCTGCCCACTTGCACTCTGTTTCTTTGTCTTTCAAAAATAAGTAAAGACTAAAAAAGTTAAAAGAAAAAAAGAAAAACACAAATGTTATTTCAAAAGTTGGAATGAAAAGAGATGTAGCAAAAGAATAGGCAAAAGTATTGGTAAATATCCATTCAGAATAGGCTTTGACCGAGTTGGAAGGCAGAATCAGGACAGGGAATTGGATCAGCACTCTCCTGCCTTCTATTCTAACCCCATTAGGTATACTAAGAGGCGTGGAGATCCCAGGCCTGAGGAGCCCATAATCAGCTCTTTGTCTCCCTTCTGTGGACTGCCTTCTGTGGACTGACATTGAACTATAGTCAGCTGAAACTTTACTTCCATTCCTGTGGCTTCTTCCTTTTCTCTAATTGCTGATCATTGCCTAAATTTCCTGAGATTGTCACCTAGTAAGACATATCTTCTCCTTCTAACCCTCATTCCCTCCTGGCCCCTCCCCACACACGGTATCCCAAACAGGAATCTCTTATTTGGGAAACCAAAACACTAAAAGTGAAAACTAAAGTTCAGCCTTGGTTTGTGTAGAACTGATTGGGTTCCAGATAATAAAAGGAATACAAATCAGGCACCAGGTCATCTGCAAGAATTTTAGAGGTCACTTCCTTTTGTGATTTCTTTGCCAGTGCAAGGGGTGATCAAAACCATGTCAACATGTCACTGAATATCCACTTGAAAATGAGAAGATTTAGTCAGTTATACACGCATTCCTTATTGCCTGGTTAATTCAATCAGTTCTTGGGTACTGGCCTATTAGGATGTGCAATGCATTATATGTCTATATGCTGCTAGAAAAACACAATTCCAACTGAGTAAATTTTGAAGATCTATTTGGTTTTATTATGTGATTCACGAACTGGGCAGCATCCGATCTAGCAAGCAGAGGGAAACTCTGAGGGGTTGTACAAAATGGAAGGCTTTTATAGAAAGAGGGTGGGGCCAGAAAGTAACTAGCAAAGGAAAAGGATCCCTGGTGGAGGAAAAAGCCAGGGGTCTTATCATGCAGATCACCTCATCTTCTTTGAGGAGGCAGCTGGGGATGAAGAGGGCCCAAGTGGGAGACTCATTTTCACTGAAGAGAAAATTCCTGAGTGACCGGTTAAGACTGCATTTCTGAGGAGGCTGAAATTGCAATTAGGTTAGATATTAAGCCTGGGTTTGGGAATTCAGTCTTAGTGATGCCGTTTTGGGCCTGTGGTTTTCTTTTTCACAATGCTTAGCAGTTAAAAGGACAGATAACCAGATGTCATACTAACATTGTGTTTGTTTGAAAATAACTAGTTTAAGCAAGGCCGTGTTGTGCAAGTTCTTCCCTCTCCAATGGTGACCGACACCACCAGCAATAGATCATAACATCCTTTCCTGTTTGGTCTGGTTTGGCCAGAATTCTTCTTAGAATAGCACTCTAGAGATGGGTGAATCAGTGAGTGGGGTTTGGAAGATGCAAGCCCTTGTTATTCCAGGGCTGGAGGTCCAAGCAGCCTCCACGTTTTGGCCTGCAACAGGACCCCTGCCTCCACCCTCCTTTTTTCATTCGGGAAAAGCTGCCCTCGAATGACAAACTGTCAACTGCAAGCATGACAGTCCTTCATTTCATCCAGCACTTCACGTGCGGAGGAAAAACTGAGGCAGAGGAGTCATTAAGTCACCCAGGACACATAGCTAGTAGGAAACGTGAGTTTTCTAAATCCCAGTTTCAATGGGAATCTGGGGCTTGGGAGGTCTGAGATGTTTTACATTAGCCTTTCGGACTCTCTAGAACTAAGAATGCCCGTTTGTCCTCCTGACCCACACCAGGAAACTGTAAAACTGAGCTCAAAAATAAACCAAAAAGATGTTGGAAACTTAACAGCTTGTTTCTTCCCATCAGGGAACAGCTGTTCCCATCTCCATGCAGGTGACATGTGTCTTCACCTCAGCCCCTTCAGCCACCCACACCACCTGTACCTCTCCAAAGCCTCTGTGTAGCATGTCCTCTCTATCCTGTGTAGCATGTCCATCAGGTGTTCAGCCTTGGTCTAAGAAAACATGGACTCATAGCTGGGGACCCAAATCACAGCAATCACACAGACACACATTCCTTTCTATTTTCAATCTTTTGGAAAATAAATGGGAACATCTGGGAACATCGGACTAAGCTGAGTTCAGGTGACATGTTTATGCTCTTGATGGAAGAAAGGGGCCTGGCTGTGTTTCACTGGTCTGTGCTGAGTCCAAAGAGGAAAGGTGTAGGGCTCCGCCTCTATGTTCTTTCTTTCAGCCTTTTTGCAATAGGGTTGTCCCACGGCTTCTTGCAACAAATAGGCACCTCAAAATGCACTGCCCATTGGAACAAAAGGATTGTTTTTTTATGCCACAGCCCTAATTCCTAGTTACACATCTTGTTTGAAAATAAAAATTAAGTAACTCTCTGCCACACACAGTTTTCATCAACATTGTGTGTGAAGGAAGAAATACAGCCCATCCTGCAGAAGCTAGCAGATGCAGGGCCTCTCTCCGGCTAAGTGGGTGAAAGGTCGGTCCCACACCCACAGCCTGGGCTGTTCCGGGGCTGGCGGTGGAGTCAACAAGGGGAAGTTTAGTAGGTGAAGGGTCACTGCTGTGGAACAGCAGTCAGCTCTCTGGCATCTAGTTTCCGTTCATGGAAATAAAGCTTACTAGGGGAAAGGTCACACAGACCAGAGGCGGCTCTATAACAGCCGTGCCTGCCTCCACGCTGTGGCCAAGGCAAGAGGCCAAGCGCTCAGGGCTCCTGGCCTTTAAGAATTCTGCTGCTCAAGTGGAAAAACAAGAGATTGTAAAGTGCTTTAAAGATCATCCTGTACTGAATGTAGCAAACTGATAAACAACCTATGGAGTGACAAATTTGTATTGCGTAAAATGACTTTACAAGGAGAGATTCTTTGGACAAGTGTACTGCAAGAGAGGATCTTGTAGGTTTTCTTATTAGTTAGTTGCTCTACACTAGAGCGATGGTTCCTAATCCTGGCCACACATTAGAATTACTTAGAGACTTTTGCAAATGACTGCTCCTTGGTACACATTGAATCAGGTTCTCCAGCCAAGGGACAGAGCCACCTTAACTTTTATAGTGTCTCAGGCAGCTCTAGTGTACAGCAATGCTTTAGAATCTCTAAAACACAGTGGTTGGAAATGACCCCAGATTAAGGAGAGAAATTCTCCATGTTCTAATCTTTTTAGATTATGGGTTGTGACCAATCAGTGGCTCGTGAAACCAGTTTAATGGGTCACACCTAGCATTGAAAAAAAAGAAGCGTTCTTGTGTTAAGTGAGATTTTGGGGAGAGGGGGTCAAACTTGTTTCAGATCTGTCTGGATCATGATGTAAGAATTCCAATATTCTACTCTAGATTTTAGGAATAAATGGTTTGCTGCCCTGAGCCCCCATGGAATTGTTCTCATTCAAATTGGTTGTTGGCTTTTTAAACAGTTTAGCTGATTCCACAGGATGTTGTGGCTGTGGATTGGGAACCCTGCCATGATGTTATGTTGAAAAGGGTTATGCAAACACTTCCTTCCAGATGGTTCCCAGAGTTAGTTCAGTATGAACATCTCCTCCTAAAATATCAGGGAGGTAAAGAGAGATTCATGACCAACACTCCAAGGTGAATTAATGGTGAAATTCAAATGAGAAAGAAGTTGGTTGCTTAGAAGTCTGGATGGAAACTTGCCCAGTGTGAGCTCTGCTCTAAGAAAACTGATCTAGCTAAGAAACAGCCATGATAGCCCTTCTGACCTGTGGTATTATGGGGTGGTAAACAGGATGTCACTGAAAATGTCTAGAATCAGACAAATGGTAGGATTCAAAGTCTGAGAAGAAGAGGTGTCTCCACTGGAGATGCTGATCAGCAGAAGAGAGGATTGTCAAGTGGTTATTAGAAAATGAACCCAGGGGCGCCTGGGTGGCTCAGTCGGTTAAGTGTCTGACTTCCACTCGGGTGATGATCTCCTGGTTTGTGAGTTCAAGCCCTCCATAGGGCTCTGTACTGACTGCCTGGAGCCTGCTTCAGATTCTGTGTCTCCCTCTCTCTCTGTGCCTCCCCCACTCACACTCTGTCTCTGTCTCAAAAATAAATAAACATTAAATAAATAATTAAAAAAAAAAAAAGAAAAGAAACCCAGAAACTGTGTAGAGAGAACTATAATAAGGATGAGGGGCTTCAATTTTTGCAAAGTTCATTAATGTTCTTTATTCTCCTTTCTTATTTTTCTTTTGATTTTCTTTGTTTTTTTTATGTTTTTTTTTTAACGTTTATTTATTTGGAGAGAGAGAGAAAGAGCCTGAACAGGGAGGGGCAGTGAGAGAGGGAGAGGGAGAGAGAGAGAATCCAAGCTGTCAGTGTGGAGACTGAGACTAACATGAGAGGTCATGACCTGAGCCAAGATCAGGGATTGGACGCTTAACCAACTGAGCCACCCAGGACAGGAACTCCTCTTTTGATTTTCTTCTACATGAATGTTTCTGGGTTACACTATATCCTTGGTTACTAAAGGATTCTACGTTTCAGGACGGCAGCAATTACAGAATCTATACCCTACATAAATTGGATAGTAAGTGGGAGGCTAGATTTGACATATACATGAAGTATCTGAATGACTGAAGTTTCCATGTTCTATCTTGATATTTTGACACAACATTTAAGGAAATCCTTATTTTTTTTCTGCCTCTACAATAAGGAGAAAGAATTAATGTAATATACTTTGTCATTCAGAGAATGCTGTCTAATGGTTTAATCCACTACGTGCAATATTTTGATTTATTAAAGAATTGAACAAAATCAGTGTCTAGTAGTGTTTGCCCTTCTTTTTCAGGAAGGGAGGATTTGCTGTGTTCTGGCATCCAAAGGACTAATTAAAGTTAATTTCTCCATGGACCTTGAAAAAAGTGGCAACAAATAATGGATTTGTCCTTCCAAAAATGTTTCAAGCAAACATCTTATCAGTTACTTATCAGCCACAAATCCATTTAAGGCAGTAGCAGACTGGCCATGGGTGAATTTTCTCATTAAAATAGTATTTAAACTGTTGTTTCCAGATGACATAGGAGACATATCAGACACACAACACCCGAAAGAAGAATTGGTGAAGGATTGATTTTTCATCAGTCAAAAAGTTTACTAAGCAGATGAAAAATAATTTGCCTTCACAGTGACATTTTCCTAAGGTCTTGCTAATAGTCAAAGGCATTGTTTTTCCTTAAACACTCAAACTTTAATTACCAGAAAAGGTTAGCATCAAAACCAAGGACCTGCTGGTAAATTAGAGGTAATATCAGAAAAAAAAATTCATTTAGGTTTGAATGGATTTTTTTAATCTTGTCTTCACCTCCCCCCTTAACTGCCTCCCCTGCCCCTTCCCCACATGATCATGCTTTCCTGTGTTCACATTCATTCTGTTAACAACAATACATCGATATGGGGATCTCAGTATATTTATATCAGTAAGTGAGATTGTTCAGTTGAAAAAGGAAACAGTAGGGGCACCTGGGTGGCTTGGTCGGTTGGGCATCTGACTTCAGCTCAGGTCATGATCTCTCAGTTCATGAGTTAGAGCTCTCCATCGGGCTCTGTGCTGACAGCTGAGAGCCTGGAGTCTGCTTTGGATTCTGTGTCTCCCTCTCTCTGTCTCTCTGCCCCTTCCCCACTCGCACTCTGTCTCTTAAAAATAAGTAAGTATTAAAAAAAAGAAAAAGGAAGCAGTATTTTATTTTTTTAAGTTATTTATTTATTTATTTTGAGAGAGAGAGAGAAAGAAAGGGAGAGGCAGAGAGAGAGGGAGAGAGAACTCCAAGCAGGCTCTGCACTGTCAGCGCAGAGCCCAACGCTGGGCTTGAACTCACGAATCGTGAAATCATGGCCTATGCTGAAACTAAGAGCCAGACGCTCAACCAGCTGAGCCACCAAGGTGCTCTAGGAAGCTATATTTTATAATAGAGAGGAATAGGTTAAAGGCATGGAGATCCTGGGTTCTATGTTTCCTTTGATACTGTTAGGGAGGAAGAACATCTTCTGCCCTTTAAGGTCCTTCTAGCCAGACTAAGAATCAAATTAACATGAGACAGATTAACAGGAGAAAATCAAATTCAATTTTGTATAAATGAGGAATCCACAGACATGAAAATTCCAAAGACAATCAGGCACAATGAGGTATATATGTCACTCTGAACTAGGGAGAAGGGAGGGTAGGTGTCTGAGACTTCGAAAGGGAATGAATGCAATTCACAGGAAGATGAAAAAAATGAGTGTTTGGTAAACAAAAGTTCATAGGGCCACACAGAAACAATGGGACACAGAAGATTTTGATCAAACAGGCCTTGCTAGGTTCCTCCTTGTCTACCATACCTAGTTCATATTATAATGTCATTATCTATGGTGATAGCTCTCTTCCTGGAGCAGGTCCTCTACTGAAATTCTTTTAGGCAGTAGTGGAAAGGTAAAGAGCTTTTTCTTAGCCGGCTGGGGTTGATTGCTTTTAACTCAAAATCATCTTCATGCCAAAATGGCCCATCCTGGGGAAGTCTTCCCTTGGCCCTTACACTTCTCATTCACTGAGAGTCTGTGAAAAAAAATCCATGTGATTACTCTGGGTCCCTTTTTCCATGTTGATAAAGATTAATTGTTGTAGATAACCTCTAAGGTGCATTCCATTCCTAAAATCTTCTTGTTCATCCATTATTTTATTTTATTTTATTTTTGTTTTTTAAACATTTTATTTCATTATTGATTTTAAAGTTCTCACTGGATGAGACTGCATAATTGTCATCTTTCCCAAATTGAAGAAGAATCTTTGATAAAAGTTCATTTAATATAAACTCCTTCTTCAAGCAGGGATATCCTTACAGGGTCCGAGGCCAATAACCATCTCATTACTGCTACTTCTGGTTTTCAGAAGAACTCAAAATAAATCGAGCCAGGTCCAGGCACCTGATTTTGGCCCAACCTTTTTTGCCATCAAATGGGGGTGTTGCAAATGCAAGCGAATCTTCAGTGAGTGCCGCAAATGCAAAAACAAGGGGCAGATGCTGGTCATTCATCATTAATGACAGAGGCTGGGCTGTAGGGTCAAGATTTCTCCTGTGTGTGACCGCCACTGGGCTTCTGGCCACACTGTCCCTGAGTTGCCTCTGTCCGCACTGTCCCTGAGTTCCCTCTGTCCTTTCTGAACCTGGTCTTCCCATGTGCTGTGGATTTTGTGAATAAAGTTCTAATGAAAATAGCCCTAGTTAGTTAGGTACAATTGGAGCTTTTAAAAATAGGTCTAGAATGTGGCAATCAAGATGGTTGAATGACACTCCATGAAATTTCCCCACATATTTGGAGGCAAACACCATAATGCCTGTGTATTCTTTCCCCCCACTTTGGCATTATTCTCAGAACTTTCTCCATCTTATAGATCCACAGTGGTACTTATTTATAATGGTTCTCTTTTTATTGTTCTTGACACTATTCTTTTAATAGTGTGGACTAGGGTTGAATTGGTTTTTAATGGTGCAATATTATACTTTTGGTTGAGTTTATTGTCAACTAAAACTCCAAAGCCTGCTCTCCTCTGTCTCCCACGAAACATATATATTTTAACTAATTGGTTTTCCAAACTCAATAGTTTTTTAAATATAATAATTTTTTCTATCCAAGATCTTAGTAAATTCAAACTCTATATTATTCATAGACTATCACTAAAAAGAGTGGTTTGTGTCATCTAAAAATTTGACAATCCAGCTTTTGCCATTTGGCCAAGTTGTTTATAAGGATAGAGTCAAGGAGCGAGCTCTTTGGAAGAACCCTAAAAAAACATTTTTGTAAGAAAATGGAACACAAATTTTATAAGATGCAGCTGAAAATGAGTACTGTGCTCAAACACAGGTGGAAAATACTACATACTAAACCACCCTTTTTGAGATAAAAAACATATATGAATGATTGAAAACTCTAAGACACTTCCCTCCAGATGGACATTGATCAACTAATTCAGCATTTCCCAAGCTGTATTCCACTAGGTATTCCTCATAGGATTTTCAGAACCAAATTTATGGTAATTATAATGGCGATTATATCTATAATACATATAGATAGAGGATTCAGTCTTTTTCTGTAATCTACTGGATCAGAGAGATCTTTTCTTCACAGAACTTCTTTCAAGACAAATACTGCAAAACCGGTGCAGTGAATATTTGAGAGTATGGCTATTATATTGGCTCCATGTCTGCCTGATTTTCCAATCTCAAATTTTGTGAATTGATCCAATGAATGGCACACCTATACCAGTACTATGAGCAAACATTAAGACTACTTTTTCAAAGAAGCCAGTTTTTAAAAAATCAACTTTATTGTGTTAAAATCAATATTATTATTATTTACATACATTAAAATGTGATTCGTTTAAGTGTAGTATACATTTTAGAGTTTTGACAGATGTATACATACATCTTTGTAACCACCGACATAGTCACCACCATATTATAGAACATTTCCATCACCTCCAAAATTTTCCTCATGCCCTTTTACAGTCAATCCATTGTGAACCCCACCTCCAGGCAACCCTGATCTGCTTTTTTATCACTGTAGATTATATTTCCTTTTTTCTAGAATCTCATATAATTGTATCACACAGCATATACTTTTGTGCCTGGCTTATTTTGTTTCTGAGAGTCATCCATGTTGTTTAATGTATTAGTGGTTCATTTTATTGCTGAATAGTATTCTAGTTTATGGATACAATACAACTTGTTTATCCATTTGCCTGTGATGGACAGTAGGTTTCTGTTTGTAGCTATTATGAATAAAGGTTTTAAGAACATTGTATACAAGTTTGTGTGTGTCCCAGCATTGTAAGAGACTTCCAGTTTTTCCCAAGCTCACCAACACCTGGTATGGTTACTCTTTCATCTTAGCCATTCTAGTGGGCTGTGAAGGGATATCTCATGGTGGTTTTTATTTGTACTTGTCTGATGACTCATGGTGTTGACCATGTTTTCATGTACTATTGGCCATTTGTGTATCCTCCTTTGTGAAGTTCTTATTCAAACCTTTTGTTCATTTAAAAATTGAGTTGTTTCTCTTCTTATTATTGATATCTAAGAGTTCTTTATATGTCCCATATGTGTCCTTTTTCATATATATATGAAATATGATATACACATATGTCCTATATGTATATATACACATATATATGTATAAATACACATACATATATATACACATAATATTGACTATCACACAAATACACACATGTATTTTGCATATATATTAGATATCTACTCTCAGTGTGGTCTCCTTTTTCCTTTCTTAAATGGTGTCTTTCTAAGAGCAAACGCTTTGAATTTTGATGAAATCCAATTTTGCAACTATTTCTTTAATATTCTTGATTTTTTAGCCTTCCTAAGGAATTTTCTTATGCCATGGTCATAAATGAAAAAGTGAGTTTTCTCCTGGTATTCTTTTTTTTTTAAGTTTATTTCTTTATTTTGAGAGAGATAAAGAACCAGCTGAAGAGGGCTAGTGAGAAGGGGGCACAGAGGATCCAAAGTAGGCTCTGTGCTGACAGCAGAGAGCCTGATGCAAGGTTTGAACTAATGAATGGTGAGATCATGACTTAACCGACTGAGCCACCTAGGCACCCCACCCCTGGTATTCTTATGTTGGCTTATTTCAGTCATTGTGCTAAGAATTTCCTCCATACCCTTCCCTTCCCTTCCTTTTCACAGACTCATCATGAGTTGGCTGGAAAAGAGAGTAAGCTTTGTTAGCTAATGTGACAGGAGCATGGTTAGGCCCAATTTAAAAAGAACAGAGAGCATTTGCAACATGAATAAAACCTTAGGCCAGAAGAATAGTGAAAGGCTTTTCTTAATAACTCTACTAAATGATGCTTCTCAAGTTCCTCTCTGTCATATCACCTTGGAAATTTTCTTTGAAGCACAATTATCTTTGCAATCTTGTTCATTTGCTTACCTGTTTCTCATCTGACCCCCATATTACACTGTAAGCTTTTTGGTCTTGTTCACATGTGATGAGTGATTGGTTGAACCAGGAGAAGCCAGGTTGCAATGTGGCTGACAGAATTGACATCTATTTGGGGTTTGTGGCTCCCAACCTTTCAGCCCCCAGAAGCTTACCCTGTCTGTCACTTTCAACCACTACATTTGTAAATTACTAACTGGGGGTAAAACCTTTGCCTAGAATCCTTAAGCCCATTCCTTTAGGGAGGCAATCTCTTTTTCTACTTTAATGAGAATTGGGATTCTCTGAAACTTGTATGTTCATCCTTTCATGGATAAGAGATGATTCAGGATTGGGTAATGGGGGAATTATTAAGAAGATTGCTTCTTTCTGTAATTTCCTCTCTAGCCTTTTCGATGGGTAATTAACAACAGAATATTGGTTTTCTTAGGTTGTTGTCTAGTAGCATAAACTTGGCTAAAGCAGTCCTGCTGGCTTTCTAGAAAAGGGTTTCTTTTACTGGTGTTTATCATTCAGCTGCTGAAATTCACACTGGGTGAAACTTGGCATGACAGCTCTCAGCTCAGTTGCAACTTAGAAGAAAACAGATTCTGCTTTGCTTAAATTGTTTTCGATTGACTGGGTAAGAATAAATTAAAGGTTCTTGTAGGTAATAGCTTCTGAATTCAATTAAAAATATCATCAGGCAGCTGCTTCTTTTTTTTCTGAAAGTACAGAAATGATTTTAAGCTACTTAATTGATTTTCTTATGAAGTTTTATGACTGGCAGATTTAGCTTAATTCTTTCTCAACATTTTTCACTCACACCAATATAGGAATAGAAAGTGGGAATCAGAAAAAAATTCTAATTATCCTGCTATGGTAAGAATCTCAGAGTTATAAAATCTTAAAGGTCAGTCAATCCATCTCTTCACTTGCTCATTCATCCAAACATTGATTCATTGATCAAACATTTATCTTTTAATTTGGGTCAGGTTCACTGAACAAGCATTTAATACTTATCACACTCAGGATTTTTTGTTTACAAGAGACCCTAGTTTGCTAGTCTGCAAGTTTCAAGCAGTCTGGGGCCATGTCTGTTTTATTTACTGCTGTATAATAAGTACCAAAAATAGTGGATGGTACATAGTAGACTTTCAATAAGCATTTAGTGGAGGAAGGAAAGATGGAAGGAAGGAAGGGAGGGAGGGGAGGGAAGAAGGAAGGGAAGGAAAGAAAGGAGGAATGGAGGGAGGGAGGGAGGAAGGAAGGGCAGGCTCTTTTTGCTAGGTCTAATAGGGCATCTGTATCTTGGTCAAGTCATTGAGGCATGCCTAAAGTTACTTGGCTCATGGCTTTGTCGGTTCACAGAGTGAGTATTATAAGCTAACAAGCATCTGAGGGTCTAATTAATGTAAAAGGCTCAAACTTGGCGATGCAAACTCATATGTGGAATGGCATGCATGCTCTCACCTTTGCACCTGCTGCAACCCTCTGCCTGAAACCCTTTCTCCAATCACTTATTTGATTCTCTCCCTCTTCATTCACATCTTGACTTAAATGTCACCTAAATATGTTTACTCATTTTTTGTTAAACAATGGAGTGTCTCCCTAAATGTGTCTTCTTTGCTCATTCTCTTCCTCTGGAAAATTTTTTTTGGGGGGAAGGTGATAAAAAGAAGTATTGTATTGCTATAATGGTATCATGATAAAGAATGCACTTACCAATAATATACACTTTTGTTCTGTTGATGTGATTTTAGAGACACCTTAGTCTATCTTACCAACTAAGTAAGGGCTCAGGAGGCCAAAAAGGTTCTTGTAGCTCTTTTTAGTATTTCAAAAAGGCTGATGAAACTATGTAGCTATCCTTAATAAGGCTGTGGGGGGAAACTAAAATAGATAATCCTGAGGTTGTAAAACTTTTCTGGATTACAGTGATGTAATTTTTTTCATAGTATTCCTAGGCCGAAAGAAGTTTCTAGCAGTTCTGTTTATTAATATTTATATCCACAACTTGATAGTTTATGTGGTGTCCAAGAGAACTGGCTATGTTTCCCTAGAAAATTTAAAATGTCTTTCTGTGCTCTTGTGAATTTGTTGCAATATTCTGGGGTGCATTGGCACACAGTTTGGGAACCATGGAGCTGACCAAAGTTTCTAAATTCTAGTATTACTAAGATCAAGTTATTACAATTCCAGCTTAATTAGGCCATTTATTACATCAAAGAAATAACTTGGAGAAGAGTACTAAGCCAAATTGCAACTCTCAGAGTGCAAGTCACGTGGTTTTATTTAAAATATTTTTTTAATGTTTATTTATTTTTGAGAGAGAGAGAGAGAGAGAGAGAGAGAGAGAGAGCATGAGCAGGAGAGGGGCAGAGAGAGAGAGGGAGACACAGAATCTGAAGCAGGTTCCAGGCTCTGAGCTGTCAGCACAGAGCTCAATGGGGGGGTTGAACCCATGAACCGCAAGATCATGACCTGAGCTGAAGACGGGCGCTTAACCGACTGAGTCCCCCAGGCGCCCCCCAAGTTGTGTGGTTTTAGTGTTTGACTTAAAATGGGTTGAATCTGCTATGATGACGACCAATATTAAGCGACCAAGAGTTCTGTGCTCTAAACGATTGGATTCGTAGTTATCTTTTCTTTATTAATAGCCTTTCAGTTCTTATAGCAATTTATGTGATTTCATAATACCACCATAAACTTTGCTGCTAATAAATCATTTACAAACTACATTAACATGACCCAAAAAGCAGTAATAATGCAGGCAGAACAAACTGTATGTTGCTTAAAACATACGCAGCTTTTTTTAGTAGACAAAATCTTTTAAAGATTCCATGACATGGGGGGGGAGGGGCGCAGTTGAAACAAATTTTGAAAAGTCACATTGGTGGCGAAAAGTTTGTGAACAATTTGCTCTTGTCCTTTGGTGATATGGGATTCACCTCTGTCTAACTAGCAAAGCATTTACGAGCTCACTTTAGGGAGAGAGAAAAGGTAGAAGCTATACCTCTGTGGAAGACTACTTGATTTCATTATGTGGTGATTTTGATGAGGGGTGCTGTCAGGAGGTGACAGTGTTTGATCTTCCCCCCAGGCTTTGGATACCAGGACCACCTATACAGATGGTCCCTGACTTACAATGGTTCGACTTAACAATTTTTCAACTTTATGATGGTATAAAAGCAATATGCATTCAGTAGGACCCGTACTTCAAATTTTGAATTTGGATCTTTTCACAGGCTGATGATATGTGGTGGGCTGTTCTCAGTAACGCTGGGCAGCAGCAGCAAGCCACAGCTCCCAGGCAGCCATGCAATCAAGAGCATAAACACCTGTTACACTTACATGCATTCTGTACCCATGCAGCTATTCTGTTTTTCACTTTCAGTACAATAATCAACAAATTACATGATATTCCACACTTTAATGGGCTTTGTGTTAGATGATTTTGCCCAACTGTATACTAACGTAAGTTCTCTGAGCACATTTGAGGTAGGCTAGGCTAAGTTATGACGTTTGGTAGTTTAGGTATATTAAATGCAGCTTCAACTTAAGATATTTTAATTTATGATAGGTTTATTGGGATATAACCCCACAGAAAGTCAAGGAAGATCAGTACACATAAACCAACTGCTGTGGTGGGTGACTGAACTTGAGAGTCTAAGGATAGTTTAAAGGAATAATTAGCTTTCTTTAGTATGGGTTTGAGGCTTTGCTTATTTTCATTCATAAGACTGGATTTTGAAAAAGATATCTTATGCTTCCCTTGTCATTTTGGTGATGTAATGAAGATTACCGCAGAAATTAAGGAAATAGAGAAGGAGGGAAAATGGAGAAAAAATGAAATAAAAACTGCTTTTTTGAAAAATCAACAAAATTGATAAAACTTAGACTAGACTGACCAAGGAAAAAAGGAGTACCCAACTTACTAAATCAGGAAAGAAAGTGGGGACCTGACTATCCTTACAGAAATAAAAAAGAATTAAAAAGAAATAATAGGAATAATTGTATGCCAATAAGTTAGATAACTTGGATTAATTAAGAAGTTCTTACAAAGGCACAAGCTACAAAAACTCACTCAATAAGAAATACAAAATCTAAATAGATCTATAACAAGAAAAGAAATTTAATTAGATACCAAAAAACTATGCACAAAGAAAAATCCAGGCCTAGACAGTTTTACTTTTGAATGCCACCAAACACTTAAAGAATGAATACCAATTCTTCATAAGCTTTCCAAAAAATAGAAGAGGAGGGAACAATTCTTAATTCATTCTATGAGACCATTTTTATGCTGATACCAAACCCAAAGACAACAGAAAACAGGAAAACCTGGGCCAATATCTCTTATAAATGTAGTTGCAGGTCCTCAACAAAATACTAGCAAATCAAATTCAACAACATATCAAAAGAATTATACACATTGACCAAGAAGAATTAATTCAAGGTTGGTTTTTACATCTGAAAATCAATAATATACCTTGTCATATTAATAAAATAAAGGACAAAATCCCACATAATCATCTGAATAGGTGGAGCAAAACCATTTGACAAACTCCAATACCCTTTCATGATAAAGACACTTAAAAAATTAGGAATAGAAGGGCACTTTCCCAACCTGATAAAGGACACCAAGAAAAAGGCCATGGCTTATATCGTTCAAGACTGAAGACTCTTCCCCTAAAACCAGAAATAAGGCAAAGATGTCCTCTTTCATCATCTCTAGTCAACATTGTACTGGCGATTCTAGCCAGTGCACTTGACTAAGAAACTGAAATAAAGTTTTCAGGATTGTGTGTGTGTGTGTGTGTGTGTGTGTGTGTGTGTGTGTGGCAGGGAGGTAGTGGCTGAGGTTGAGGGGAGACCAGTTGGCTGGCAAGTCTTTCCTCCTCCAGTTAGGGAATTTGTGGCCAGCAGAAGACCAAATTATTGAAATGCAGGCATCATGCTCTCAGTGCTGTTTATTCCCATGGTACTTTACCTTCTCCTTCCATTCTCTAGGTCTACACTTCTCACTCCTGTTCTCTTCCCCACTGGTTCTCTTCCCTATTGGTAGTGAGCCTCTCACTGATTGGTAAACACTGGGTATGGAACAAAACAGCCGTTCAGTATATCCGTATCCTGGCACCATTTGGTGGTTAGTTACATCTAATGTAGAGTCACTGACAATTATTAAACATAGATTTTTGCCTCTTTAAAATTGTAGTGTATTCAATATATAGCTTGAATATGAGAGGGAATGGCCAACTGTTGACTCTGCCTTGGAGAAACAGGTCTCCTGTAAATTGCACAATGTACCTAGCTCAAAGCTCAAAAAATACACGGATCATTGCTCTTCTGATATGAATATAATACTGTTAAGTGCCTCTTCATATCATCCACCAAGTTCCCATGTAATTCCCTTTTAGGATAACCCCCTCTACCAGGGTCCAAAGTGTGGGTAACTGGTGGCATAGAGAAGTGATTCATAATTCTTGCCTCAGTGGCCCGATACATTGCCTCATGCCTCATGTCTCATTCTCTTTTTCAGGTCACCCATTTGGTTCTTTATTCTACCTGGTGAAGGACTACTGCTTTCACATCATGCCTCATTTTGAGCACTGACGTCAATGACTTGGTGGCTGCCCGGCAGTTGGTGGAGATCAGCTCACAGTTCCATCACTCATCTGCCTGAACGATCACAAACAGAAAGTCAAACAGACCCCTTTCCGCACTTGTGCTATATTTATTCTTAGCACTCTACTGAGACTTGGCAACAGCAAATGGAACAGGAGATGTTTTGTTTGGATTAGGTCAACAGTCATCTTCTGAGATTTTCATCTATCTTGTTTGTTACAGAGCATTGGTCTGTGTTCCAACATTCCATCCAAATTGCAAATGGCTTGGATAAACCCAGCTTGTTAAATAACAGAGAGAGCTGAATCACTAAATTAATCATTATTTTAAAAATGACACTGATGTATGGCCACCAACATTATTTCTTAGTTAAGAAAATATGGATGCAAACTCAAAGAATTTCAGTTTCCCTAAATTATCCAGAGATGTGAAACTATGTGGCTGCTTAAAAACACCATTCTTACTGCTCTTAGAATTTCAGTTATTCTGAAGAAGGAGTTCTTATTTCTTTTATATATATAGAAACTTGTATGTATATATATGTATATGTATATATATATGTATATGTATATATATAAAAGTTTAGCATCTTTTCTTCTCAAAGAAAGAAAAAAGGGAAATGAGATGTACTCCATGGAATGAAGCTGGCTCCTGTTATTGAAATTCCTGTATAGGTCTCTGGTCATACTTTGTATTTTGACTTTCGTATGTTTCTTCTCTTCAGAAATATTGATCTCCTATATCAGATATTCAAACTCTTTTATGAGTTCCAGTGCCTTTCCAATATACCTCTCATTCCATCAGTCACATCACCCACCTCACCTTACTGCACAATACTTCCCTCCAATCTCTGGTGTCTATCTACTGTGGTCTTCACAACCATCTTTGTGAGGTGGAGCTACCAGATGCGGTGTGCCTTTCCATTTTACCTTCCACGTGAAGTTTTGCTTCTTACAATTAGTGTAATTATAATAAAATTAATTTGGCTTCAAGAATTTTATAAAGCCCAGTGAAATACCAGGAGAAATGGTAAAGTTTTATAAAAACAGATTGAAGAATTTCTGACTTAAGAGTCAGAGCCATCTTAGGTATACAGCAAAATAAACCTGGAACGCAGCTAACGAGAAGGAGGGTGGCATATGTAAATGCCAAAAGAATCCTGGAACTGCACATAAAACAATGCCATATTAGGTGCCTTGGCCTCTGCATGCCTCTCAGGCCACATTTGATCTTTAATTACACATCATTCACACTCACATTTCCACTGGCCAAAACTGGTTATAACATCCCAAACTAATTATAGTGCTGAGAAGTATAGAGGAGTATATAGAGGGTTTGGTGAATACTAATTATCTGCTATGCATGTACAGAATGATTTTGATTCTCAGAGAGTCAGAGCTGAAAAAGATTTTAGAAAACATCTAGTCTAGTCTATTTCCTTACAGAAACAGAGGTTAGAGCCATTGCATGACTTGGCCAAAGTTGCATATCCAAAGAGTGGCAGGGGATAAGTTGCTTTCATAATAACTAGTATTTATTAAGCTTTTGTTACGTGCCAGGCAGTATACCAACCAACACATTGTTGTGCCTTATCTCCCTAAGCCCTCCCACTAACCCTATGAGACAGACACTATTCTTATCTTCATTTTAAAGATGAGAAAATTAAAGCTTAGAGAAGACAAGTAAAACAACTAAGGTCACGCAGTTAATAAATGGTGGAAGGGAGATTTAAACCCAGGCTGCCTATGATCAAAATGCCAACATGCAGTCTATAACTTGGTGGCCACTCTTTTTGCTCTGGTCACCAAATCCCCCTTCAGACTATATGACCAACAGACTGCATGGCTTTGGGAGTAAATACAAAAGCCTTTATGAAAAAACGATGCTACAGGAACTTTAAAATCAAAACTGCTCCAATATCCTTACTTGTCCAGAAGACAGGTTGAAGTTGCTTGTGAAAGCAGAGGGGAAGCAGTACTGATACACATAGGCAAATCGTGTTTCCTGTAAGGCATATGAGTATTTCCTGTCTCATCAGAAGTGGCCAATACAGAGCACCGGGTAATAAACTAACATGCCCAAAGGGTAGATGAATGGAGAAAACATATGTTGCAATGTCTGTTTAAGAGGCAAATACTAAATCAAATATCACAGTCATTTTTTTTTTTGTGGTTCTTGTTCTTCCACGTGACACCAGTGCTTGAAGTTTCAGTTATAATTGTTCACATCTGCTCAATTAATTCAGGGAGTAGGCACCAATGCCTAGAGTTTTTGTTTTTGTTTTTCTAAGTTAGATATTTTGTCATGAACACCAAATTCTTCATTTATAGTGAAAAAGACAAAAATAGATTACAAAATTGTTTCTAATTAAGATGAAATGATATGATGGGGTTAGCGCAGTACCTGCAACATAGTAAGCACTCAATAAATAGAAGTTGATGCTATTATTCTTCTTCTTATACATCTTAGCCAGAGAATCACTGCAGAATCCGTTTTCCCCTACTCTCATTACCTCGATGTTATTGCAAAATTCTTTACACCAGTACAGAGTGAAAGTTTCACTGAGGGGAGGCGGGGTATGACAGAAAACTACTCATCTTATTTATTTAACTGAAATGATGGCTTGCCTGTGTGAATTCACCAAACTGCCAGGTGGTTTCAAACCTGGCTTGCAGTTAAAGGCCACCAGTAGGAAGGTACAAGCCCACATAGCTTTTAAAACATGTGGATACAGGCCAGGAGAAACATGAGATAATTAACTGAATATCAGTCCAAATAACGGTTTGGAGGAAAAATAAGTTCCTGTTATCTAGTTATGATGAGGTCTCCTGGGGAAAGAAACATGCTGTCCAAGAAAAACCAGTGTAGCTGCCATCAGAAGAACTGGTAGGAGTTTCAGCTCCTGTTATTAATTTGTTAAGAACTCTACTTTCTTCAGAAGTATCTGGTCTGGTTTTTTGGTTTCTTTTGTTTCGTTTTTGTTTTTGTTTTTTGTTCTTTGTTTTGTTTTGCTCTTTTAGTGTTAAAGGGGATAGTTATTTTGAGAGTGCTATGCCATACTAAAGGGCTTTAAAAATAATTCCATCTTCATATAAAACCCCATTATAACATGATAAGTGTGGTCTAAAACTTCAGTCATGTAAGATACTGAGTAATTTTAGTGCGTGATAAATGCAAGAAGTTCCAGGACCCAAGTATACCATCCATATTTGCCTTTGACCTGCTGAAGTTTGAAGTTTTGAAGTTTCCCAATTAGCTGGCCAGTTTGGGCCAGAAAAATATTCAGGATTCAGGAATCCATTTTCCTCTTCCTGCTTTCCTCAAGTTGAGATTGTTTGCTATTTTCCTTTCTGTCTTCACCTTCTTTTCATCCCACACAAATAAATTTTAGCTTTCTTTGATTGAGATGGGGCTGATCAGAGTCTGGAAGTCATTGCCAATCATTGAATATCCATATGCCATATCCATATTCACCCTATATTCACCCTATATCCTTTAAAAAGGTTAAGTAAGTTACACATGGTCAGTGTGTAATGGGATAAAGCAACGTTTATTCTGCTGATTGTGTTAAGGGAAAGCACCACATTTATTGGAGGAAATAATTTGATATGCTGCATTCCATGTTATGCATGAACCAAGAGAAGGAACTGTCATTGTTGCTGCAGGGATGGTGAGGCTTGAGGAGGGGTAGAGGGTGGAGAGAATACAGAAAGGAGAAAACAAAAAAAGAGAGTAGGAAGAAAGGGGCTTCAGAACTAACAGAACATCCTTTACTAGGTTCCCAGTAATCCCTAGATCATCCATATGTGTATCAAATCCCAATATATAGTTGAAGTCACTGGAATTCTTGTGGAAATCTGGGAAGAGTTTGAATTCTGAATCTGCGTTTCCACTTGACTAATATAGGAAAAACATAGATAAGCACACGCGTATAGACCCTCTTCTGACATCTGACTTATTTGTGAAATGTCCTAATGCTACTTAATAAATAATTACTTTTGGCCAAATCATTTAAAATGTGCACTGGAATCTCGATGAAATGGTCTCAGTTTAACATCAACTGTGCGTGAGGGTCCATATAATCCATAGGAAGCTTAATTTATGTCTTTTGTTTGACCGAATTCTAGAATATGGTGAACTTTTGAGACTTAGAGCTGAAAATACTACTTTCTTTAAATCCTTTTAGATTAGAAACTAAGCAAGAATCCATGACTGGTTCCTCCACCGCACATCAGATAAGTAGGGGTGTATAGAGTAGCATCTTGAAACTCTTAGAACTCTTTGCATGAAATTGAAATGGCAGAGAATGCCATTTTATGGAAAGAAATCCATCCCATGGCTATTGCATATAAAGTTTCTACTTTGTTCTTAAGCCATAGAGGGCATATTATTTTCAGCTCTTTGTCTACATGGAGTTGATGTATGGAGGGAAAAAAGTCCACTTTAATAGTATACAAATATTTATTATCTAGGTTAAAACATTACCCAAGACCAATGGTTAATACTTTGCCCCAGTACCACCTGAAAGGTACCACACATTCTCGTCAGTAGCAGTGACGTCCCAAGGCAAGATACCGTATCCTTTAGGAAATGTGGCAAGGAGGGGAAGAGAGAGGGACACCTGTCCATTAGAAAGAAATGTGTGAGGAAACAACCCACAACCAAATCAGTCAGAATTTTCAGGGCTTTGTGTACAATTAAAAATAGCTCCTTCTGCTCATCTGGAGACTCTGACTGTTATGAGTTGAAGTGTGCCCCCCAAAACTCATGTGTTGAAGTCCTAACCTGCTATTATCTCAGAATGTGACCTTATTTAGATAGGGTCATTATCAGAAATAATCGAGTTAAAATGAAGTAGGGTGAACCTTAATCCAATATGACTGGTATCCTTATGAAAAGGGAAAAATCAGAAGACAGAGGGAAGACAACATCAAGATATAAGGAAAAAAAATCAGGTGCACATGAAGACGACCATCTACAAGCCAAGGAGAAATGTCTGGAACAGATTCTTCCCTCTCTGCCCTCAGAAGGAACCAACGCTGTCAACATCGTAAATTTGAACTTCTAGTCTTCAGACCTAGGAGATAAAGCATTTCTATTGTTTAAGCCGCCTGTTCTGTGATAAGTGTTACGACAGCCACCCAGTCTGTGGTATGTGTAATGGTAGCCCTAGCAAACTAATATACTGACCTTCCATCATTGAGGAAAACAAGAGGTACAAAACTACCTATGTTTCAATTATCATAGTTCGATGAGTAGGAAACTTCTAGAAGATAAAGCATGAAATTTACTCTAGGTGACTAGAGTCCACTGGGTAGGCTTCACTAAGACTGGAGGTAAGAAAAAACATTCATCGATTTATACTTTTAACTACATCATTCATTTATATTGCAAAAATAATACAATTGTAATATTGTTACTCCGATTCTGATGTTTTCCCTACAGATTTTTATTTATTAAGAATTTATAAAAAAATAAAATCATTCACAATCCCACCACCTTAATAAATCAATGTTCTGATTTTTTTGTTTAATCTTTATTTTGATCTAGATGAATACCTAATTTTATTAGATTTAATTATAGTATAGAAGCGATTTTGTACTTTGCTTTCCCCCTTTAACAATAGTTCTCAACCTGGGTCTTTTTTCCACACTCCACTCACAGACTGGGACTTTTGGCAATATCTGAGACATTTTTGGTTGCCACAGCTGGGGTGGCGGTGCTATAGGCATCTAGGGGTAGAGATCAGTGGTGCTGATGAACGTCCTACAGTGCACAGGAGAGGCCCCCACTCCCTCCCAAGGACAGTTTTCTGCCCCTGAATGTCAATAGTGTTGAGGTTGAGAAACGTTGCCTTTTAATAAGGCTATCTTAAGTGTTTTCTATATTGTTGCTACAGGGTCTTCATAATCTCTACTTTTATGGCTGCAAAATATTCTATTGACTGATGTATTATATTTAACCAATACACATATAATGTGTTTAGATAGTTTCTAACTGTTCACTATTCTAAATAATAGTGTAAGTATCTATTTATATAGATTTTTAGATGATACTGAAGAAGCATAGATAGATAGATAGACATAGATATAGATATAGATATAGATATAGATATAGATATGCTTTCCTTTCTAGGGAAACACTATTGTTTTTCTGTGCTGCCTCAAAACTTTGACACCTGTGGTCTAGGATTGGCCCTGACTCTTCTTCACACCTAAAGAAGGAGTAATCTTATCAAAATGTGTTTTCTAAGACCATTAATTGTTCATTATTTCATTTTAGAGGTCACCTTGGCTTATTTTTCATTGATTCAATCATGACTGTTTCTTGCAATGCAACCAGGTAAGATCTACTTGATTCCTGTGCACTCCTAACCCACTCACACAACAGCTAGAGTTAACTTACTGCAAGTTATCGCAGGCTAACTTCTTAAAGGGGCTTCTCCCTTTGCCTTTGAAATAATGTAAAAGCTCTTTTACATTACAAAAGAATAACACAACAAATTATAAAGCATTAGCCTTGACAGTCTTAAGAGTATTAAAATATGAGTAGGTTGTTAGCCAGAACAAAGACCTTCATCCTTTATTCTTGCTACTAAAGACCCCTCTCCAATCACTTAGACATTGCATCAAAGATAAAACGCATAGTTAAAGATGGCAAAAGGTGATTTTTCAGCGGCCCTGGGAAACAAACCACCACTTCACACCTTATCCCTACCCTCAGACACTCCTAAGTAAGCAAAAGATTGTGATAGCCAGCTTTATGGGAGGGAATATCCAGCACCACATGCAGAAATGGAACAGAAATGGAGATGGCTGCTGAAAGACGAATGTGAAAGTGAACAAAGGCAGAGTTATACAACAGGTACAAAGAAACTTGCCATCACTGGCCAGATGGGAAGAGGCACTATTCTAACATTAGGACTTGGAATTGAAGTGTTCTAGTTACTAGTTACATTGATTGCTTACATATTGGTTACACTGCCCTCATCACAATTGGCTACTGAGGTACATCCTAACTACTTACCTTTGACCTTTAACCCACAATTCCTATTTCCACGGATTCCCAGAAACCAGGCAGCAACAGCAGAGAGCAAACCCCAAGCCTTGACTGTCCTGAGACATCTCAGATTCCTCCCGTTTTGTTTTAAAGCATGCATTAACAGTCAGAAATTCCTAGAGAGAACGGACATTGTAGCAAAACCGTCTCATATAATCCATAAAAACCAGTGCCAAGTATAATAAGTCAACATACCTAATTAGAATAAGTGAAAAGCCAGATTTAAAGTAAAATTAAAAGGTAAGTGGACATTTCTGTTTATTTCAAATTATCAACAACAAAACCAAATACAAATATTTTTAACATCTATAGATGATCTTTAAAAATGAAAACATGAAGCAAATTAATTAGAGATTAAATTCATCTACATGACAATATTTTATGTCAGGTAATGAAGAGGTGTAAAGGACAATCTGCCATGCCATATGCTTAGATTCTTTGTAGGTGTCTTGAGGGAGAGGCTCTAAAAGAAACCTAACAAAATAAAAATCAAACTATTTTATGTATAAAATTGTTGTTTCACTAGTTAAGGTACAGTTTGCTTAGCCAGGTTTTCCCCTCCAAAAGCAAGGGCTTGTGTGCACGTAGGTTAAGTGGTCTCAAGAAACAGCAGCAGAGCCTGGGTGGCTCAGTCGGTTAAACATCCAACTTCAGCTCAGGTCATGATCTCATGGTTCTCTTGTGAGTTTGAACCTGGAGTCAGGCTGTCTGCTGTCAGCGCAGCGCCGAGCCTGCTTTGAATATTCTGTCTCCCTCTCTCTCTGCCCTCCCCATTCACTCAAAAATTAATAAAGAATTTAAAAAATAAAGGAAAAGAAAACAGCAGAGGGCAGTGGATAGTGAAGGAAAGAAGGAGGGGAGCCAGCACAAGGGTGTTTTCTCAGGTTGGTCACTGCTGTTGGCATCTGGGACTCTCTGATAAGCACTGTAGACTGTGCCTCAGAGTGGATTACCTGGGAGATGGAAAAAGGGGACATGGGGTCCTTTTCCACCTAGCTATTATACCCCAATATCAAGAGTTGCCCTATGAGTATTAACTCCCTTGTGTTTCCTGGCTGTACATGTGAGAGTATATGACAGATTCCCAAAGGGTCCTTCAAGGTGGTGGCAGAAAAACCATAGATCAGAGCAAGAGATAAGTGGTGAAACCCATGTGAGGTGCTATCAGGACGTACCTGTGAGCAGACGTACTGGCTGCAGCAATGTCTGCAGTACAAGGTGAGCCAAGGGGAAGAGTCCACTACATCTCACATGCCAGTCCTAAACGACTTGTGGCTGCTGGGAGTCTGATATTGAGATGAATCCATAAGCAAAGAACCCAATGTCTGTGAGGTGGGAGATATGGCATTCCTCAAGTTTATCCTTGTTTTGTGTCATCTGGATATACAGAGTCAGAACTTTATCTTCTTGCTTCCATCTTTGAAAGGAATGAAGTTAAGGAGCAGTGTAGCTAATGGAGCAGCCAGAATCCAACATGACTTAGTTTTAAGATGCTCTTCCTCATACGAATGTTTCGATACCACAGTAAGATGTATGTAACACAGAACAAATTTCTTTTGACAATGTCTAACAACACACATCTTCTGTGAGTTGGATTGGCAGAGAAGAACCAATTCCTTTGGATTCATTTGCTCTGGATTAAAGAGAATAAACCATAAAGAAGCATGGCAATGAGTGTTTTCCACATAAATATCATCAGAAGGTGACATGCTATTGACTTTTGAGAGAAGAAAAAAAAAAGATTTGTGGGTTATGCTTAATTCATAAATTTCTGAGTCTTCTAGCATTCTAGGCACATGTCTTATTTGAGCTACATCCCATGCCATATAGCATTGGGAAGGTCGGCTCCTTCTTGACTGCTTGTGAGGCTTCTTGGATGGGAGAAGTATACATTCTTCAGATTGGTTTTTGTCATCTGTCCCCCAGAATGCCTTCCCTCGCTTTGCCTCTACCACCCATGTATGTTTTGTTGACACTATCGCTTGCTTACTTCTGTCTCCTTCCTTCAGGCATAAGCCACCCTCTCTTTCATTCCTCACAGCAGCTCTATCACAAAGCTGCTATTGTCAGAGGATTTTAATAAAGATTTGGGGATAATAGAGGGATGAAGAAGCTACCTGGATGGCTGACTTCATTATTCCTAAAGAACTTGGCCAGTTCCTCTACAGGGGAATCTATTAGCTGCCATCTTTCCCTTCAGCCACAAATGCCTCAAGTTGCTGGGAGCGGCAAATTCCCATCTTCCCACTTCCTACATTTTGTGTGGTCCCTAATACTTTCTTCCCTTCTAGCTGCTAGGAGACAAGTTGAGAATCCCTGTAATTTTATCATGCAACACAATCTAGCTCCAGCCTTTTCTCAATATCATTCCTCCAGACAAGCCCACAGGCAATTCTTCAACAGAATGACAATAAGACTCCAAAACAAATCTTCCCAAAGAAAAGTGATAAATCCTGCTGCTCGGTTCAAAACACAGCTCTAGTGTTTACACTTAAAAACAATTTTTAAGGCAATTTTATTTTCCTTGTATACAAACAAAAGTCCAATTCTCCCAAATAGGCCTGCACCTAGTTTAAGTTTGAAGCCTAAGGAATGTTGCAGAGAAATGTCAGAATTTTGGAGAGCCACAGAGGCTGAGGCTGGTGGAAAAAGATTTTCTAATGGAAGAATATTGAAACTTATCTCCAAGCCAGAACAGAGGAGGGACATAAGGACATTTTCCCCCCAGAATACTGGAGAGAACCAAGCATGGGAAATTGTAATTATGATGACTTTACTGACAAATCTTATGGCTTAGGGATGTCACGTGCAATAAAATAAAGACATTTTAAAATAAATTGAGTATTTAACCAGGTAAAATAAAGGGTGAATAGAAGAAACACAGAACATTATTAATTAAAAGTCTTGAGTTGTGACCTAAGACCTTAAGCCTTTTACACTGGGATTAGAAAGTCCAGTTATTTCCCCCAAGAGTTTGCTCCCCAATCAAGCTTGAGATGAAATAAACCCCCTGGTGTGGAAGGTAGAATTTGAGAAGATTTACTTCTTCTCAAGTAGGAGGGCATTTGGAAAAAGCAGACCTTTCTTATTAATGCTCAAAAGCACCCAGGTATTTTATTTGGCATTAGTGCTGATGAATAGAAGAGATTATGAGTGACAGAGAAAGCTACCTGTGCTACCAAATGTAAAATCAAAGCACTCTTTGGGGCTCTGAGTAAGTAATCATGTTTAGGCACTGACAGACTGCATCCCAAACCATAATGCATGTGCTGAAATTAATTAAACCTATCGAGGAAACCTAAGTGGGTTGCAAACAAATATTTACTCTATTAGAACATTTCCAATGTCCTCAGTGAGAGGTAAACTAGGAAGAAAAATGGTCTTGAAAGAGTGATTCTGACATTGGATTAGTTTCAAGAAATGCAATCGTGTTCCCTTCAAAGTGATTTTCCAAGTCGACAATACTTCTAGAACTCTTCATAATGCTTTGAAATGACACATTTTTCTGCACAGCCTTCTTTTAGAAAATTGATTTTTATTCCTCAAACACCACATTTGCATTCAGCATAGCCAGGAACTCAGGGGCAGACATCTTCGTGAACAGTATTTTGCTCTGTCATTCCTAAGAATCAGTAGAGAAGCAGCTCAGACTAAAGAGTGTGGGTTTGGGATTGGGCATGCCATGGGCATCAACCTCACCGTGGGCCCTATTGCCGACTTTGCCATTCTGAAAATGAGTTGTGCTTGGCTCCTTGCAGATAAAGCTCCCTCCTCTTTGCAACAGAGTCCTTGCACAGTGGTATCAAGTAAATTCTGTGCCTTTGGTTATTCCCACTCCCATGCTGTTTCTCAAGATGCCACACATCCTATAAATTGTCATCTGTGGAAAACTTTGCTGGCACAGATATCACCCCAGGTTTCAAACCTGCTTTCCATCCCAATGCTTAGGACTCTGCCAGGCCCTGTTCTGGATGGTGCAATTGGCCAGCATCTACCTGTTGCCCAGCAGGCTGCCTCACAGAATGCTTCCCTTTGCTCTTCGCACTGTACCCCTCTGTGAAGCAATGCTCCATCTTCTTGCCAGCACGACTTCCCCAGACATTGTACCCCAGGTCACCTGGGAGGTCCTGAACATTCTGGTCTCAGAGGAGAGCATGATTACTTCAGTCTGGTAGGAACATTTAAAAAGCCAAAGTCAGCTCTGCCATCTGTCAGCCTGGCCGTGATCTTGTGGCCTCTCGCTCTGAGGATGTGATTAATACTTAGACTTGTGCCACAGTTCCACCATCTAAGACTGCATCTTATCTGCCTCACAGCTACATCTGAGTTGGAGTCCTTATCTTGATTACTCTTCTACCCAAGTTTCTCGGGGACTGATTGGGAGTTCTGCTTCTTCCTACCCTCCTTTCCAGTGAATAGAGATCTGTCCTTAGATACAAGTCCCCATGACTGAATGGCTAATGCCCATGAACAGACCAATCCAAGGCCAGTTTCTTTCCTGCCTGGCACGTTCTCCTTATTTCACCATAGCCAGCACTCTCATAGCGAGGCTGCTACTCCTCTGTGCCCACTTGCCTCAGCTCATGCCAATGGACTATAGTCTTCTCCGTATCCCCAGAGTCTTGCTGGCTCCTCGTCTTAGCCATTTTTAATTTTGTTGTTTGAATAGTGCATCAACTTCCAGTAACAATAATGTCATGCAAGCTTTATAGAACACTTCCAAATTGCCAACGTTGGGCTTATTACCTCTAAATCTCATGACATCTTCAGGTAATGTCACCTCATCTCATTTTATAGATGAGAAAAATGAGTCTTGGAGACCATATAACCAGAAGGTGGTGGAGCTGGAATCAGGCTGGCTCTGGCATCAAAACCAAGCTCCTCCATTTTACCAACCTGCCCCCCCTTTGAGAAGAGCTGCAGTATTTTACCTTTAATCATCACCAGTACTGTTATCTTCATTTATAGGTGAATATACTGAGACTCAGGGACCTATGACTGAGAAAGACAATATACAAGTCAAATCTGACTCTGAAAACTTTGCTCTTACCACTACCGGATGCTGTCTTCCACGGTGGCACTCACTTTTTTATAAGTTGCATACTTCTTTATAAACACTCAGAGTTCACCCTGCAACCAGTTTAAGTGCCTCTATCATAAAGTATTTTGTAAGATTAAATAAATAAATAAATAAATAAATAAGGTCTTTTGTTATTGCATCTGAATTGTGGCTTTGGACGACAGCTTCCCTTTTGCTCCTCTGCCTCCACTTGTCCTTGGAATGATTCATCTTTCCATCTTCTCTTCAGCAGGCATTGGTTGTCCCTGAGGATGCTTACAGAACTTAAAATATTAGCCAGAATGCCACCTTTAAATTACAGTGAGAAATGGAGCTATCAGGCTCTCCGGTGACTCATTTTTGTTGATCAGTACCATCTCTCCCTGTAGGCAAATCTACGTGGGATGTTAAATATATATTTGGGAGATGAATTGGAACAAGAGAAATTAGATGAGGTGACTGAGTGTGACAGGTTACAATGATCCGATGCATTCATTTCAGCATTTGGGATTTTGCTACCACAGGCTTCTTCGGCTGGTTAAATCCTTGGACCGAGACACAGACTCTCAGATGATGCTTGTATAGGGTGTTGAAAAGTTGTTACTGGGCCTGATATACCTAAACAACTTGAAACTTTTTTAAACTGAGATGTGCAGTCAAAATGAAAATATTTATGGAATATGTGTAAGGTGTAAAGAATGAATGCAGTGAACGTCCACTTATCTGCTGTCCAGAGAAGAAACAGTATCAACAAGAATGTTGAAGTTTCTTGTGTGTCCCCTTTCTTCTTTCTAATAACTATGATCCAGCAATTAAATTATAAACATTTTGTGTTTATAATTTCATTCTTTTTTATAATAGCATTACCTTTTCCTTGACTCCCTAAACGACATATTGGCTTTATATGAATGTAATCATGCCATATATATTTTTTATCAAATTGTTCTTATTTAACTTCATGTTGTTTTATGTAGCTGAAATATATTAAATGTCACTAGCACATAGTACTCCATTTTGGTTTCACACAGCTTATTTATGTACCCTGTTGTTAATAGGCATT
Source organism: Cryptoprocta ferox (assembly GCA_028646485.1). Classification (NCBI taxonomy): domain Eukaryota; kingdom Metazoa; phylum Chordata; class Mammalia; order Carnivora; family Eupleridae; genus Cryptoprocta; species Cryptoprocta ferox. The sequence goes on along the minus strand of CM053559.1, from coordinate 21,010,675 downwards.
TGGATTGTTCAGAATTTGTTGAAATAATAAACAGTGCTGCTATGTACACTGGTGCCTATGTGTGTGGATTTCCAGGAGTGGAATTCTTGGGCCATGGGGTATATACATTTTCAATATTATTAGAAAATGACAAATTATGTTTGGGTGTAGCAACTATAGATACTACTATCAATCCTTGCTTTTCCCACATTCTCACCAGTATGCAATGTTTCCAGACTCTAATTTCTATTGTGGGTATGATATTTTATCTTATTGTAGTTTGAATTTACACTTCATAATTTCTAGTAAAGTCAAGCATGTTTTCCCATGTTTGTTTCCATTTATGATTGTTCATCTGTAGAGTTCTTATTCAAAATTTTGCCCTTCGTTTTTGAATTGTTTTGTTTCTAATTGATTTTTAGGAGGTTTTTTGGTTTGTGTTTTATTTCTCAGCATATTTTGGATGGTAATCTTTTGTCAGTTTTATGTGTCAAAAAATCTCTTTTCCCTTCTCTCTTTTGTGCCTTTTTTCCTTTAATTATTTTTGTATCTTTTGAATGAAATGATAGAATTTAACTTTTCCTTTATGGTTTGTGTGTTTTAAGAAATCTTCTATATGGAAGCCATAAAGATATTCCCCAATGTTGTTAGTTTTGCCTTTCTCATCTAAGACTTTAATCTAGTGGAACTGGTTTTTAAATACAGTACATGATAGAGATATAATTTTATTTTTCTTACTTGTGGATACCCAAGTGTACCAAAATAATTTATTGAAAAGTACATTCTTTCTCCAACAACCAGTTAATATCAAAGATCCACATATAAGTAGATCTGTTTGGGGCTTTCTATTCTGTTTCATTTGATGATCCTGTGACAATACCCTCTGTTGTAATTATTATGGCTTTATAATAATTCTAAGTATGTGATAAAGTGAGTGCCCCTTTTTCTTCATCTTGGCCCTTTTCTCTTCCATATAAATTTTTAATCAGTTTGCCAAGTACCATAAAATGTCTTTGGGATTTTGATGGGAATACCATTGAAATTATCAATCCTTTTGGGAAGAATTGGTGTTTGTATGGTATCAACTCCTCTTATTCATGTATACGGTGTACATACCTATGTTTATTTAGGTTTTCTTTGTCTTTCAATAACATTTTATCATTTTCTTTATGATGTTCTTGGACAATTTTGTTATATTTATTCCTAGACATTCTGTAATTTTGTTATTGTATATATCTCTGAAAAACTTTGCTGAAATTTATTTTTGTATATTGAGTTTTATATCTTGCAACTGTGCTAAATCATTTTACTAACTTTAACTTATCTGTAGCTTTTTTTCTTTAGATTTCTAACTCACAGACTATATCCACAAATAATGACAGTTTTCCTTCTTTCTTTTCAGTTCGCACACCTTTTATTACCTTTTCTTACCTGATTACTGACTATGCCCTCCAGTACAATATGATACATATGGTGCTAAAAGATGCCCTTGTCTTGTTCTTAAGCTCCAAGAGAATGCTTTAAATATTTCACCACTAAATATTATGGTACCTATAGATTTTCTGTAGTTGCCCTTTGTCAGTTTAAGGAACTTCTCTTTTATTTCTAACTTATTTTCTTTTAATTTAGGAAAGGATGTGGAATTTTATCAATTTCTTTTTCTATTGAGATGATTATATGATTTTTCCTTTCACTAGTAAAATGATTATATAGTAATTGATTTCTTATGTGAAATCAAACTTGCAACCCTGGGATCATCCACATGACGCATTATCTTAAAGTATACACACAGAACACACCCACACTTATGAATTGTGTTTGCTAATATTCTAAGTTTTGTATCTATGTTCATGGGCAAGATTGGTCTATAATTTTGTTTTCATGCTTCACTGAGTTTTGTATCAAATTTTAAGTAGCTTAATAAAGTGAGCTAGGGATAATCCCACTTTTCTATACATTGAGATGGTTTGTATGAGGTAGAAATTACTTTTCCTTGAATGTTTGAAGACATTTCTTTTTTCTCTATCTTCTGGAAATTCTTGGCAACACTGACTGGGCCTGGTTTTTGCATAGGAAGGTTTTAAACTTCTGCTTCAGTATCTTTTATAGTTACATGACTGTTGATATTTCCCATTTCTTCCTTAGTAAATTTTAGTAAGTCATATTTTTTTTCTAGAGGTTTTTCCATGTCATCTGACTTTCCAAATGCATCATATCAAGTTGTTCATAATATCTACTTATTATCTTTTTAATCTTGAAAGCATTGCTAAGTTTTTATTCCCAGTGTTATTTATTAGGGTCTTTTTACCTATTCAAAAATGCATCTTCAGAAATATTTGTCCAGTTTTAATGTTCTGTCAAAGAACCTTGATGTATTTTTTATCTCGGCATTTTTCCAGGTAAGTTTTTTATTCTTACAAAACCATTTTCTCGGTCAAGCTGTGGGATTCAGGATTGAGTATTATACTGGATGCTTGAAAAATCACTTTTTCTCTCACAGGTACTTTAAATGCTTCTTAAGTATAAGTTTGGTTTGAACTCCACTTGGAAAAATAATTATGAAACGAGTTTAACCAAGGATTTAGGATATTAAGTGTTCCCCGTACAGTCTTAAGTAGGAGACGGATTGGGTGCTCACACAAACCTCGCACCACTTGACATCTGTGAGCTTTTGAAAACATGTCTGAACTGGTTGGTGTTCAAATCCTCTCAGTAATCTACCAGTACAAAACACAGCAACCACCAGAAAAGGACAAACAGAACTCTGGCTGCTGCAACCAGTGGGCAAAGGTGAAGGGTGGATTAGGTCTGAAGGTCACAAAATCTATGTTTCCAACATTATTTTGCATTGCATTCCCTCTCCTTCCCCATTAGCTCACCATAACCATATATTGGTATTCAGAGGGGACCTGCACTTGCTTGCTTGGCTTCAGTTGTTTCATCTGCATGGAATTCTTTTCTCATATCTCTTTTGCCCAAAAAAAGTCTATCCTGAAAACATACAACGGACACTTAGGGTTTCTGGCTAGCCTATACCTCTCCATTTTGCAGTTCCTTTCACCCTCTGCTCACAGTAGGGGTTTCTGCTGGTTTGTTTGTTATACACAACCCCTTCACCCTTATCCTTGTTAATATGACCAGAGTTGACCCCTGAAGTAAAGTGATTAAGCAAAGGCTTCACTGTATTTTGAGAAGGTACCTCAATTTTTTACTTGGAAAGAGAGAGAGGCAAACCAAGAAAGAGACTTTTAACTATAGGGAACAAACCAACAGTTACCAGAGGGAAGGTAGGGGAGGGGGAGTTGGATGAAAGAGGTGATGGGGATTAAAGAATGCACTGGTGATGAGAACTGGGTGATGTACAGAGTTGTTGAATCACTATATTGTACACCTGAAACTAATATAACACTAAATGTTACCTATACTGGAATTTTAAATAAATTTTTTTCTTGGGCTTGTCAGTTTTTCCAGGGAGAAATTTAATATCCTACTTGGGGGTATAAATGTGATTGCCAGTGTTCTGGGAGTCCAACAAACTTTCCGTGAAAACATCTTTTTTCTTTTTTTCTTTTTTTTTGGGGGGGGGGGTTTCTAGATAAAACAAAATTTTCTCCAGATTCAAGGGGAAAAATTGACAACGATGTATAAAGCAACAACAGTATATTTGTTACTCTGTGTGAACCTATGTGGTATTTGTATTTAAGATTTTTTTTTCTAACTTTATAGTTTATTGTCAGGTTGGTTTCCATATAACACCCAGTGCTCTTCCCCACCAGTGACCTCCACCATGACCATCACCCCCCTTCCCCTTTCCCCCTTCCCCTTCCGCCCTCAGTTTGTTTTCAGTATTCAAGAGTCTCTCATGCTTTGTCTCCCTCCCTCTCCCTAACTCTTTTTCCTCCTTCCCCTCCCCATGGTCCTCTGTTAGGTTTCTCCTGTTAGACCTATGAGTGAAAACATATGGCATCTGTCCTTCTCCGCCTGACTTATTTCGCTTAGCATGACACCCTCGAGGTCCATCCACTTTGCTACGAATGGCCAGATTTCATTCTTTCTCATTGCCATGTAGTATTCCATTTTCAAGTTCAGAGACTTATTCGCACCTTCAGTTATATCCGGATTTCCACAGCCTTCTGATCCTTCTCACCAAAGTATAAGTGCCCAGTCTTCTGCTGAGGTTGGGGGCAAGTGAGTTCAGTTTTTGGAAGTTCATCTGAAGGTCTAATTGTTTCTTATATAATCTTTAACAGTTCTTCTGTTTTTAGTCCACCAAACCCAGGTCCATTTTTTACTTGGGTTGACTTTTTATATTACTGAGATGTAAAATTTCTTTACATATTTTAAATATGACTCCTTCATCAAACATTCCTTCCCATTCTGTGATTGTCTTATCCCTTTTTTGATGATGTCCTCTGAGGTACAGAAGTTTTTAATTTGATGAAGTCCAACTAGCTAATTTCCTGTTGTGCTTTTGGTGTCATATTGAAGAATCCATTGCCAAACCCAAGGTCAGGAAGATTTACACTTAACAGTTAGGATTTCTTTCAAGAGTTTTGTAGTTTCGGCTCTTATGCTTATGCTTTTGTTCCATGTTGAGTGATTTTTTTTTTATAAGATATAAGGTAAGAGTTGAACTTCATCCTTTTGCATGTGGCTATCCAGGTGTCTTTGTACCATCTGTTGAAAACGCAATTCTTTCCCCATTGAATGGTCTTGGCATCCTTGTTGAAAATCAATTGGCTGGAGATAAAATGGTTAATTCTGTGGCTTCTTATTTATTCTATTGATCTTTTTGTCTACACTTATGCCAGTGCCACACTGTCTTGATTATTGATGCTTGGAGTAAGTTTTGAAATTGGGAGCTTTAAGCCCTCCAACTTTTTTTTTTTCTGCTCAAGATTTTTATTTTTATTTTATTTTATTTTATTTTATTTTATTTTATTTGTGTTGTTTTGTTTTGTTTTATGCTATTTTATGCTATTTTATTCTGGGTCTCTTGAATGTGTTAAACATGAGCTTGTCAATTTCTGCAAAGAAGCCAGGTAGAATGTGATAGATTACATTGAATATGTTGATCAATATAAGGTTCCTCAGCTCTTTATTCCATTTCTTCCATGAACTGTCTAGAGTGATATGTATGTCTCCCTTCATAAGATATTTTGGAATGAAGGTAGGAAAAAATCAAGTTCTGACTTTAAAATTTAAAACTTTTAACAGCAGAGAAAATTGTAGGAATAGAAAAGCATATGTTTTTAAAAACTTCATATTTTAAATTAAAGAGGTGTTATTACATGGTATTTTTCTATAATCTTCCATTTTTCCTATGGACCAGAATATGGAGTACAGAATTTGAAATAAGGAAATTGTTGTATTAAAATTATGCAAATCTTGACCTTTTTAGGGTGGAATATATGTAGTTTATAATTCAGTTTGTGTTTTGAATAAAGATTATTCTTTTATTTTTTATTTTTTTAAATGTTTATTTTCTATTTGAGGGACAGAGAGAGACAGAGTGTGAGCAGAGGAGGGGCAGAGAGAGAGGGAAACACAATCCAAAGCAGGCTCCAGGCTCTGAGCTGTCAGCACAGAACCCGACACAGGGCTCAAACCCACGAGCCAAAAGATCATGACCTGCGCTAAAGTCAGACACTTAACCGACTGAGCCATCCAGGTGCCTGTGAAGATTATTCTTTTAAAACTTTCTTTCCAGTGGAGTGAAATGCTAGAAATCCCATAAAGCTTGGCTATAGGAGTAATTTCAAGAGGTAGTAAATATTGTTATCTGTACTTCAACATTGTTAATAGTGATACAAATAACACCATTATTTACATAATCTTTTACAGCTTATGGACTAAATTCACATATATCTCTACATTGTATTTCCTCCCTTTATTTTAAATTAATTGTATTTTACCACCACAACAAATAGGCCCTTTTGTATCTACGTTATTACATTTCTAGAAATGTGTGTTTTGAGGCTGTTGTCTTCTGTTTGACCACATTCCAGTATGTGGAACAAAAATTACTAACCAATTTCATGCCACGGACATTTTAGCAGTATGAGATAGAATCCTAATCAGAAAAATACATTTAAATGCACAAAGTAAAATACATAGGATTATAAAGAACACCAGTTATATTAAATTATATTCAAATACAATTATATTCAAATTAAAATATGTAAAGCCCTATTTTTTGTATAGTGATATAGAAGTGAAAGACTAAAAAATTATCTTCAAGTATGAAAATCACCTTTACGTTATCTTTAATGCAACTTCTACATTAAATAAGTATTATTTATTAGCTAGTAAGCACCTAGTGTTGCCTGAGGATTTCATAGTCCAAATGCAAGTTTAAAGTCAGAGTAGCCTTGACTGAGGTAAAGGAAAATGGAATGAAAGGGAGGAGCTAGTAGGCAAGAAATAAAATAAGAAAAATTAATTCAAATCTTTCCCGGGGATTTTATGGACAGTATACAGAAGACAGAAAATGTTAAAACTTGCACTAGATTATATCTTCCTGGCAAAAACTTAATTCAAACTTGGAATATACTTACAAACAAGCAAACAAATTAACTGAAGACATGTAATTTTGTCATATCTAGACTCTCTGAGATTGTGTATGGAGGACATTACAAAGGACATCTCTGTAGGGTTAGGATTCAAAGCAGCACGTGACAGGAACAGATACCTAAAATTTTGTTTTGTTTTTGTCTCCCTTCCTTCCTACTTGCATGATACATAAATTAAGCAACAAAGTACTTTTTAGAATGTGACTTAACAGAAGCATTGGAGTTCCCTGGCCAAACATGTCAACCCCTCCAATTTGTCCTTTGATTGTTATGATTTCATTCTTTTGGACCCCGAAGTCCTTTAAAAAAAAAAAACTTTACCATTTTCCAGATTTTTCAGTGTCTCTGGGAAGCATGAAGTCTAAACACCTATCATTAATTATCATAAAACTCCTAGCAGATTAATTAATAGCTAGCTGACAGCTAGATTCTTAGGCACATGAGATAGCAAAGAAATGTCTGATAGGAAAGATACAGGATGTATAACCAGATGACTTGGACCAAACTTTTTACTGCACTATTTTCTCTGTGCATTGGTTTCCCAACCTTTGAGAGAGTATTGATTATAATGTCTATACTGCATACATTATTAAAATGTTACATAAAATTGCACCATAATTAATAACTGCTACCATGTTCTTTAGTTCTTTGGTGTGGGTCAGAGTCAGGAAGGTGAATAACAAGTGAAGTGAAAAAGAATGTTAATTTTTCATGATTTTGTGCAAGCTTGGCCTGCAGGCCCAATCTGGGGCCTCAAAAGTGCTAAAGAAATATAAGATAGAGTTTCTATAGGAAGTTTTTGCCTGGAATGTGTCACCTTTAATTTATGTGTCCATCTAACCAGCCATCATCAAACAAATACCAAGTGCTTGTCCCATGCTAGATGTGGAAAGAACAGAGACTTGGGAGAAACATCTACTACCTTCTCCCCTCACCCCCTCTAGTCTAATTTCAGAGGTCACAGTTATGGATGATATTATCCTATTTCATTGGGTCTCCTTCCATTCAACACTTTCAAAGCACTGTTTCCCAAAAAAGTTCAGGCCCCTAATTGAAGAGATCGTTCTCTGTTGAAAAACCCAAGACTTCCTCAAGCCATGGAAGAGATCATTTTTGTGACAGAAACTAGAAGATTATCTGACTAATTCTTAATGCATGGATGCATGTATTTGTTACTTATTTACTGGGTGAGAGTGACCTAGAAAGCAGCATGAGTGTGTGACATATGGAAGGATCGATATATGGCAATGCGGGAAATCACTGGAAAATCATTAAAAACAAGCAGTAGATATTTCTCATTTCAGTATATCTGAAAGTACCCACACAAAGACTGCAGTAAAATGATCAAATCAAATTAACTTGAACTACAGAAAAGTGACTTGGTGGATGCCACACACTAGTCTTAGATGGCCATTCTGAAGCCAAATGTGCAAACATAATACATTACAATTTTATGCAGTTTGAAGAACACGATATTAGTGTTTTCTCCTTATCTCTCCTTTCATCTTACGTTACACTCACCTAGTCACAAACTCTACTGGAGAAGGTTAAGACACAAAAATATGATTAAAAATATAGCATTGCGATGTTTTTTTTTGTCTGCCTTTTGTATAATAAGAAATATTAGAATGAGAACAACAGTAGGAATTGGAAAATTTCTGTGTCATTTAACCCTTCTAAATATCTGTAAAAACGGCAAGAAGCATAGCTTGCTTCCTACTCCATGAGGTCGTGAAGATCACCTAAAATTATCATGAGAAGACTTATTTTTTTCACCAAAAGTGTCATTCAAGTATAAGGTATTATTATTTTATTATTGGTTTGATTGGTATGCTCTGAACTTCTCAGTCTGCTGTTTCATTTGATGTGTTTCTTCCTCATTGTGCCCCTTTTAGAAGCTGCTCCATGGAATAGAAATAGATCTTCTTTTATTGATCGTTATATCTTACTGTCTAATGGAAATGTAGTGCCACGTATGCTGGAGACGATCACCATCATGCTGAGGACAGAGTAGTGTAACCTTGTTATAAAGAGTGTTGGTGTTCGCAGGTTATGTGAGGATTCAGCCCTGTCTTCTGTCTGCAGGATGATTTACAGTGCATGCTATAATGGGAGATTATAATGCGGCAATCAGAGAACAGAGCTCCCACTTGCATTACAGAATAGGCCATACATAATTCTGTTCACATGATGCACCATCTTCCCTTAACGTTCTGAATAATATAGTAGCAGAACAGCAGAAGAAAGTAATTTGGGAAATAAAACCAACCTGTTATTAAGTGGTGCATAACACCGATAGTTCTCAAAGTATTCTTTGTTCTCATTACATTTTTATCTTTCTATGAGAGAAATTAACAACACTAATACCTTATGTATGCATGCTATATTGCCCCTTATAAAGAGTTTTTATGAAATATATTTTAATCCCTGTTGCATATTAATAAAGTAAAAGGGGCATAGTCTTATTTTAATTTTATAGAAAGGAAGATAAGGTTAAAAAGCTTGCCAAAGATTAGACACTTCATTAATAGTAATTGTGAATCAAACAGTCTGATTCAGTCCCCAGCAAACATCTTCTAAAAGCTTATGTGACACAGCAAACACCCCAAAAAGCCATTAACTATACATCTGAGAGTTCTGGTTTAAACTAGTAGAGATGCTAGAGTTTGTCCACCAGTGGTACAACACACACACAAACCTGAGTAAATTAAAAGGAAAGTAACCACAATCTCACACACACACACACACACACACACACCACAATTCTTTTTTAAAGTTATTCTGTCTAAAGGTAAGACTCCTAATTTTCCAGGTGGATATGTATCAGTTCATTGAGTCAATTATCAAAGTTGTACTCATCTTTTTCAGTTAGTGTTAAATCATTCCTGTTCTGCAGGATGTACAAAATGTCACTTTATTTTAAGAGGGAGGGTTGTGGGAGGCTTGCACTGAGCTCAGAGCACATACTTTGTTTCCCTGGAGATAAACAGTTTCAGCCATAAGGACAGCTCTGTCAAGTGAAGTAGCCAAATCACAAAGGGAGGAGGATTTTTGCCTTCCAGTTCAGAGTCTTTATTGCACAGATACTACTAAAACAATCTTAGAAGAGTCCCATTCATATTTATCTTTGAACTCTGTCCTTCGTTACATAAGAGGGCATAGCAGGGGCACTGCTGTCATGGCTTTAGAGGAATCCTTGCTAATGGCTCTGTTCCACGCCTATGTAATATTAGGCAGTTCTAACGAACAGTAGGGACATGGCAGAAAGGATTGCTTTAAAAATTGTAAAAAGCTTCTGTGGAAAGGGTATGTTATGCATCAAGATATGCTGTCCTTCTTTTCACGTTATGCTGCATTCACACAGCGTAAGTACGATGGAGATTTGGCAATTATCTAGGTAACGTGATCGATGTTAATGGACAATCTGGTTAATTTGGCTTTTAAAAGGAGATTTTAGTAACAAGAAGTGAAATGCCAAGAGAGCTCTTAAATGAATTTCCTTTAATTTTTAAGTTAAATTGCAATCCCTGACTTTATTTTCCAATTACCATATGATGTTTCAATAGTCTTTTTGCAATAATAACACTTTGTTCTTAAAGAGTCCCTTGTATTCAATTAGTTCAAAGTACATTTGGGTATATGTAGGTTATCAGTTTCCATCCGGCTTAATAAAGTGAATTTAAGCTGCAAACATTGGTAACTCTTGTTACTTTCATGTCCTTATTCTTCTTTGAATTCTAGCCATAGTGATTTCTGATTTCCTTGAGCAATTTCATGTATATATGAAGATTGTGTATATATACACATAATTCTTCATACATCTAGAAGGATAAATTTTTATATTCCTTACTCCAAAAGAATTAAGCTAGACTTCTCTTCTTCCATTGATAGA